>JAHSVA010000003.1:31642500-32290000 GCA_019915185.1 Eucalyptus camaldulensis | reverse complement strand
GGCATAAGCAGAGATATAACATATAAGACTAGCTAGGTACTCAACCGATATAAGCATCATTCTTGATGATAAGTCAAATGGCAATGTCTCACTACTACCCAAGTAATAATTGCAACATCGCAGATACCGTCCGATACACGAACACCATTCGGTAATCCGTCTAGTAAATGAATTACTATTTTCGTGGTTATGAAACAAAACGCTTCCGTTTCTCGGAGCAAGTTTGTTAGTCCGTTCATGATTAACCGTGTTCATTTGTATCAGAAGGTTGGGCGCAATACGTAAATAATAATTATAGTGGCTGTTATATCATAGATGTATTATAGGTGGCTTTTTATTTCAATTGATTTGTGGAGACAAAGCCAAAAAAAAAAAAAAAAAACGAAAAGAAGAAAAACCATCACATTACAGGGAATTGAACCCGTGACCGCCAACCGAAGTTGCTTAAGGGAAAACCAGAGGGGCAAACAGTCGAATGGTTAATGGAGACTGCAGTTTAATTCATTTGTACAAACAAAATAAAACTAAATGGACCAACCTAACTGCCTAGGCACCTTCCCCCCTGCAAAGGACGTGATATGATGAGTCAGGCGTGGAAGAATTGAAGCCAGAAAGAGGGGAAGGAGGGTTCATTCGATATCGAGAAGTGGGACCAATGTGAGAAAATCCAAAATTGACAGGGAAAACGGCGTTTTTTTGGAAAAAAGCCGGGCCAAACCGCCTTCGGCAGTTTGCAAACGGATTCCTCTCGAAAAAATACGCGAAATCAAAAAAAAAATCGTCCCAAAACGATGCCTGAGCGATGAGATATGCTCTCCCGAAGTTTTGCCATTTTCCTCCGCCTTTCGACTCTCTGCCTGCGGTTTCACATTTGTGGATGCGGTTTTTACGCCTTTTGCTGCGGTCTCATGTACTCCCTGTTCCTGCGGATTTCCCATCTTATTACTGCGGTTTTCCTTCTATTCCTGCGGGTTCAGTCTTTTCGTGCGGTTTTGAATCTCTCTAACTGCGGCTTTTTGCTTTTTTCCTGCGGTCTATTACCTTGTAGCACCCACCCTTCCCTTTACCATTCCACCCTTGCCACGAAGATGTATCCATCAAAATACATTCGTCCCATCAAAAATTGACCCGGCCAGCACACCCTTTCGCCCAAAATTCTCCCATCCTAAACCCTTGACTAAAATTAGCATCCATCAAATTTAGAAGATTGTGAGGTTCGGCTCGCTTTCATCCCTTTAAATACTCTACACCCGTGTTGCATTTATGTCGCTAATGTAAAAAACACCTAATTTGAAGATGGCGATGGTGCGAATGCATTCGGTGCTTTCATCCCAACTTAAGCTAAAGAAACTTATTCAATGGTCCTTGCAAATCTTCGGGAAAACCGCAGTGAATTTCATGGTGTAGTTTTCAACTTCTCTTGCAACGAAAGATCCTGCAAGGGAACTGAATATCTGTTAGATAGATAAAACACTACATAAGATGTTCAGCTCTTCCTTGAGCTTCTTCTCCTTTTTGCTGACCATAAGCTTGAGCTAGTATAGCTAAAATGTTTTTAACTCGTCAATATGTTTAGCAAAACTTACCAAACTGTTTTTAACTCGTCAATATGCTTCCCCGCCACTATTGGAAATCAATTTATGAACAGCATTCAACAATTCAATGTCAACAGTTACAAACGCAATATTCACATTCATGTCTTCAGTTACTACCATATTAATAGCTTGAACTTTCACATGTGACATGAATCGAAACTAAATTTCTACATATAAATGCGATGTTATCAAGAAAGATCATGAGACTGGATATTGCTGGTTGACAAAAAGAGACGGGTTGCATACAACGTGTGCATTGTTGATAAGTATTTGAGAATGCTCCTCCTAATGTCTGAGCATGTCCATTCTCAATATCAAGCATCGATGTTATTAGACCCATCAATCTAAAAGCTCCAAATGGACGTCTTTTCATCTTGAGGTGAAGAGACTGAGTTTTATGTGATGGTCATTGGAATATTCGACTCAAGCACTTTTCAAGTGGATGATCTTGTGATAAGGAAGGCCTGTATGTCATTAAGGAAGTCTTGCTAGGCGGTGGAGCTTTAATTCTTGTCAAAATGGAGGCCATCAGTTGCTAAAGCCTATGAATCCAAGTCACTTTAGTTTACTTGCATCATGCATACATCACATAAATGCATGCGTATGTGTGCTCATCTTTAGATACCAATGAATTTTCGGCTCGTATGATAAGTGCATATATTAGGAATTAGTTGGTGCGTCTATAATGAAATTTACGAGAGAGCCCACCTCGTGGAGCAGGACTTGATGAGGGAAAGAAAAAGAGGTGGGGTATAAGACAAGGCCAATTCACCAAATTGCATCAAATAACGTCAGACGTGAAAAGAGGCCTAATGCCTAATCTATGACTGAGCGAGGAGTAGCCAAATGATTGAGCGGATACAATATTTGAATGGTCCCTGTCACAGGAAAGTAGACAACATGGAAATGAGCTAGGCCAAATTCTATGCAGATATTTTGGGTGTGGACAGTAGGACCACATAGTTAGTGACTGCCCTGAAGAAAGGCAGCAGTCACGTGTTATACCAGTACGACAATCGCAACAACTTTTGGGTGGAGCCCCACAACAATGAAATACATACAAGTAACTATAGCATTCATCAAAGAGACATTAGAGGGAAAGTAGTTCGATTTCCAAATAGCGGATGATGGGATAGTAACATTTCATCAGCATCTAAGAGGTACAAAAATGTACCAAAACCTTCACCAACATCATTGGTGGAACGAGATGAAAACCGATATTGCCAAACACGTCTCACAATTTCTAACATGCCAACAAGTGAAAGCAAAAAGTCATCAGCTAGCAGGAATGTTAAGGCCATTATAAATTCTTGAATGGAAATGAAAACACACAATGATGAATTTTGTACAAAGGTTACCAAGGACATCGAGAGGTACATAGAATTGTATGTAAGGCAAATTGTACGGTTACACAGTTCCTGTGACTATAATAACTTCGGATCTATGACGTCCGGGTTTTCAGGCCGATTTGTTTAATGAGCTACGATTATTTTAACTGACATATACAGATCGGTGGATTCGCTGTTTCTACATTCGCGTGAACCTGGCTCTCATTCATTCCCGTTCCTTCATCTCCTCTGCATCTCTTTTCGTTGCCATCTTAGCACACTCTTTCTATTCTGTGCGACACCGAGCCTCACGCCATACGACCATCGGAGAACCCTCATCCAGCTAGCAGCTCAGCTCAGCTCAGCTCAGCCCCTGTTGTCCTGCATCATCCACCGAAAACAGGTTGCACATTGGGACATTTTGACCTGCTAAGCTGCGACAACACTCACATAGGTTGATTATTGTGCATCAAGGTCGATTTCCTTAGATTTCCATTGTCTCATTTGATTTTGTACACATCCGTGTTAATTGGCGATTTGGGGACATGTACTTAGCCAATACTGTTGAGTTTATGGTTGATTGAGCTTGGGAAGTTGTTGTTGAGGTGCCAGTTGTTGAGATTTATACATAACCATTTGAGGGCGAATGACACAAGTCGTGGATGAAATTTGAGGACGTCATTTTTATAGGATCGGTTTACTACAAATTTTATGAGGCTTTATTCACGAAAGTTGCACATTATACTGTGTTCTATAACATACTTTAATTTTGAATTTTTTTTAACTTCATATGATCAAAATATTTTTGGAAAAGTAGGCGGGTTTGGAATATGTTTTTCTTGAAAACTTACTGACCCTTACCCTCACCGCCTCTGATTTCCATAACGAAAGTAGTACAACTTCTTAAGAAAGGTTGACAAGGTCACTTAGCATCCCGGTGGTGCGGGAGTTTCTTGATGTATTCCCTAAGGAGCTACCAGGATTACTTACCACCTTAAAGGGAGATAGGGTTCACTATTGAGCTGGTTCCTGGAACAAAACCTATTTCTAAAGAGCCGTACTGAATGTCTTTGGTGGAGCTTAAGGAGTTGAAGGTGCAATTGCAAGAGTTACTTGATAAGAGTTTTATAAATCCTAGTGCCTCACATTGGGGTGCGCCAGTTCTGTTTGTAAAGAAGAAAGACGGGTCATTACGTCTCTGTATCAACTACCGACAATTGAATTGAGTTACCATCAAGAACAGCTATCTACTACCACGGATTAATGACTTATCCGATCAACTTCAAGGAGTAGCAATATTTTTCAGGATATCATAAGCTGAGAATTGACTGGATAATATTTCGAAGACGGCTTTCAAAACTCGATATGGTCATTATGCCACTTGGTTTGATGAATGTCTTAGCAGCTTTCATTGATCTCATTAACTTAGTATTCAAACCATATTTGGATCACTTCATCATAGTATTTATCGATAATTCTACTCTATTAAAAGAATAGAGTGGTGTTGCAAACTCAGTAAGTGCGAGTTTTGCTTAAACCGCATGGTATTTTTGGGCCATGTGGTGACTATTGAAGGGATATTAGTAGATCCTGCTAAGGTGGAAGCAGTAATATATTGGCCAAGACCAACTACAATTGTTGAAGTTTGAAGTTTCCTTGGCTAGATTTTATCAGAGATTCGTAGAACGATTCTCTAGTGTTGCTGCTCCCCTCACTCAATTACTAAGGAAGTGAAATTTGAGTCGATAAATAAATGTGAACAGAGTTTTCAAGAATTAAAACAAAGACTAACAATGGCTTTTGTACTCACAATTCTGTCTAGATCAAGAGGTTTTGAAATATACAATGATGCCTTGCATAAATGACTTGGCTATGTGTTAATGCACCATAGTAAAGTGGTGGCCTATGCGTCCAAGCAATGGATGGAACTTTTGAATAACTATGACTGTGAAATATTATACCATCCGATAAAGCAAATTGAGTTGCTGACACCCTTAGCCGTAAATCCTCTCTTGCACAAATAATGGCTCAAGAGTGGAATCTCCTAGAAGAAATATGTGATTATGACTTCAAGTTTGAGATAGGACAACTTCTAGGGTTACTAGCTATGCTTAAAATTGAGCCAAAGATAATATTGAAGATAAAAACATTACAACAGCTCGACTCAGAGATTCAAAAGGTTTGGAAACAAGCCATGGATAAGAAAGTAAGTGATTTCCACATTACAGAAGATGGAACCGTGAAATTCCATGAGCGTTGTTGTGTACCCAACGATGATAAGCTTAAGGAAGAAATCTTAGCAAAAGCGCATCGAAGTAAGTAATTACAACATCCACCCTGGTAATATGAATATGTACTAGAAACTTCGACAAAACTACTAGTAGAATGGTTGGTATGAAGGCAGATATTGCTAAGATTGTTACCAAGTGTTTATTTTGTCGACAAGTGAAAGCTCAACGTTGCAAGCCTGCTAGGATATTACAACCACTTGAAATTCCCGAATGGAACTGGGAACATATTACTAAGAATTTTGTTAGAGGAAATGACTTGATATGGGTAATAGTTGATCGATTGACAAAGTTGGCTTATGTATGTACATCTACATGGAGTACCAGTAACTATCATTTCTGATTGATATCCTAAATTGATGGCCAGACAAAGAGAACTATCTAGACATTGGAGGACATGCTGAGAGGTTGTACAATTGATTTTAAAGGAAGCTAGGATGAGCACTTGCATCTTGTTGAATTTGCTTATAATAATATTCATCAGTAAAGCATTGGTATGTATCCATTTGAAGCACTATATAATCTTGAGTTGGTGCAACTTACTATTGAGGCAGTGTAGGTAATTAGGAAGAGACTTAGAGCCACCCAAAAGCCTATAGAATTCCAATTAAGATCACGTATTTCTCAAGTTGTCTCCATTGAAAGGTATGTCTTGTTTTGGTGAGAAAGGTCAGTTAAGTCCACAGTACATAGGACCCTTTGAAATGAAAGGATAGGGAATATGGCCTATTGGTTGGCTTTGCCACCAAAACTTGCTCAAATCCGGCACATGTGCTCAGCTTCGAAGAGTTCGAGGTGGACAACCAAAGGTCGTATATTGAGGAGCCAGTACGGATCGTGGATAGACATGATCAAGTAATCAAAAATAGGGTCATTCCCTTAGTTAAAGTCCTATGGAAGCACCATGCAACATAAGAGGCTACCTAGGAAATTTCGGGGAAGAAATTTTTAAGGCGGGGGGGGGGGGGGGGGAGAGATGCCCTGGTCGAGTCAGGAAGCCAGCAAGAAGCTAGAAGTAGTCAAGCCGAGAGGGCCTGGTCAAGCCAAGACAATGCTATATGCATAAGTATGATATGTTGATATATTTTTTGATAAGCCAAAGGTAAGTATGCATTGAATCATTTTGCGATGGACATTTGCATATAATCAAGGGTACTTTCTAGAATGATGATAAGGTATTTTCCTAGTAGAGAACTAGGAATTTTACTTACTGAGTTTCCCCAAAACTCACTCCCTCATCTTTCAATCTTTTTTTTTTGGTAAAGGTAATAATATTAATGAGGAGGACAAAAGTACAAAAGATTGGATCTAAACAAGCACTCTTAACAAAGGAGCAAGAGTGACGGGGATCCGATAAAAAGCCCGAGGGCGCCAACAAGAACACAAAAGCTATGAAGCGAACAAACAAGCCGTAACAACAGGAACCCATAGCCTCCCCATCCCTCAAGCCCTCAAAGCTGAAAGCGGAGAATGGAGGAGGAAGGAACCTGTAACTACAAGAACAAGAGCAGACCGAATCACTAGCAACCTAAGGAGGAATAGCTACAAATGAAAAGATCATGGGGTGGAATCCCCACCCCCTTTGCAGTCTTCTGTTCCTCGGAGAAGGAAGAACTTCCGTGAATGTGAGTGCTTTGTCCTTAACCACCTTGATTAGGTGATTTTTAAGGGTAGGGACCACCAAGGATTCACCCCCGAAGATAATCGCATTCCTCTTCTTCCAAATGAGATGGCACAAAGCACCGAAGGAGAATCGAACTATCCTGTGGTAAAAATCCTTCCCCATGAGGAATTTCCTGGCCCAAGTGAGCGCCTCACTCCAACATCTATTCCTCCATGGCAAGTTACATCTGGCCGCCCAAAAAAAGGCCAACGAGGCGGAGATGCGACACCGGAAGAATAGGTGTTCGATTGAGTCCGGTTCTTCACTACAAAAGGCACATAGATTAAAATCAATTCGACCCTGATTTAACAACATCACTTGAGTGGGAAGACGGTTTCTAGATATAAGCCATAGAATAAACTGATGGCGCGGGACTATATCAATATCCCAAATCAAAGAAGCCCAATCCACCCGATCTCTCTTGGTTCTAATGACATTCCATGCGGATGCGACCGAGAAGGAGGCTGATGGATCGCCACACCAAATAAACTTATCAATATAAGCCTCCAGAGTTGGTAAAGCTACACCCCATCTGATTAATATCCGAGAGAACGAGTCACCTAACGGGGTGTATAAGTCAGCAACTACTGCATTATAAGGGAGCTGCACATTGTCCCTAAACAAGGGCGGAATGAATCCATCAAGAGGGCCACATGGAAGCTAGTAATCATGCCATAAGGATACCGATAGGCCATTACCAATTTTCCACCTAAACAAAGTTCTGAAATGCTTTCTAAGCTGGAGGATTTTCTTCCACGCCCAGGAGCAAGTCGCAGGTTGGGATGAAACCCAAAAATTCTTCCTTGTCAAGAAAATGGAATGAATCCACCGACACCACATCGATTCCTTATCCGAGAAGAGTATCCATATGAATTTGAGCATAGAGGCTTTGTTGTAATCTATGATATTCCTAATGCCAAGACCCCCTTCAAGTTTCGGAAGACATACATCCTCCCACACTACTTTTGCTCCTCCACGGCCAAGAGCTGTTCCCTTCCATAAAAATTGCCTCATAATTCTCTCGATGTCTGACAACACCGAAGCAGGAAGCATAAAGACACTTGTCCAGAATGATTGAATCGAGTAAAGAACCGACCGAATCAGCTGTAGTCTCCCTGCAAAGGACAGGAAACGATGCGCCCAGGATTGAATCCTAGCCGTAATACGCTCCGTTAATGCAATACAATCCCCCTTATTCAATTTGGTAGATATGATAGGTACCCCAAGATAGCGAACAGGGAGTTTCCCTTCCTTAAAACCAAATGCCGACTGGATTCTGTTTCGAATATAAGGGTCACCACCTACAATAAAAATCTCACTCTTGTTTTTGTTAGGAACCAATCCACTCCAGGATGAGAATATATCTAAGCCTCTTTTCAGCATGGATACTGACGGCCAGTTAGCTTGAGAGAAAAGGAAAACATCATCAGCAAAGAATAGATGCGTTAGTTGGACTGGCTTACACCTCCAATAATACCTGAATTCATGATTTGAAGTTTGAGACACCAATAAACCGGAAAACACTTCCATCACTAGGGTGAAGAGATAAGGTGACATAGGGTCACCCTGTCTCAAACCACGTCCTCCCGAAAAAAAGCTATGGAGATCGCCATTTATAGAAATGGAGTATTTAGGAGTCCGAACACAAGCCATGACTAACTTAATGAAATTTTCCGGGAAGTGGAAGGCTAGAAGAACAAGTTCAAGGAACTCCCAATCTACCGTGTCATATGCCTTATGGAAATCAACCTTAACCGCACATTTAGGCAGGTATGGGTGGAGATGAAACCCCGCAAACAATTCCTGAGCCAAGAGGATGTTATCCCTAATTCTCCTTCCTTTAACAAACGCATTCTGAGATGGACTTATCAATACATTTAAAACCGCCGCTATACGATTGGCCAAGATCTTGGTAATCACCTTATATATAGTATTACAACAAGCAATCGGCCTAAAATCCGAAACAGCACTAGCATTAGGAACTTTAGGGACGAGAGCAAGGATGGTTGCATTTACCTCTCTCAGCAGCCGGCCGATGTGGAAGAAGTCATGAACCGCCTCCAGAACCAATGGACCAACGATCTCCCAGCTGGACTTGAAGAATTCAGCCGAGAATCCATTAGGTCCAGGGGCCTTACCTTTGGCTAATGAGAACAGCGTAGACTTGATCTCCGCATTAGAAACCGGATTAGAGAGATAGCACATCTGATCAACAGCTAGAGGCTAACGAATAACCCGCTCCACCTCTTGGACGGACGACCTGATTAACGCAACATGGGGGGAGTACAACGAAGAGAAGTAGCTAATGAACACCTGCGGAACCAACTCCGGGTCAGTAATCAGCGCACCGGTGGGATCCTTCACCGAAAGGATTCTGTTGATTAGCTGTCTCCTCTTGACAGACTGGTGGAAGAAATTCGTATTCCGGTCACCCTGCTTTAGCCATCTAATTCTGGACTTTTGCCTATAATAAGATTCATCTTGATTCCTCAATTCAACAAACACCTGGCGTTGGCACCTTTCTTGATCAGCCAGAGCAAAGCTAGATGGGTTTGATTGAAGTTGAACTTGAGTGGCGTTGAGAGCTTCTCTTGCCTCAGCAGCTCTAGTCGAAATGTTGGAGAAGGCATCTCGGTTGAGGGTCTTTAGTTGAGCTTTCAAAATCTTCAACCTAGAAACCAGTTTAAACATAGGGACGCCTCTAACCGGAGTATTCCATACACGCTGCACGATCGCCTTAAACTCTGGATGATCTGTCCAGAAATCAAAGTATTTGAAAGGTTTCCTCCTCGGGGCCGGATGGACAACTCTTACAACCATCGGCGTGTGGCCAGATATGCCAGGGTTCAAGAAAGACGCCTCCGAATATGAGAAATCAAGGTTCCACTTGCTGTTAACCAATACACGATCTATCTTTCTCATATTCCTCCCGGTCCTAGATGAAGTGGACCAAGTGTAACGAAGCCCGACAAATCTGAGGTTAGTAATATCAGTTTGCTCCAAGCATTGGTGAAATTCATCAAAATACAAAATCCAATTGGTGGCGCCTCCAACACGGTCCGAAGGATCCCTGATAGCATTAAAATCACCAGCAACTAGCCATGGTGAATCGAGGAAGAGTTCACTGCATCGCTGGAGATTTTCCCATAACGGTCTACGACGGGCAAACGTATGTTCTCCGTAGACAGCCGATATACAAAAACTCCTTCCAGAAAGATTGCATTTTAAAATGCCATGCAACACTTGGTCATTAATAGAGATAGTAGAAAAGGCAACGAGATTCGGGTTCCATCCAACCCAAATCCTCCCACGCGGAGCATAATCATAATTAGCACACCAATTCCACCCCTTAATGAGGGTGGCCGAAATAGAATCAAAAAGCTCTAAAGGAACTTTAGTTTCAAGCAAGCCAATAAAACAAAGCTTATTTAGCTGCAAAACGTCTAATTTCGGCACACCTAAGAGGATTTAAGATACCTCTAATATTCCAAAAACCAACAATCATCAAAAAACAAGGAGCAAAATTACCTCTTTTTAGAGGTCCTTGAAGCTGCAACTTCCTTCTTCAAATCTTCTGGACCATCAGATAGGAGCATACGAAGCTTTTCCTGGAAGTTTGCCATTAACGGCGAGGTGAGCCTTTTAGATTCAGGAATATCCCCAACTTGAGAATCTACTCCAATCGGGTCCTCTTGGATACTAGAATTACTAATTTCGTCGGAGGTATCGATTAAAACTAGGGGATCATCCTGAGCGGGAGGGTCCGCTAAAGAAGGGGAAAACAATCTTGCCGGGGAATGAATCACTGGATCAAGAGATTTTGAAGGGTCGCTTGGTTTCATCATAGACAATCTTTCAACCTCCGCTTGAACAATATCAGCAGGTGCTACAACATTTGCATCAGTAGCATCAGTAGTAGCAGCAGCAGCCTTCCTTGCTGCCTGCTTCATCTTCTTTTTCTTATTTTTACGATTAACTTGCTTCCATCCTTCCTCCTCAGCAACTGATTGCGGATCAGGTAGAGTATCCGGTCCCTGAGGAGCCGCCTTTCCCGAGCTTGATTCCCCAACATAGGAAGGCCTGTCACCAGCCACACTAGATACGGGTTTTGTTGCACCCACTTTAGAACGATGGGTGACTTGAATATCTACATCTTCCGCAGAAGGATGCTGCATAACCACCTCCTTTCCTTTAGAGGAGTGGGCCTCAACTACCGGATTAGCCTTCTGAATACTTTCTGAAGCTCCTTCAGATCGTCCAGCAGAAGGACCAGGAGTAACATTTTTACAGGTGTGACCAAACATTTCACATTTGGAACAAATCATCGGTTTCCATTCGTACTCAACTTCCACCACGACCTTTGATCCATTGGTAGTTAAATCAAGGGTTTCGTATTGAGGTTGCTGAGTTGTCATTTCTACACATACTCGGGCAAAAGTCAACATGGACATCTGCTCAGTTTTTTGATCAACATAGAGCGGCTTACCCAAGGCACTAGCCACCTTTCCGATAGCTTGAGCAGACCAGAAGGCAAATGGAAGGTTTCTTAGTCTTACCCAAACTGGAACAGATCTATAAGTATCTCTGTTTAGCTCGACCCCCAGTTTCCATTGTTGAAGGATCAAAGGAATTCTTGCAATGGTGATGGGACTGCCCTCCAGGATACTCCTTCTGAATTCGCGATCAACAATGCGTAGAAGAAACACACCACGCCCATTGGACATTACTTCTACCAAATTCGGTCCCCAAGCTCTCCTCAGGGACTCCTCAACCAGCTTAAATGGAAGATTCTTCCCAATGAATTGTCCCACAAGGCAATCATACAACTTAGGGTCCGCGGCATCGATATCAGAATCGTCCATTTGAATAACTGGCTTGTTATTCACAATTATCAAGGGGGTAAACTCAAGGTCATATCCCTTATTCGCACCACTTGCGACAGCAGCCGAGGAACGGTTTTGAGGCTTCTTCGATCGACTCCTAGACTGAGGTCTTTTCGATTTAGAAGGCTCTCTATTAACAGGACGACTTCTTGATGTCGTTGGGGGTTTCAATGTCCCGACTCCAGCAGAAGGGATTTTCATTTGGTTACTCACATTCGCCACAGAAGCATTCATCAAAGGATGATCATTCCTAGGGGAAAACGGGCCAGACGAGCGCAATCCCTCATCATTCAAGCGAGGTCGAATAGAGTCAGCCTCCATCTCAAATTAAATTCCCAGATCTCAAAAACCTAGTCCATCAGCAACAAGAACAGCCCGAAGGAGAGGTACGAACAAGCTGACCTTTAGAGAAACCTCTTCACGCTCAAACCGGCTCACCAGAGCGAATCCTCGCGCCGCCACTCAACGCTGCCTCTGCGTCCTTCTGCACCCTGGTCCCAAGCTACCGACAATGGTTCGGCCACACGCGGACCCAGATGCAGCTCCCTCTTCGTTCCAGCCGAAAGCAGGCGCCATCGTCGTCGGCTCAAACCAAGATGGGATTTCCAACAAGAGAAAGAGGAGACTCACGGAGGTTACGGGAGAAGACCCCAACGCTCGTGCGCGAACCCACGCGTCTCCACAGAGCCTTGTCTCTGCGTCCGTCCGCACCCTGGTCCCCGAGCCGTCGACGATGGACCGAGCGCCCACCTTCTTCGATCCCGCCGAAGAAGGCCTCCAACGAGAGAAGAGAAATCCTTGCTCGCGAATCCACTGCAATCCTCTTCAAGTTCCTTCGTTCGGATGAAGTAAAGCCCTCTTCGATCCCGCCGGAGCAGGCGCCGCCGTTGCCGGCTTAATCGAGAAGGCCCTCCGACGAGAGAAGAGAAACCCTCGCTCGCGATCCCTTCATCTTTCAATCTTGTAGACATGGAAGTCTCACATTAGCTTTGGGAGCTGCAATCACGCTAGAGGAGATAGGATTTCTCTTGGCCTATGTGAAAAACTTGTACTATGATGTAGAAAGGAAAGAAGGCCCGTAGAGAAAGGGCTTATAAAAGTACTATTATAATATAAATTAATGTGTTATGTGTGATGTATGTCTCAGTCTTCCAGCTGTTGGTTGAGATACCTCACACGCCTATTAATAAAATGTGCACATGCTTTATTGAATCTAAAAAGAGATAAGGATGTATTACAAAGTGTACTATCTTGGATCAACGGCTTAAGATCCAAGCATTTACAAAGAGGACAAACGAATTGAACAAATGAAAAAAAAAATCCCTTGTAAAGGAGAAACTATTAAAGCACTTTTTTTTTTAATACACCAATTGTTAGTTATGATCACATTCATAGCTCCAAGGTGGTAGACTCTTCATACTTTTGGCGCAACATCTCAAAAACCAAAATCCACTTATCAAGCAAACTTTGACCTTAAGGACCAAGCAATTATCCACACCATGTCATTTTTCTCCCATGTGATATACGCATGCTTTGGACATATCAAATCCAACAAACTTCAGGGGTTTTTCTCTTAGAACTTCTTTAGCCACTAGTCTCTCTTCCAAAAGCATAGGCAATAATTGAGAGAGTGGTCTTGGTAATGGTGTAAACAGACGAGCCAAGGTATGCTTATATAGCTTCTTATTGAGATCATGATGAGATTGAACATGAACCACGTCCATCATATCAAGACGTCTTTGATTACATTCTCCAGTCCCAGAAGATAATTCAAGTTCAAATACTAGTTCTTCATAAGCCTGTTCTCTCCTTTACCCTTTGAATAAAAGCCAATCATCTTTGGCAAAGAAAAAGATGATAATTCTATAGCCATTTGATTTACACGATCCATAAGACACATCATCATCCCACACATTCCATTTACTTGATCTAAAGATCTTCAAGAGTGGTTGTAGTTTTGGTCGGAAGTAATGGAGTTACGAATGCTTTAAAATCTGTGAATGGGGGCGATTATTTCATCAATTCAATTTTCCAAATTAGTTGATCGAACTAGTTAATCGAACTTAAGTGTCTTTCTTACTCAAATATGGCTGATTATATGGAACCCATTACCAACCCAGGTATCTTTACTTGCTTATGGAAGAATCCAGAATGCCCTTTGTGCCTTTTGTTCTTGTTGGCTGGATTCAATCAACCATATGTTGTTTGGTTGTTCAAAAATTGGAAGCCTAGTGCTATACTGGGTGGCTAAGTGCAACCTCTCTTGGCAAAATAGCTATTGGGTGGAGACTATTGATTGGGCAGATAATCATTTAGCCGATGGAACCTTTCATCATTCATTGGCTTGCTTTGCTTTTGTTGCTTTGTGCTATCTCATTTGGAAAGAGATGAATAATATCATCTTTCGTAATCAAAGCTTATACCTCCTGGCTTTAAGGATGCATCTCCATAAAGTAATTAAAGATAAGGCGCTAACCTTCAAGCATGTCCTAAACACTCCAAGGAATAGAAGACCGCAACTAAGCTGGAGACTACTTCTGTCCATTTTTTATTGAGGCGGCTGCCTTCTGAGAGGGGGTTTGTTCTTTCCTGCTTGTTTAAGTTTCTTCATGCAGCTGTGGTTTGGAGGACGCCTTAAAGTTGGGGCCAAGATCAACTTCTTCAAGGTTGCCATTACTTGCTGTGAAGGTTGCCGCTGGATGTTGTTGTTGTTCTTGTTTCCCTTTTCTTTTTTGTTGTTGCTGCTGTAGCACTATCTCTGTGCTGTTGCTTGGATATTTGTTTTCTTTTCTCAACACTCTTCCACTCGTGTTGATGTGTGTGTCATTATGAGTGCGAGCTTATGGTTATAATCTAAATTTCTTACCTTACCAAAAAAAAACTGTGGAAAAAAAAAGCTTTGGCCATTTTTTCTTTTCGCTATATTGTTCATCGTGCTCTCTCCAAGGGGCACCTGATTTACTGTTCATTAGGGCTAAAATTCGGAGGATTGACTTGCCCGACCTCCCTCTACAATCTCACCAAAGCGTTTGTCCCGGTATGCCCTGTAAGTCTTGCTACGTACATTATGTGTTAGGGTTTGTGGGATTACTTGTGGGTTTCGATTGTTGCTATGGCCTCTTCGTCTTTAGAGGTGATTGATCAGTTGGGTAAGGCCCAAATTGGTGTGGATGGTGTAAGTGGGTGAAGCCCCATTCCCCGTGCACAAAACCCCCGGTCCTTTAAGGTCGCGGGACAAGTGGGCTCGTCCAAAGCAGAAACAACGTCTTCGATGGAAGGCAAGTGAGGATCCGGTAAGGCCCCTCGCGGTTCGGTTGATCCTCAGGGACGTAGCTGAGTTAGGTCCACTTCCATTTGACCCCGACCCAAGAACCAACAATCTCGAAGCTCCAAACCTCCGCCCACCCAATCCTAGGCCAACGTCACACAAGTAGCAGTGAAGGGATACGACTTAACGTACATCTCCCCTACTTATGTGGATAACAAGCCTATCATTACTCTCTCTGAGGATGTATTGGAGGCCACAAACCCAAAATGGCACTAATGCCTGATTGGGTACTACATTGGGAGGAAACTTCCATTCAAGATGATCGAGACAGCTCTAAAATACGACTGGGGACCAAAGCTCTCTGAAATGATGGCAAATGACTACGGTTTCTATTTCTTCCACATCCCAAACCCGGAATTTTGTAGGAAGATTCTTGAGGATGGTCCTCAAATGGTTGCTAGGGTGCCCTTTATTCTGCAACAATGGAAGCCTTTCCTGGAATTAAAGAAGGACAGCCACTCCTCCATTCCAGTTTGGATTCGCTTAAAAAACCTCCCCTTTGACCTTTGGTCCGCACCAGCAATAAGTGGGATTGCTAGTGCTATTGGGAAACCCCTTTTATGTCGACCAACGCACGGAACAAATGAGGATGTTATCCTTTGCTAGAGTGTGTGTCAATATCAATGCACGGCAACCTCGATGTAACTCGGTCGTGGTTGTCCTCAATGGAGTAACTCGAGTTGTAGAGGTTGAATATGAGTAGAGACTAGTGGCTTGTCCTGATGGTTTTATGTGACGGGCTTAAGGCCCGTCCACCCATGTTGGGCCTAAAAGCCTGGCCCACAAGATTAGGGCCCATGGATGAAGGGGTACGATTCTTTGTTTTTTGGAGGGACGTATATAAGGGAGGAAAGAGAGGGAGAACGTACGTTTTGACATTACGTATGTTCCTTCCTCCCTCTCTCCCTCCAAAAAGAACAGTAAGCAAAAGAGGAGACGCCGTCTTCCCTTAAAAGCCAATTGACGCCATCGGATCGAACATGATCATTTTCTCTTCCTCAATCTTCAGCATTGGTGTTTAATTTGTGGCTAACAAGGTACGCTCAAATTCGTGATATGCTTTAGGATCAGTGATACGCGATTTTCCCGGGCTTTGTCTTCCGCATTCGTTTTAGGGGTTCGATTTAGTGTTGAATCTAGTTTTTGGGAATCGGTTATTCCCAAAATTGGTATCAGAGCTCTAGTTCATGTTTACCCGACCCCTTTGATGTTTTATGATTGATTTTTCGCGAAAATATTCGGCCGACACGGATCGAGGCGAGAAATCCCAACACCTGAGCACTGTTCATCCATTTTTTCGAGTTTTCGTAAGTCGAAATCAACTTCTGAAGACTTAGCGTGAAAGGGCTCATCAAGATGAGTCCGTCGACATGTCGTGCGCCGCTGGGAGACACTGGACACGCCCACACGCGTGGCTAGAAGTCGCTGCACATGGGTGCGATGCGCCCAAAGCGTTGGCTCGGCCATCGCGTGCACCACACGCGCCGGTCGGTGGACCGGCATGTGCGCGCCGGCGACCGGCGAACCGGCATGCGCCAGTCGACGAACCGACGAGTGCTGACATCACCGTGACGTCACAGTAACCGCTGGGATGACGTCATTGATGACGTCATCGCCGACGACCGTTAGACGGCCGATCACCGGCCGGCGACCCGACTCGATGGAGACTCGACCCGACCCGCATGGAGCCTGGCGCATGCCGCGCACATGCCCGTTGACGTCTGCATGACGTCAGCCCACGCATGCGCGCGGCACGTGCCAGTCGGTTCGTCCGACCGGCCTGACCAGTCCGACCGGCCCATCCGGTTTGACCGGCAAGCCCGACGATCGACGACCGTGATCGTTGACCCAAAAAAAAGAATTTGTTTCATTTTCAATTATGTTTGTGTGGGTTAGAAGTAATCCATTTTTTATTCTGCATTTTTTGCATAAATCATGGAAAATTATGTATTTTCCATTTTGTTTATTATGGATTATAAGTGATCCATTTTTAGTTCTGCATTTGTTGCAGAAACTATGATGCGTTATGCACGGATACCTGCAATCCCAAGAACGAACAAAGGAAAAGCAAGACTTAAAAGGCTGATGACAGAGTTAGCTAATTATCGATGGCATGACGGTGATTTAGTATCACACGTGGTCAAGGTCAATTAGATGATACAAGAAATCATCTGGAATGGTTATCTTATGCCGACTTTTGAGAAGGTGCCGGCTTTGATTAATACTCTTCCTCCTGAATGGCAAGTAGTGTTAGATCGGCTATGGGAGGTCAACGTGGTCACGGGTTATAGGAGGCTAATGGTAGCTTTTGTTAGAGAGTACTATAGGGTTGAGTTAACCAAAACTTCAACTCTTAAATTAAGCACCACATGGCGCAGAGTGAATGTGCCTTGGATGCAACATGAGAGCTCTCCAAAAGTTTTTCTATGGTTGGCAAATGTGCCTTCAATTTTTTCAGATATTTTAACTGATAGATTAGAAGGGACATTCCCTATTTTATGTGATGGGCTTAAGGTCCGTCCGCCCATGTTGGGCCTAAAAGCCCGGCTCACAAGATTAGGGCCCATGTATGAAGGGGTACGATTCTTTGTTTTTTGGAGGGACGTATATAAGGGAGGAAAGAGAGGGAGAACGTACATTTTGACATTACGTACGTTCCTTCCTCCCTCTCTCCCTCCAAAAAGAATAGTAAACAAAAGAGGCGACTCCGTCTTCCCTTAAAAGCCAATTGACGCCATCGGATCGAACATGATCGTTTTCTCTTCCTCAATCTTCAACATTGGTGTTTAATCTGTGACTAACAAGGTACGCTCGAATCCGTGGTGTGCTTTAGGATTGGTGATACGTGATTTTCTCGGGCTTTGTCTTCCACATTCGTTTTAGGGGTTCGATTTAGTGTCAAATCCTGTTTTTGGGGAATCCTAAAATGTCCTAAATGTGGCACTTTGGCCACAAGTGTGCGACTCTTGAACCATTATCTAACGCTGAGACAGACCTTCAACAAGTTCTAATCAATGAGGCTTTTGTTGCTTGCGACGGGATTTATGGCTTTGGTCTTGAGGTTGTAGTAGATCCATGAAGTCCTGAACTAGGATGGAAGCAGGTGTTGAGGAAAAAGAAGAAGCAACCCTTAGACCCAAAGAGGGGATCGTTGGACTTACCGGTGGATCCTAGCATAGTAGGACAGATTCTGAAGTTGAAGGATTCTAGTCCTGGAATTGCTTTAGCCTCCGCTTCTAACCATAAGGCCCAGAAGGACCAAAGAAGGCAGTCAAAGGCTAAGGAATCCCTCGCCCTCTCTTCTATTGTACTGGAAGATTCACTTGTGGAGGCTACCTCTACACAACCCTATTGTCCAATTCTACTGAGGACTCTGATGACTTGGTTAGCCTCCTCAGCAACGCCTATGAAGAGGACCAGGACTTACAGTGCCCTCCATCTACAAAAGCTGTCCCTGCTACCAGGAAGTCTAGCTATAGGCATAATAAGATATTGCCCCCTTGCCCTGCTCCGCCCCTTGTTGATTCCCTTGGTCTGGTGGCTACTCAGCATCGGTCTTCTAAGCGGAGGTAACCTCATGTTTCCGATTGTATATATTTATTTTTAATTACTTATGTACATAGGAGTTTGGAACATTAGGGGTCTTCTTGATCCCACTAGACAGGCTAAGGTTCGGAACTTAGTTTCCTCAAATAGTATTTGTGTTGTTGGTTTGTTGGAGACTAATGTACCGAAGTCTCTCTTCCTTTCGATTTCTACGAGGCTCTTAATGGGTTGGTGCTGGGTGGCTAATTATGAGTTCTCACCAAGAGGAAGAATCTGGGTCGAATGGAACCCATCGCTTGTAAGCTTTGATGTTGATTCATCCCACTCTCAGGTGATTCATGGGAGATTGAAGTTTCTTAGCTTAGGTTTGGATTGCTTTTTATCAGTTATTTATGCCGATCATACCTTCATTTCCCGGCGGCCGCTTTGGGAAGACCTAGTTCTTAGGAGTTCCACTCTTCAAGACTCCACTTGGTTGGTAGACGAGGATTTTAATGCCATTAAGGACCCATCTAATTGGCTTAGGAGCTCTGACATTTGGATCCGTTGCTTTGATGAGTTCAGACAATGCTTGGATTAATCGAAGCTTGAAGATCTATTGTTACTCTATTGTTACTCAAGTTTAGGAGACCCTAAGGGAGGGAGTTCCCATGTACAGGCTAGTTAACAAGTTGAAGACCCTCAAAGGTCTGCTCAAGCTTCTCAATAGGGAGTCTTTCTCTAATGTTTTAGGTAGAACAACTAAGGCTAGGAATGCTCTAAGTGCCGCCCAGAATAGCCTCCAGCTAGACCCGTCCAGCATTGCCCTCGCATAGTTGGAGAAGACTCATTGGCGTACCTTTGTGGACTTGCGAAGTCAGGAAGAGTCTTTCTACAGGAAAAAGTCGAGAGTTAGGTGGCTGAAAGAAATTGACAAGAACACTATGTTGTTTCATCATTCCATCAATAAAAGATAGTTAGTAAACAAGATTCTCTCGGTCTTGGATTCCTTCGGCCTTCTTGTCTCTGACCCAAGAGCAGTTCAACATATGTTTGTCAACTACTTTCAAGACTTGTTGGTGTCACAGGAGATGGTGTCAAGGTCGGCTGTGGAGGAGATCTAGGAGGTCATTCGATGCCCCCTTCATGAGGAGCAGGTTTCCTCTCTTTCTCGCCCGATTTTCGACTAGGAGATCCGAGAGACCCTCTTCTCCTTACCTCGAGGTAAGGCGCCTAGGCCTAATGGATTTACTACTAAAATATTCAAACAAAACTAGGAGGTTGTAGGGCCCTTGGTCATGGAAGCAATCAGAGACTTCTTTATTTCAGGTAAGCTTGTTCGTGAAATGAACAACACTATTTTACTCTGGTGCTGAAAGTGCCCAATGCTCCAGCAGTTTCAGACTATAAACCCATAGCTTGTTGTAATACAATCTATAAATGTATTACCAAGATCTTGGCCAACCGAGTGGCTACCATTCTTCAAGATGTTATAAGCCCTTTCTCAAATTGCTTTTGTTTAGGGACAACGAATCAGGGACAATATTCTCCTGGCCCAGGAGCTCTTCAGTGACTTTCATCTACACTCTTATTCACCTAAATGTGCAGTTAAGATGGATTTCCAAAAATCCTACACGGTTTGTGTCCATACGCTGAAATTCTCCATTTCTTTAAATGGGGAGCTGTGCAGTTTTTTCACTAGTGGCCATGGGTTCCGTTAGGGGGACCCTATGTCCTTGTACCTTGATCATGGAGGTTTTATTAGGGATTCTTGACCGTTGTTTAAGACAGCCATAATTCAAATTCTTTTGGAGATGCAAGGCAACAAGTATTTCGCACTTATTCTTTGCAAATGACATCTTCCTCTTTTGTGAAGCAAAGATGGCTTTGGTTTCTATCTTGAATGAAGGCCTTTCCTGGAGTGAGCTGAGACCAAACATTAGCAAGAGTGAGATCTTCCTTACTAGGGGGTCGGCTCTTTTGCATAACCAAATTACTTTTGCCCTTGGGTTCCAAGAAGGGTGTCTCCCGGTTTGTTATTTAAGAGTCCCCATTATTACCTCACGACTAGATAAGGCAGATTGCAGTTCCCTTGTCAGTCGCATTACAGCAAGGGTTCAGTCCTGGGTCTAGTGTTTCCTTTCTTTTGTCGGATGGCTCCAGTTGATCGGGTCAGTCTTTCACTCGATCCAAGCTTATTGGGCTAGTGTTTTTATTTTACCTAGAGTCATGCTAGACCGAATCGAACAAATTCAGAGACAGTTCCTCTAGAAGGGCCCGAGCCTGAGTACTGGAGGTGCTAAAGTTTCTTGGGAGGAAGTTTGCCTTCCAAAAGAGGAATGAGGCCTCAGTATTCATAGGCTGTGGGATTGTAACATTGCAACCATGCTCAAACATATCTGGATCATTTTCTCTGACAATGAGTCCTTGTGGTGCAAATGGATACATTCAACATTTTTTTTAAATAAAAGAATTTTTGGATAGCCAAGCAACCTACTGTTTGCTCTTGGGCTTGGAAGAAGATTCTTTAACTTAGGAGGGAGTTTCGGCAGTCTTTTCAATGGAGGGTTGGGGATGGCCTTTCTATGTCTCTTTGGTTCGACCATTGACACCCTGGAGGCCCCCCTTAATCTGTTTTTCTCGGATCTCTCATTTATAGCTTGGGTTTATCCAGTTTTGCAAAGGTGGCGGACCTTTACTCCATTCCCGGACAGTCCCTCAGGAATGTTCTGAAGTATTAGGGGACTCCCCTCCCGGATCTATCTCAGAGCCCGGACTGGTTGTGCTGGATGAAGAACCCTTCAAGCTTGTTCTTGGTAGCTTTTGTGCGGGAAACCATCAGATTCAAGAAGGCCTTGGTGCCTTTGGAGTGCATTCATTTGGAGCAGCACCATCCTCCCGTAATATCAATTTATCTTATGGCTTATCGCTAAGAATAAGCTTCCCACTTAAGCTATTTTACTTTCATATGGGAGAATTGAGAATGCGGCTTGTGCCTTTTGCAATTCTAGGCCTGACTTTGTTAATCACTTATTTTTTGGTTGTCGCATCACTACCGGGATTGCATTCTTTTGGGCCGCGAGGTGCAACCTTCCTTGGCGGAACAAGTCTTGGTCGGAAAACCTTCAGTGGGCATTAAAGTATCTCTTAGGCAAGGACTTCCATCATTGCATTGCCTGATTCTCCTTTGGTGCGCTTTGCCATTTGATTTGGAAAAAGAGGAACAACATTCTCTTCAGGGAAGAAGGCCTTGATGTTTCCCAATGTTGTCAAGGATAAGGCCTTGACGTTTCCCAATGTTGCCGACACTACTAGGAACAGGAGATTTCAATGCAATTGGGGCCTTGACCCTTCTATTTTGCTACTATGGCGACAAATTCTTCCTATTGACCCATTTGTGCATTATATTTGATGTTGTTGTTTTCCATTCTATTCCGATGGTGGGCCTGCCTTCGCATCTCGTTCGTGGTCACAGACACAAGTTGTTTCGTTGGTGTGAGGGCGGGTTATTCCAATCTGATCTTCCTTCTGGTGTTGTTGTTTTGTGTTGTTTCTTGACGTCTAGTTGTTGTTGCTGTTGGGTTGCCCCGGCTGGGTTTGCTTTTGTTTTTTGTTTTTGTTCAGTTGGTGGGCCTGCAGCCTCTCGTTCGTTGATTCTAGAGTAAGGGGTTTCGTTGGCGAGAGGGCGGGCTTGTTGCAATCTACTCTTCCTTTCTAGTGTTGCTGCTCCTTGTTGTTTCTAGCTGCTGTTTTTTGGCTGTTTTCGCTATTCATTTTGGTGGGCAGTGCCCGATTAGGTCCGCTTTAGCTTTGTTGTTTCTTCTCACCTCTATTTGGCTACTTTCTTTTGTCTGGCACCCTTCCACTCATTCTGACTACGTTGTCTCTTTGAGTGTAAGTTTTGGTTCCGAGACCCACCTTTTTTGTATAGTTGGTTAAAGTTCAATATATTCCTACCGTACCGAAAAAACAATAAACAAAAAAAAAACGCGGAAAAAATGTGCAATCTTGGGCCCATCGATTCCTTTCATTTGCAAGCCTTCTTCAGTTGATCAAGTCTGTCATTCACTCGATCCAAGCTTATTGGGCTAGTTTGTTTATTATTCCTAGTGTTGTTTTGGACTGCATAGAACAAATCCTTAGAAATTTTCTTTGGAAAGGCCCTGGCTTGGGAAATGGAGGAGCAAAAGTGTCCTGGGAGGATGTTTGCCTTCCAAAAGAGGAGGGATGGCTTGGCATTCGCAGGCTAAGAGATTGCAATAAGGCAACCATGCTCATGCACATTTGGATCCTGTTTACTGACAAAGAATCCTTGTGGTGCAAGTGAATCCACTTGAATTTTTTAAAAAGGAAAAATTTTTGGGTGGCAAGTACCAACCTACTGCTCATGGGCTTGGAAGAAGATCCTTCAGCTCAGAAGGGATTTCCACAATTCCTTCCTATGGAGTATTGGGGATGGCTTATTGGTGTCTCTCTAGTTCGACCATTAGCACTCTAGAGGCCCTCTTAACCTAGTATTCTTAGACTCTCTCACTTATAGCTTCGGCTTATCCAAGCAGGTGACGATGGCTGAGCCATTAGGACTGTGTTGGAGTCTTGGGAGCATCCCTCCTCATCCTATCTCAGGTCCCGAATCAACTTCGCTGGCTAGAGAACCCTTCTAGTCTTTTTTCAATTGCCTCATTGTGGGAAGCCATTAGGAAAAAGAAGAACCGAGTCCCTTGGGCTTCACTTAATTGGAACAATTCGATCTCTCAGAGATATCAATTCACCTCTAGTTAATGGCTAAAAACCAGCTTCCCACCCAAGTTCTCTTACTTTCCTATGGAAGAATTGAGAGTGCGACTTGTGCTTTTTGCAACACTAGACCTGATTCTATTGATCACTTATTTTTTGATTGTCGCATTATTGCTAATCTTGCGTTTTTTTTTTGGGCTACGAGATGCAACCTTCCGTAGTAGAACAAGTCTTGGTTGGATAATCTCCTATGGGCTATGAAGTTTCTTGCAGGCAACGAGTTCCATCATTGCATTGCTCAATTCTCCTTTGGAGCCCTGTGCCATATGATTTGGAAGAAGAGGAACATCATTCTCTTTAGGGAAGAAACCTTGGCGGTCCTAGCTTTGAAGAACCACCTCATCAAAGTGGTCAAGGATAAGGCCTTGACTTGTACCAACATTGCGGATATCGCTAGGAATAGAAAGCTTCAACGCAATTGGGGCATCAACCCTTCCATTTTTGCTCCTTTGGTGCCGAATCCTCCCTCCTAATTTGTCATTGGGCACTGCCGGTGCTACCCCAATTTCATTTCTGGCAAAGGAAGGGCTGCTCTGGTCTGTTTCAACTAAGGGGTCAACATTAGGTTCCTGTCCTTGGGTTTGCCGTTATTGGTGTCCTACTCTCCTCTAGTGGTGAAGCTTGGGTTGATCAGGCTTTCCTTAGAGGCTTTGCTATGATGCTATTGGCGTTCGAAGGGGGGCCAAGCTAGATCCGTTTTTAGAGGTGTTGTTGCTCTTGTGAGGGCTCCTGCTAGTCACTATCTGGTTCCATCTTCTTCCTTGTAAATGCCTCTAGTTGGTTGTTCTTGCTGTTGTTTCTTAGGTCCATGCCTTTGTTTTGGTTGTTTCTTGCCTTGGTTGTATGTTCTGTTGCTTTTTGGTGGTAATTGTTGGTTGTTTTCTGTCAACACCCTTCCACTTGTTTTGAATAATCTATCATGATGAGTGTAATATTTTTGGTGCCGAACCTTTTTGTGTAGTTAGTGGCTCAATATATTTTTGATTTACCCACACAAAAAAAAAACAATTGCAAAAAAAAAAATAGCTTTGGCCATTTGCTCCTTCTCAGTAAACTGTTCATGGATGCTCTCTAAGCTTGCGATTATGCAAAAAAAAAAAAAATAGCTTTGGCCATTTGCTCCTTCTCAGTAAACTGTTCATGGATGCTCTCTAAGCTTGCGATTATGCTACTATTCCTACACTTCTAGTGTTGCTCAGATTATGGCTGCATTGGTCGATAGTTGGGGCTGATTTTCAGAGGCAAGGCTCATTTGCCCCCCTCTTCATCCTCACAAAACCGATTGGCCCGATACGCTCTTCATCAAAAGCTATGCGCTGTCCGTGTTAGGGTTTCTTGATTTTGCGTGGGTTTTGGCTTTTGTCATGGCTTCTACATCTATTGAGGTGATTGATCGGTAGGGTAAGGCCCATATTGGTGTGGATAGTATAAGTGGGCGAAGCCCCACCTCTCGTTCTCAAAACCCCCAGCGCACTAAGGTCACGTAACATTTGAGCTCGCCTAGAGCACGAAATGCGGTTTCAATGGAAGGCCAACGAGGATCCCATAAGGCCCCTCTGGATTCAAATGGAACCTGTGGTCGTAGCCGTACTAGGTATGCCTCCAAGCGACCCCAGCCCAAGAACCAATATGCTAGGAGCTCAAAACCTCTGGCTACCCAATCCTGGGTCATGTCGCTAGAGTGACAACTAGGGGATATGATTTAACGTTTGTTCCACCAACTTTTGTTTACAATAAGCCTGTCGTTACTCTCTCTGAGGAAGTGCTGGAGGCCATCAACCCGAAATAGCACGAGTGCCCGAACGGGTATTATGTGGGGACAAAACTCCCGCTCACGGAATTTGCCTTGAAACATGCCTGGGGTCCGAAGCTTTTTGAAGTAATGGCAAATGATCAGGGGTTTTATTTCTTTCACATCCTTGACCCGGAGTTTCGCAGGAAGGTTCTCAAGGATGGCCCTTTAAAGGTTGCAAGGATGTCACTTATCCTCCAACAATGGAAGCCTCTGTTGAAATTAAAAAAGGACAATCATTCCTCTATCTCGGTTTGGATACAATTGAAGAATCTTCCATTTGATCTTTGGTCTGCACCAGCGATAAGTGGGATTGCCAGCACTGTCGGGAAACCTCTTTATGTTTATCAACGCATTGAACAAATGAGTATGATCTCCTATGCCAGGGTGTGTGCGGAGATTAATGCAAAACAACCTTGATGTGATTTGGTTAATGTTGTCCTCAATGGAGTATCTCGACATGTGGAGGTCGAATACGAGTGGAGACCGGTGTCATGTCCTAAATGTGGCACCTTTGGCCACAGGTGTGTGACTCCTCCATCTCCATCTAACAATGAGAAGGTTCTTTAGCAAGTCTTGGCTAGTGATGCTCCTTCTTATCGTGACTAGGTTCTTGCTCCTGTTCTAGAGGTAGCCCAAAACCAGGTTGGAAGTAGGTGGGGAGGAAAAGAAGAAGCAACCCTTGGATTCGAAGGAGGGACTGTCGTCCCTTCAAGTTGTCCATAATGCAACAGGAATGATCCTGAAGCTGAAAGACACTAGCCCTAGGATTGCTATGCCCTCTACCTCAACCCGTAAGGCCCAAAGGGGACAAAAGGTTCAGTTGAAGGCTGAGGACACCCTTGCCATCTCATATGTTGATTTGGAAGCCAACCTAGTGGATGTTACCTCTATTACTCTGTCGTTCGGCTCTGGGGAAGAATCGAATGACTTGGCCAGCTTGCTTAGCAACTCCAATGAGGATGACCAAGACTTGTAGTGCCCTCCCTCTCCAAAAGCTATCCCCACTAGTAGGAAGTCTGACTCTAAGCAGAATAAGATTCTGACCCCCTGCCATGCCTCGCCCCTTACTGATCCCTATGGTTTAGTGGCTAGCCAGCATCGGACAAGTAAGCGGAGGTGATTCCCAGCTTGGCTGTATATACTTATACTTATTTAATTACATGTATATAGGCGTATGTAATATCAGGGGTCTTCTTGATCCCACAAGACGTGTGGCATCCAAAAATCCCAACCATACCAATTGAGTAGACATGGAATAAGAGAGGAATTTGGACATTGGTCAATTAATTTTGTGCCAAAGGGATGGAATTTGGCCACGCATGCTGAAAATTTAGAGTAAAATTTTGAGGAGTTGGACTGCACACGATAACTTTGGTTATATCCTTGTATATG
This sequence comes from Eucalyptus camaldulensis, assembly GCA_019915185.1. Taxonomy (NCBI): domain Eukaryota; kingdom Viridiplantae; phylum Streptophyta; class Magnoliopsida; order Myrtales; family Myrtaceae; genus Eucalyptus; species Eucalyptus camaldulensis. The sequence continues at coordinate 32,263,406 of JAHSVA010000003.1, read as the reverse complement.
AAGCAAATTGACTATAGGGATATCAAATTGATTTTTATAGAAACCAAGTGCTTAATAATTGTACAGAAACTATGGGCTTATTTTTCAAAGATTGTGGGCCATATAATTTGCACTTTCGGCCACAAAGTTTCGGGCCCAAAGCAAGCCCAAGAGGCCCACAAGGCTATCGACCGAAGGGAGGAATGGACCGGATGGAGAAGGCCACGCCACCTCCTCCATTTGTCCTCTTGATGAAGCCACTTGTCTTCCTCTTGGAACCAAGTGTCTCTTGCATGCAGAATCTAATGATTACTAGCTAATTAAGAAATTTAAAAAAAAAAAGAGAGGGGGAGGCGGATTGATCAAGAGAGAACCATCGAAAGAGAGAGTGAGACCGAGCGGGCGAGAGCGAGAGAGAGAGGAGGAGAGTTCGAGCGGGAGAGAGGGCGCGCGAGTGTGGGCCGTGAAAGGGGAAGAGGAGGACCGTCTTCCACTGTACACCAGCTGCCGCCGTTGACACTGCCTAGCTTCACCGTTGATCGAGCCACGCCCGAAGTCCTCGAGTCGTTGTTTGCTTGTTGTGGTTGCGTTGGACTTAAGGCAAGTGAAAGTCCATTGATCTACATTTTGTTGTGCTGTGATTGTCTAGTGAAGTGTAATGGATTTTGGAGATGCTTGAATCTTGATGCTGGTTGTTGGAATTTCGAAAGGATAGAAGTAGTTCTTTAGGACTAGTAAACTGTTTCATGGAAAAACAGCTTGACCTTTGGCGACTCCGTGAATTTTCTGTAATTATCTAGCTGAAATTTGACTTTATGTCCTTGATGAAAGTTGTAGATGACATCTTGAGGAGTAACATAATAAAATTTGAGAAGAAAAAAATAAGTATTGGTTGGTGAAATGATTTTTCTTTGAAAGTGTTAAATCTGGAGACTGTTACTGAGGGTTAGGAAGAGTTATATTGATTATAGATCATGATATATAATGAATATGACTTTTATTTATTCATAAAAATTTTACCTCTAGATCTTATCTATAACATATCCAAAATTCATAATTTTCTGAGTTTATTTAGGGGTTATTCCGAAATTTTCATTAAAACTGCACATTCTGGTTTTTAAGCTGTTTTACTCCGACTTTGCTCAACTGATTTCAATTAGTGAAGTGCATTCTGTTTTGTTTTAAAACTATTTCAGTTCAAGAAACAATTGAGTTGCTCTATGAGTTGTGATGTCTTGAGTTGTTGTTTATACAATGGATGCGGTGACATTTAGTATATCATATGGCATCAAAGGTTATTTTGAAAGCATATATGTGAATATATCATGATGTTGATATTACCGTCAGACCCTTGAATTGACGATGCCTCGGGAGTTTTGAGATGCCCAGAGGTGTGTGCTAGATGTCCTCGGGAGTTTCGAGATGCCCGAAGGTGTGTGTCGGAAGCCTTGTGACACTAGATGATGTACGAGATGCCTGAAGGTGTGTGTTGGAAGTCTCGTGATGCCAGGATTGGATGTGAAAGCCCGAAGGGATGCAAACATTGGTCCCCGGGGAAAATGAGATCTTTTTGAATATGAAAATGGGAAATGAATCATGTACATGTGTGTGCATATGGCATGATACATGAGTTGTCTATGAATTGTGAGTTGGTATTATTTGGCATTGAAAATGTGGTTATTAAGGTATGGGATGAACCTTATGGATTTATATGCATGGTGGCATAGATGTTATGTGCATGAAATCTTGGTTGTCTTGCTTGTTGCATTGTGTAGTTTGATGGATATTTTACTGTTGAGTGGTTGTATTCACTCCTTTTCGAAACTAACATTTCAGACTAGGAGTTATGTCTCTGTCGCTAGTCACCCTCGGTACTTACTATGGCATACCGACCAATGTCGAGGTTGAGTGTACGGATCATCATCACCCAAGGTACGGGGGTTAGTTTTTGTTCGTGTGTAGGTTTTGGTTTTGTACAACATTAGATCACCCGCCAGCCCTGTCACTCGGGAGTTCTTGTTCGTGCATATCTGCCACGATGGGGTTATGCTAAGGATGCTGCTGCCACCGCCGGCTGACGAACCAAGTTGGGTTTGATTGAGCACGATGGAGGGAGGATGAAGCTTCTTTTTGGATTGCTGACACTAAATGATGGACCGATGTACATGACTAATGTAAAGTCGGTACTTTTGGTTATAGCCAAGCTTAGAAAAGCCTTGGCCTTTTGATGTATTGACTCATGATGTCCATCAAAGTTATGTAAATAAAAATGTTCAGCCTAACTTATATAAGATGTGTAGTTGGTGTATATTGCATTATCCTGTTGAGTATGGGGTAGGGAGATTTTGATTATGCTTTTGCTATATGAACTACGCTAGGACCGATTTAAAGATATAAACCCCCAGGACTTATAGGCTCACTATAATTCAATGGTATCAAAGTGGCATGTTATTAGGACAAGTGAAAGGTAAGCGGTACTGTGATGACCCTAGCAAATTGGGGGCTGTTACGGGGGTGCCACAAGACAGGCTGAAGTTCGGAACCTTGTTTCCTCTAATATTTTGTGTGTTATTGGTTTAATGGACACTAAAGTCCCCGAGTCCCTTCTACTTTATATTTCCGCAAGACTCTTGTAAGGTTGGAGCTGGGTGGCTAATTATGATTACTCTCTGAGAGGGAGAATTTGGATTGGTTGGAACCCTTCACTTGTTTGCTTTGATGTCCCGATCTAAATTTTCAGGGCAATCCTAAAGTTTAGGCTAATGTACTATTAAGTCCGAAGACTTGACACGGACCCTCCCAAGTCCTACCAATCGCAACTTGATAGAAATTAACTCATTTAAACATGCAATTTCAATTTGGAGCCGCCACTAACCAATTAGGGTTGGTTAGAATGGGAGAATACTTTACTATTGCGAACCAGAGATTCAATAGGTCCGAGGACATGGTTACGCTAGATTAGTCTAATGCCCTTTCGGTACCTTTTATTTTAATTTTAAAAAAATATTTTGCAGGCAATGTTGATTAATTTTAACTTAAGCTACTAATATGAAAATGGTGGTCATGCGGGTGCACAATCAATAAAATAACATTCAATAAAAAAATGTTAATAAAAATGCATGCCCTAAACATGATTTCTAAATGACATGATACCTAGTTTTTATTATTATGCAATCTTAATCTAAATTTAATATGAATGAATTTTACTTTAATGATATATGAAATGCGATTTATATGGCATAATTTGGACTATCACCATATGTATGCAATCTAATTTACATAATCCTAAATATACATGTACTACATGATATGGGATGAATGTCATGGTAATTCTATATGCATGCTCTTTTATGATTTTTTTTATTACACATATGTAACCTACACTAACAATGATGACATGAAATGGGATTAATTATAAACTAATTTATTAACTAACCAAGTAAATGACCTTCTTGTGTTTTCTTTTTTAAATGACTTTAAAAGATAATGATGCAATACTAATCTTCGACTTTTTTTAATATTAAAAGTTACACGACAAGAATATTAAAGCATTAACCTATGACCCACTAACTAAAGCGCAACATGTGGTGTGCACATTATGAAATCTATATAACCTAAATAACATTTTTTTTTTTTTGTGTTTTGGTTTTTATTAAAGGAAAATCATTCTAATTCTACATGAATCTTAAAAAGAAACTAAAATATGTTGCTTCAAATGTGAAATGTGTATAAACCTAAGTATCTAATATGATGCATGATATGTGATGAGCTAATAATAACGCGCTAAAATAAAAATCCATCCATGTAAATCAATGGCATTTTAATATGAATCAATGATGCAAGGAAATTCATGAATTTCGCCATAAAAAGTCTAAATAATCAAAAATCTAACCCGACGTCTCACGGGTCAATATTTTTTATTATCATAACTTAATATGATAAATTTCCTAATGATAACAATAAATCAAAACAAATCAAGTTAGAATATATATAAAAAAAACATGAAATCAAATATTAGAAAATCACCTAGTCCAACTCACTGTTGGCTTGAGGAATGGTGAGGAGCAGCTACTGGTTCGGTGATGGGTCGTCGTTCGGAACAAGAACTGTCCGTCGGAGCTCCGGCGAGGTTTGGCAATAACCAGACCCGCAGCAAAACAGAGGCAGCAAATGGTCCTGTTCGGGCGTGGAGCCGGCGTCGGTTGCTGCAGAGGTGAGGATGCGAGCTGTGGTAGCGGCAGCAGTGCTGTGGATGCGCGAGCAAGCAAGACGTCACGGTGAAGCAAGCCTTGGATACTGGTGCAGGCGGAGCAGTAGGGCTTCGGTGAGGTGGTGGACGGTAGGAGGCGAGCTGCGAGGTCAAGAGCGGCGGGCTTCGACTACCGAGCGAGCAGGGGGCAAGGCCAATGTTCAGCGGAGGTAGAGGCGCTCGGGTGCTCGTGGCTGTGGAGGCTCGGTCGTCGGATTGGAAGAACACGGAGCGGAGCTCAGGCGCGGCGGGCTTCGGCCATCGAGTGAGCAATAGCAGATCGCCGGTGTGAGGCGTCAAGTCATGAGGTTGAATCCGAGATGGGTCACGGCTCAGAGCAACACCAGATCATCGGGAGCAGCAGAGGATTCATAGGTGTTGCAAACGGAGCCGCGGGAGTAGACAGGTTGTGGCGCGCCTGATCGGGGTGGATCAAAAGTGGCTTCGCGAACAGGGACACTTCGGGGGGCATTGGCTCGGCGTCCGGGGAGCACGAACAGCAGCAGCAAAGGCATGTCGAGGCAGGAGTAGCTTCGCCAGTTGCTGGCAGATCGGCGGCGGTGGAGCTTCGGAGCGGGCCCAACGGCGTCGTGGCTATGGCGTCTCGGCAGGGAGCGGCGGTAGTGCTAGTGCTCGGACGAGAATGGCGTCGGCAGTAGGGCGGCTAGCTGATGAGCGGCAAAGAGGAACCGGCGAGTGTGAGGGAGACGATGAACAGTAAACGTCCCCTCACCTTTGCCTTTTACTTTTACCTTTTCTCCTCTCTCTTTGTACTTTCCATAGAACTTTTCTTCTCTTTTTCACTTTTCTATTGTTTTCCTTCTCTTGACTCTTCCCTTTTCTTGTTTTCTTTCGACGAAAGACGAAGAGAAGGATCCCTGAACCACATAATTTTTTTTTTGCTCTGAAATTTTTTTGAATTTCTTCCCCCTTGGTTCCGTAAAATCGCCCTCTTTTATAGAGGGGTGACTCTAAATTGTTGAAGATTTTTCCGATATTCACTCATCTTCTCAATAAAAAAATGGCTCCAAAAATCATATGGTTGTTGAGTTTTTTTTTTTTAATTCAAAATGAAGAGATTTGTTCAACAATCAAATGTTTTATTATTCAAAAGAATATTCAAAATTTCCCTCCAAAACCAAATGCTCTATTTTTAATTTCTAAAAAACTAAATTTAAATTAGGTGTCAACAGCTGCCCCTCTTTGAAGAGAAGCTCATAGAGGTTTCCTTCAAAGATAAATGACACCTAAATTTAGACCATGCAAAATGAATATGAAATGCATATGCAAATGTTAATGACCTCTTTTTCAAATAAATTTAATTCTTTTTGAAACGCAAGGTCATGCAATAATGCAATGATTTGGTCAAGAACGTAGATCTCAATGTGTCTATGCTCAATGAAATGCAAATGCAAAATGAATGCAAATGAATATGAAATGAATATAAAAATGTTAATGACCTTTTTTTCAAATAAATTTAATTCTTTTTGAAATGCAAGGTCATGCAATAATGCAATGTAAATGCAATGATTTGGTCAAGAACATAGATCTCAATGTGTCTATGCTCAATGAAATGCAAATGCAAAGAAGAACACGTACCTGTTATACTTATCTGGAGATTCAGAAAAGTATTATTAGGTGTGAAATGATTCCTATGAGACATGACCAACATCTGGAAATCTCTTCAGATAATTGAAAGGCTCAAAGTCTTTAGAGATCTGGAACTCTCATCAGATCCCAAGCACCTGGAATAACCTACCTTCAAGAAGGATAGAGTAGTTCTAGGCAGTTGGCGTTACATGTCCAGGACCCGTACCATTCTACGGTCGCCTAAAATAGTAACATAACTTTACAAAGAAACTGTTTTACCAGGACCCGTACCATTCTACGGTCGCCTGTTAGAGCAATAAATGTTGTTTAGGACTCGTATCATTCTACGGTCGCCTAAATCAAACTGAATCTGAAGAAAAATCTTTGGGGGATTTGGGACTCTCATCAAATCCCAAGCACTTGGAAATTGCATTAAGTACTTAAAAATTCTAAATATCTGGAAATCACATCAGACGCTCGAAAAGATAAATACTTGGAAGTCACATCAAGTATTTAAAGGTTTAAATATCTTGAGTTCACACTAGACATTTGAAAATATTTACTAAACATCTGGAAATCACATCAGACATTTAGAAGGACAAACACTTGGTATCACATCAAGCGTTTAAGGGTTCAAATATCTAGGGTTCACACTAAACATTTGAAAATATTTTACTAAACATTTGGAAATCACATCAGATGTTTGAAAAGACAAACACTTGGAAGTCACATCAAGCGTTTACAAGTTCAAACATTTGGAACTCAAACTAGACATTTGAAAACATTTTATAAATGGATACTTGGAATTCTCATCAAGCACCAAGATGTCTGAACAAACTCAGGGTTTCAAAGACAATTTTTTGGTCTTTTGAGGAAAAATTCAATGATGGCTTTATCAAGCTTCTACTGGAAAAATTATCACAAGGACAATTTACAGTTATAATGTGAATCTCTTGAACATGCTAAATGAGACACTTTTGGTGTGAAAAAGGCTTTTTCACTCGCTCTCATTTAGGAGGGGTTATTTGTCCCGACCATTGATGCGGGAATATATCACTCAATCTTATCATCATCTTGTCAACAAGAGTTCAAATTTTCTTGCAATCAGTACGACCTTACCAATCTAAGAGGTCTTTGACAAGGATTGTAATGTGGATTTGGTCAATGGCTTAGCAAAAGGGACTCTTTGAGTCAAAGCAATTGAAAGAACAACTATGTAATCATCTTCGGGTTTACAAGTCAAGAACCCTACAAAATGAGAAAGAAATAATCTTGCTCGCACTTCTTCGAGCAATACTCAAAACATGTGAATTCTTATGTTAATTCAAATGCCATAATCTGAAGAGACTTTGTAAGGGACGTAACATAGGCCGGGTTCATGGGTTGAGAAACGAAATGATCGTTAGGCTCAAAGATGTGTGTAATGGGTAAGAGTTGGTGATCATCTTGACATTACCACTAGTTTTCTTCGCCACTGATTGTCTTCTTGACATATTTCTTTATTGGCTCAAGAGTTTATCACTGATGCCAATGATTATTAAACTGAAGATCTTTTCTCAAAATCATTTTCTTTGATGATGGGCATCGATTAGGCACACCGCCTTTTATATGCCCCCCAATTCATCAGTCATTTTCTCTTTTCTTTTCATGGGCATTGGCCTTGCTTTTATTAGGCACACTGCTTTTTCATGCCCCTTAGTTCTATTTTGATTTCAGTTCTTGCGCACAATGTGTGTGTCAAGTATACTTTAAATGACACTCGAACCTTCAAGGGTCTTCATCTGTCTCTTGCCTTGCCCTAGTGTGGCGGATGATCACCAACTGGGTTTAAAAGAAATGAAATCACAGGCTCAAGTGGGCTATGCAAAGGATATAAGTGTGTAGGATAGTGAAAGAAATGCTCTTCGTCATCCTAAGGCACTTAAATTATCACATGAATTCAATGTAAAAGCATAACTTGAAGATTGATGCAAGTGAGAACAAGAAAATTTCTATCCATTTCACTCTCCTTCAATGTCAACTTACCTCCATTTGCCCCGATGTGGGGTGGTTCTTGACAAGGGTAGTATGAAAGAAGTTCTTCAAGTATTTAGGCTCAAAGAAGGGTTAAACAAGGGTTTACTGTAGAGAAATGAACGGCCCCTCGTCATTTTAATTGTCGTACTTCTTGCAAGAAAACTCTTCACCTTGAAATACAAAATGTTTCCATACTCACCTCACAATGTATAGACAAGGGACTGTGTATGGGATAAGGCTTGCCTTTCACGCCTCATTTAGCATCATTTAGCATGTTCAAGTAACTCAACATCTTTCACTGAATTATCCATTTTGATAAATTTCAAGTGGAATTGGTGAATTGCACATCATGTGAAAACATTTTGAAATGATAAAAATGACATGCTCTATCAAATCATAAAGTCAAAGCTGTTAAGTGTCTGTGTCTTGCCCCTCTTTGCAAGGGAGCTCATAGAGGTTCCTTAAATGTGCGCAGGACTGCACCTGAAACATAAAGGAAATAATTAAATGAAACAAACAGGGTAAATTAGACGCATGCTGGAAAATTATTTTATTTTGAAAAAATTTTCAAGGGAACATGAAGAAGCCCAGCCTTCAGAATTAGTTCCTTGCCGTTTTCTTTTTGGTAGGATTTCATCACAGGGCTAGTTTGGTGTACTTCAACATGCCCTTAAAACACGAAAATCTCCATGTATTTTATTAGATGAAACGCAAATTACATTATTGAAATAAGAGAAATCCTAGAATTGAAAATGCAAATATGCAAATATGGAAAGCAATAAAGACTCCTGTGCATAGGAGTGTGCAAATAATTAAAATTTTCCTACTCTCGAGCTTTATCGATGGCAAACAATTCAGTCATTCCTTCGAATGCGTCATCAGAGCTCTCAATCTTTGGAGGTGCGGGATCATCTATGCCACCCTATCCATCTAGGATGATATCCCATGGGTCGAAGTAGGAGCCGGGAGGAGCCGAATACTTTACATAGTAATCGAATTTACCACTTGGTTGCCCCAGGGTGTCCATCACTTCTACTTCCTCATGCATCATCTGAAACATGGTGGGATCAACATCAAAACCAAAAATGACATTCACAGCTTCTGGGTGGTCAAGGAGTGGGTTATTCTGGATGTTCGGCTGTGCATCGCGAAATGAGACCACCTTGGCATCCAAAAGATTTTGGATTTTATGTTGCAGCATATAGCAATCGTCAACAGAATGCCCTACCTCCCCCATATGATAAGCACATATCTTGGACGGATCATAGTTGGGGAAACGCTCGGGATTAGATCGTTTGGGTTCCTTAGCGAGTAATCCTTTCTTCTGAAGGGTTGGCAAGATCTTGGACAAGGCTTAGGAAGTGGCGTAAATTGACGCTTGGAAAAGTTTTTCCGCTGGCCAAAGAATGGTCGTGCTCCTCCCTGATGGGTGTTCGGGGTAGGGCGAGGTGGTTGCACATAAGTTGCATTAACCTCTGCTAAAAGTTCCTTATCCTTCTTAGTTGAGACTCTCTCATATGAGCTAGTTTGATCGGACGCCCATCCATCACGCAATGCTACTTCAATTCGCTCGCCAACATGGATTAACTGATTGAACGACTCAGCAGTCAATCCTAACATCCGATTTCGATATTCAGGCGGGAGAGTCTTCATGAACAAATCCATCAACTCCTTTTCTGTCTGCTCCGGAGTAATCTGAGTAGCTACAGTCTTCCATCTCGTGACATATGCCTTGAAAGATTCCGTCATCTTCTTCTCAGTGCGAAGTAAGTCTTCTCGAGATGGAGTGACATCAATATTATATTTATATTGCTTGAAGAAGGCATTTGTCAAATCCTCCAAGTCTCCAGCATATTAATCTTCTTCATGATGTACCATTGCAACGCCGGTCCTATCAGGCTTGCTTGAAATTGTTGAATCATCAAGGGGATGTTATCAACATATTGGGTCATCCTGACCACATAAGTTTGTAGATGGATCTTTGGGCAAGATGTGCCATCATACTTTTCAAAATCTGGCATTTTGAACTTCTTTGGCATCTTGATTTTTGCATAATGGGACAGATCAGTTGGGTCTTGGCTAAATGAACCCTGCAGCTGCTTAAGTTTCTCATCGATTTTCGCTAAGCGTTTTTCTTGCTCAGTCTTCGGTACAGCCGGCTGTATCACTTGTATCTCCTCATCAACAACAATTTGAGGCGTGTCAGTAATTTTAACCTTAGAGGCATCATGAGAGGATGATGGGCCACTTGTGGATGTATTCTTGCCTTTATCTCTCGGATCAGCTGTATTCTTGCCTTTATTTATTGGATCAACCATGGGAGCATGTTGTGGTAACACTACTTCAACTTGCGGAGTTGGTGGAGCAGTGTTTGTTTGGAGAGAATCAATTTGCTTAGAGAGATGCTCAAGAACATTCAGGACTTGCTTCATCTCCAATCCGAGGGCAACAATGCGAGCTTGTTCAGCAACATGCATTTGTTCGATGTTATCGGCCATTGTTGTTCTAGAACGAGTACGGATTGGCGATCTTGGATTAGCCGTGTTGTCACCTAGGAGAGAAAAGAGATAATGTAAGAAACAGTGACAAGATAGGAAAATGGCCCATGACAATGGTCTAATCGCCTCATTTTATTTGAAATTTGAATAAAATTTTCTAAGTAAGAATTGAAATTCAAGTCCCTAAACATTGAACTAAAAATTGAAAGCACTGAATTGAAATCAAGATCACTAAACATTGAACTAAGAAACCAAAACATCTCATTTTATATGTTTTTGAGAGTGGAAATGAATTGCAAATCGATTTTCCCCATCGCATATAAAACAAGACGGACAACGAAACCTAATGTCATGGACCAATGAAATTGCAAGTAAGTAAATTGTAGTAGTGAGAATTTAAACAACTTTCTTTCACTGGTAATGCATGACAATCACATAGACATACGCATGAGATGTGAGGCTCGATTTCTATCTAGATGGCTTAACAAAATGGAGCTAAGAGGATGATCTGACCGTTGCAGTCTCGCATTAACGTGTCAAGTCCTCCTAACCCTGGCTTAGTCGAATGGAATGCCTAATAATCACGCTGTCTTGCGGATATAGACAAACACATTCGACCCCATGAAGAACTTTCGGGGAAGAGAAGGTCAACCTCTATATAGCAGTCTCGCTTTAGAGGAAGTATCCTTCTCAACACCATCCTAAGAATCTTATTACAGCCCAGGTCCGGCAGCAGGTTGTGTGTGCAATAGTGTAGTGCTAAAAATAATAAAACATACACAATAGTTTAATTGCAAACAACACTTCTATAGTTCAACCATTCATTCTTAACTCCAACCTGCAAAACAAGGGTTAGCAAAGACTACTCCCCTCATACCTTCCATCTGCAAAAATATTTAACACTTCATGTTAGGAGCATACCTTGTTTCCATGCTGCCAAACAAAATATTTTTCTTAAAAAAAATAAAAATAAAATAGGCCTATGTCCACTATGAGTTTTAACTTTGTCCCCAGTGGAGTCGCCAGGCTGTCGCGACCTAAATTTTCAGGGCAATCCTAAAGTTTAGGTTAATGGATTACTAAGTCCGAAGACTTGGCACGGACTCTCCCAAGTCCTACCAATCGCAACTTGATAGAAATTAACTCATTTAAACATGCAATTTCAATTTGGAGCCGCCACTAACCAATTAGGGCTGGTTAGAATGGGAGAATACTTTACTATTGCGAACCAGAGATTCAATAGGTCCGAGGACATGATTACGCTAGATTAGTCTAATGCCCTTTCGGTACCTTTTATTTTAATTTTAAAAAAATATTTTGCAGGCAATGTTGATTAATTTTAACTTAAGCTACTAACATGCCAATGATGGTCATGCGGGTGCACAATCAAAAAAATAACATTCAATAAAAAAAATGTTAATAAAAATGCATGCCATAAACATGATTTCTAAATGACATGATATCTAGTTTTTATTATTATGCAATCTTAATCTAAATTTAATATGCATGAATTTTACTTTAATGATATATGAAATGCGATTTATATGGCATAATTTAGACTGTCACCATATGTATGCAATCTAATTTACATAATCCTAAATATACATGTACTACATGATATGGGATGAATGTCATGGTAATTCTATATGCATGCTCTTTTATGATTTTTTTATGATTTTTTTTATTACACATATGCAACCTACACTAACAATGATGACATGAAATGGGATTAATTATAAACTAATTTATTAACTAACCAAGTAAATGACCTTCTTGTGTTTTCTTTTTTAAAAGACTTTAAAAGATAATGATGCAATACTAATCTTCGGCTTTTTTTAATATTAAAAGTTACACGACGAGAATATTAAAGCATTAACCTATGACCCACTAACTAAAGCGCAGCATGTGGTGTGAACATTATGAAATCTATATAACCTAAATAACAATTTTTTTTTTTTTTTGTGTTTTGGTTTTTATTAAAGGAAAATCATTCTAATTCTACATGAATCTTAAAAAGAAACTAAAATACGTTGCTTCAAATGTGAAATGTGTTTAAACCTAAGTATCTAATATGATGCATGATATGTGATGAGCTAATAATAACGCGCTAAAATAAAAATCCATCCATGTAAATCAATGGCATTTTAATATGAATCAATGATGCAAAGAAATTCATGAATTTCGCCATAAAAAGTCTAAATAATCAAAAATCTAACCCGACGTCTCGCGGGTCAATATTTTTGATTATCATAACTCAATATGATAAATTTCCTAACGATAACAATAAATCAAAACAAATCAAGTTAGAATATATATATATATATATATATATAAACATGAAATCAAATATTAGAAAATCACCTAGTCCAACTCACGGTTGGCTTGAGGAATGGCGAGGAGCAGCTGCTGGTTCGGTGATGGGTCGCCGTTCGGAACAAGAACTGTCCGTCGGAGCTCCGGTGAGGTTTGGCAATAACCAGACCTGCAGCAAAACAAAGGAGGCAGCAAATGGTCCTGTTCGGGCGTGGAGCCTGCGTCGGTTGTTGCAGAGGTGAGGATGCGAGCTGTGGTAGCGGCAGCGGTGCTGTGGACGCGCGAGCAAGCAGGAGGTCGCGGTGAAGCAAGCCTTGGATACTGGTGCAGGCGGAGCAGCAGGGCTTCGGTGAGGCAGTGGACGGCAGGAGGCGAGCTACGAGGTCAAGAGTGGCAGGCTTCGGCCACCGAGCGAGCAGGGGGCAAGGGCGATGTTCAGCGGAGGCGGAGGCGCTCGGGTGCTCGCGGTTGTGGAGGCTCGGTCGTCGGATTGGAAGAACACGGAGCAGAGCTCAGGCGCGGCGGGCTTCGACCATCGAGTGAGCAGTCGCAAATCGCCGGTGTGAGGCGTCATGTCGTGAGGTTGAAGCCGGGATGGGTCACGGCTCAAAGCAACACCAGATCATCGGGAGCAGCAGAGGATTCACAGGTGTTGCAAACGGAGCCGCGGGAGCAGACAGGTTGTGGCGCGCCTGATCGGGGTGGATCAAAAGTGGCTTCGCGAACAGGGACAATTCGGGGGGCGTCGGCTCGGCGTCCGAGGAGCATGGACAGCAGCAGCAGAGGCACGTCGAGGCAGGAGCAGCTTCGCTAGTTGCTAGCAGATCGGCGGTGGTGGAGCTTCGGAGCGGGCCCAACGGCGTCGTGGCTGTGGCGTCTCGGCGGGGAGCAGCGGTAGTGCTGGTGCTCGGACGAGAATGGCATTGGCAGCAGGGCAGCTAGCTGATGAGCGGCAAAGCGGAACCGGCGAGTGTGAGGGAGACGACGAACAGTAAACGTCCCCTCACCTTTGCCTTTTACTTTTACCTTTTCTCCTCTCTCTTTGTACTTTACGTAGAACTTTTCTTCTCTTTTTCACTTTTCTGCTGTTTTCCTTCTCTTGACTCTTCCCTTTTCTTGTTTTCTTTCGACGAAAGACGAAGAGAAGGATCCCTGAACCACAGAATTTTTTTTTTTTTTTGCTTTGAATTGTTTTTGAATTTCTTCCCCCCTTGGTTCCGAAAAATCGCCCTCTTTTATAGAGGGATGACTCGAAATTGTTAAAGATTTTTCCAATATTCACTCATCTTCTCAACAAAAAATGGCTCCAAAAATCATACGGTTGTTGAGTTTTTTTTTTTTAATTCAAAATGAAGAGATTTGTTCAACAATCAAATGTTTTATTATTCAAAAGAATATTCAAAATTTCCCTCCAAAACCAAATGCTCTATTTTTAATTTCTAAAAAACTAAATTTAAATTAGGTGTCAGCATGTAGGTTTTGGTTTTGTACGACATTGGATCACCCGCCAGCCCTGTCACTTAGGAGTTCTTGTTCGTGCATATCTGCCACGATGGGGTTATGCTAAGGATGCTGCCGCCGCCGCCGGCTGATGAACCAAGTTGGGTTTGATTGAGCACGATGGAGGGAGGATGAAGCTTCTTTTTGGATTGTTGACACTAAATGATGGACCGATGTACATGACTAATGTAAAGTCGGTACTTTTGGTTATAGCCAAGCTTAGAAAAGCCTTGGCCTTTTGATGTATTGACTCATGATGTCCATCAAAGTTATGTAAATAAAAATGTTCAGCCTAACTTATATAACATGTGTAGTTGGTGTATATTGCATTATCCTGTTGAGTATGGGGTAGGGAGATTTTGATTATGCTTTTGCTATATGAACTACGCTAGGACCGATTTAAAGATATAAAGCCCCAGGACTTATAGGCTCACTATAATTCAATGGTATCAAAGTGGCATGTTATTAGGACAAGTGAAAGGTAAGCGGTACTATGGTGACCTTAGCAAATCGAGGGCTGTTACGGGGGTGCCACAAGACACGCTGAAGTTCGGAACCTTGTTTCCTCTAATATTTTGTGTGTTATTGGTTTAATGGACACTAAAGTCCCCGAGTCCCTTCTCCTTTATATTTCCGCAAGACTCTTGTTAGGTTGGAGCTGGGTGGCTAATTATGATTACTCTCCGAGAGGGAGAATTTGGATTGGTTGGAACCCTTCACTTGTTTGCTTTGATGTCTCCTCAACCAATGCTCAAGTGGTCCATGGGAGATTAAAGTATGTTGTTTCGGGCTTGCATTGTTGCTTCTCGGCTATTCATATGAGTGCCATCTTGCAGGACTCGTCTTGGTTGGTGGCAGGTGATTTCAATGCCATTAAGGACCTGTCTGACCAGATAGGTGGCACAGACGTTTGGATCCCCTACTTTGACGAGTTTAGACAGTGTTTAGCTCAATCTAAGCTAGAAGATCTGAGGTATGTTGGTTTTTGTTTCACCTGGGCTACTTTTGCTAGTCCTAACCGGAAATTAAGGAAGATTGATAGGGTTCTTGTGAATATAAAATGGAGCTAAGATTTCTTCTTCTTAGAAGCTTCCTTCCTTTCCCCAAGCATATCCAACCATACCCTTATCGTTGTCAAAGTCTTGAACCCTATACCTCATAGGAAGCCTTTTAAGTTCTTTGATTTATGGATGAAGCACCCTTCCTTCTCTTCTATCGTTACACAAGTGTGGGAGACCCCAGGTGAGGGGGTTCTTATGCACAGATTAGTAAGCAAGTTGAAGACTCTCAAGAACCGTCTCAAGCATCTCAATAGAGAGTTGTTCTCTAATATCTCTGCCACAACAATGGAGGCAAGGACAGCTTTACGTGCCACCCAGGTTGTACTACATGAAGACCCGGCCAACGTAGTTCTTGCAGAGTGAGAGAAGACTCAACGTCGGACCTTTGTGGACCTTCGGAGCCAGGAAGAATCCTTCTATAGGCAGAAGTCTAGGATCAGGTGGCTTAAGGAGGGTGACCGAAATACTAAATTCTTCCAACACTCGATCAATAAAAGACAGTTGAGGAACATGATTCTTTTGGTCTTGGATTCCTCTGGTAACCTAGTCACGGACCCTAAGGCAGTGTAGCAACTCTTCGTTACCTACTTCCAGGAACTTTTGGCACTACAGGATGCGGCTATGAGGCCTAAGATGCAGGAGGTCATTCTATGTCCTTTAAATGTGGAGCAGGTTAGTTCTCTCTCTCGTCTTGTATCTAACCTTGAGATCCAGGATACCCTTTTTCCATTGGCTCTTGGTAAGGCACCTAGGCCGAATGGTTTTACTATCGAATTCTTCAAACACAACTGGGAGACTGTAGGGCCTTCGGTCCTTAAAGTGGTAAAAGACTTATTTAGCTCGAGTAGACTTCTTGGGAGATAATAAACAACACCATCTTAGCTTTGGTGCCAAAAGTACCAAATGCTTCTTCAATTTCTGATTACAGACACATCGCCTACTGGTAATACAATTTATAAGTGCATTACTAAGATTTTGGCCAACCGAGTGGCTTCTATTCTTCAAGCCATTATTAGCCCGTCTCAAAGTGCTTTTGTCAAAGGCCGGCGGATCAGAGATAACATACTCCAAGCCAAGAAATTCTTTAGTGGTTTCCACCTTGACCCTTATTCGTCCAAGTGTGCAGTCAAAGTGGATTTCCAGAAAGCATATGATAAGTAGATTGGGACTTCCTCGAGCTAGTCCTAAATTTATGATTTTATTTTCAATTGAATAAGTTAAGTTTTTCATCGACGCACTTATAGTTCTTTTCCTTGAACTGATCATTCACGGGATAACTAGTGTATCGGGTAAAGCCGTTAAGGAATCTAAATGTAATAGACTTAAGAATTCGACTAGGAATTCACTACTTAACTATGCTAATTTACAAGGGTCATTACAGCAATGTCAAAATTGATCAGAGACTGGAGATAAGTCGATTCAACAAAGTACGTGATTATGTGTGGCTGATTGCACCTAATTGCAAAATTTTTGTTGAACGACACTAAACCGATTTTTCTGTCATTTATGTACCCTGTGTCCGTATTTGAAACCTCAAGATTTTCATGACAACCGAGAGTCGCCAATATATCAAATATCTATAATGTGGCCTAAAGTTAATCGACCATGGGTCAGATGCGCTAAAAATTCTTAAAAGCTACTCATTAGGTTAGGTAGCGCTAAAATCGTGCCAGATTGAAATTAACCGTGAATTTAAACTCGATTTCAGAAATTGAAAGTTCTATCGGTATCATGTCACAATTTATTATAGAACCGTCGACTCATCTTCCAAAGATTTTTCTGTAAACCGAGATTTTTGCAGAAAATTCAAAGTAGGGCCGTTTTTTATTGGAAAAATCAAAGGACCATTTTTGGTCATGTTTTTGAGATTCAAGTTGATTCAATTGATGATGAAAAATGTTGATTGTGATGTGGGCACCTTGGATGAATTGTTTGGGCTTCAATTGGATTGATTAGAAGGGGAATTGAATGAAATTGATGAGCAAATGTCCAAAATTCGTAGGCCATGGAAGAGACAACATTTTGGACCCTTTGGCAAGCTTGTTGAGGAATATTGGAGTGGATAATGGCTAAGGATGTTGGATGATGGATGGTGGGGCAAGTAAAGGGAGAATTGGATAAGTGTTGAAGTTGGAAGCCTTTGGGGTCCCCTTGCTTCAGTAGCCTTCTTCTTCCTCTTGCTCCCTCCTTTCTCCATGGTTATGATCATTTGAAAGCTTGAGAGAACCAAAGAGAGACCGGCCAGCCTCCCCTTTGTCGTTGCACGCACACTAAAGCCCATTGCACACCGCACATTGCCATGAGTTGTGCTCCACCCATTACACGTCGTCTCGCCTCCTCGCTCGTCGTCCACCTCCTACTCGTAGTCTCAAGCTCCCTTCCAGACATCAAAGTCACACCACTGTCCCCATCTAGCTGTTGGAAGCCCTGCCTAGCCCCTGTAGCTCCGCCTGCCCGCTTAGCCTCCCGCCTTGGCCATTCCTTTGGTTCAGCCAAGAATAGAAGTAGAAACCAACAAGGGCTTTGAGACTTCAAGGCCCGTTTTAGGTCTATTCCGAGCCTTGTTTGGTGTCACCGCTAGGAGGTTTGTCGCCCGTCTCTATGTTGCCGTTGTCGTGGACTCACGGGAACGCTAAACCGGTGAGTTTACTCACTAAACTTTGCTTACGAAGTTAATGATGCTTAAGGGGTGATTACTTTAGGCTAAGTATGGATTTGGTGGTTAGTTAGAATGGATTAGTGATTTAATTAATCGTTTGTGCATGTTAGGTGGTTAGAACATATAGATTACTATATAAGTTGTGCTATTTATCTAGATAGATTCTGAAATTTTTCCAGCCCATTCGGGCAATTAATTAAGCGTTTCCAGCCTAAGTTGGTATTTTTGGTATTTAATTGCATTTATTTATTTAATATTTTCCAGAAATTATACTAGGATAGCTTGTGACCAGAACTTCATGCTGATTGCAATAGTATGTTTAGTTTATGCAATTGAATGCTAAATTGTACAGTGATAATTGTCATTTTGGATATTTATTCCAAAATTGAGTAATTTCGGTATTTTAATTAGAAAATCTCAGGTGTCAGGTTTTGACAACGAAAATGGTTTTAAGGACTAGATCAAATCATGGGATTTTAAAAGTGAGAATATTAATTTTTCTGGTTCAAAAGGAATCGTCAGCTTTGGTGAGCAATAACACACACACACACACACACACACACACACACACACACACACACACACACACACACACACACACACACACACATACATATCAGCTTTGGTGAGAAATAATAATAAATCTCAACTTAGGTGAGCAGTGATCGAATTGAGTTGATTGATTGAATGGATCGATAGATTGATGGTTTGGGTTGAATTGATTGGTTGAGATTATGAACTGTACTAATGTGCAGGAGAGAACTGAGGTAAGGTAAGTCTTATGACTTGTGTGTATAGCTAACTCTAGGTGTATTTCCTTCCTAGTCGGAGTTTAGGGGATGAACTAGGTGAGACATTGTCTCACCCCATCGTGGGCTCAACTTTTTCAGGTCCTTAGATGGCGGTTCCTCCTAAGTGTTTTGGCCAACAAAAGAGGGTCACCAAACAAGTCTTTGAGATTCCTCTTCCTGAGGGCCAATGAGCTTAGGTCTATGAGCTTGTAAGGACCATTTTCTGGGTTGATGTGGGTTTATGTCAGAGAGTATCCCATCAATTCAGAGCGTGGTATTGTCGCAAGATGGACCCAGAGAAGGTCCCTACAAGATTCGGAGATCCTGTGCCAGTGTTAGAGATCACTTTTGGCGAGAGTACAGTTGACCCTCTTGGTGGTGCAATGGTGGATCCAAGTTCCCATAAGAGTTTGGAGTTTTCAGCTAGGGATTCGAACGCCTAAAGGACTTGTTTTGTGCTTGAATAGACTTATTGTATATAGACTAGTATTGTAAATAAACTAGTCAGCTGTATATAAAGGTGTGTTGTGGTTGTGCAATTGTGATCCAATTTTTCTATCACATCTTTGTGTTGTCTAAGGATTATTTATATGCTTCTGCATACGCATTAAAATGAATGATTCAGCAATGTGTCCTAGGATGTTATAGTTTAATCGACCACCGAGGGATGGGCACACACTTGATGATTAGGACATGACATCCCCACCCGGAGTAGTATTAGAGCCGGTCGATAGTTGGAGTGATAAGATGCGATAAGTTATAGGATAGTTAGTAGGAATGACCTCTATTTTATGCCAGTGCATGTCAATGATAGCTAATTGGTACATTGTTTTGTGGGGATCGCTCAAATTATAATCTGGTATTGGAATTGGGAAGCAGGTTTCTATAAAGATCCTGTAGATGAGTGATCAGGAGGAGAGAACTCCTAGGAAGAGGTCGGTAGGACTTGTGGCTCCAGGTAGAATGCCATTTAGGGTCGGTACCCAAGGTAGAGCGCAGGATGAGGCTAGCGCTAATGGAGTAGCACCACCTCCTGTTGATATTAGGGTAGCAGCCCCTAGTGATCCCAAGATCAAAGGGATCATGCAAGTGTTTGAGACGCTTAGGAATCTAATGGGGCAATAGGCCTAGAATCAAACCGACGTCACTACAACTCCTACTACTGCTATCGTTGCCACCACTGCTGAGGTCGCAGTCACTACTGCTCCTACCGAAGTTCCACTTGGGAACATAGTTGTGCAGAGAGAGAGAGAGAGGCCGATTCATAAGTTGGTAGAACAGTTCTTGAAGTTGAACTCCCAAGGTTCAATGGTGCAAGAGATCCTAAAGCTGTGTCGCTCTAGATCCAAGATCTGGAGAAAGCCTTTGTACTTTTAATGTGCACTAAGAAGGAGAAAGTTGTCCTAGCAATATACCAACTATAGGGTAACGCTAATACTTGGTGGAGAGCCACCATAGTTACAATTTTCCCTGAAGGCGTAGTCCCGGTGTGGAAATCTTTCTTCAGAGCCTTCAATGACAAGTACTTTTCTAGTAGCACCCGAGAACACAAGATGGAGGAATTCCAGCGCCTTCGTCAGGGCATGTTGACCGTGGATCAGTATGAAGCTAAATTTGTGGAGTTGTCATAGTACGCTCCAAGACTAATAGAGGATCCGAAAGACAAAGATTGGAGGTTCATGAATGGCCTTCAACCAAAGTTGAGGAGACCACTGGTGCCATTTGACCTTAAGGATTACAACAAGGTTTATGGTCGAGCCCAACTGATAGAGAAAGACCTGAGTGAACAGACTACTGTGTCTAGTTCATGGTTCAATTCGAATAGGGACGAAATCCGGTTTGGGAAGAAGCCGATGATCGAAGAAAGATATCCTATTCCACCCAAAAGAAATGGTGGAATTGGAAATTCAGGGCTGAATTAGAATGGTGTGTGTCACTTCCATGGGAGGCGACATGGTTCAACCCCGTGCCCTTTAAGGATGGGTGCTTACATCAAGTGTGGCCAACAGGGTCAACAGTTACCGCTGCTAAAAAGTCGAGGGGATTACAGCAGTTACCGCTGCTACCACCGTTGGGTTAGAATAGGGGGTTTGCGCCGCAGATCGCACAACAAGGTGGACTGAATAGTCCTCTAACTCAGGGAAAGACGTATGTGATCATGAGAGGATAAGCTGAAGACGCGCCTGATGTGATTATAGGTACGGTTTCGCTGAACAACCATGCTGCATATGCTTTATTTGACCCTGGCGCCACTCATTTGTTTATAGCTGAATAATTTGTTAAGTTGGTAGAATTGAGTCTTGAGTTGTTGGAGTCAGTGGTTAGCATATCTACACCTTTAAAGGATATGATGTTAGTTGCAGTGGGTTGTCCTAGTTGCAAGTTAGTGATTCGTGAGCGAGAGGAAAATATAGATTTGTTAGTCCCAACCATGTATGATTTCGATGTGATAATTGGCATGGACTGGCTCACTAAGCAAAGAGCTAAGATGGACTACTATCGTAAATCGATTCTATTTAACCCGTTAGGAGGTGAGAGTTTCGAGTTTCGAGTTTACTAGGAGTTGAGGAGGATCCTCAATTTCCTTAATCTCATATCTTGAGGCAACTCGTTTGTTAGACATGGATTGCCAAGGTTACCTGGCGATTGTCATTGATACAACAATTGAAGAGCTAAAGATTGAGGACATCTCAGTAGTTCAAGAATTAATGATTGAGTTAGCACCCAAGACAGAGTCAATCTCTAAGGCTCCTTACCGAATGGCATTATCTGAGTTGAAAGAATTAAAGGTGCAAATGCAGGAGTTGTCGGATAAGAGATTCATACGTCCTAGTGCATCATCTTGGAAAGCACCAGTTTTGTTCATGAAGAAGAAAGATGGTTTATTGCGTTTATACATCAACTATTGTCAACTCAATCAGGTGACGATCAAAAACAATTATCCGTTCCCAAGGATCAATGGCTTGTTTGACCAACTGCAAGGAGCGTCGATATTTTCAAAGATCGACTTGAGGACAAGGTATCATCAACTGAGGATCAGAAAGGAGGACATACTGAAGTCAGCATTTCGTACTCAATACAGCCATTATGAGTTCACTGTAATGCCATTTGGTTTGACGAACACCCCAGCTGCTTTCATGGATCTTATGAACTATGTGTTCAAGGAGTACTTGGATCAGTTTGTGATTGTTTTCATCGACGACATCCTAATGTATTCTTGTAGTCTGAAGGAGCACGAAAGGCACTTAAGGATAATGATTTAGACTCCGCAGAATCATGAGTTGTACGCCAAGTTTAGCTAGTGCGAGTTTTGGTTGACTCATGTCGTGTCTCTAAGTCACGTGATTTCAGGTGAAGGAATCTTTGTGGACCCAACCAAGATTGAAGCAGTTATCAACTAGCCAAGATCGACAACAGTGATAGAGATTGTAAGTTTTTTGGGTTTGGTAGGTTACTGTAGAAGGTTTGTGGAAGAAATTTCAACATTAGTGTCGTCGTTGGCTCGATTACTAAAAAGTGAAGAAAAGTTTATGTGGACAGACAAGTGCAAGTATAGTTTCTAAGAGCTTAAGCAAAAGCTGACTACCACCTTGTGCTGACCATACTATCTGGTCTTGGAAGATACGAGATCTATAGTGATGCGTCGTTTGAAGGACTGTGTTGTGTGCTGATGCAACATGGTAGAGTTGTTGCATAAGTGTTCCATCAGTGAGACCTCATGAGCTGAATTATTCATTGCATGCCTTAAAACTCTCAGCAATCATTTTTACTTTGAAGATTTAAAGATATTATTTGTGTAGAGAAAGATTATAGATCTTCATTGACCATCAAAGTCTCCTATTCTCTCAGAAGGAGTTGAATATGAGATAGCGTCGCTGGATGGAACTCCTGAAGGACTATAATGTGATATTTTGTATCACCCTAGAAAGGCGAATAAGGATGCAGATGCGCTAAGTCGAAAGTCTTCGGTTGCGCATATGATGGTCAAGGAATGAACTTTACATGAGAAAGCTCAAGATTTGGTTTTCAAATTTGAGGTAGGCCACCTTTCAAATCTTATGGTCACCCTCAGAATTGAATGAAAGTGCATATAAGAATCAAAACGCTTCAGTGGATAGACCTAAAGATTTAGAAGATCCTTTCGAGGACGGAACACTAAGGTTCCAAGGACAATTGTGTGTACTTGATGATGTAGAGCTTAAAGAAGATATTTTATCAAAAACTCATCATAGCATTTACAACATTCATCTTGGTAGTATAAAGATGTACCAGAATTTGTGTCAACACTATTGGTGGTCTGGTATAAAGGCAGATATTGCCAAGCATGTCACCAAGTGTCTGACATGTCAACAAGTCAAGGCACAACATTGTAAGGTGGGAGGACTTTTGCAACCTCTCAAGATTCTAGAGTGGAAATGGGAGCACATCATAATGGATTTTGTAACAAGCTTACCAAGGAATCAGAAGGGTAATGATTCCATTTAGGTAGTGGTTGACAGACTGACGAAGTCGGCTCACTTCATCGTCATTCGAAATGATCTTGATTTGGACAGGCATGTAAAATTGTATGTACATCATATTTTTCGTCTACATGGAATGCTGGTGAAATTACATCAAACTGAAACCCAAAATTTACAGCTACCCTTTGGAAGAGTTTGTAGGCTGCCTTAAGAATGAATCTATAATACAATACGGCCTATCATCCCTGGACGAATGGCCAGTTTGAGAGGACGATTCAAATCCTCGAAGACATGCTTCAAGCTTGCGTATTGGATTTCAAGGAAAGTTGGGAGGAACAGCTTCATCTTGTTGAGTTCACCTACAACATCTATCAACAGAGCATTCAAATGGCTCCCTTTGAAGCGTTATATAGCAGAGCGTGTAGAACGCCGATGTGTTGGGATGAGGTTGGAGAAAGAAAGATAACAGGCCTAGAGTTATTCCAGCAGTCAATGGATGAATGCGGTTTCCATAATCATGAGCAAATTAAAGACCGTGCAAAGCCGCTAGAAAAGCTACGCAAATAAGCATCGAAGGCCATTGGAATTCCAAGTTAGTGATCATGTCTTTTCTGAAGGTGTCACCAATGAGAGGTACTCTGCACTTTCGGCAAGAAGGGAAAGCTGAATCCGAGATACGTAGGTCCCTTTGAAATTCTGGAAAGAATAGGAGTTCTAGCGTATTGTCTTGCATTGTCGCCGAGGTTGGCGCAAATGCATGACGTCTTTCACGTGTCGATGTTGAGGAAGTATGAGCTTGACCCGACCCACATGCTAAATTTTGAAGAGTTAGACGTGGATGACAGAATGTTATACGTTGAAAGCCTGATTTAGATTGTGGATCGGAAGGAATAGGTTCTACGCACCAAGACAATCCCATTGATTAAAGTGGTCTGGCAACTTAGAAAAATGAAGATTTTATGAGACAACTGTACCCCCACCTTTTTGTTAAAAGTTTGTAATGGTTTAAATTTTGATGACGAAATTTTTATAAGAAGAGAAGAGTTGTGACATCCCGAATTTCTAAATATATTTTTTATTGAATAAGTCGGGCTTTTCATCAACGCACCTATAGTTCTTTTCCATAAATTGATCACTTACGGGATAACTAGTCTATCAGGTAAAATCATTAAGAAATCTAAACACTAGACTAGAGAATTCGATCAAGAATTGACTGCTTGATTGTGCTAATCTGCAAGAGTCATTACGACACTATCAAAATTGATCCAAGACAGGAGATAGGTTCATTCAATAGAAGTATGTGCTTAGTGTGTGGATGATTCTACCTAATTACGAAATTTCTGTCGACCGGTACTAGACCAATTTTTTTGTCATTTCTATACCCTATGTTCATATTTGAAATCTCGAGATTTTCACGACAGTTGAGAGTCGCCAATATGTCAAAGATGTACCATGTGGCTCGAAAATAATCAACCATAGGTTAGATGTGCTAAAAATTCCTAAAAGCTACCCAGTAGGTTAGATGGCGCTAAAATTGTGCTAGATTGAAATTAACCGCAAATTTAAACCCGATTTCAGAAATTGAAAATTCTATGATGTCACATTTTATTTTAGAACTGTCGACTCATCTTCCGAAGATTTTTCTGCAAATCAAGATTTTTAGTGAAAATTCAAAGTAGGATCATTTTTTACCAAGAAAATTAGAGGATCGTTTTTTATCGCGTTTTTGGAATTCAAGTTGGTTCAATTGATGAGGAAAAATATGGATTGTGATGTGGGCACCTTAGCTGAATTGTTTCGGCTTCAATTGGATTGATTATAAAGGGAATTGAATGAAAGTGATGAGCAAATGTCCAAAATTCGTAGGCCATGGGGGAGACAACATTTTTGGCATGCTTGTTGAGAAAGATTGGAGTGGATAATGGCTAAGGATGTTGGCCGATGGCTAGTAGGGGCAAGCAAAGAGAGAATTGGACAAATGTTGAAGCTTGGAAGCCTTTAGGGTCCCCCCTTGCTTCAGTAGCCTTCTTCCTCCTCTTGCTCCCTCATTTCTCCATGGTTGTGATCATTCAAAAGCTTGAGAGAACCCGGAAAAAGATTGACCAACCTCCCCCTTGCTGTTGCACGCCCGCCGAAGCCCGTCACACGCGGCCACGAGTCGCGCTCTACCCATCATGCATCATCCCACCTCCCCGCTCATCGTTTGCCTCCTGCTCGCAATCTCAAGCCCCTTCCAACCATCGAAGTCGCGCCACCATCCCCATCCAACTGCCGGAAGCCCTGCCTGGTCTGCCGTAGCTCTGCCTACCCGCCTGGTCTCCCGCCTTGGTTGTTCCAGCCTTAGTCTAGTTCGGTTCAGACAAGAACAGAAGCAAAAGCCAGCAAGAGCTTTAAGACTTCAAGGCCCATTTTAGGTCTCTTTCGAGCCTTGTTTAGTGTCATTGCTAGGAGGTTTGTCACTTGTCTCCACGTCGCCGTCGTCGTGAACTCATTGGAATGCTAAACCAGTGAGTTTACTCACTAAACTCTGCTTAGGAAGTTAATGATACTTAAGAGGTGATTAGTTTATGCTAAGTATTGGTGGTTAGTTATAATGGATTAGTTATTTAATAAATCATTTGTGCATGTTAAATGGTTAGAATGGATAGATTAGAGACTAGATAAGTTGTATATCTATCTAGATAGATTATGAAATTTTCCCAGCCCGTTCGGGTAGTTAATTAAGCGTTTCCGGCCTAAATTGGTATTTTTGGTATTTAATTATATTTATTTAATTATTTTGTGTATTTATTTAATTATTTATTATTTTTCGAAAATTGTACCGGGGTAGCTGGTGATTGGAATTCCGTGCTGATTGCAATGGTATGCTTAGTTTTTGCAATCGAATGCTAAATTGTACAAATTAAGTGATAATTGTCATTTTGGATATTTATTCCAAACAAGTCTCTGAGATTCCTCTTCCCAGGGGCCAAGGAGCTTGGATCTATGAGCTTTTGAGGACCATTATCTAGGTTGATGCGGGTCTACCTGGGAGGGTACCCCATCAATTCAAAGCGTGATATCGTCGTGGGAAAAATGGACCTAGAGAAGGTCCCCTATAGGATTCGGAGATCTTTGTGTCAATGTTTGAGATCGCTTTTGGCAAGGGTACAACTGACCCTCCTAGTGGTGCAATGGTGGACCCAAGTTCCTAGGAGAGTTCGGAGTTTTCAGCTAGAGATTCGAATGCCTAGAGGACTTGTAGACCTTTACGCTTGAATAGATTTATTATATATAGACTAATATTGTAAATAAACTAGTCAGTTGTGTATAAAGGTATGTTATGGTTGTGCAATTATGGTCCTGTTTTTCTATCTCATCTTCATGCTACTTGGAGATTTATTTATTCGCTTCCGTATACGCATTACAATGAATCGGTCGGCGAAGTGGCCTGGGACATCGCAATTTAATCGACCACCGAAGGATGGGCACGCACTCAAGGATCAGGGCATGACACTAGTTCTCCATGCTTTTGGATTTCCTGATCAGTTGATCCGCCATATCATGGTTTGCGTGCGCACACCTAAGTTCTCTATATCCTTGAATGGGGAGTTACATGATTTTTTCTCAAGTGGTAGGGGGCTTTGTCAAGGGGACCCTATGTTGCCATTTTTATTCACCTTGGTCATGGAGGTTTTTCCGGGGATTCTTCACCATCACTCAAGGCAGTCGAAGTTTAAATTCTTTTTAAGTTGTAAAGCAA
This sequence comes from Eucalyptus camaldulensis, assembly GCA_019915185.1. Taxonomy (NCBI): domain Eukaryota; kingdom Viridiplantae; phylum Streptophyta; class Magnoliopsida; order Myrtales; family Myrtaceae; genus Eucalyptus; species Eucalyptus camaldulensis. The sequence continues at coordinate 32,236,548 of JAHSVA010000003.1, read as the reverse complement.
CAACTCTATCACACTTATTATTTATGGATGATGTCTTCTTCTTTTGTGGAGCAGATATGGCCTCAATTTCTTTCCTTAAGGAAGGCCTTAATACCTTCTCATCTTGAAGTGGGCTAAGACCAAACATTAACAAAAGTGAGGTTTTCCTTGCTAGGGGTCAACTTCATCTCAAAACCAAATTATCCACGAAGGGAAGTTGCCGGTTCGGTATCTAGGAGTCCCCATTATAACCACGTGGCTAGGTAAAGTGGATTGTAACTCCCTCGTCAACCACATCACGGAGAGGGTACAATCTTGGACCCAACGCTTCCTTTCTTTTGCCGGTTGACTTTAGCTGATTAGGTTCATCCTTCACTCGATCCAAGCCTTTTGGGCTAGTGTCTTTATTTTGCCTAGAGTTATGTTGGATAGGATTGAACAAATTCTAAGACAATTCCTTTGGAAAGGCCCGGGACTGGGTAGAGGTGGTGCTAAAGTATCATGGGAGGAGATTTGCCTTCCAAAAGAGGAGGGAGGTCTCAGTATTCATAGGCTACGTGATTGTAACATGGCTTCTATGTTAAAACACATGGATCCTCTTTACTAACAATGAGTCCATATGGTGTAAATGGATTCATTCAAACTTCTTAAAGAGGAAGAAATTCTGGATAGCCAAGAAGCTTACTATTTGTTCTTGGCCTGGAAGAAGATTCTTCAACTTAGGAGGGAGTTCTGGCTTGCCTTTTGGTGGAGGGTTGGGATGGTCATTCTGTGTCTTTTTGGTTCGACCATTGGCATCCTAGAGGCCCCCTAAACTTGTATTTCTTGGACACTCTCATTTATAGCTCAGGATTATCCAGACTCACGAAGGTTGCCGACCTTTATTCCATACCTGACCAAGCTATCAAGTCTGTTGTGGAGTCTTGGGACCACCCCCTTCCCGTGCTATCTCAGAACCCGAACTGGTTTTGCTCGGTGGAGAACTGTTCCAGTTTGTTCTCGGTAGCTTCAGCATGGGAAAAAGTCAAGTTGAAGAAGGGCATAGTACCATCGTTCACGTTTATCTGGAGCATTGCGATCATACCACGATATCAATTTAATCTTTGGCTCATTGCAAAGAACCGGCTTCCCATACAGGGTCTCCTTCTTTCCTATGGAAGAATCGAGAGTGCGGCTTGTGTCTTCTGTAACACTAAACCTGATTCTATTTATCACTTTTTTTTTTTGGGTGTCACATTTCTACTAGTATTGCGTTTTTTTAGGCAAAGAGATGCAACATCCCTTCGCAAAACAAGGCTTGGTCGAATAATCTCTAATGGGCAATTAAGGCTGTGCATGGCAACATTTTTTGGCCAAGGAACAATTTTTTTTTAGAAATAGTTCTTTTATATTTTTATTATGGGGAACAATTTCTATGTAAAAAAACTCGTTTGGTAACTACAAAAAATTTTTACTCTAGAAATAGAAAAAGAATAGAAATACGTTTGGTAAAAAATAGTTTCTTTTTTATATTTATTTTTTTTTATTTTTTGTCGGTAGACCACCACCGATCACCGCCCACCAACTGCCGCTGCTGATCATTGTTGCACGGCCCATCGACTGCCACCTCACGCAGCCGGTGGTCGACAGTGGCTGATGGGCCGTGCGACGGCGATCGGCAGCGGCAGTCGGCGGGCGGCGGTTAGGGCAACGACGTGCGGCGGTGATCGGTGGCGACCGGCGGCAGCAACGGTCGGCCGTCAGTTGGTCGGTCGGCTGGCTGCGACCGGCGGTTGCGTTGGTCGGTCAACCGGCGGCGTCGATCGGTCAGCTGGCGACGGCGGCAGCGGTGGCGGCAATAGCAACGGTCAGCCGACGGCGGCAACGGCGACGGTCGGCCGACGGCAGCAACGGCGACGGCGGCAATCGGCGGTCAAGGGCGGTCCATGACGGTCAGCAAGAGAAGAATAAAAGAAAAAAAAATCACTTATTTCTTAAACTTGTTCCCGGGAACAAGAATCAACTTTTTTTCACTTCTCATTTCTATTCCAAAACCATTCCCGGGCTAACTTTTTGTTCCCAGGAACAAAAAACTAACTTGCCGTTATCAAACAGATTTCTATTCTTTTTTTTTGTTCTGGGGAAGAGAAGAATAGAAATTCTTGAGCTGGGGAAGTTTACCATACACAGCCTAAGTTTCTCTCAGGCATTGAATTTCACCAATGCATGGCTTAGTTCTCATTTGGAGCCTTATGCCATGTGATTTGGAAGAAGAGAAATAATATTCTCTTTAGGGAAGGGCAGTTGTCGGTTCCGGCTCTTAAGAACCACCTCATCAGAGTCATCAAGGATAAGGCCTTGACTTTTACTTGCATTGCGGACACTGCTAGGAATAGGAGATTTCAATGTAATTGGGGCATCAACCCTTCCATCTTTGCTCCTATAGTGTTGAATCCTCCCTTCTAATTCCTAGATTTTGAGAGGTTAAAGCGTTGGTGAGGGCCAGATTCGGTTTTGGAGTTGCTATCCTAGGGTTTGCTGTTGCTGGTTGGTGGTTGTTTTGTGGGAGGGCGAAGTGCAATTGGAAACCAGTCTAAGCTATGAAGCACCATCACTGTTGTGAGGGCTACTGTTGTTGCTATCTGGTTTTCCTTTCTCTCTTCCTTTAGTTGTTGTTGTTGTTAGTTGGGTTTTGCTGCTACTTTGGCTGTTTTCGTTGCCCCTATTTGGGTTGGTTGCCTCTGTTTTTGTTGGTTGTTGCCTTTTTAGGTTGTTTTGCTTTCCTTTTCTCGACCCCCTTCCACTCTTTTAGACTAGTTTGTCTTTTTGGGTGTAAGTCCTTGGTGCCAAGACCTCCTTTCGTATAGTTTGGTTAAAGCTAATACACACTTACTTTACCAAAAAAAAAAAAACACAACAGTGAAAAAAAAATCCTTACAAAAAAAAAAACAACTGTGAAAGCATAACTTTTGGCCATTTCCCCTTTCCTCGAGCACTGTTCACACGGAATTGATCCGCACAGTGGATGGGATCAATCCACATGGTCAAGGCCCTCACACGATCGATCTCGGCCAACTAGGATCGATCCATGATGGATCCACATGACCAAGGCCCTTGACCACGATCAATTGGCATGGTGAGGGGATTAATCCACAATCGATCTGCACGATTAAAGGATCGATCCACACGATGTAGGATCGATCGGCATTCACTAGTAGTCATTTGCACTCAAGTCATGGCATGTTGGCATTGGCAAGTTACATGCTGAAGTAAGTCATGGAGCACCGGCTTGTGTATGAACTCAAGTCATGGCAAGTTGGGCAAGCACAATTCATGGGCGCATACACAATACTCCAAGCGTTTCGATTTCTAATCAATGCCACTTATACATCACTCAAGTTGTGGCATGTCGATTGAACCAAGTCACATGCACATACGTGGAGATACACATACCCAAAGCGGTTCCATTTCCACTTGGGTATGCACTCAAGTCATGGAGCGTCGATTGTCTCCGCTCATGTTTGCACTCTCAAGTCATGGCACATTGGTGTGGGGAGCAAGTAACGACTTAGAGCAATAGAGCATTCCCCTTCTGCCTAAGCCATAGGAGACGACGAGGCCTCCGATGATGCATGCACTCCTCGCTCTCAAGCCGTGGGTGCGAACTAAAGTGCTTGGGACTTAGGAGAAATCAGCAGGGCCTCACGGAGGATGGCAACCCTCAAGCTCTGTTCGAGGAAGAGGAATTTGTTGGTTGGTTCTAGAGTTAGGATTTGAGGGGAGGGACGAATCAAAATGACAAAGGATGAATCTTAGTGGATCGTGGCAGCAAGTTCACTCTACCACTTACAACACCTCATCACTATTTAAGTCGTTTGCAAAAGATTCTACTCGTCACTCAATAGGAATTGTGCTTCAAAGCGACCCACACGGTTCATCCACCATGAGAGCTTCACCAACAACATGTGCCCTTGGGGGAACAAGTCCCCTATTGCAGGTCGGCAATTGAGTGACGAGCTTATGCCTTCTAGCCCGGATTTTGACTTAGAGACGTTCAGTCATAATCTTTCTTACGGTAGCTTTGTGCCACTGACTTTTCAACCAAGTGCGATAACTAATTGTGCAAATCAACAGTTCCTCTCGTATTAGGTTGAATTACTATTGTGACATTATCATCAATAGGGTAAAACTGACCTATCTCACGACGATCTAAACCCAACTCATGTTCCCTATTAGGGGGTGAACAATCCAACACTTGGTGAATTCTGCTTCACAATGATAGGAAGAGACGACATCGAAGGATCAAAAAGTAACGTAGCTATGAATGCTTGGCTGCCACAAGCCAGTTATCCATGCGGTAACTATTCTGACACCTCTAGCTTCAAATTCTGAAGATCTAAAGGATCGATAGGCCACGCTTTCAGGGTTCATATTCATACTGAAAATCATAATCAAACGTGCTTTTACCCTTTTTTTCTACACGAGATTTTTGTTCTCGTTAACCTCATCTTAGGACACCTGCGTCATCTTTTAACAGATGTGCTACCCCAGCCAAACTCCCCACCTGACAATGTCTTCCACCCGGATCGGCTCGCATGCATAAACCTTAGTTCTAAAAGAAGGGGCATTGCCCCGCCTCTGTTTCATAGAATAAGTAAAATAACGTTAAAAGTAGTGGTATTTCACTTTCGCCGTTTCTGGCTCAGTAAGTAAAATACCTAATTCTCTACTAGGAAAGCATCGTAAGCAGACTTACTAATGTTTGGTTAGGACGTAGTGTTGCATCCATTCAAGCTTGTAACAACAAGTCCATGCTTGATTTGTTGTTCTGATTGAGGTTTGATTCATGCTTGCTTGAGTTGATTTTAGATTAATATTGGACCTTGGTTTAGCCTTTGGCTTGTGAATTTAAAGTGTCCCGGATCTTGTGCTTATTCTATTATGCCTCTATTTTACCTTGATCCTAATAATTTTGAAAGGTATTTGAAGAAAACTCGATGTTGTTTTATAAACCATTCTAAATTACTTTTGTAAGTGTATGTTCACGACCTGAGTTCTGAATAAGGGTTTTGTTGGCTTTGGACGAACGCAAGACCACAACGGATTGGTCCCTTTCATGTTCTTAGTGTGATATTGAAACGTATCATTCCTGAGCCAAGTTTGGTACTAAATTGGTGTAGCAAGCAAATCAAACCAAGCCACGAACCCTAATTCATGCTTTGCATGCTCAAGGACTTGAAACCGGTAAGACATTTCACACACTTATGCATGGCATACCTTAGGCCTTGGACTAAGATGAAGATAAGAACCGGATTATGATGCTTGATGCATGGACACACGATGGACTAAACTCTAGCCATTGACCGATGGATTCAGTGACGTTGCCCGATTAAGTTCAGATGCCCAACGGACTCATTGTCAGAGGATAGTCGTCACCCTTGGATTAGGGGATGTTACCCAATAGATTTTGGATGCCCGATGGATTCCAAAAGAGTCAATGGATTTTGACTATTAATAAATGAACCATGTGTGCCTGAGTTTCTGAAATTATGAAATGCATCCTTGGTGCATGCTTGCATTTAAATATTTGAGGGTCGCTCATGACTTTACTAAAGGCATAATTTTCATCTTGCTATTGATCTGTCATCAATAAGTGTTTGGGATAAGTTATGTGCTTGCGGAAAGACGAGACATCATCCTACCCGGATTCTAGTAAAGTTTACTTACTGAGTTATACTTACCCGTTGTCTCTTTTTAGACTTATAGGATGGCCACACCGCCCATGAGGTTCATCGTCCCCATGAAGATGACTGTGTCGAAAACATTACTCTACTTTGCTAGTATACTATCGGATATGACCATTTGGGTGGATGAAGGGCTGAATGAACTCATTCCCCACAAGTACCGAGCTTGGTACGAGTGTCTTGATAGGGATTTTGTCGGTTTGCTCCGTGGCTTCGATGGTCCACCATGGCCTAATGGAGATGCTCCACCCAACAGCGCTGTAGATGACTACTAGTTAGCTAGTCCTTATAGGGGGACCATTTTTGGTTAGAATCTCACTAGAGGAGATAGGGTTAGCCCAAAGTTGATGTCCTTTTGGAATGGACCGTACGCTTTTGTAGTGTATAGCTTAGCTCAAGTGGAATGGCTTGTAATATTAAAAGGAAAGACATGTAATTATATGTAGTAGTATGCCATGTATATGTAAATATATGGTTGCACGTGTGTTTTCCTACTACTTTTGATGTTGCAATACTATGGTGATTGGACGTTGATTTATTGCTTCCGCATGTGCATAACTCAAAAACTTATAAAAAGAAAAAAAAAAGTACGGGTTAGTGACACACCTAAGATGTCGCGAAAAATATAACCCATACCACTCGTGACCCTGGAGATGAGGTCGGGGTCGTTACAAATAGGAAGACTTTGTCACACTTCAAACCCCTTCTAATTTTCCAAGACAGTGGATACAACAAAACTATACACACCTTCGCTTTATCCTTTCATGAAATGAAGGGATTACTCGGGATTTGTGACAGCCCGATTTTCAAGTTCTGTTTTCGATTGAATAAGTTGGGCTTTTCATCGACGCACCTATAGTTCTTTTCTCTAAATTGGCCACTCACAAGATAACTAGTCTATCAGGTGAAGCCGTTAAGGATTCTAAATACAATAGACTCGAGAATTCGACAAGGAATCGACTGCTCAACCATGATAATCTGCAAGGGTCATTATGGCACCATCAAAATCGATTAGAGACCGGAGATAGGTCGATTCGACAGAGGCATGCGATTAATGTATGGGTGATTCCACATAATTGTAAAATTCTCATCAAACGACACTAGACTGATTTTTCTGTCATTTCTGTACCATGTGCTCGTATTTGAAACCTCGAGATTTTCATGAACCAAGAGTCACCAATGTATCAAAGATGTACAATGTGACTCGAAAAAAAATCGACCATGGGTCAATTACACAAAAAAAATTCCTAAAAACTACCCGATAGATTAGGTCATGCTAAAATTACGTCCAGTTAAAATTAGCCACAAATTTAAACCCGATTTTGGAAATTGAAATTTCTGTCACGTCACAATTTATTTTAGGAATGTCAACTCATTTTCCAAAGATTTTTTTGCAAACCGAGAGTTTTTGCAAAAATTCAAAGTATGGCCATTTTGGACTGGGAAAATTAGAGAACCATTTTTTTGCGCATCATTGGCCATCAAGTTGGTTCAATTGATAAGGAAAAATCATAAGAGGGACAATGGCACCTTGGCTGAATTTTTGGGACTTCAATTGGATCAAATCGGAGGAGAATTGAATGAATTTGGAGGCCAAAGGTCCAAAATCCGTAGGACCAATGGGCAGCAACATTTGGACAATTTGGGGAAGCTTCTAGGGGAAGTTTGGTGCAACAAATTGGCTAAGGTTGAAGGCTGAACAAGGTGAGGCATTTGCAATGATCAAATTGGGATATTTGGCTTGATATTTAGGCAATTGGGTCCCCCTCTTCAGCAGCTCACTCATTCTTCCTCCTTGCTCCTCACTTTCTCCATTGTTGTGGATTTTTAGAGCTTAGAGAACCAAAGAAATCCCCTTGCCGTCGACCACCCCCTGCTGCTGTCACTACCGTTGTGAGTCGCACACCAGCCTATGCGCCCATCCGCTGCTCATTCCACCTCCAGCTCGTGTCCCTACGAGCCCAACAGCTGTTCCGACACCCTAAGCCACCATCGCAACTCCCATGGCCGTTGTCCAGCCACCGTCTACCTCCTCTGTCACCCACTGTAGCCTTCGCCACCATTCCCTCGCCATTTCCAGCAAAGTCAAGCTTCAATCTAGCCTTTCTCAGCCCAAGACAACAGCCAAATCTCATGGTGGGCTGTGAGCTTCTAGGCTTGTTTCAAGGCTCATCCTGACCTCCGTTGGTGTTGCCACAGGCTTGTTTATCGCTCACCTCCACGTCTCTGTCACCGTGAACTCACCATATTGTAAAATCAGTCAGTTTACTTATTAAACTCTACTTATGGAGTTAATTATGCTTAAGGAATGATTATTTTAGGCTAATTAGGGATTAGGTGGTTAGTTAGTTTAGATTAGCGATTTAATTGTTTAATTATGCATGTTAGGTTGTTAGAATAGACTAATTAGGGACTAGATAGATTGTACTATTGATCTAGTTAGGTTCGGAAATTTTTTAGGCCCGTTTAGGTGGTTAGATTAGTATTTCCGACCTAAGTTGGCATTTATGTATTTAATTTACATATTTAATTACTTTTGTAATTTATTTAACTATTAATTATTTTCGGAAAATTATACCAAGATAGCCGGTGATCGAAATTTCGTGCTAATTGCAATGGTGTGCTTAATTTATACAATCAAGTGTAAATTTATGCAAATTGAGTGGTGATTAGAATTTTGGTTATTTATTCCAAAATTGTAAAATTTTGACATTTGATTAGAAAATCCCAAATGTCGGGTTTTGACACTGAAAATGGTTTTAAAGACTATATCAAACAGTGGGATTATAAAAGGTAGAATATCAATTTTCTGGTTTAAATTGACCGTGTACCCACACACGATTATTTTTATTAAATGTTTTTAATGCGAAGAAATAGGCCAAGTCATCATTTTAATTAAGGCATTTGAATGCAAAGCACAATGTCCTTAGCCGCGATTGATTGATCGTGTTGGCTAAGTGAACCCGTCCCCGATGTGAGTCAGTAGGACGTTGCCCCTATATGGGATACCCTTGGACAATGGAAGCCAGTCGCAGTAGATTCTGGAATAATGCTCCTTCGGGAATGCTGTCCCCGATGTGTGACGGTGGATGGTGCCATGCTCAAAGGAGTGAAACAAAGCTTGGCTACGCCAGAAGATCGATGTGCGTTGGTAGATCATGCTTGTGTGAGTAATAATCGAATTGGAATGTATGATTGAATGAAATTGATGCGCCGGATTATGGGACAAAATTGTGTGGCATGGTATGTAACGTGTCATAATGATTTGATCTTATAATTATGATCGATTGTATTGATTGAATTGATTGATTGATCATTTGTATTGATTGGATTGATTGATCGATTGTATTGATTAGATTGATTGATTGAGTATATGAATTATACTGACATGCAGGAGGGAACTAAGGTGAGATAAGTCTTCTGTCTTGTGTGTATAGACTACCTTTAGGCATATTTCCTTCTTAGTTGGAGTGTAGGGGGTGAACTTGCTAAGACATTGCCTCACCCCGTCGTGCGCTCAATATTTTCAGGTCTTTAGATGGCAATTCCTCTGGAACATTTTGATCAGCCGCGGGCTATTACCGAGCAGGGTATAGACGTCCCTATCCCTAGTAGTCATTAGGTCTATGAGTTAGTCGTGACTACCGTCTGGGTCAAAGAGGGCCTACTTGAGAGAGTACCTCATCGATTCAGGGCATAGTTCCACCATGGACTTGATGGATACAAAATGGGTTCCCTCCAGGGTTCTGAGATCATCGTTGTGGTAGTCGACACCGCCTTTGGCGAGGGTGCAGCTAACCCTCATGATGGTGCTGTGGAGGACCCGGCGCTCTTGAAGCTTGTGGAGTCCGAAGGATCAGTGAACGCATCTGACTAGTGGTCGTAGGATGATTTCCTTTTTTAGGGTCAATCTTTTGATAGACAGACTAGTATTGTATATAAACTTAGTTTGTTTATAAAGGTGTTTGGTTTGATGTGATTGTCCTACTTTCCTATCACATGCTGGTTGTTGTCAGGGGATTTGCTTATTCGCTTATGCATGTGCAATAAAATGAATGGGTTGGCAATGCATCCTAGGATGTCACAATTTCATCGACCACCGAGGGATGTGCGTGCGCTTGAAGGATCAAGGCATGACAAGATTGCTCGAATGGCTCTTTTAGACACCTATTTCTTGGACTACCAACATGCTTGCATTGGTACCATTTAGATTGCTCTCAATGCCGAAATAGTGTTTGTCACGTTGTTTCCAAACTTCAATATGGCCCTCTCAGATCCGCGACTTCTCTCAACCCTTAAGGTTGAACTATAGATTCAAACTCTAGATTACTGCTACATTGCATTACCAAATGGTTTATCAGGTCCAAAATCATGCCATTAACCTCAACTTCCTCGTTCTAAATATAATTTGTTCAATGTGGTGGACAATGATCAAACTTCTTGTATCCGTGTGCCCAGATAGATTCCTTGAGATCAACTACTGAAGTTACTCCCAAGTGTCATGGGTCGATTGTTTCCGATCGATCACGTACTTGTGCGGCCTTAGGATTATTGATCCCAAGTCAACCTTTCACATACACGCACGAACACAAGGGTCATATTAGCAAGGAGCAAGTATATTCACTTGTGAATGAGCTTAATACAATGAGGGGGAGGGACCCCTATTTATACAAGTTCAGGTCGTATCTCAACCGTTGATCATCCCTTCGATCCAATGGTGGCATTTGAACATGTATCATCATTACAAGTCTACACAACAAGAAGAAAGATGGCACGATTGTCATCAAATTTAGTAAGGAAAATGAAGAGTCCACATCTTCTATTTTCCTACTATTTTTATGATGCAATCCTCTGCAACTCATGTTCCAGCTAACAATAGCCGTCCATATCCAAAATCCATGATTGAATCTATTGACCAAGAGGGATGCCCTATTCATTATTACAAAGATTCACATACAAGACATTGTTTTTGGGATTTTGATTATCAATGCTCCCTTTGCACAAACCCTCTAGATGACGAAGAAGATGATAGACCGTCCAGAAGAAAGAAATGGTCAAAAGATGAACTTTACCAGAGGTACCTTAATGGAGACCCCATATTAGACCTAGTCCCCACTATTAGACCTCTTGGTGAAGATAAAGGAGAATATCATTTCATGGGCTCATATAGACCACCTCAACCATATCCACCTCCAAAAATCCCTAAACCATCTTAACCTCCTCCACCTCCTCAGTCACCACCCAGAATGAAACCTTCATCCCAAAAACTAGTTGTCTCATCCTTCTACATACCTATCCACAAATGGGTTTGGAAGAACCCTTTTCCTCTAGAAATACCCAAAGTATCTCAGCCCTCATGTTCCTCAAAATCAAAACCACCACCTATCCTTCCATCTATCTACATGTTCTAATCCTCAGACTTTCCACCTTTGGAAAGATCTAATTTCAGTGCCCCATTCCCAGCACTAAAAGACTTTACAAATGTTCATAATCGGTTTCGTCATATCCTTAAGGTCTTGAATCCTATAGATATTGATGACCAGGGAGGCAAAAGAAAGTTACGACTACTAAAATTGTCCTAAATTGGCAATCAAAAAATGCCTTGGCCCAAAATAATATTCTCAAGATAATTGACACCAAGCTTTCAACTATCCAAGCCCGTCTTGGTCATGTTGACCAAAAGGTTAATCAAACAACTTTGGTTACAAATAAATTGCTTGAGACATTCCAGAAGAAACTTCACCAGATGGAGTATTGGAGATGTGTTTCTTATCATTATTTGGAAGACCAAAAGGCAATGGAAAATTTGAGGAGACAAATCAAGCTTCTATAGGATGGAAAATTTATCCCTCCTCCAAATCCATTTTTCCAGCCTTGGCAAATGATTCCAATGGAAGTGGGCCCTTATAGGGCTACATCAATTGCTTCAATAATGACAAAGCTCTAAAAAAAGATAAAACAGATATTGTTGCACTTTGAAACCGTATCAGAGAGATAAAAAAAAAAGCATAGAAAGATTAGTGAAGAAAAGAAGCCAGCTCTTCAACCTTTTTCGGAAGCTCCTTTTGCTTATATGGCCTGAAATCCACTTGAGTCTTTGTTGCAAGACCAAACTAGACAAAAGATACGAACCATTGCTGCATTTGATCCTACCAAGCAAGATACCTCCGAATTAGCCTCACAATTGAATTCTCTGTCCTCGGAAAATACTTCAACCTCTAAGTCACAAACACAAGTATCCTATATGACTGCTATCTTTATGGTCAATCCTCCTAAAGTAGAGATGAAATCAAATTCATCCAAGCTATAAGTAGTACACCCTCATGAATCAAATCCTAAATAGAAGTCTTTGACTTCAAAATACCACTTCACCACTCAATGACATTCCATATTTCAAATGGCCAGATAAATTGCAAGAATTCTATGCTTGGCTCAACACCAAAGCACTTTCTATTGAACACCGATATGACATATTGACCGAGTTCGTGAACAAATTCACTGGAAGCTTAAAAGATTGATGGAGAACTATTTATGACTAGGATCAAATGACATTTCTACTCCAGAAAGATTTTCATCATGTGATTCAAGTTATCCATCAATTCTTTATTGGTAAACCAGAAGATCTCAGTGAGCTTGGAAGAAGATAATTTTTTGAAAGAAAGTGCTACTCTCTATGAAGAAGGCATCTCAATAGGCATTTCCAAGAAATGATTAAACTATTCTATGCTTTGGGAGCTAATCCTACCTCAAACAATTCTTCTTGGCTTCCATCCCAAAAGAATTTGGATAAATGGTGAAAGATCCATTCAAATAAGCAGAAGATTGTTGCCAATGTTCCTCTTGGAGAACTCCAGCAGAAGATACATCTTGCTCTTAATTATCTTTATATCTGAAGAAAGGCTATTAGAAGTTATCTCATAAGCAACAAGAAACTTGACCAGGCTTGTCAAAAGCCTGAGTTAGGAATCAAGTATTCAAAGAAAGACTCCTCTCACTATCCTTCTTGTGGAGATCGATGCCAAAAACAACGTTATTTTAAAAGATTCTCCTTCGAAAACGAAGAAAAGGCGCAAATGGCAATTCTTGCAAAGAAGACGCTCTAAACGAAATTCTTCTAGAAGACATCGAAAATCCGACTAGTGTTACATTTGCGACAGAAAAGGCCATTTTGCCAATAATGGTACAAAGGCTGAAGGAAGAAATTCCTATTTAATCTAGAAGATAGAAAAGCAAACTAGAGTCTCACTCTATGACATTGATTCAAACTTCTCCCTGGAAGATGAACCGACCAAGCACATTGTGTGTGCTATCCAGACATGGTCACAAACTAGTGACACTGAAAGCTCATTGAAAGAACTTAAAGAAGAGGTATTCTTCTTCTCTAAACCTCCTACAATCCAAGATCTTTGTGCATATACTCCTTTTATCCTCCCATACTTCCTTATGAAAATATATCCATCTAAGTATGACAAGCCTATTTCTCTTATTGCCCTCATCAATATTGGAGCTAGTGCTTTATAAAAAGATACTCCCAGAAAAATACTAGACATCATACACATGGTATTTTAACTCTGCCTCTAGGGATACCTTTGCTAAGAGTACAGAGTAAACCCATCACCATACAATTCTTTCTCCAGTATTATGTTACTATCAACATCCTTGGGTCTAGCTCACTAGATAAATATATCATTATTAGTTAGGATATCCTTACACAAATTCCTAAACTCATAATTGTGCCTAATGGGCTACGTTTCAAATGACAGTTTCATAAATTTGTAGACATCCAAAGATTTTTATCCATTCAGATGAGTATTCTAGATCCAATCCTACAAACCCTTCTTAGGACATGTACAAACTCTCACTCAGACTTTATCCAAATATGCTCCAACCCTTTGTGGAAAAATCATGATTTCTTCATCAATCTTTCTTTCACAAAAAATGAGGATGTCAATCTCACTAAAGCCAGTCACTCTAGAATGAATCCAAAACATTTACTTTTAGCCCAAATGGAATGTTCAAATTTGCTTCATCAAGGATTAATTGAGCCATCAAACTCTTAATGGGCTTGTGAAGCATTTTATGTCAACAAGCAAGTGGAGTAGAATAGAGGAAAATGAGATTGGTTATCAATTATCAGCCTTTGAATGAATTTTTACAAGATGATAAGTCTCTACTGCCACATCAGAATTCTTTGTTCTCTAGCCTCACCTAAGCCAAAGTGTATTCCATGTTTGACTTTAAAGCTGGATTTTGGTAATTGGAAATTCATCTAAAGATAGGTACAAAACTGGATTTTGTAATTAAATTAACATTTCCAATGGACAATGCTCCATTTTGGCCTCAAAACAGCTCCTTCGTCATTCCAAAAGTCTATATGCAAAATTTTCCCACCTATCCTAGCCAATACTCAAATTTACATAACAATATCCTCCTTTATAATCTAGATGAGAATTCTCATTGTAAATTATTAGCCCAATTTGTAGACATGATGCGACAGTATGGCATCATACTATCTCAAAAGAAGATGATCATCACATAGAAAGAAATAGAATTTCTTGTAATGCATCTCAAAGATAGAACCTATAATCTTGGTCCTCATATTGCTGAAGAATTGTTAATGAAAGTCTCTCCCACAGTAGGTTTGGTAATTTCTTGAGATTATAAATTATCTCCAGAATCTTAAAAATCACGAAGTTTGTAAGTCCACTACAACAAATGCTCAAGAAAGATGCTCCTTTATAGGAGCCATAGAAAAACAAGTCTGTACACATACTTAAGGAAATTCTACAGCACCTTCCTCTATTACAAATCCCATCCACGAGGAAAAGAGTACTATAAATAGATGCCAATGATGAATATTTGGGCTACTATTCTTTTTTAAGAAATTAATGGAAAGTGATGAGTTTGTGTACATAAGAGTGGAAAATTCACTCAGGCAGAAATGCATTACCACTCTATGTGCAAAGAAATCTTGGTGGTCAAATATGTCATTAAGAAGTTTGAATTCCATCTCATAGGACATCATTTCCTTGTGGAGATGGACATCTTCTCATTCTCTCAAATGCTAAAGTTCAAGAAAAAGCAAATTCCTCATCCACGGCTTCTTAGGTGAGCATAATGGTTTTCAAAGCATTCCTTCGAGACCAAACACATTGCGAGAAAAAAGAATATACTTGCTAATTTTCTATGTAAACCAAAAAAAAAAAAAAACTTGCAAATACCACATCCATAAATATATATGTGATAAGAAATCCAAGAGGTGGCTTCAAGGCCCGAGAAATCAAGTTCAAATGGCCTTCGTATTCATACCAATTAGAAATCCCTAGGCTTATTCAAGACAATGTTCTTAATAAAAATCTTGGAAGACTTATGTGATAATATCTTTCCACATTTTCAGTGAATATGGTGTTCTTCTCCATAAGCCAAATGGATTGCATCTAAAATATCAATTTATTCATTGTCTCACTTTCTTCCCATAAGAAGAATTCTCGGAAAAACTCAAATTGTTTTATTGGTATATATCTAATCTTTACACCATTGCCATTAAGTTTCCAATAGCCAAGATGCCTCTTATTATTAGCAAAATTATTCAAAGAGAAGCCAAGCATAAATATCTTGGGGAAATGTTTAGTTGGTTCAAACAATTGGGTGCATGAAAAAAATATTTTTCAAGCTCAACTTAGAGCACGTAGGCTTGACCTGGAACTATATCATTTTATATTTTAGGCCATGGGTATTTGTCTAACATGTAGAGATATGTATAAAACTTTGGCAAATGTCGAAGTATCTATATATAAAAACCCCGACCTATTTCGAATAAGATTTTTACAATACTTTCTTGTAGATTCTTAGCTTATCCTTGATAGTATCATAAATTGTAGAGGATATAATGCTAGTGTAATCAAGTTATTCTGCCAAAAGTATGGCCAACAGAGGTTGATCCTATTTCTTGGGATCACAATAATGACTATCGTGCAACCATTCAATGATCGATGCTCGCCTAAAAAGATACTACGGAATCGATGTGCCAAATATTTCTAAATCACCAACAAATTCATAGGGTCCAACTTCATCATCGCAAGATCTCCTTGATCAATGTCATAGGATCCTTTTGACCATAATGAATAGTTTACACTTAGTCTAGGTCTTGATAGAGAAAGTCCATCACTTCAACTTGGGTATCTACCCGAACTTGGTATTCTAGCAAGTTCTTTTGATGCTCCAACAAATTCTCATCGGCCATCCAAAAGACAAAGATCAACTAAATTGGATACAGAAGCTACTCCAGCTATTAAAGAAGTAGGAAAGCCCCTCGAAGCGCTTAGGCAATAGTATCTAGAAAAAGGCACTCCTAATCCTCTTAACATTCCATCCAATTCAAACTAGCCTCTAAATGATATAGGTATCAAACATCTTGAAGCTCTGGAAATCAAAAGAATGCTCGAGGAACATTGGAGGCGGAAGTATGACAAAGACTTGAATGATTCGAACGGCAACATTGAAGAGCCTATCCATAGGCATAATAAGTGAAGGAAAAGAAGACTCCTAGAAATCTATTCAAGACAAAACAAAAGAGGTAGAGGAATCATGTGATGGAGACGAAAAAATTCGGCTAAAAAAGGTACTATAGCGTACTGTTCACATACTGTTTATGTGACATCCACAATTCGGGCCCCAATCAGCCTAAGAAAATAGCCACTAAACTAGTTTTGAGCTCGGCCATGAGTTAGTCGCAAACTAGTTCATTGTGAATGAACATGAAAAAAAAAAATCACCCAATAGTAGAAGTGTCCACATTAGCTTGACTCTTAGGATTACCATGATGACTTTTGGAAGTTTGCAATTTAATGGAGGAAACACCTAAGCGTTGGATTAGTCAAACTTTCTTAGAAATGAGTATGAACAAGTGTGAACAAGTTTGAACGAGTGTGAAGTGTATTAAATGAAGATAATGAGTGTAGAGACTTATGTGTCCCAAGTAATTAATGAAAGGGGGATGACTCATGATCTAAGGGAAACATAGCAAGTGATCTTGCAAGTCAAGTAGGATGCCACCTCTCCTCCATAAACTTGCCACCTTGAGTTTCATAGGTTTTGACTTCCTAATTTTTTCAAAACTACTAAACATTTCCTGCTTTCTAATTTTATAGGGTTCTTTGTGGTTCGAATTTGGAGAAACTTCCTCCACTAAAGTTGTTCAAAACATCTTGGCCTATGATATACTTTAATTTCACATTTTTTTTCTAAGTTGAGATGGTTGGTACAAAAGCCTAGTCATTCCCTGTCTAGAATCTGTCCAATGTGGTAAAAATAGTGACTGGGTTGTCTTCTCGAATTTTTATAAAATCTTCCTTTTCAAATATGGATATCCTTCATTCATGGAAGTTTTAGAGGACACACATTCCTATAACATATTAAAATTTTAAAGTGTTTTGTGAACATTTGGATTTCAAAATGAGTCATTCTTGGATTACTCCCTGATATATTGTTCATCCTATGCTCTCAAAGGGGCAATTATGCTACTGTTGCTGCGGTTTTGGGATTTTGCTGCTACTGGAGTTTTAGCCGTTCGTTGGGGCTAAAACTCGGAGGATTGGCTCACCTTACCTCCCTCTACAACCCTACCAAAGCGTTTGTCTTGGTAAGTTCTGCAAGTCTTGCTATGTTTGTTCTTGGTTAGGGTTTGTGGGGTTTTCTACTAGGTTTCAGCTATTACTATGGCCTCTTCGTCATTAGAGGTGACCGACCGCTTGGGTAAGGCCCAAATTGGTGCGAATGGTGTAAGTGGGCGTAGCCCCAATCCCTGTGCCCAAAACCCCTAGTCCTTTGAGATTGTGAGACAAGTGGGCTTATCCAATGTAGAAACAATGGCTTCGAAGGAGGGCTTGCATGGATCCTGGAAGGCCCCTTGCAGTTCAGTCTATCCTAGAGGATGTAGCCAAGCTCGATCCACCTCCATTTGACCCCAGCCCAATAACCAGCAAGCTCGAAGCTCCAAACCTCCACCTACCCAATCCTGGGCAAATGTCGTGCGAGCAGCAACAAAGGGATACGACCTTACATACGTTCCCCCTTCTTATGTGGACAACAAACCTGTTGTCACTCTTTCTGAGGAGGTGCTAGAGGCCACAAACCTAAAATGGCACCAATGCCTCGTTGGGTACTACATTAGGAGGAAACTTCCGTTTAAGATGATCGAGACAGCTCTAAAACACGCTTGGGGACCAAAGCTCCCTGAAGTGATGGCAAATGACCAGGGTTTCTATTTCTTCCACATCCTTGACTCGAAGTTTCGTAGGAAGATTCTTAAGGATGGTCCTCTAATAGTTGCTGGGGTCGCCCTTATCTTACAACAATGGAAGCATTTGCTGGATTTAAAGAAGGACAACCATTCCACCATTCCAGTTTAGATACATTTAAAGAACCTCCCCTTCGAACTATGACCTGCACCAGCAATAAGTGGGATTGCCAGTTCTATTGGTAAGCCCCTTTTATGTCGACCAGCGCACGGAACAAATGAGGATGCTTTCCTTTGCCAGAGTGTGTGGAGATTAATTATGAGTGGAGACCAGTGGCTTGTCCTAAATGTGGCACTTTTGGCCACAAGTGTGAGAATCTCGAGCCTTCATCCAACGTTGAGATAAGTCTGCAACCAGCTCTGAACGCCGAGGCTCCTTGTGACATCATGAATTTCCAGTCCTGTTTTCAATTGAATAAGTTGGGCTTTTCATTGGCGCGCCTATTGTTCTGTACTCTGAGTTGATCACTCACGAGATAACTAGTTTATCTAGTGAAGCCGTTAGGGATTATAATGCAATAAATTTGAGAATTCGACCAGAAACCGACTGCTTGACCATGCTAGTCGGCAAGGGTCATTATGACATAGTTAAAAATTGATTAGAGACCGGAAATAGGTCGACTCGACTGAGTCATGTGAGTAAGTGTTGGTGATTCCACCTAATTGAAAAATTCTCGTCGATCAGCTCTAAACCGATTTTTCTGTCGTTTTGGTAACTTGTGTGTATATTTGAAACCTTGAGATTTTCATGACAACCGAGAGTCACCAATGTGTCGAAGATATATAATGTGGCTCGAAATAATCAACCATGGATTAATTGCACTAAAAATTTCTGAAAGCTATATGGTAGGCTAGGTCACGCTAAAATAGCACCAGATTAAAATTAACCATGAATTTGAATTCGATTTCAGAAATTAAAAATTATATCATGTCATGATTTATTTTAGGACCGTTGACTCATCCTCTAAAGATTTTTCTACAAACTGAGATTTTTGGTGAAAATTCAATATAGGGTTGTTTTCAAATGGAAAATTCAGAAGACCATTTTTTATCGCGTTTATGGGATGCAAGTTCGTTATATTGGCGAGGAAAAATGTGAATTGAAGTGTGGATATCTTAGTTGGATTTATGGGGACTGATTTAGGTCTAATTGGAAAGAAATTGAACTCAAATTAAGGAAACTGTTCCAAAATTCGTAACTCCCATGGTGTGCAACATTTTAGACCACTTGGGGATGGTTCTAGGTGGTTTTTTATGCACAAATTAGCTGAGAATAGAGATGAATCAAGTGGGGGCCAAAGCAATGATCAAGAGGGAGACATTTGAAGCAAAGTGGCCCCCTCCAAGCCTCCAACTGTCTTCTTCTTCTTCAGCAGCTTCACTTTCTCCATTTTCAAGCCTTTGAGCTCCCAAAAGTTGTAGAAAACCAAGCCAGCCACCCCCTTGGCTGTCGCACACCCACTGGAACCCCCTACCCCACTGTCGCACCCCCGCGCGAGCTCACGCTCGTTCGCCGTCCGTTTCACCTATTCCATGTGTCCAGTTGTTGTCCCGATGCCTTCGAGCCACTGTCACAAGTCGTCGAGCACGCTAGAACGCCCGTCCCACCACCCTAAGCCACCGCCTACCCACCGTAACCCTGCCTGGACTGCTATTGCTAGTCCTCATCGTTTCAGCTCAAACCAACCTCTGCTCCAACTCTCTCAGCCCAAGAGTAGAACCGTGAAGCCTCAGCCCATTCATGACTGTTAGGCCCATTTTGGACCTCTTCCGGGCCCCACTTGGCTTCGCCGTTAGGAGGTTTATCGCTCGTCTCCACAATGCCGTCGCCGTGGACTCATCAAATCGCAAAATCAATGAGTTTACTCACTAAACTCTGCTTAAGGAGTTAATGATGCTTAAGGGTTGATTAGTTTAGGCTAAGTATGGTTTAGGTGGTTAGTTAAAATGGATTAGCGATTTAAATATTTGTTTATACATGTTAGGCAGTTAGGACGGCTTAATTAATGACTAGATAGATTTTTCTAGGCCCATTTCGATATTTAATTAGACATTTCCGGCCTAAGTTTCTATTTTCGGCGTTTAATTGTATTTTTTAATTATTTTTTATTTTTCGAAAATTAGACCAAGATAGTCGGTGATTCGAATTTTGTGATGAATTCATTAGTGTGCTTGGTTTATTTAATTGAATGCTAATTTGTGCTATTTGAGTGGTAATTATAATTTTGGGTATTTATTCCAAATTGTGTTATTTTAGTAATTAATTAGGAAACATCGGGCGTCAGTTTATAATGCCAAAAATATCTTTATGGATTATATTAAATAATGAGATTTTCTAAAAGAAAGATATTGCATTTTTGGCTTAGGCCGACAGTGTACCCACACACGATTATTTTATTCAATTAGTGAGAACAATAATTTATATCAGCCTGTAGACTTTGATATGTCAACTTCGGTGAGCAGTATTCAGCTTCTGTGAGCTATATTATCTAGCAGCTTCAATGAGCACTAATATATCATTATTATTATATTTCAGCTTTGGTGAGCAATGAATGTATCGATCGAATTTGTAGATGGTATTGCTAGTATTGAATCAAGTGGATCAATTGATCGATGATTTGGTTTGAATTGATTGGTTGAATATATGAATTATACTAATATACAAGAATGAATCGAGGCAAGGTAAGTCCCCTATCTTGTGTGTGCAAAGAATGCCTTTAGGCGTATTTTCTTCCAATCGGAGTTTAGGAGGTGAACTTGCTGAGACATTGTCTCGCCCCATCATGGGCTCAACCTTTTTCAGGTCCGTAAATGGCTGCTTCTCCTTAGCGTTTTGGCCAGCCTAAGAGGATCACCGAATAGGTCTCTAAGATACCTCTTCCCGGGGGCCAAGGAGCCTAAGTCTACCAGCTTGTGAGGACTATTGTCTGGGTCGATGCGGGTCTACCTCAAAGGGTACCCCATCAATTCAGAGTGTGGTATTGTCATGAGCACAATGGAGCTAGGGAAGGTCCCCTATAGGAATCTGAGGTCCCTATGTCAGTGTTAGAGATCGCTTTTGGTGAAGGTACAACTAACCCTCCTAGTGGTGTAGTGGTGGACCCAAGTTCCCAAGAGAGATTAGAATTTTCAACTGGGGATTCGAACACCTAGAGGACTTGTAGACCTTATGCTATTGTAGACTTTTGTCTATAGACTAGTATTGTAAATAAACTAGGCAGCTATGTATAAAGGTGTGTTGTGGTTTGTGAAATTGGTGGCCCTACTTTTCTATCACATCTTTGTGTTGCATGGAGATTTATTTATACGCTTTCGCATGCACATGAAAATCGAATGGGTCAATAACACATCCTAGCACGTCGTAGTTTAATCAACCATTGAGGGATGGGCATGCGCTCGAGAATCAAAGCATGACACTCTTGCTGCTCACGACGGGATTTCTACCCCTATTCTTGAGGGACCGGTTGATTTAGGAAGCCCTTATCCAAGATGGACACAGGTGATGAGGAAAAAGAGGAAGCCCTTTGGTTCTAGTGAGGGGATTGGTAGACTTACCGAGTGATCCTAGTGAAGCAAGACAAATTTTGAGGTTAAAAGATTCTAGTCCTGTAACTGCTTTGGCCTCCACTTATACCCATAAGGCCTAGAGGGTTCAAATGAGGCTTTCTAAGGCTAAGGACCCCCTCGCCCTCTCTTATGCTGGTCTAGAAGACTTTCCTATTGAGGCCTCCACCTCAACCCCATTGTCCAGTTCTGCTGAGGACTCGAATGACTTGGCCAGCCTCCTCAGTAGCTCTAATGAAGAGGACCAAGACGTGCAATGCCCTCCTTCTGCAGAAGCTGCCCCTTCCACTAGGAAGACTGTCTCTAGGCAGAATAAGGTTATGCCCCCTCGCCCAACTCGCCCCCTGCTAATTCCCCTAGTCCAATGGCCAGTTGGTGTCGGTCAACGCAGCGGAGGTAACCTCTTGTTGCCATTTGTATGTACTTACTATATTATTACTTACTTATGTATATAGGTGTTTGGAACATTAGAGGTTTTCTTGGTCCCTCTAGGCAAGCTGAGGTTCGGAACCTAGCTTCCTCTGATAATCTTTGTGCTATGGGTTTGTTGGAGACTAAAGTATCGGAGCCTCTCTTCCTTTCAATTTCTGCAAGTCTCTTATTGGGTTGGTGTTGGGTGGTTAATTATGAGTACTCTCCAAGAGGGAGAATCTGGGTCGGATGGAACCCATCGCTTGTAAGCTTTGATGTTGATTCGACCAACTCTTAGGCGATTCATGGGAGATTGAATTTTCTTAGCCCAGGTTTGGACTATTGTTTATGCTAAGCATACCTTCATGTCCTGATGGTCACTTTGGGAAGACCTGGTTCTTAGGAGCCCCGCCTTTCAAGACACTGCCTGGTTGGTTGTGATATCCTGATTTTCAGGATTCTGTTTTCAATTTAATAAGTTGGGTTTTTCATCGATGTGCTTATAGTTCTATTCTCTGAACTGATCACTCACGAGGTAACTAGACTATCCGTTGAAGCTGTTAAGAGATTTTAACACAATGGACTTGAGAATTCGACTAGAAATCGACTGCTTGACCGTACATTTGCAAGGGTCACTACAATACCATCAAAATCGATCAAAGACCGAGATAAGTCAATTCAATAGAAGTATGTGATTAGTCTGTGGGTGATTCCACATGATTACAAAATTTTTGTCAAACGGCACTAGACCGATTTTTCTGTCATTTATGAATCATGTGTTCGTACTTGAAATCTTGAGATTTTTATGATAATCGAGAGTTGTCAATGTGTCGAAGATGCACAATGTGGCTCAAAAATAATCAACCACGGGTCAATTGCACTAAAAATTCCTAAAATCTACCCAATAGGCTAGGTCACACTAAAATTGCGCCAAATTGAAATCAATCGCGAATTTAAACCCGATTTCAGAAACTAAAAATTCTATCATGTCACGACTACTTTGAATTTTTGTCAAAAATCTTGGTTTGCAGAAAAAATTTCGAAAGATGAGTCGACATTCCTAAAATGAATTATAACATGATAGAGTTTTTTTTTATGAAAATTCATAGGGCTGTTTTTTACCGAGAAAATTATAGGGCCATTTTTGTCGATTTTTGGGATTCAAGTTGGATAAATTAATGAGGAAAAATGTTGATTTTGACGAGGACACCTTGGCTAGATTTTTGGACATCCAATTGAACTCAATTGGAGGGAAATTGAATGAAATTGAAGAGGTAATGTCCAAAATTCATAGGCCAAGTGGTGGGGGCATGCAATGTCAGGAGGAAGGTATCATGTCCCACCGAACAAGAAGGGTGGGATAGGTAAGTTTGCACCAAGTCAGATGAATGTGTGTTGCTTTTACGGAAGGCAACATGGATCAGCTCCGTGCCAGTCCAAGCAAGGTGCTTGTTATGAGTGTGGCTAGTAGGGTCACATCGCCAAGAATTGTCCCAGAAGACCTATAGGACAGCAACAGTTGCCGCTGCCACCACCAATGGGTCAGATTAGAGGGTACGCACCGTAGAGTACACAGCAAGGTGGACAAAATAGACCTCCAACGCAAGTAAGAGTGTATGCCATCACTAGAGAACAGGCTAAGGACTCGATTGATGTGATTACATATACTATTTCCCTAAACGACCATGTTGCTTATGCTTTATTTGATCCTAGTACGACGCATTCATTTATAGCTAAGCAAAGATTGAGTCCTGAAATGTTGAAGTCTATGGTTAGTATATCTACACTGCTAAAGGATAAGATGTTATCTACTATGGGTTGTACTGGTTGCAAGTTAGTGATTGGTGAGCAAGAGGGGAGGATAGATTTGATAGTCCTAACCATATATGATTTTGATGTAATAATTGACATGGACTAGCTCACCAAGCAATGAGTTAAGATGGACTACTATCGTAAAGCAATTCAGTTTAACCAGTTAGCGAGTGAAAGTTTCAAGTTTATTGGGAGTCAAGGAGGATCAAGGAGGATCCTCGATTACCTTGATCTCGTTGCTTGAGGCAACCCATTTGTTAGACGGGGGTTGTCTAGGTTACTTAGCAACTATCGTGGATACGACAATTGAGGAGCTGAAGATCAAAGACATTGCTATAGTGCAAGAATTTCAAAACGTGTTTCCGAAGGAATTGCTAGGCTTGCCGCCAGAGGGAGAGATAGAGTTTGCGATCGAGTTAGCACCCAAGACAGAGCCAATCTCTAAGGCTCCTTACCGGATGGCACTGTCTGAGCTGAAAGAACTGAAGGTTCAGATGCAGGAGTTGTTGGATAAGGGATTCATACATCCCAGTGCATCACCTTGGAGAGCACCAGTTTTATTCGTGAAAAAGAAAGATGGTCGTTGCGTCTATGCATCAACTATGTCAACTCAATCAAGTGACAATTAAGAACAAGTATCCACTCCCGAGAATCGACGACTTGTTTGATCAGCTACAAGGAGCGTTATTTTCTAAAATCGACTTAAGGACAATGTATCATCAGCTGAGGATCAGAAAGGAGAACATACCGAATTCATCGTTTTGTACTTGATACGTCCATTATGAGTTCACCATAATATCATTTAGTTTAACGAACACCCCAGCTGCTTTTATGGATCTGATGAACCAAGTGTTTAAAGAGTATCTGGATCAGTTTGTGATCGTGTTCATCGACGATATCTTGGTGTACTCGAGAAGTCTTGAGGAACATGAAAGGCATTTAAGGATGGTACTTCAGACACTGAGGAATCATGAACTGTATGCAAAGTTTAGCAAGTGCAAGTTTTGGTTGACTCATGTAGCGTTCTTATGTCAAGTGATTTCAGGCGAAGGAATCTTCGTGGACCCGACCAAAATTGAAACGGTGATCAACTGGCTAAGACCGACTATAATGACAGAGATCGGAAGCTTTTTAGGTTTAACAGGGTACTATTGAAGGTTTGTGGAAGGATTTTCAGCTTTAGCCTCACCTTTGACTCGACTGCAAAAGAAGGAAGAGAAATTTTTGTGGACAGACAAGTGCAAGTGTAGTTACCAAAAGCTTAAACAGAAACTGACTACCGCGCCCGTGTTAACGATTCCATCTTATCTTGGAGGGTACAAGATCTATAGTGTTGCGTCTTTTAGAGGACTAGGTTGCATGTTCATGCAACATGGTAGAGTTGTTGCATACACGTCCCATCAATTGAGACCTCATGAGCTGAATTACCCGACACATGGCTTAGAACTCACAGTAATCATTTTCACTCTGAAGATTTGGAGACATTATGTATGTGGAGAAAGATTCCAGATCTTCATTGACCATCAAAGTCTCAAATATCTATTCTCTTAGAATGAGTTAAATATGAGACAACATCGCTGGATGGAACTTCGGAAGGACTATAATTGCGATATCTTGTATCACCTTGGAAAGGCGAATAGGGTCACAGACACTTTGAGTCGAAAGTCTTCAATCGCACAGATGATAGTCAATGAATGGATTTTACTCGAGAGAGCTCAAGATTTGGTTTTCAAATTTGAGGTAGGCCACATTTCAAATCTTATGGCCACCCTCAGAATTAAGTCGAAATGCAAATTAGAATCAAGACGCTTTAGCCAATAGACCCAGAAATTCAGAAGATTTTGTAAGAGATACCGAAAAGAGGAAGGCTAACCTCATATTTCTAAAGACGGAAGAATAAGGTTCCGAGAACAATTGTGTGTACCTGATGATGCAGAGCTTAAAGAAGAGATCTTACAAAAACTCTTCGTAGTAGTTACAGCATTCATCTAGGCAGTACTAAAATGTATCAAAATCTACGTTAACACTATTGGTGGTCTGGTATGAAGGCGGACATCGCCAAGCACGTCGCTAAGTGCCTAATGTGTTAGCAAGTGAAGGCACAGCATTGTAAGCCAAGAGGACTTCTGTAACCTCTCGAGATTTCTTAGTAGAAATTGGAACATATCACAATGAATCTTATGACGGGCATACCAAGGAGTCAGAGGGGTAATGATTCCTTATGGGTAGTGGTCAACAGACTAACGAAGTCGGCTTACTTCATCGCCATACGAAAGGACCTTACGTTGGATAGATATGCAAAATTGTACGTGCGTCAAATTGTTCATCTACATAGAGTGCTGGTGAAAATTACATCAAACCAAGACCCAAGATTTACAGCTGCCTTTTGAAAATGTTTGTAGACCACCTTAGGAACGAAGCTGCAATACAGTATGGCCTATCATCCTCAAATGGATGGCCAGTCTGAGAGAACAATTCAAACCCTCAAAGACATGCTACAAGCTTGCGTGTTTGATTTTAAGAGAAACTGGGAGGAATAGCTTCATCTTGTCAAGTTTGCCTACAACAACAGCTACCAACAAAGTATTCAGATGGCACCTTTTGAAGCGTTGTATGGCAGAGCGTACAGAACGCCAGTTTGTTGGGATGAGGTTGGAGAACAAAAGATCACATGCTTAGAGTTAGTCCAGCAGTCAATGGACGCAATTGTCGTCATCAGGGACAGACTAAAAACCGCTTAAAGCTACTAGAAAGGCTACACAGATAAGCATCATAGACCTTTGGAATTCCAAGTTGGTGAGCACATCTTTTCGAAAGTGTCACCAATGAGGGGTACTTCCGCTTTGGCAGGAAAGGGAAGCTGAGTCCGAGATATGTAGGATCCTTTGAGATTCTAGAAAGAATAGGGACTCTAGCGTATCGTCTTACATTGCCGCCAAGGTTGGTGCAAGTGCATGACGTCTTTCACATGTCGATGTTGAGAAAGTATGAGCCTGACTTGACCCACGTGCTAAATTTTGAAGAATTAGACATGGACGACAGGTTGTCATACATGAAAAGATTGGTTCAAATTATAGATTGGAAGGAGCAGGTTCTACACATCAACACAATCCCAATGGTTAAAGTGGTATGACAATACTATGACACGGAAGAAGCAACCTGGGAAAGTGAACATTCGATGAGACAACTATACCCCCACATTTTTGTTTAAAGATTTATAATGGTTTAAATTTCCAAAACAAAATTTTTATAAGATGGGAAGAGTTGTGATATCTTGATTTTCAAGTTTTGTTTTCAATTTAATAAGTCGAGCTTTTCATCAACGCGTCCATAGTTCTATTCTCTGAGTTAATCACTCACGAGATAACTAGACTATCTTGTGAAGCCGTTAAGGGATTTTACGCAATGGACTTAGGAATTCGACCAAAAATTGACTGCTCAACCGTGCTAATCTACAAGGGTCACTACGGCACCGTCAAAATCAATCAAAGATTAGAGATAAGTCAATTCGACATAGGTATGTGATTAGTGTGTGAGTGATTCCACATGATTACAAAATTTCTATTGAACGACACTAGACCGATTTTTCTATCATTTTTATACCTTATGCCCGTATTTGAAATCTTGAGATTTTCACGATAACCGAGAGTCACCAATGTGTCAAAGATGCACAATGTGACTCGAAAATAATCGACCACAGGTTAATTACACTAGAAATTCATAAAAGCTACCCAGTAGGCTAGGTCACGCTAAAATCATGCCAAATTGAAATTAATCCTGAATTTAAACCCGATTTCAGAAATTGAAAGTTTTGTCATGTCACGATTCATTTTAAGAACGTCAACTCATTCTCTGAAGATTATTCTGCAAACCGAGATTTTTGGCGAAAATTCAAAGTAGGGCCGTTTTTGACCGAGAAAATTATAGGGCCGTTTTTTGTCGCATTTTTTAGATTCAAGTTGGATAAATTGATGAGGAAAAATATTGATTTTGACAAGGACACCTTAGCTAGATTTTTGGACATCCAATTGAACTCAATTGGAAGGGAATTAAATGAAATTGAAGAGGTAGTGTCCAAAATTCATAGGCCAAGGGGTGTGCAACATTTGAGGCATCAAATGAAACTTCTAGGGGGAATTTTGTTCTACAAATTGGCCATGGATGACAACCCAAGTGGTGGGGGCATGCAATGATCAAGAAAGATTATATTTGTGGTCAAAAGGGACCCCCAAAGCTTCTACAATCTTCTTCTCCTTCAACCAGCCTCCTTTATCCATTGTTGATCAAGATTTGAGCTCCAAAAATCAAAGAGAGTCCCCCCTTGCCCATCGATGCCCCTGCCACCGTCCAACGTCATCACTCGCCCGTGGTGCCACCCACGAGCCAAGCTAGGGTCGTCTGCCTCCCTATTCGCATCTGCTCGTCCCTATGCCCCTGTCCAACTTAGCCAAGCCGCACCTATGGTACCCCTCGAACAGCCCCTAATCTGTTGGGGTCGCCATAGTGCGCTTACCTTTCTCTTGTCTTGATAAAATATCACTCTGATACCATAGAAATTTAATAAGTCCATGAATCCTGGGGATTTATATCCTTTCCATAGGTCCCTGCGTAGAAATATGGTGGAAGCATATCCAACAATTGCCTTCTCTATTTAGAAACAATGCACACCAACTAAACATTTTATAAGTTAAAGTCGAACACTTTTATTTACATAACTAGATGGACATCTTAGTCAGTACATCAAAAACGCGTGGTTTTCTATACCCGGCTACGTATCAAAAGATAACCGACATCTTTTCCAACTGTCATATACTTAAAGTCCATCGATCAGTGTCGGCGTCCAAAAGTTCTTTCATTTGCTGTCCTCCTCCTCACGGTCATATCCAACCACTCGGTCCATTTGCTGGTGGCGGTGACAGCAAAGACATCTTATCTAGTCTAAAATGTTAGTCCCCAAATGGGGTGAGTATAACCAATCAGTAGTAAAAGATTCATTAAGCTATATCACACAGTACCATCAATATTTGAATTCATGCAAGATAGACAAAAACAAGTAATCCAGGAATAAGCATGCATCAAAATTAGGAAATTCTTCATTGCAATGGCAAGTACAATTTCGAGACCCTCAAGATGCATCATGTCCAATTACACAAGTCCCGATCATAGGGCCAAACTATTATGACATGTCCCATTCCTTGTCATACAATTTAGTCCTATAACCAGACCACACTTACACATAGTATAATCTTCAGTTTTAACATTCAAAAGGGTTTCATCCCCCAGAGGACCAACGTTTGCTTCCTTTTGGGATTCCGCACCCAACCCTGGCGTCGCGAAAGCCTTCAGCATTCAGCCACTTAGGGCCACCAGGCATCCAGAGTGTATCACATCTCCAAGCATCTCGCACCCCACCTAGCATCACGAGGAACCTCTGAGATGCCATAGACATGGTTACCCCTACCATCCGGAATTACATACCGACAAGCATACCACCAGGCATCCCGAAGCTCCCAGGGAAAAACCTCTGGCATTCAGCCACTTAGGGCCACCAGGCATCCACAAGGCATCGACTCATTCGATCCATTGGGCATCCCGACTCACGGGGCATCGTTGACCCGAGGGTCCAATCGGTAACAATTAACATCTTAATTTCCAAAAATACTCTCAAATGCAATGACAAGATGTCCCAAGAATCCTTCATCAAATCTCAATATTGCATAATATGCCAATGCTAGTATCATCATGTCACATAACAATTCAAGATATATTCATCTTTGAGACAAAATGAGCAAATTCGGAACAAAACAGCTCAAACATTACAATGTGCAGTTTTATAAGAATTTCGGAATAATCCCTAAATGAACTCAGAAAATTATGAAATTTTGACATGTTATCAATAGACCTAAAGGAAAAGGTTTCATGCGACCTAGTCAAATTCCTTATGTATCAAGAGTAAAAATTTCCGTATTCCTTGCTAACATTCTGTAATAACTTCCAGCTTTAGCATTTTCAAAGAAAAATCGTTTCGGCGGTCATACCTTGTTCATTTATTCTAAATTTTTGATAAGTTGTTCTTGAAGATGTGCACTACAACTTTTATTAGGGATCCGAAGTCAAATTTTGGCTAGATAATTACAGAAAAATCATGAAATCACCAAAGGTCATGCTGTCTTCTACAAAAACAGTTTACTGTCCTAAAGAGAACTACTCCTACTCTTTGAATCTCAGCATCCAATGTCCACAGCCAAGTATTTACAAGTTTATTACACCACAATAAAGCATCTTCACTTCCAAAGATCCACCATAGCTAGATCCTTGAGTTCTCATTTCAATTCAAAAACCAAAATCCACCAAAACATGCTCTGTTTTTGCTCAATTTCTTAGTCCAGCTTCATCTCATTCATCTAAAATCAACATGCAACTCCAAATTCTGCATTTTCTCACATCTACCAGCATTTCACAGATAATTACAGCAAGCAAAACATAGACCAATGAACTTCTACTTGCCTCAAGCTCT
Organism: Eucalyptus camaldulensis; assembly: GCA_019915185.1. Taxonomy (NCBI): domain Eukaryota; kingdom Viridiplantae; phylum Streptophyta; class Magnoliopsida; order Myrtales; family Myrtaceae; genus Eucalyptus; species Eucalyptus camaldulensis. The sequence continues at coordinate 32,206,244 of JAHSVA010000003.1, read as the reverse complement.
TCTACTCGGTTACAAGCAAAAATAGGGGCTCGGGGGTCTCAACTTGGCTCAATGGCGATGGAGACTAGCGGCATTGACGGCGGCAGCTTGATCATGAGCACGAGCAGAGGGCGGTCTTCCTTCTCTGCCCTCACACGCTCGGACCGCTCACTGCTTGCACTTCTCTCGCTCACAGCCCTCTCTCGACCACTCCCTCTCTCTGCTCACAACTCTATTCGGTTTACCCTCTCTCTACTCCTCTATTCTGAATTTCCTTTTTTTTTTCGGTAAAAGGTAAGAAGTCTGAATTTCCTTTTTGTTCTTTCATTAGTTAACTAATTAACTTTTGCATGCAGGTGACAAATGGCTTCAAGGAAAGGACAAGTGGAGAGTGGCATGGCCTCCTATGTCCGGTTCTTCCCCCCCCCCCTTTGGTTGACACATTAAGGGCTTCATGGGCTGTTTAGACCTAAAAATTTGTGGCCAAAGGTCCAAATTAAATGGCCCATGATCTTCAAATTTAAGCCCATAATTTCTGTACAATTATTAAGCATTTGGTTTCCACATAAATAAATTTGATATCCCCATAGTCAATTTACTTCATATACAAGGATATAACCGAAGTTCTTGCGTGCAGTCCAACTCCTCAAAACATTTATTCTTAAATTTTAGCATGCATGTTCCTCACGCATGATCGAATTCCTTCCTTTCGGTTCTAAAAAATCTAAAAAAAAGAAATTATTTAATCATAGTTCAAAGATTTTCTCTTGTTGCACGGTTGATTAGTCCATTGCTAAACATACCATATCAATCCAACAAATAAACAAATATAGATGACTGCCCGAATTGACACCAATGCCATAGTTCAACGATATTTCTATCGATTGGTCATGACCGTCACCTATCCAAGGATTCATTGAAATTCTTGGATGCCACAGTGTTGCAATCATCCCAAGTCACCTGGCCGCCCGTCCAAGCCATCGACCACCTCCACCTGGTCTACCACTACCACCACTGTCCCACCGTGTCCCTTTCCCAAGCCGAGCAGCCCCTTCGACTGATCCCTGCAGCCAAGATCATAAGCAAAAGTTCCAGCAAGGGCTGAACCTTTGAGGCCTATTTTAGGTCTCTTCCAAGCCTTGTTTAGTGTCACCATGGGCTTGGTTGTTGTCCGCCTCCGTGTCGCCGTCACCGTGGACTGACTGGATCGCAAAACCAGTGAGTTTACTTGCTAAACTCTACTTAGAGAGTTAATGACGCTTATTAGATAATTATTTTATGATAATTAGGGTTTAGGTGGTTAGTTAGAATAGATTAGCGATTTAATTATATGTTTGTGCATGTTGGGTGGTTAGAACGGATAGATTAAGGACTAAAGTAATTGTACTATTTATCTAGATAGGTTCGAAAATTTTCTAGGCTCATTTAGGTGGTTAGATTAGTGTTTTCGGCCTAAGTTGCTATTTATTGCATTTAAATTGAATTATTTAATTAAATTTTGGCATTTATTTAATTATTTAATATTTTCTGAAAATTATACCGGGATAGTTGGTGACCGGAATTTTGTGCTAAATGCAATGGTGTGCTTGGTTTATTTAATTGAGTGTTAATTTATACAAATTGAGTAGTGATTGGAATTTTGGTTATTTATTCCAAAATTGTGAAATTATATATTTAATTATAAAATCCTGGGTGTTGGGTTGTAACACCAAAAATAGTTTAAAAACTATATCAAATCGTGGGATTTTAAAAGGAAGAGCATCAGTTTTTCTAGTTCAAATAGACCGTGTACTCATACGCGATTACTTTACCATGAATTTTTAATACGAAGAAAATAGATTAGGTTCACTATTTTAATTGAGGCATTTGAATGCAATGCACAGTGTCCTAGGCTGAGGTTGAATGGTCGTGTGTTGGGTAAGAGAACTTGTCCCCGAAATGAGTCGGGTGGACGTGCCCCTATATGGAATACCCTATCAATGGATGCCGGTCGTAGTAGAGGCTGGACCGATGCTCCTATGTGGAATGCCATCAACGTAATGGCGTTGCCACACTCAGTGGGGTAAGGCGATGCCTGGTTACGCCAAAAGACCGCCAAACGTCTAGTAGGTCGTGCCCATGTGTGGTCATGATTAAAAATCGGAATGCATGTTGAGTGAAATTGAGTGTCGAATTATGAGACAAAATTATGTGGCACAATATGGGACATGTCATAATGATTTTGCCCTATAATTGAGACCCTTGTGCTTATTGAGATGAAAGTAATGGCGTTCTAATTGGTTGAGTGTGATTCTTGCATATGGTTGTGTATTTGAACTGTGCTGACCTATAGGGAGGAGCTGAGATGAGGTAAGTCTCTATGATTGTGTGGCTATATGGTTGTATGGCTAGACATGTTTCCTTCCTAATCAAAGTTTAGGAGGTGAACTTGATAATACATTGTCTCATCCCGTCGTGGGCTTTAATCTTTTCAGGTCCTTAGATGGTTGTTCCCCCAAAACATTTTGGTCGGCCCATGAGGGTTACCAAGCGAAGTTTTAACTACCCTGATCCTGGGGGCCACTAGGTCTATGAACTCATGGTGACCACTATCTAGGTCAATGAGAGCCTACCTTAGAGGGTACCCCATCAATTCAGAGCGTGATTTTGCCACGGATTCATTGGATACAGGGAAGGTCCCCTCTAGGGTTTGAAATCCCCGTTGTGGTAGTAGACACCGCTCTAGATGAGAGTGCTATTGACCCTCCTGATGGTGTTGTGCAGGACCTGACGCCCCCAGAGCCTGTGGAGACCAAAGGATCGGCAAATGTGTCCAACTAGTAGGTCTTAGGACAACTTCTTTTGAGAGCCAATCTTTTGTAGACTCTTGACTGTAGACTAGTGTTGTATATAAACCGAGGTGTTTATAAAAGTGTTTTGGTTGTGAATATGTTTCCTGCTTTTCTATCACATGTTAGTTGTTGTCAAGGGTATTGTTTATTCGCTTATGCATGCATAATAAAATGAATGGGTCGACGACGCGTCCTAGAATGTCACAATTTTTATCGACCATCGAGAGATGGGCACACGCTCGAAGATCAGGGTGTGACATTGGTAGCCGGGGATTTCAATGCCATTAAGGACCCGTCTAATCGACTTGGAGGCTCTAATTCTCGGATCCCCTACTTTGATAATTTCAGACAGTGCTTAGCTCAGGCAGAGCTTGAAGACTTGAGATATGTTGGCTTTCGCTTCACCTAGGCTACTTCATCTAGGCCTAATCACAAAGCAAAGAAGATTGATAGGGTCCTTGTGAATACAAAGTGGAGCCAAGATTTCTCTATCTTCAAAGCTGCATTTTCTTGCCCCTGGTATATCAGACCTCCATGGTTATTAAAGTCTTGAACCCTATCTTTCAGCGAAAGCCATTCAAATTCTTTGACTTTTGGACTAAGCACCCGTCTTTCCACTCTATTGTTTCTCAAGTTTGGGATACCCCATGGGAGGGGGTGCCCATGTACAAGTTAGTAAACAAGCTAAAGACCCCCAAAGATTGGCTCAAGCTTCTCAATAGGGAGTCGTTCTCCAATATCTCAACTAGAACAACTGATGCTAGGAATGCTCTATATGCTACCCAGAATAGCCTCCAGCTAGACCCATCCAACATTACCCTTGCAAAGTTAAAGAAGACTCATCGGCATACCTTTGTGGACCTGCGGAGTCAAGAAGAGTCTTTTTATAGGCAAAAGTCTGGAGTTAAGTGGCTAAAAGAATGAGATAGGAACACAAAGTTCTTTCACCACTCCATCATTAAAAGATAGTTGGGAAACAAGATTCTCTTAGTCTTGGATTTCTCCGGTGTTCTGGTCTTCACCCTAGGAGCAATTCAACAACTATTTGTCAACTACTTTCAGGACTTGCTGGCACTGCGGATGGTGGAGTTGATGCCAACTTTGCAAGAGATCCAGGAGGTCACCCGGTGCCCCCTTAATAAGGAGTAGGTTTCCTCTCTTTCTCGCCCAGTTTCTTACCAAGAGATCCGAGAGACCCTCGTCTCCATACCTCAAGGCAAGGCGCCTAGACCTGATGGATTTACTATTGAATTCTTCAAACAAAACTAGGAGACTATAGGGGCCCTTGGTCCTGGAAGCAATCAGAGACTTCTTTATTTCAGGTAGGCTTCTTCATGAAATAATTATGAAATAAACAACATTATTTTAGCTCTGGTGCCAAAAGTACCCAATGCCTATGTAGTATCAGAATACAAGCCCATAGTTTGATGTAATACAATTTATAAATATATTACTAAGATCTTAGCCAACCGAGTGGCTACCGTCCTTCAAATTGTTGTTAGCCCTTCTCAAAATGCCTTTGTTAAAGGTCGGCGAATTAAGGATAATTATCCTCCTGGCCCAGGAGCTTTTCACTGGATTCCATCTCATTCCTTATTTGCCAAAGTGTGCAATTAAGGCAGACTTCTAGAAAGCATATGACACTATGGATTGGGATTTCCTCGAGCTAGTTCTTAAGGCGTTTGGTTTTCCTGATCATTTGATTCGGCTCATCATGGTATATGTTCGCACTCCAAAGTTCTTTATCTCTATAAATGGCGAGCTTAATGGTTTTTTCCCTAGTGGCCGAGGCCTTCGCTAGGGAGATCCCATTTCTCCTTATTTATTTATCGTGGTTGTGGAGGTTTTGTAAGGGTTGTTATACATGCGCACTAGGAAACCGAGGTTCAAATATTTCTGGTGGTGCAAAACGACATGTCTTTCGCATTTATTCTTTGCGGACGATGTCTTTCTCTTTTGCAAAGTTGATATGCATTTGATTTCTCTACTAAAGGGAGGCTTGGATGTTTTCCTGGATTGGAGTAGGCTACGACCTAACTCTAACAAAAGTGAGGTCTTCCTTAGGGGAGGCTCGTCTTCTCTTCGGAACCAAATTCTCCTTGCCATTAGCTTTCATGAAGGGAAATTGCCAGTGCGATACTTGGGGGTGCCCATTATCTGTCACACCCCGAACCTCGAGCGCACGCACGTCCCTCAATGGTCGATAGAATTTTGCAACGTTCCCATGACTTGTCGCCAACCCTTTTCATTTTATTACACATGCGGAAGCGAATTAACTAATCCCCTGACAACAAAAAACATGGGATAGAAAAGTAGGACAACCAGTTTCAAATCAAATACACTTTCATAAACACCTCAAGCTTATATAGAAAATCTATTTCATAAAGGATTACTGAGCCACCTATGCTCCTGACCCTTTCACTTCAAGCTCCAGGTTCTTCACACTAGAGACCTAAAAATGGTTATTCAATAATTAATAAGATATAAATCTCAACAAGTTATTCCCCTAATCCCTCAATTAGTACACCAACTTAACTTGGGGTATCTTTTTAGAACCATCCCACAAACAAATCAAAGATTAATAACCAACAATCAATAGTTAATTCGCATACATCCTTACTTAGTATGTCATACCCTGCACATCATAACTTAGCACGATACACACAATACATATGGCCATTAAATGATGCAATTCATTAATTACATATGAATCATGTTGCAAGCGATCTCACTTGGCCATTGCCATGCAAACACGTTGTCTGAGGTAGAGGCGCAGACACACTGGAATCTCTCATCCCAGCCCAATATTGCCTCTTTAGGCCCCGCACTAGCGCGAACAAACTGCCATCCCAGTCGAGCCACCCATCAAGGCTTTATTCTTAGCACAACGAAATCATGTGTGAAATGCGTTATCAGTTTATGCGTGCATGTCATAAACAGTGTGCTCAACTCATGCATGACTAGAACCAAAGATGTCGTGATTTTCATGCGTTCTTACACATTAGTGCGCCACATGGTATATATCAATCAATCACATGAGTCCTGATCATAAGGTAAAATCGATGTGACACATCTCATTTCATGCCACACAATTTTACTCAATAATAAAACCCAACCATCTCAATACTCAATATTCATTTCGACCCACCGGCCACGGCCGACTCAAGAGTCAACAGTCTTCCGCCGTAAGCGGGCATCGTCTCGCACTATCAAGCATGGCAACATCTACATCTAGACGGCATTCCATATAGGAGCATTGGTCCAGCCTCCACTACGACCGGCATCCGTTGACATGGGGCATTCCCGAAAGAGTATCGTCTGACCACAAAGGCTCGTGACGGCATCTTATGTCATTCATGCATTTATTCAATTTTGGCTCAAAACACCGTGCATTGCACTCAAACACCTCAATTAAAATTGTGATCCCAGCCTATTTTCTTCATATTAGAAATGCATGGTAAAATAATCGTGTGTGGGGACACGATCAGATTGAACTAGAAAATTTGTGTCATCTCTTTTAAAATCCAACATTTTGATATAGTATTTAAAAACACTTTCGGCATCCAAAACCTAACACCCAGTATTTTCTAATTAAATACCAACAATTTCTAATCACCATACTATTCCACAAAACATCACCCAATTCATGCTAATGCCTATGCATTTACATATCCATTTACTTCATAAAATTAGACCACTTTTCATTCTCAGGTGAACAGTGCGCGTGAACAATAACTCGTGAACAGTGCGTCATGAAAAGTGAAATTCCGGAATTAAGTAACTAATAAATTAAATCCACAAGTTATTAAAAACACTAATTAAAGCAAGCAAAGCATCAAGAATCATCACCAAACTAACATCAGTCCTAATTGGCAAAAATCGAGCCTTCGCACGTCTCCAAATTTAAATCTAGAAACCTAAGCAATTAAGTTTGGAAAATTCCTAAAGTTGAATATGTTGTAAAGGACACATAAATGAACATTTTTCATGAAGACATCTAAATCCAGATCCTTCTAGATTAAGCTCAATAAATCACTCAATCCAGCACCAAAACTGGGTCCATTTCTAAATGGTCTGTTTTCCATTTAGTTCGAGGTTTGAAACAGGTCCGTTTGACCTGAAATTCGAGTATGTTAAACTAGAAATGGTGAAAAACAACTGTTGTGAATAAACTATTTTAAAATTCAAACTTCAAGAGTCGATAAAAACCCCTAGAATCCTAAAAGGTCACTAGTTCCAACGAAAATTGCAGTTTTGTTTGAAAATGGCGGAGCTAATATCTCCTGCTTCTGAGTCCTTAAAAATCTTGAGAAAAATATATGTTGTAACTTGAGAGATCTAAAACATTTCTCTAGAATACATTGGCTTCAGATTCATGACCGATTTCAATCTACAAAAATTGCAAACAACAGACCTCCAAGAACCAATTCTGAAGAACAGCCTCTGTTTTCACCCAAATCATCCTCAAACACGTTAGTCTTACGAATTAAGCTAACATTAATCCATCCTAATGCTATTCTAACCACTAATCCATACTTAAGTTAGTCTAAATTATCCTTAAACCTAATCAACCTCCTAAACAAGTTTAGACATTAATCAAATGATTAGAAGCTAAACTCACCCGACGACAATTCCGAAACATGAGGGCGATGGCGGTGGCAAGGGTTACGCTCGGTTATTTTCAAAATGTCACGAAGGTGCTCAGCAAAAATAGGTCTCCAATTTGGTGGTTTCTAATTTGGCACGAAAGGCGGGTGGACAGCTCACAGATGGGTGGTGCAGCTCTTTAGCGGTGGATGGTGACTTGCGGACTGTGGCATCCCATAATTCAAAGCTAAGCTATAAGGTGTGTTAAAGTCTTTAATTAGGTGATAGAATTTCCATGGCTTATGTTTTAGCCATTAGTCTTTTAATTAGATGATTTGTACATATGATTGTGAAAATTTAAATTTGATAGATTAATAATTTATGCTTGGCCATGTGCTTTATAAATTAAATTTCAATAACCAATATGTCCCAAGACTTTGGCCAAGATGAAAATTGAAATTTAAAAATATTTATAGAAGAAATTCAAAAAAAAAAAGGGGAAAAGAGGGTCAAAATTCGAATGGGCCTTAGGCCCATTGGCCTAAGCTTAATGAGCCAAGCTAGTCGGCCCAATTAGGCCCACTAAAGGGGGGCTGTCGCCGGCCCAAGAAGGGGAGGCCAAGCCCAAAAGCCCAAGCCCATCTTGCACGTGTGGTGACAAGTGGCAAGAAGGAATGGCATGCATTGGTTGGTTTTTAGGCAATCTCATGATTGCTAATCATGAGAAGTTGGGGAAATAAGAAGGAGGAGAGAGAGGGTAGCCGGCCATTTTGCTCGCCCAAGGAGAGACACAGAGAGAGAGAGGGAGAGAGAGAGAGAGAGAGAGAGAGAGAGAGAGTTGTGCGAGAGAGAGAGAGAGGTGTGTGAGAGAGGAGGAGTGGCCGAGAGAGAGGAGGAGCAGCTGAGAGAGAGGAGGAGGGAAACCACCGTCCGTCCGCCGTCCGTTCGCCGTGTTCGCCACCGTACGCTGTCGACCGTCCATCCTAGAGGCAAGTGGAAGTCCTCTAGCTTCTCTTGCATGCTTATATGTGGTTTGCATGTTGAATCTTTGAGTGTTTAAGTGAGAAAAACCGAAGCATGGATGATGCATGTTGGAAGGTATGGCTGTTTGTGTTCGGACCGTGTGAGTCAGTAATTTGTTTGAGCTTGCATGTGTGTTTAGAGTCCGATTTTGGCTTCGATTTCTTCATGATATTTTTAGATAACATCTTGAACTACAACATACTGAAATTTCGTGGAAAATGATGGAGATTTGAGGGGTTAAAGTCTTATTCTACGGAGACCTCAGATCTGGAGAGTTTTCACTCACCTCTTGCTAGATTCGTGGTTGCATGTTGGTTTGTGATCAGAATCTCACTTCTATTTCTTCATGAAAGTTTTAGGAGACATCTTAAACTACAACATACTCAAATTTTAAGTGAAATGAATAAGTATAGCCTAGTAAATCGACTAGATCTTGAAGATGATGGTTCTGGTGATGTATTCCGAGATACCCGAGATTTCAAGGACTTAAATGATGACTATAATCTGGTTATTTGACCTAGATCTATTCATGAAACTTGTAGAGGACACCTTTATGTATAACATATCTAAATTTCAGAGGAAACGAAAGGGAATAAGTAGGTGAAATCTCAATATTTCGGAGATGTGTACACTGGACGATGCGGTAATGGATCCAGAAGCTTCGTGAGATTGTATAAAATAATCTAAAAATAATATTGCTTGGAGTTCTTCATGAAAGTTGTACGAAAATGTCTTGGCTATCACTCTGTAAAATTTCGTAATTTTTTGAGGCCGTATGGATATTTTAATCGAATTTATTCAGAAACTGTGCATTCTGGTTATTATCCGAATATTATGTGCTATTTTGTAGAAATTGTGAAATTGTGAAATTGTGTGAAATTCAATTTGGCCATGAATTTTGCATGAAATTGTCATCCTATTGGTTTGTTTAATGATTGCTTGAATTTTATGATTTTGGGAAATCATAGATATTGAATTTAATATTTATTAATAAAAAATAAATATGATAATAAAAATAAATAATAATATAATAAAAAAATAAAATGGATTATTTTATTGGCCATAAATTCCATTGAATTTATTAATAAATAATTATACATTATTGCATGTATGATAAGACATTGGTGTATGTATGACCATGAATTGTGATGCATGTGTGAATCATATGCCATGTTAAAATGAGATCAAGATGATGATAAATGTGGATAATGATAAGTGAGTAAGTGGTTGTGGTGGAGGATGAGGCTGGAATATACAGAGATGCATTGCCGAATTCCCTGGGAGATTCAGGATGCCCAGAATGTGGGGGGCCGAAAGCCTTGTCGGAGGTCTTTGCCCGAAAGGAATGCCTCGCGATGCCAGGATTTGGGGTGCGGGATGCCCGGCCAGGGAGTGTAAATGCCAAAAGCCCTGTCGGAGGTTTCTACCCGAAGGGAATACCTCGTGATGCTAGTTGAGATGCGAGATGCCCGAAATGTGGGGGGCCGGATGCCCGGTGGCCTAGGAGGCTGAATGCCGGAAGCCTCGGAGGTCTTTGCCCGAGGGGATGATGAAATTAATGAATTGAGAAATGGGTGATGTGATGATCAAATTGAAAGCTAAAAGTGGAAATTAAATCATGACATGATATGCATGATATAATATGCATGATATGATATGCATGATGATATGCATGATATAATATGCATGATATGATATGCATGATGATATGCATGATGATAGTGATGATATGTGATGTGAAATAATGATGATCACCTATGATATGATATGCATGATGATGATGATGATATGAGATGTGAAATAATGATAATCACCTATGATATTATTTGCATGATGATGATGATATGTGATGTAATAATGATCACCCATGATATTATATGCATGATGATGATGATGATGATGATATGTAATGTGAAATAATGATGATTACTCATGATATTATATGCATGATGATATGCATGATAATGATAACGATAATGATATATGATAAGGCATGTGTAATGTGATGATGTCATGATGATGATGACATGAATGATAAAATGATGCCATGATGATGATGACATGTATTCTGAAATAATGTCATGATGATGATACACATGAATGTGTTATGAATTGATATATGATGATGCATGATAGTATGCGCATGGCTTCAAGATAAGTAATGCCTGTAATGCATGTATGATTGCATGATGCATTGAGTTGTTATTGGATTTCCCTATTTGCTAAGTGGTTGTACTCACCCCTTTAGGGACCCACATTTCAGATTAGCAGTATGCCGCTTCCTGCCGTTACGCGGGGAGGTATTTTACGGTCTACCATCCGATGTAAAGGTCGAGTGTGCTGAGATAGACTGTCCCTCTGTTCCCGGACTGACTTTTATTCGATTACATTGTTTAGTGATGTACGACATAGGCTTGGCTGGGGGCCCTGTCATTCACGAATTCATATCTGTGCACGTTCGTCAGGATAGAGCGATGCGAGGGATGTTGCCGCCGCCACCGCCTAATGCACCGAGTTGGGTGTGAGACCCGCGCGCGATGAGTAGGAGCCAGATCTTTTTTTGATATAGATAGCCGACATTTTTTATGGGGGTTGTGCACGTATGATGTCGAGGGTCGAGTATTCTTTTTTGAGGTTTTAGGCTGGACGTGGCTGAGTCCTAACTTTTCCTTTTGTTGTACCAACCCGAAGGGAATCCCATCTTGATATATATATGTAAATAAAGTGTCGTGGCTTGTTTATAAAATGATGGTGATTAGTGGTGTGTATTTGCATCATGGTTGGTAGGGGGAGAGACGGTGATATTTTAATTTGCTTCCGCTAATGAGTCGCGTTGGGACCGTTTGTTAAAAAAAAAATGTGTCTGCAAATTGGGACACTTCTTCGAAAGAAAGAAAGGTAATAAGGTGTAACATTGGCGCTGATGACGACCTACGAAGGGTTCGAGGTGTCACACGGACAGTGATGGCCCACAGCCATGGTGCAAGGTGATGGCTAGCTTGGGGCAAAAACAGCGGCACACAATGCTACTTTGGAAGCAAAACAAAAAAGAAACTAAAGAAAGGAAGAGGAGAGGAAGAAGGGAGTGGGTTGTCGTGAGAAGGAAGGGGGAAAGGGGAGAGAGAAACAATAAAATAATAGAGGACAAGTTGAAGGATTGGGGTAGATGAGGGGGTGGAAAAGTGGGAGAGAGAGGGAGAAAAAGAAGTTACCGTAAGTGAGGGGGTGGAAATTGAGTGCGAAGGAGGGGGAAAGAAAACGTGAGAGAGAGAGAGAGAGAGAGAGAGAGAGAGAGAGAGAGAGAGAGAAGAAAGAGAAAAGAAAAAGGAGGAAGAGGAATCTTGGCCGAAGGAGGAGGAAGTGTAGAGGAGAGGAGAAAGAGGAGAGAGAATAATAATAATAATATTGTTATCATTTTTCTTTTTCTTCTAATCTCCAATTTTTCATCCAATAATTTCTTTTTCTAAAATTTCGGGATGTCACATTATTTCCTCGTGGCTTCATAAGGTAGATCACATCTCCCTAATTGATCGCATCACAGCGAGGGTGCAATCTTGGGCCCATCGTTTCCTCTCCTTTGCAAGCCATCTTCAATTGATCGGGTTAGTCCTTCACGCCATTCAAACTTATTGGGCGAGTGTGTTTATTATCCCTATCGCAGTGTTGGATCACATTGAGCAAATCCTAAGACAATTTCTCTGGAAAGCCCGGGCTTGGGAAGTGGTGGGGCAAAAGTTTCCTGGGAAGATGTGTGCCTCCCGAAAGTGGAGGAAGGGATTAGCATTCGTAGGCTTTGGAAATGCAATAAGGCTTCTATGCTTAAACATATTTGGATTTTGTTTACAAATAAGAAATCTCTATGGTGCAGGTGGATACACTTACGAAGGAAAAATTTCTGGGTGGCTAGTACACCAACTTACTATTCGTGGGTTTGGAGGAAGATCTTGCAACTCAGGAATGAGTTCCACCATTCCTTCCTTTAGAGGATCGATGATGGGTTTATCAGTGTCTCTATGGTTCGACCATTGGCACCCTAAAGGCCCTTTGAACCTTTTATTTTCGGACACTCTCATATATAGCTCTGACTTGTCTAGACAGGTGAAGGTGGCTGACCTCTTCTCCAATTCTGGTCACTCCATCAAGACCTTAATGGAGTCGTGGGACCAGCACCTCCCTATCCTCCCTCAGGTTTCGAACAAGCTTCCATGGATGGAGAACTCCTCAGGTTTCTTCACGATTGGCTTGGCATGGGAGGCCATTAGGAGGAAGAAGAACCAGATCCCTTGGTTTGCGTTTATTCGGAGTAATTCGATCTCTCCAAAATATCAATTTAACCTTTAGCTTATTACTAAGAATCATCTTCCAACTCAGGCGCTACTTTTATCGTATGGTAGGATAGAGAATGTGTTTTACGCCTTGTACAGGGAGAGGCCAGATTCCATCGATCACTTATTTTTTTACTATCGCATCATTACCGGCCTTGCTTTCTTTTAGGTAGCTAGGTGCAATCTTCCCTTGCAGAATAGGTCCTAGTCGTTCAATCTCCAATGGGCTATGAAGTTCCTTTCTGGCAAAGACTTTTATCATTGTATAGGCCGGTTCTCTTTTGGTGCCATTTGCCATATTATTGGGATGAAGAGGAATAGTATTCTGTCTAAAGAGGAAGTTCTGGCAATCCCGGCCCTAAAAAATCACCTTATCAAAGTCGTTAAAGGACAAGGCCTTGAAGTTTAAAAGGGTGGAGGATAGCCTAAGAAATAGAAGGTTGCAGCAAAGTTGGGGAATATAAGCCTCCATTTTCTCTCATAGCTTCCCGATGCCTCCTCCTTAGTCCTTGGTGCTTGGATTTCGATGCTGCTGCAGTCGTTTTGGTCCTCTACTCAGGACTAGGGTTAGTTTCGTAGGATGCGATCATTGGTTGGTGGTCTCCCACCGGCTGCTGTCTAGGTCCCGCTTTTCCCTGCTCTTCCTTATCGACTGCTGGCTAGCTGATGCTATTGTGCTGGCAGTTGCGATGCTACTATAGTTCACCAAGTTTAAGAGTCTTCCTTTGTCTGGTGTAGTTGCTCGCGGATCCTTCTTGCCTTGTTGTTGCCTAGGTAGTGGCCTGGTTGTCGTTTTGATTGTGGTTGCTATCTAGCCTTTCTTCCTTTGTCTAGCTCTTTGTCACCTTTCATGTGGTTGTTGTTGTTTTACTTCAGCACCCTTTCACTCATTCTGACATGTTGTCATTATGAGTGTAATTTTTTTGTGCTAGACCTTTTTGTATAGTTTGGTTAAAGCTCAATATATTCTTACATTTACTAAAAAAAAACAATGAGTCTTTCTTTGCAGCCATTAGATCTGCTTGACCAATGAATTGTTGGGTTATGGTCAATGACTTGCTGCTCTTTCCACAAGCTGAATTAGACTTGGTTTCCTCGTATGTTGTTTAAGATCTTTTCTACAACATATTAAAATTTCGAAATTTTTCTAGCCCATTTGATATGGTAATAACGTTGATTTCGAAAGTTACTCAAAACTATTTTCATCCCAAAATTGGAAAGCTACACGTCCCAACTTAGAGGGGAAGGGCACACCTAACTTGAGGAGTAAGCCAACCTAGAGTCTTCTTGGCTTAAAGATAAATGAAAGAAACTTAGAGAGCAAGTTGAATAATGTGAACACATCTAAGCCTAATGATTGCATGAAATCTAGGCAATTAATGAGAGGGGTAAGTCATTTAGCTTAGGTGTCCCCGAAAAGAATAGGTCATAATAACACCTAACCTAAAATTTTGAGAGCAAGTATTCATTTCATCATTACAAAACTTGGGTGGCCCAATAAGGAGCAAGTGTGGCCCAAGGGATTAGGCTTGCCACCTTTTTCTCATTAGCATTGCCACCTTATCAACCTAGACTTGCCACCCAAACAAATCTCATTGGTCCATTTGGAAGGGTAATGATGGGAGGTGTGCCTATAAATGGGGACATTCCCCCATTACCACACCACACACACCCCACTTCTCCCTCATTTACTCTCTCTTTTTCTCTCACCGTCTAACCATCACTCTTTCTCCTTCTCTCAACCTTGCTCGCCCAACGCCTCATAAGACAGTCCTCTCTTGGTAAAACCACCTATAGTTTATCGAGGTTCATTGAAGGTAAGTAGAATCTTTAACTTTTGACTAAGGCGATAACCTACGTCATCAAATTTACTAATGTGCTCACATATGCAAGCCGTGTGTATATTATAATGTTCTTTTGTATAATTTGTTCATGTTTGCATGCTTGAATGTGTCCATGCCTTGAGACAAGGTCGAGGTTTGCTCAGCTTGGAATCGACATCACATCACAATGGCCTAAGCCGTAAAGCCTTAGATCGGCATTAAAAAAAAAAAAAGGCCGGTTCCAAGTCTTGTTTGGTGCAAACATTGACCTAGGCATGCAACTCAAGCCATGAATCAAGAATCATACCCAAAATATCATATAGGATGATGTTAAGAGCCATGGCACACTCACATTCAAGTCATGTATGAGTGCATTAAGAGAAAAGATAAGAGCCAACTTGTATGATGCATTTATGCATGCACTTAAAGAGGAAAAAGCACCCATTGCCACACAGCATTGGTAGCAATGCCTCATTCATTGAACGGGATGCCCTAATTGTGTCAGAATGCCTAGGTTTGAGCTTGGATGCTTTGAGTAAGCTAGCCTCGAGATGCTCTAGTTTAGCCAAGATAGTATGCTTTGCACTTGCCACAAATGTGGAATCTATACATCAAAATTTTACTGCCCTAAAATTTTCTGTGATATGAGTCAAAAAAACGAAAGGGAATTCGGCGACTAACAAGCAATCCCTATTCTGAGGTTAAGAAAGGGCCATGTGTGTGGGATAGCATACTTGCCAAAAATTCTGTTTTTGTTTTCCCCGGGTTGTTATCATAGGCAATTTTTCCAATGAGATTGTTAGGAGATACATTGTTTCCGTTCATGTATCTCATTAATTCACGTATCTCTCGAGTTCATGTATATTTGAATTTGTGTGTCAATTTAGTTAATGGATCTCTTAAATTCGTGTATCTATTCATGAATCTCCTAGATACTTGTATCTTTTTAATTCATGATTCATGTATCGTACATGAATTCCAAAACTCTGTAGGTAGATTTAAAATTCTTCATTCGAAGAAGAAGCGAAAAATACCTACATATCATTCTCTAAATGTGCCAGTTTCAAGAAGTGTTCGATAGAGTCATTATTGTATAGTGCTTGTACCTACAAGTTTGAGATGTTGTATATTGGGAGGCGAAATTCATGAAATTATTTAGCATTGTAACAGAAACTAATCGTTTTAAGGATATTTGATTAGTCGTACCTCACCTCTAATCACTATTTCTTTTTGTTATCACTTTCTCGAATTTATTATTTTCTTGGTACACCAAAAAGTGTTACGTATTCATCCCCCAATATGTTTCTTCTTCTTCCTCTATTCTTTTCCATATTTTTCCAGCAGATTCGAGAAGTTAGCATTTGGTTGAGGAAAAAGCTCGACTGGGTTAGATTCGATTGAAATCCCTAGAAAAAGGAAAATTTCACGATTACTTAGTGAGAGATGGAGACTTCGAGAGGGAGATTGTTTGGCAGTTGGAGAAATTAGTGAAGTGAATCGAGAGCTTGAAGCGTCGATGCGTGAGTTGGAGGCGTCCTAAGCCAAGTTAGACGAAGAGAAGACGACAAACGAAGAGAGAAAGACTAGGAAGAGATAAAGACAAGTCTGAGCCTTGTTTTAAATCGGTTGGACATAGCTTCGATCTAAAGCCCATTTAAACTTGTTAATTCTAGGCTTTTCATTTCAGAAGCCCATTATAATTAGATCCATTCAAATTACTTTGAGGTAATAAATAAGTTTAAAATCCACTTTGACCGGTATGCTTGTATATATCTAGATCATTGTATCAAAGTGAAAAAAAAAAAAAAAGACAACTTCGATCATTTGATGATTTAAAAATGATAATAACTTACAAACATGCTAGAGCTCCCCTTTATTTGAAAGCCTTTGCACCCCTTAAAGGTTAAGCTCACTACCCGTCTAGGACCCTCCGTTTTAAAATAGAAAAAGGGAATACTGGGAATGAAAATCACCATTTATAACAATGTCAATAATCCCATTGACTACGGAAGATTATGACAATAATAAAAACATTACTCGCTAAGAGGGCCATATCTACTTATTATGAAGGAATGCTTCAGTATAGAGGTAAATCATTAAGAATTAGAAAAAAAATAACAAGTTGTTTACAAATTTTTTGCGACCATTGGGATATTAAATCTAAAGAGATATTGAGATATGCTTCTGTGCATACAAGATAGTTAGAGTGCCCTTGATAATATTTCTGCTTTGAGGAATAATTTTTTTTAGAAATAACTTTTTCAGAAATACTTTTTTTTCTATTTCGATTCTCGAGAATAGTTTCTGAGTATTTGAATACGTTTAATAACTACATAAAATTTATATTCTTGGAAGAGAAATGTGTTTGGTATGACTATATATTTTTTTGACCTAAAACTTCTTTTAATGTATTAATAATTTTATTAAAATTTTCTTTTTTCTTTTCTTTTTTTTCTTTTCCTTCTCATTCCTCTAGCCAATCGCTAGGGCCGAGGGAGTCATGTTGACACCTAAATTTTGGCGACCCATTTAGTCATTTATTGCATTAAAAAATTAGGGGTTAATTTTATCCCTGAAAAAATATTAATTGCATAGCATATAATTTTAGTTGCACTTATTCATTTGTTTATCACTTTTGCATTTGATCATCAACGGATGAGCTTCAATTTTTTAAGTTGACAATTCGGTATTTTCATAAATGATTCATATTATTCTTCTAATATTTGGTAAATATATCATATATTCACGTTATTTATACATTAAGTGATATATTTTATTGAAGATTAGAAGTTTAAGGATGAAATATTAAGAAGGGATATCGCACGTGGGGCATATCTTGAGTGATATATTCAATGTTTCAAGACGAGAAATATTTCATGGTAGATTTCATATGTGAGCTGGAAACGAAAAGAAACAGGAAATAAAGAAAAATTGGCTTACAAATGCATGATACGCAAGGGTGAGGAAGGAAAAGGAATTTCAATATATATAATGGATGCTCACAGACAGGATTCTATGCGTCCATTGTAGAAAAAAAGAAAGGAAAGAAATAAATTATAGGCCGGGAAATTTCGGTCACGTCCTTGACCTATAAAAGATGGGCGCACTATAGACAAAGGGGGGGATGGCCACAATTCTGGGAGCATAGAGAGACACACGGGAGAAAGGGAAGATTGAGAGAGGGCACCTTCGCCAGAGCTGAACAAGTCACGGTTGAAACCCCTTCACGGCCATGAATTTGTCAAGTTCGTGGCCGTGCCTCGACGCTGACCCTGCTGCCAATCGTCCGTTGCATTGACAACGGCCAGCTTTGTCACGATCCTCTCCGATGATAAAGTAGCAGCGTGCACCCCTCGTCTGGTGGTGATCAACAATCACGAAGTTTTGGAGGCCACGCAATGGAGAATATACGGCCATGAAATACAAGAACAAGAGAAGGAACTCTCCTCTTGCAACAGGTGAGAGAATTAGGAGGTGCATAGCCGAGTCCATCACCACGATTTCCAGTCCACGGGTTCCTCCAACTCCGCAATCCCAGCGCCATTGGTTCTAGCCGATGACCAACTGCTGTTGAGGAGTCCCTATACGGCCAAGCCGTGAACCTTCAAACGATGATCCTCGCCACAAGTGCCAGCAGCAGCAGCCATCGAACTAGCAACATCGAGTTTCTGTTTTGCAGGTTGTCAAGTGAGATTCACTTGCAAATTCTTGAGCCGAGCCATAATTGGCAAACAGCCCCTTTGCCGTTCATCCTTGAATCCACAAGACACCGCTCGGGACTCTATCCATGGCAAGCCAGCAGCCCATGAATTATCCTTGGCCGCGAACTGTTGTTGGAGAGCATCACCAAGTCACGACTAACTCCAAACTTGTTGCGGCTTTGCCTTGGCGAGCCCCATCGACACAATCAACGTCAATGTCTCGCTTGACCCAGCAGTTCCTTCATGCCGTTGGTGACTGAGGTCCTCCGTGTTTACCCGATCAATCGCTAGGACAAGTTCCAATTGCGTGTAGCTGTGGCAGAAATTCTTGCACGTTATGTCCACCGAAGGTTATTGTTAAAATAGAAGAAAAAAATAAGAAATTTCTTTTGGCGTGCAGGTGTTGTCCTTTGGAATAAAAGGTTTTCTAGTGTTCACTGTGGTCCAAGACCATCAAGCATAATAAACTCCTCCAGCAATGCAATCTTCTTGCGTGCCCTGTAGCCGTGGACACACCCAATCGAACCACCGCATCGAGCTCACCATAAGCCATCACCAGTGCCATCTTTTGACAAGTTCGAATTCGAGAACGATACTTATGAAATAAGTAAAGATATTATCCAAATTTAATTTGATAATTTCCTTACTTAATTCATTGATATTGCGTTAAAATTCAAATTTTCCAATGATGTATCATATCCAAAGTTTCACGAAAATCTTTTTAAATTAGGGATTTATTCCCTAATTTCACAACATGATTTACAGTCCAATTTTACGCTCGAAATACGACTTATAATTGCACGAAAAAATCGCCAATTTGATCTCATGCTCAAAATTCGATTCGCGATTTTATTTAAAATTAGTCAACACAATCTCTTGCGCGAGATATGGTTCGCCAATTTATAGATATCGATTTTATCTTGATCTAATTTGCCGTCATGTTGGTTAAATTAATTTTATTTTGTTAAATAAAAAAAATTCAAAACAAAATGCATTCATTTAGGATATTAGTTTTTGTTTAATTTAAATTGCATGTTTAATTGTGTGGCAATTTTAAATTTCGAATTTTATTAAAAATAAATAATAACTATCATGCATATGTCATATAGAAGTAAGACATTCTTGGCATGTCATTACATGTTAGGATTGTATATAGGTTTAAATAATTTCTTCTAGATAGATTGCATGTTTTTCTAGAAATATCATGTCTATGTCATATAGAATTAGGTTTATGAAATGTATGTCATTTAATGATTTTTGTTAGGGTCATTTAATTAAAAATTGTCCGTCATTAGAATTAGGTTATTTGGTTAATTTAGATTGCATTTAATTATTGCATTTCTTTAGGAATTATTTACTCATGTCATATAGTTTAGGTCATGTTTCTATGTCATATTATTTCATGTTAGATTTTTAGCATGCATTGCATGACTCTCATTAAATAAAGTGAAAACAAAAATTAAATGATTACGTGTTAATTAGAAATCATATCTAGAATTATTGATGTGAATTATGATTTAACTATGTAGATGCTCTCGTTGTTATAAGGTAAGTTTGTAATTTATTCATTACTTTTCTTGGATGTTAAATTGGTAGTTTGTGCACATACATGAATACCTCACATGTTAGGGAAATAGATTTAAAATTAATTCATGCTGCTTGCAAAAAAACATTTTTAAAATAAAAGGATGGTACCGAAAGGCCATTAGAGAAATCTAATATAACCAAGTTCTTGTATCTAAAATCTCTAGTTCGTAGTATTTTACTTCGATATCTAATTGACCTACTAAAAATAGATTAGTGGCGACTCCTAATTGAAAAATCGTTTGCATATTAAGAACTTGAATTAAAGTCGCAAATTGATATGGGATTGGAAAAGCTCAAGTTAAATCTAGGCTTAATAATCTATTAGCCAAACTCTAGGTGATTCACACAAAAAAAAATTAGTTGCAACAAGCCTCACCAAGCACCAATGAGGTCAACAAGGCTCATAGTGGCCGGGAAAGGACTCAACAAGATCTAGGTGAGGTCGTCTCGTCCAATCACGACAAGGCTTAGAGGGGCCTCGTCGGTGGCCAGCGAGGCTCACAATAGCTAGGCAATGCTCAATCTCACAAAATCTAGCCAAAGTTGAGCCTTGTCTAGCCATGGCAAGGCTGGGGGGGCCTTGCCGATAGCCGGCAAGACTCGTGATGATTAGTTAGGGGAAGAAGAGAGGAAGAGAAAAAAAGAAGGAAAAAGCGCTTCATTTTTTTTTTTTCATTTTTGTTTCTGGAATTATTCTTGAAAATAAAAAACACTATTTTTTTTGTTTATTGTTTTTATTTCAAATCTATTTTTGATAATAAATTTATTCCCTAAAACAAAAAACTTACGAAACGCATTTCTATTTTATTTATATTTTCAGAAACAAAAAAAAAATAGAAATACATATTCTAGGAGTTGTTATCAAATGCAGCCTTTGTATCTTGTCAGTTGCAAATAGTTACAAAGTAATTACAATTAATGTGGATGATCACTAAGCATTATCCCTTCTATTATTTATTAATTACCTAGGGTTAGCATTTTCATCGGACAAACTCTATTGTATATTACTAGTCACAAGTGCAAACGAATTACGTCAACAATACGTATTTTATAAATCATAAATTATCATGTAAAACGGTAACCACTCTTACGTTAATTTCAGAAAAGTTACGACAAATTGAAGAAAATTACGACTGAAAAGGGGGACCGGTGCTTTTTACTCTTTCTTTCACTGTAGTTTCATAACGTAACGATGACGTGGCGGGAACAAAAGTGGCGGTCTTTTTTTGGTTTGGCGCCGTTTGCCCAAATAAAAAAGAAAAAAAAAAGGGAAAATGCAAAACTAATAAGAAAAAGAAAGAGAAAGAGAAAGAGGGGAGATTTCATCGTCGGTCCTTCTTCCCGAATCGTCACGTACTCGTGGGGGAGATGCAATGGCGAAGAAGAGGAAGAAGAGAGCCGACGATGGAGAGGAGCCCGCCGCCGCCGCCGCCGCCGCCGCCGTCTCTCCCTACTTCCAGAAGAAACCGGCGAGCGGTCAAGCGGCGGAAGCTGATCCCGAACAGGGAGGCCTTCCCATCAGCGAGAAGATCCTGGAGTTGATATCGCGCTTCACGTACACGGGCGGCCCATTGTTGAAGAAGCAGAAGGAGGGGTTAGCGCCAATTTCGCGCTCCGACGGCGGGCCCAGGCTCTCCCCTTATTTCCAGCAGAAGAAGAGCAACGGCGGTGTCGGCTGTGCTGGCGGTGGTACCCTTGGAGAGAGAAAGCCAGGTGACGAGAAATCACAGTCGCGGGCCAAGGCGAGACCGAGCGCGAGGGCGAAGGCGGGAAATGCTGTAAAGGTCTCTCCTTACTTCCAAAAGGCCGAAGGCGCGTCGCAGCAGCCGCAGCCGCAGAGAGACGGGAGAGCGAGAGGGAAGAAGGCAGTTAAGATTAAGGTTTCGCCCTACTTCCAGAAGGCCGAAGGTGAGGCGCCGCAGCCGCAGCCGCAGCCGCAGCGGCAGCGCAAGGCAAGAGCGAGGAAGGTTAGGGTTTCGAAGAAGAAGAAGGTCGATGAGGAAGGGGAAAGCGCGGAAGCGAAGCAGATAGCGCCAATTTCGCGCTCCGACGGGAGGCCCAGGTTCTCCCCTTATTTCCAGCAGAAGAAGAGCAACAGCAGCGAAGGCAACGGCGGCGTTGTCGGCGGTGCTGGCGGTGGTACCCTTGGAGAGAGAAAGTCAGGCGACGAGAAACCACAGTCGCGGGCCAAGGCGAGACTGAGTGCGAGTGCGAGGGCGAAGGCGGGAAATGCTGTAAAGGTCTCTCCTTACTTCCAAAAGGTCGAAGGCGCGTCGCAGCAGCCGCAGCCGCAGAGAGACGGGAGAGCGAGAGCGAGAGCAAGAGGGAAGAAGGCGGTTAAGGTTAAGGTTTCACCCTACTTCCAGAAGGCCGAAGGTGAGGCGCCGCAGCCGCAGCCGCAGCGCAAGGCGAGAGCGAGGAAGGTTAGGGTTTCGAAGAAGAAGAAGGTCGATGAGGAAGGGGAAGGCACGGAAGCAAAGGAGATAGCGAAGAGGAAGAGGCGGGCGTATGACAGGAGGAGGGTGTTGACTGCGGCGGAGAAGAGAGCGGAGGCCTACAGGAGGAAGGCCCCCGATAACACATGGAAGCCTCCGCCCTCCGGCCACCGTCTCCTGCAAGAGAGCCACTGGCGTGATCCTTGGCGTGTTCTCCTCATCTGTATGCTTCTCAATGTCACTACTGGCAAACAGGTATCGCTGCTTCCTTCCTTCCTTTGGTCGATCCTTTTCGATTGCATACATCTAATGGACTTTTGGCTTAAGTAGATTATGCGCAACTAGTTGGTTCTCCTTTCTTTCTGTTTATTTTAGAAACATGGTCCCGTTTCAGAAATTTTCGACGTTGAAGTTCGAGTCTTGTGAGCTGCTCTTGGTTTGAGAAGCTTTTAATGTTTTTGAGTTCAGAAAGGTCGTGTGGTCTTGGTTCAACCTGCTAAGCAGGGGGGATGGGGTCAATGTCTCTGATAACTTGAAAAGGATGTCTCTTTAATGCCTTTGACATAATTTTAAAAGAGATTACACCAAATGCACTGCTTTCAAATTGGTTCTTTAACAACCTTCCATGTGAGATTATAAATACATGGATTCTAATTACTGATCCCATATATTTCACAAAAGCAATGTCGTACTGTGTTTTGAGTTATGTTTACCCCATGGTTTGGAAGAATGAAGCTAATTATGATTTATTGTGATTTATACTTTATCTGCAACATTCAGTTCCATGTATATATTTGAAAATTTTAACTTCCAAAGGAAATTTGGAAATTTGTTGAAATTGGTCTAAGTCAGCTATCTGAAAGGAGAGATTTTGACATTTGTCATTTGATCTTGTCGACCATCTATTTGTGAAAGTTGAATTTAGCATGAGTGTAAACAGCAAATACAAATTCTCAAACTTACTTCGATTTGTCCTCATCATGTCCATAAGCTTGCTGTGCCTGAGAACTCCTAAGGAACACGTTTTTTCTGTCAGTCACTTCCTAGAAGTAATACTTATTTATTGGAGTGAGTGACGGATTACAAATTGACGACAACTTTAGTACTGAGTGGCATAACTGTAGAGCAAGGTGCGTGTCAAGTTTGTGTTTTTCTTTCTTTCTTTCTTCTCTGGTTCTATCTTTTCCTATTACAAAAATTGGAGTTCACTGGTTTCATCTCTTCCTGAATTGCTCAGTCATTTCCCTAATATAGAACTTGCCAATATTGCTGGAATGTTTTTCAAGAAACTGATAGTTTCAGAATGTGAAATGTCAACAGGCAGTAGAAGATGTAGAGACCCTGTTAGGTGTGTTCCCTCTAAAGTTAAGACATATTCCTGAAAATGGGCCCTCTCCATGGTCTTCCGAGAGGAACATGTTTTGTTTCTCCTTTCTTCATAGTAATATTGATCTCCATGTACTAACAACAACATTGAAATTCTTCTAACTACAAATCGTTGGTTATTAATGGTAAACTAATATTTTAACTTAAAGTCTACATCGAGTCGATTTCCATTGAACTAGGAGTTTTAGATTACATGCTTGGATAGCCTCATGACATGATCAGCAGGCTTGGCAAAGTTGAGTCCAGGTTGAGTTTTCAATTTATGCAACTTTGTCTTTATATAAGTTTGTTTAACGGGGTTACTAATCAAGCTCAAATTTCCATAATATATTAGTTTGCATTAATTTTATTGTAAAGTTTATTCCAGAAGCAAGCCTTGTCGCAGGTTTGCAATTGGTTTCTTAAATTGAGTGTCTTGACAAGAAATGAAGATCTTTTATATTTGTAGAGTGTATCGGGGGTTCTCTTTAGTTTGCATATGTTTCTTCAGTCTCCAGGAGGCTGAATGCAGCCTTGTCAGTGTCTCTAAGTGGCAATTTGTTGTTTTCTCCCCGTCTCTCAGTATCTAGTGCTCCTTTGAGGTCCAGCAATTTTGCTGTAAAACTATTGTTTGTCAACTCATGTTATCATTTGGTGTATGTTGATTCTTGCACATGCCCCTTGTAGCTACATATTGCAACCTTGCCTAAGAAGAAAGTCTATATTTGCTGTAAAATTACTCTTTGTGAACTGTTGTCATCACTTTGGTGTGTGAGTTGATTCATGCACATGCCCTCTGATTTTTTATAGCTACATATTGCATCCTTGGCTGGGAGGAATTGTATTTACTACATGTGTGATGTGAATGTGCCCCCAGTCTTGTGCCTTTGGAACAATTGTGATGAGTGGGTTTTTGAACAAAAAAGAACACTATAGCTACTCTTCTGGAAAATATGAAGAACTTGGCAATGTAGATTACTCAATCATTCGAGGTATTACTTGATAGGACTAGTCAATATATTCAGGTATGTTGCCATGTTCCTCCTCAGCATTCCCTCACGTTAACCACAGATTGAGGGCATTCATCAATGCTCTTTCCTCCAGGAAGGCTGGTCTTGTATTTAATCATGGGGGAAAATAAATTACTAATTTTGCTTTCCCATTTGGCCGACTGTTCAAATGTAGCCCCTGAATTAATGGCTCTCAGATAAGAGCTGAGTTTGGCATGGAAAAAAGGTTTTTCAAAAGTTATCTTGAACTAAAAATCAAATTAGCAAAGTAGTCTTATTCTAATTAATTCTCCTTCAAAGGCATCCTTTCCACATCTACTGCATTGCAGGGACTCATTCATTGTGAGTGGAAATGTCATGTGACAGTAATATGAGGAAAGCCAACATTTGCATGGATTTCCTAGCAAAGCTCATCTTTCTAACCATTTTCTTTTTGTTTTTTCCTCTTTCTGAGTTGAGGGTGAGCACTGGTTCTGGTTCAGTCTGAGCACTAGGTCTGGTTCAACCCAGGAGGAACTGGTCAGAACTGTCCTGGTTGGTCCAGTCCAAGGTTGGATTAGGTGAGAACCAGTCCTGTTTTCGAAAACCAGGAACTTGCCAATGATTGGATCGGTTCTCGGTGCATGCTGGTTCAACCCAGCAACCGGACCAACCAGGACAGCTCCGCGGTAGCTGGTTTGGAATAAGTCCTTTACCTTAGCTGTTGCCAGAGAAAAAACCCACATGACACTATAGAATCCCAACCTGTCTTCGATTTTGAGAGCACACAAGCAGGACCGTGATGCCAGCAAGAGCACTTGGGTGGAAGCATCACCAACGATTTTTTAAGTTTACATAACCTGAATTTTTGAGGAATATTTTAAAACCCTAAAGGTGGCCTCACATCTTTTTCTTCTGGAAACAGGGGAGGTCAAACTTGGAAACGTCAGAGGAAAGCAATTCCCCTGGCGAATGAAAGAACATTGGTCATTTTTCTGAGTAGAACATTCTTGGGTCTTGAGAATTATATTCAGTGCTGAATTATGGGCATGCAGTACTGGCTCATAACCCATACTTGTGGGATATCTACATCTATTGATTTTGGTTTAGGTCTTGCTGTTTTCTTTCTGTTCTTTCTTATGATTTATTTTGTGGCATTTTTTTTTTCCTTTTTGGTTCAGTGTATGATATAAAAGATAAATATGGACCTTTCTTGATCTTTTGCATTTACAGGATAGGTGTTCTCGAGCTTTTAGATGTCTTATATTGTAGTATGGTTTAAGCTGCTGTATTGACCAACTTTTTTTATGCTTCATTAAAGTAGTAGGATAGGTAGGGATAAGCTTGGAGAGCTGGTAGTTAATTTTTATTTGTTTGTACATCTATTTTACTCATGGAATGTGAGATTAACTAACAACCGACCTTTTGCAGACAAGTCAGTACTTGGATGCTCTGTTCAAGGAATATCCTGATGCCACAAAGGCGGCGGAGGCTTCTATAGAAACTCTGGAGTCTATTATTCAGCCCCTGGGTTTGAAAAGGAAGAGGGCTAGAATGATTGTGCGAATGTCACGTGAATACCTTGATGAGAGCTGGACTCATGTGACTCAGCTACATGGTGTTGGCAAGTAAGTTGGGCAATGGTTGTGGTCTGTGTATGTTGTCATTAACGTCCATTAGATTTGAGAATATTTCAAATTTGGCCGGGAATCATTTGGTGATGTGCTTTGCTTTTCATATATTTGGGCAGGTACGCAGCCGACGCGTATGCTATATTCTGTACAGGAAAGTGGAAAGATGTGAATCCTCTGGATCACAAACTTAATGATTACTGGCAATATTTATGGTGGCTCGAGGATAGAAGACTATTGAAATAGGTGTTCGTAGTGTCCAATGAGCACTTCTTTTTGGTTTCGTAGAATTACCGGTTTCGCAGTGGTACATAAACCTGAGAATCGGTTAATTAGTTTTTGGCCTGAGCATGCTCTCGGAGCAACCAAAGGGTTGTGGGCGCTGTATATGGTGATAGGCTCCTCGCTCACCCTCTGGTCGATGTACTTATTGGGGGCTCTTGTTTATGTGGCAAAGTTGCCAGGGAAGGCTTTCATTTTGTTAAATAGTCTGATCAATCAGCGAGTTATCTTCTGAAGTCTGTTACTCAGATTCTAATCTAAATATATCGATTTTGTTGATGTAATCCTAAATCTGAGTAAATTTTCAATTTGGTTATTTTGGTCAGTTTAAACCTAAAAATGTTAGCTCTACCAACTTAGTTAATGCTGTTTTGCCTAATAAATTTATCTTTAGATTTTTCCTATGTTCTTTTAGTGTCTTTTTATTGTTCATCTTCTTCCTCATTTATCCTTGTTAATGTTCATCCACAACCGTCATCACTGTCGCCATTAAGCCCTACGTCTCCTCACTGCTCTCCTAAAGGAATTATCGGAATGACAAAAAATAGTAATTTTAAACAAATTATGAAAAATGTCACTTAATGGTGGTCTTCGATAATTGCAAGGGGAGGGCAATTATTTCATCCTTTTAATAATTCTCTCTTTTTAGTATTTTTAATTTAACTTTCTATTTTGAGGCCGTTGTTACCACAGAATAAACACCGCGTGATGGCCCTATCATCAATGATAAAGATAATTTTTTTTTTATCTTTTTTCTCTTCTTCTCCTGTCAAGCCGTGCAGCCGTTGCACCAATCGCTACGACCTGCCATTGCCGAGAATTATTTACTTTTTTTCTTTTATTAATCTGTTTTATCGCAACAATTCAAATTCAAATTATACAAGTATTTCTGAAATTTATGGTTCTATTTTCCTTTTGAGTGAATGTCACTTTAGTGTGACACAGGAATTTTGTTTCATGTGTTTATCAGATATTCTTAGCAATTCATTGAAGTATCTTGATAATTCTTAGCGATTTGTGGAGAAAAATAATTGACCATTTGATCACTTGCGTGGTCAGTAAAAAACATTAGGAAAATTGAAAAGAAAAACACGCACAAAACAGAAAAACTATGCCGTGCAAATAGAAAGCGTAAAACCGACCAAAAAATAAAGATAAAAATAGAAAGCGTAAAAATAAGGAAGGAAGGAATGTTACTCTTTAAGAAATGTCAACCACTCGCATAGGCTATGAAGAAGCTGCAAGGAAGGAACTCATTCAATCCCCATAGCTAAAACTTAATTTTCGGATTAGGAAATGACAATGAAACGTCGGACTTCACATTGTCCATACATACACAACCACCGAATCCCAGTCAAACTTCAGCCGCTTATCAGCAACAGCAACGACTTTGATAACCATTTGGGTCCCTGTAGCCTATGTAATACCGACACTCTTCGAAAGTTTTCGTATCATGTTCGATACTCCGATACGCTCCGACACACAGGATCAACGAGTGTAAAAAAATCTAACACGTTGTCAACTCACTCCAATATACTCCAACACGCAATTCTAATATGCACAGGTCAATTTTAAAAAATTTCAATATTTAAAGGGTTAAAATGTAAATATCCGAAAAAAAAAAATTAATAAATAATAGAGGTAGGGCTAGTGGCTAGTGGCTAGGCGATGTTGCTGCCATCGTTGGAGGGGGCTGACGACCTCACCGGCCATAGGCAGCAAAAGGGGGAGGGGGGGTGAGGGGTGTCCCTTGCTCGCCAAGCAAAGGCTGGCGAGGCTTGCCCAAATCTAGGCAATGCCTCGACTAAGGCCTAAGTGACACCGCGCCCTCGTTCGAGCCTAGCGAGGGTCGCCAGCTCTCACCTGGGGCTAGCGAGGCCTATCTTGGGGCTATGGAGGCTTGCCAGCCACAAGTGAGGGTCGGCATCGCCCAAATCTAGGTGATCCTTATCGACCCCAATCGACACATCGCCAAATTTGGGCGAGGGTCGCCCTCCCTCCGCCGTCTAGGGTCGGCCCCCTCCAACGGTGGCTAGGCATGCCGCTAACGGAGGTAGTGGCAACGGCAACGGCATGTCCGGCCACCACTATGCCTATATATATATCTTCATTTTTTTTTAGAATTATTTTAGCTTTTTTAAAATTTTTTTATTGTGAAAGAAGTAACAAAAAATGCTACATATGATAAGCAAATAAATTAAAAAAAAAAAAACCATTTCAGCATTTTCCTTTAAACAATATTTTTTTCACTCTAAGTTATATGTATTATTGTAATGAAATTGAATTTGTCAAATTAAAATAATGAATTATATGAACAAATGTTGAATTAATATTTTTCTTGTAAATTAATTTTAGACTTTTATTTATTTATAAATATATATTTAATATATAACGTGTCGGAATTATTTTTTTTAAAGAAATGACGTATTAGCGTATTATGTTGTGTCGTCTTGTCGACCAAAGGCGGCAAAATGGGGGGAAAGGGGGGCGGCCCTTGCCGGCCCTAGCAAGGCCATCATTGGCTAGGCAAGGGCCGACGAGACTTGCCTAGAGCAATGCCTCAACCGAGGCCTAGGCGACACCGCGCCCTCGCTTAGGCCCAGCGAGGGTCGCAGCCCTCGCCTGGGGCTGGCGAGGCCTAACTTGGGGTTGTGGAGGCTCGCCGGCCACAAGTGAGGGCCAGCGTCACCCAAATATAAGGGATCCTCACTTGCCCAATCGACGTGTCACCCAAATCTAGGCGAGCCTCACTCGGGCCTCGCCTAGGCTGGTGAGGGTCGCCCTCCCTCTGTCACCTAGGTCGGCGAGGTCGCCAACCCCCTCTCACCTAGGTCGGCGAGGTCGCCAACCCCCTCCGACGGGGGCTAGGCACACCACTAACGAAGGCAACGACAACAGCACACCCAGCCATCACTGTGCCTCTTTAAATATATATATATATATATATATATATATATATATATATATATATGCTACATATGATAAACAAATAAATTTAAAAATATCATTTCAGCATTTTCCTTTAAACAATGTTTTTTATCCTCTAAGTTTTATATATTATTGTAATGAAATGCAGTTGAATTTGTCAAATTAAAATAATTAATTATATGAACAAATGTTGGATTATTATTTTTCATGTAAATTAGTCCTACACTCTTTTTCTATTATTTATTTATGTATTTATATATAAAAATATATTTAATATATAACGTGTCGAAATTATCTATTTTTAATAAATAACGTGTCAATGTATTATGTCATGTCATCTCATCGCCCAAAGACGGCAAAAGAAGGGGAAGGGGGGCGGCCCTCGCCAGCCCAAGCGAGGCCATTGCTAGCTAGGCAAGGGCCGGCGAAGCTTGCTCAAATCTAGTCGATGCCTCAGCCAAGGCCTAGGAGACACCGCACCCTCGCTCAGGCCTAGCCAGGGTCGCGGCCCTTGCCTGAGGCCGGCAAGGCCTAACTTAGGGCTGTAGAGGCTCGCTGGCCACAAGCGAGAGCCAGCATCGCCTAGATCTCAGCAATCCTCACTGGCCCCAGTTGACATGTCACCCAAATCTGGGACCCTAACCCAAGCCTTGCTTGGGCTAGCGAAGGTTGCCCTCCCTCCATCTCCGGCCGCCTTTGACGGTGGTTGGTTACGCCACTAACGAAGGCACGGGCAACGGCATGCCTAGCCACCAATATATATTCAGTTTTGTTTTTTTAGAATTATTTTAGCTTTTTTAAAAGGCTACATATGGTAAAAAAAATAAATTTTAAAATACCATTTCAACATGTTCCTTTAAATAATATTTTTTCCCTCTAAGTTTCATGTATTATTGTAATGAAATGCAGTTGTATTTGTCAAATTAAAATAATGAATTATATGAACAAATGTTGAATTAATATTTTTCGTGTAAATTAATTCTAGACTATTTATTTATTTATTTATTTATATATAAAAATATATTTGATATATAAAGTGTCGGAATTCTATATTTTTAAAAAATGACATGTCGGCATATCGTGTCGGATGTCGTGTATCCATGTCAGTGCTACATAGTCTGTAACAATTGAGTTTGATATTGTTAAATTAATGTCTCGAGTTTAAATTCGGATAACAATTTGTTAAACCGAATTTGTTAATAAAGATTTTCTTTTAAGGATTAGAAATTGGATAAAGAAAGAAGAAACAATTTCCTTCTTGGACTTACAATTTCCTTCTTGGACTTTTCTTTCGGACGTGCAAATAAGTAAGGAATATATCATGTGCAGCTACAAGATAGAAAAAAAAAAGGCTCACATATTTTCTTACCTTTATTCAAGAGTAGATGTTATCTTTCTTCAACATAATCATGTAAATAAAAGTAATGATTTATTTCCTCTTGCAAAACCTAGTCCATGTTGAAGTAAAAAGGTTGTGGGCCCAGGTCAAATATGTTGACCTTTGGGCACACATATAAAACAGAACACACACGTCTTCTTTCTTTCTGGCAGAGTTGCTGAAGCCCTACGAAGAAGATAAAGCCGCACATAAAGAACGTCCAAAGAGCACTGCATGATCAAGAAAGAAGAATGCAAATCCATATGTACGCGAACTAGGTGTACGTAGAGCGTTATACTTTGAGCTTGAACGTGCGGTGATTTTTGTGCAGTGAGTTTTTGTCTAAATAGATTATTTATTTATAAACACTTTGGGTCTTAAGTTAAACCTAAGTGTGGAAAACACTCAAGTGTGTAAGCGATTATAAATTCTAATTCTCCGATTATAGTAGATTATTTGTTGCTGACTCTCCTCGTGAATGTAAATACCGATACTCTGACCGAACTACGTAAATTTCTAGTATCCTTATTATTTCTCGTTTATTTTATTGGTGATTTCGCGTTGACGTAAATTGCAAGATCATATTATTTCTATGTATTATATTCCAACAGATATCTTCATTCTTATCTTTTGTAAAGTTCAACCTCTGTGACATCATTAATACTTCATTATTCTGATATTTACTTTCACAATGTCCCCCGATTTTCATTAACCTTATTAATTGTCTTGACTTGAGGTGAGTCCTTTGGAGCAAGGAAAGGTCGTTTAACAAGATACAAAGGAATATTGAATTGGATGGTGTGCCCTTGGCATAGGCCAAGAATTTCCTTTCACTTTATTGCTTGAGATTATCATTGCTTTCACCTTATTTTAGAGTTTTTCTAGATCCTACTATCGAAAAGGAAGGAGACATCAATGAGCAAGATGAAGCATTCAATGGCGAAACACTTTCCAAGCATTTTGTAAAAGGCTAGTACAACATCTAGAGGGGGATGAATAGGTATAAATAAAATTTTCTCCAAGATTTAAAAATAGTGCGTTGCCTTTTGAAGATAAATAATAAGAAATGTAAATAGCTTTAAACAATTATATAAAGCAATAAAACTAAGAAGTTAATGATAGAAAATTGAACACGATGTTTATAATGGTTCGGTTTAATTCAAGCTTATGCCCACTCTCCTGCTTTGACAGCCCACTAGCTAGTTTTCACTATGAATCAAAAGAAATTTTATAGCTCGTGATCTCGACTCTCTCGGTGAAGAGTTTATGCTGATCTCTCCCAGAGTCTCTCTATGTATTTCTCTCTTTTTTGTACAACTTTTAAGCTTGGCGAATAAAAGAACAAGGAACTATGGAGATTCAGACTTTGAAATTATTCTTTCATGCATACCCTTGAACAACCGAAGAGTCATGCCTTCATAACCGTTGGCACTTTCCAAAAGAATTCTTCCAATCTACCTATTGGATAGAATTAATTAAAGTGATCTCAAGTCGTTGAATGATTTGTGATAAAAGTCCGTCAATCCGATATGCCCATACAATCAGGATTTTGGTTTCCATAAGTAGAATCTTACAAGTTTGCTTGCCTTTCAAAAAGATCTTCGTATCGGAATAAATTCCAATAAGAATATCTAAATGATTGGATGCTATATACAGCAAAAGGTCTTCCAAAGCCATATGAATCGAATCCTTGAAGATAATTCAGCATCTGGATAATTCTTCATTCTTCAGTCTGGAGACTGTCAATGAGGGTAAATTTTGAGACTTAAGTCTGATAGTCTTTAGATTTTGACAGTAGAATATGAAGTTCTTTAGAATATACCACTTAAGTTTGGAAGTCTTTAGACTAGACTTTTAGAAACGTTTTGTCAGCTTCAAAACAGTAAAGAAACTTTCTACAACACATTCAAGGGTCAAAACTGCGGATCGGAGCTTGCTATTAAACTACCAATAGTTGCAAAAGTGAAAACTACATAGATGCATGTGGTGCCCATAGTGCATTTTTTAAATAGTGATAACATATAAGAATCCTAACTTAATTAACTCTATGCAAACACGCATACCCTTCATCTAGGTGCATCAAGATAAAACTCTACGCATAATATGAATGCAATTTTAATTCTTATGAAAGACACAATTAGAATATGGATTGCCTTGTTTAATGTATGATTAAAAAAGCTAAACATGTTACTCTATCATTAGTGAAAAATTGGGATGCTGAAGGCAAGATTTCCTATTACATGATGAATGCCTCCAACATCTTGCTGCGCAAGATCGTAATCAACAGCATCCGTCTAAAGTTGACTTCCAAGACTGATGTATCTTGGTCTGAAGAAAAATTGATGCATGCGATCAATATCGGCTACAAATTCTCTCTACCACACACCATCATGTTTCACATGTATAGAACAATGGTGAAAGATAAATGGACAACTCCCTTATTCTGCTCTTATCATGCACCTTTTTAGACATTTTAAAATTCACATCCTTGCACCATTATGTTTGACAAACATTTTTCCAATGGTGATTGGATTTAAAATGGTCACAAAGATGCATTTGAAAGAGCTTAACAAGGTGTTAGAGCGCATGAAGGAGAAGTCTCCCGTTAAAGCAAAACAAGATTCTGCTGCAGCCAAAAGAAAAGGCAAGGAGCCCATGGATGCTCCACTAAATAGGAAGAGAACTCTCATCTTGTAGGATGAAAAGGATGAGGATGAAATGATTCTTTTAACCTTAAGAAACTTGAAGAGTTTTGTCAGCTTTCAAGAGACAAGAGGAGAGTTAGAAGAAGGAGAAAAAGAGAGAGAAGAGACAGAGAAGAAAGATGAAGAACGGAGGAGGACGAAGGAAAAAAAAAAAAAAAAGAGGAAGAAGAAGAGAGAGACTAAGGTCAAGAAGACTTCTTGAGCTAACTTTGGTTGTATCTTTATCAAGTGACTTTGAGATGGCTGACACTGGAACTGCTAGAGCACATGATGCAGATAAACGTCGCTCTGAAGTTGAAGTTGCACTAGAAGAAGATTTGTCTACTCCTCTTAAAAGCAAACAAACAGGGGAGCTATTGAGCAAAAAGGTATTTCTTCACCTATCTTTACTAGTAATGTGAGTCACTCTGTTGCAGATCCAGAGGATGTGTCTGCCTCTCATTATCTAGAAGCATCCACTCATAGTCATGGTAGACAATCTGCTAAAGATCCCTCCATTCTCAAAACTCATGGAATCGACTTGGCTGGACCTAGTATTGCAACAGGTCAAACAACAGACTTTTCGAGACTACTGGAAATTCTATTAGAGGTACGGAAACAGTAATATGCTATGGGATATGAGATACAAGATCTCAAAAACGCTTTCATGACCACTTCAGTGTCTTTGCACAATCAGTTAAATGCCCTGAAGAATCAAGTGTAGTCTACTGTGCAGGGTGAAGACTTCCAGTCATTGAAGCAAAGTTTTGCAAGGCTTGAGAAGACAATGAATTCTATGGGAGAGTTCGAGCTTGTTTGCCTTCCAAAACAGCCATAATTCTGACTCTATTTTCAACCAACTATTTTTATTTGTTCTCCACTTTTTGCTGTTGACAAAAAAGGGGGAGGAGTTTGATGCAAATTTGATTTGACTTTTGGTTTGGATTTATTTTTTGGACTTATCTTTTGTTTGATTGTGATTTGGACTGTTTGATTACTATTGAATTTGATTTTTTGATGCTTGCAGTATGATTATGGAAATGATAGTTGTTTGCAATTGTTTTGCAGGACTAACTTGTTTTTTGTGATTGCAAAATCATTATCATAATCTACTCGTCTTTATGAAGTTATTTTGTTTCGCTTAAGTATTGTTTTGCAGGACAAAAATGTTCAAATCTGCAGGAAAGTTTTGTCACAATAAAAAAATGGAGATTATTAGAGAAAACTTTCTTATTTATTTTGAAGTTGACAAAATGTTTCCATCAGTCTAATTTGAAAACTTGTAAACTCTATTGTCAAAATCTAAAGACCTCCAAACTCAAGATTTAAAATCTATCATCACTGACAGCTTCCAAATTGACGAAGAAAAGATTTATCTGATGAAAAAGACTTATCTAGATGCGAATATATCTTTAAGGATTTGATTCATACGGTTAAAGAAAATCTCACGGTTGGAGATAGCATCTCGTGATCGATTCTTCTTATTGAAATCAATAAGGATAATTAGATTTGTTAATAGGTGAAATATACTTGAAAAGTTCTATTTATGTAAACCTAGATCTTAATTGTATGGGCGAGCAAGATTGGTGGGCTATCATCACATTTCTTAAATAACTCGAGATCTCCTTAATTGATTTTGTCTAACGAGTAGATTAGAAAAACTCTTTTGGAATGTGCCAACGGTTATGATAGCATGGATGAGTATATAAAGAAGGCGCTTAAATTATTCAAGTGTGTGCATGAAAGAAAAATTTCAAAGTTGGAAACTCTTAGTTCTTTGCTGATTCAATCGCTGAGCTTAAATTGTACTCAAAAGAGATATTATATACTTGTGAGATCTTGAGGAAGTGTAGTAGAGTCTCTACATTGTGAAATTCAAAGACGTGAGATTGTACAAATCTCTTTTAATTCATAGTAAAATCCAACCAGCAAGCTGTCAGTGCGGAAAAATGGATGTAGGCTTGATCTAAGTCAAACCACTATAAACTGTGTTTTAATTCTCTTTCCCTACACTCTTTAATTTAATTTGTAATCTTATATAACTATTGACAGTCTTTTATATCTTCAGTCTATTATCCTTAAAAGACAAATTAAGTTGTTAAGTCTTGTAAAAATTTATTTAACACATATTCACCCCGTCTAGGTGATCTTACTAGCCCTATCACATTCTAGACTTGAAAGTTTTAGTTTGGTCAATAGAAGACTTGTTTAAAAAGTCTCAATCAAATCGTGTACTCACCACCAATAAAATTGAAGTGTAGGAAATCCAACGTGGCTTCCATGTGAAATATTTGGTTACTTGCCACGTGCCATTTCCAACCGTGTAATTCCATCAAAAATGAGCTTGAGACTTGATTGAGGCTTTTTTGAAACCGTAAATTATCATTTGACAAAAATAAAAGCTTAAGCTCCTAATCAACTAATTGCTAAAATGTTCAGTTTCTACATTATAAAATTTGGGGGATGCCATTCCTCTTAAAACAAAACAAGGCCAGTAACTTTTATCTCCTAATCTCTAGGAGTTTTATCAACAAGATGAAATTGCAAAATGGCCCTCCAAACTTTCAAAGAGAGTATAAAAACCAAAAAATTGACCAAATTCCAGAGTTGTGTACAACTCTGCATTAAATTCACAATGAATATGAGAATTGAAGTATCAATTGTAATATTAAAATATATAAATATAGATAATTCTTACCTGTCAATCATTAAGAGAAAATTGCTATTGAATTTAGATTCATAGTCGTAGATGACAAGTCTGCATTAAATTCACAATAAAAATGAAAATTAAAATATCAATTGTAAAACTCCTAATCTCTAGGAGTTTTATCAACAAGATGAAATTGCAAAATGGCCCTCCAAACTTTCATAGTCGTAGATGACAAGTCTGCATTAAATTCACAATAAAAATGAAAATTAAAATATCAATTGTAATATTGAAAGATATAAATATTTCATGATTATTTTTTTCTCACTTGACTCAAAATTTTCAAGTTCTTCTAAGTCCTCCTCGATCGACTATGAAAGTGGTGCAGATTGTAACGAATCTTGAGTACATATAAGAGTCTCTACCATCATTGAAGTCAAGAAGCTTGGAGTTAAGGAGTTACGAAATACATTAAGTACTCAACCTCTGGTGTTGAATGCAAACTCTTATACTACAGTGGAGATGAGCACGGCCAAAATATCTCCGGCAATAAAAGATAAGATAGTGTATGTGGAAGAATTGACTTTCTACCAATTTAATATATCAAAGGTGGAGCTATACTGTTCACATCCTTCTTCCAAATACTTATCTAATTCATATTTTTCTTCCACATATTCTTATCTCGTTTGACTAAAATACATTACAATTATAATGTCCGTACCAACCACATAAGACATTGAAACGTTCACTATTCTTCTTATCTCGTTTAGCTAAGATACATTGCAGTCATAATGTCCGTATCAACCACAAAAGACATTGAAATGTTCACTATCATTGTCCCCTATAATCTCACGTTGCTTTGGATGCATGTTCCGATACGATATTGCTCAAACAATAATGTTAGAGATTTTGTCACTCTATTTCGCAAAGTTTCTATCTAGTTGCCTTTATACAATTAATCATCAATTTTACATACTCCATCTTATATTGAGGGTCAAATATGCATGCAATGAACCATGTGAGATTTATGTTATTCATATTGCAAAAATACTTATTGAATTTGATTTTCATTCTCTTGACTATTTCTTGCAAATTCCTATTCTCATCCCTACAATATCTATCAATCATCAATTACGAAGCCGAGAGTTGAAAATCATCAAACGCAGCCTTAAAAGACACTAATTTTCTGCACTTAATGTGGCGATATATCATACACTAGGATAACGATTTTTTTTTAACTATTACATGGACAAAAGTAATTTTATATTGATACGTTGTTATAGCTTGCATTGTCAATGTTACCATACAATGCCATACATAGAGGACAGACTTTATGAGGACCACCCCGACTTGTCACATGATGGGGCAAGAAGCAATCTCAAAACTTGCTAAGGAAATCATAAATGTGTTGGGTGGTGTCCTGGGGCCTTTCTTGGTTGAGGAAATGGGCCACACCTTCCATGACCACCACTTCCTCCAAGAGAGGGACCATCTTCTTGAACCCGCCTTTGTGTATGAAGTCCTTGACGCCTGGCATGTGGTAAACCAGGTCAAGCTCACCCACAATGAACTTTACAGGCACTTTCACCTGAGCCCCATCCCATGGTGCCATCAGCTCCCAGTTCCTGCAATAGTCAATACAAAAAAAATATAAATTCAGAAGAAGCAAGGAAAAAAGCACACTTGAGGAATGAATTGCACAAAGATACTCCCAGGTAAAATTGTCAACATTATACAAACGGAGGGATCAGATCTGTGCGCCATTGATCAAGAGAAACTCCTTGATTCCAACTTTCCTATTAGCCTGCTATACTAATTGATCCAGTGAAAATCATGCTGAAACGGTAGCTAATAAAATGGTGAAAAGAAATGGACGCCCTTCCCTTCAGATCATGGATTGCACAGTGCAGAGAGGAGTATATCTAAGTTTTGTGTCAAAACACAGAATATCAAAGCAATGTGATTCAAGGAGACAGTAGCTTTTGCAAGTTATGGGTCAACTCAATGATTCTCACAGCCCAATGCGATCTCCTCCCTCCTCTTGTGCCCATACATCCAAGAGATCAGATTGATCGTCCCATAGAAAGTAGTAGCTTACCGGTTCATGTTCCTATAGTAGTTGATCCCTCCAGTGAAGCCCTTCTTCTCAAACTTGTCGACATAATAGTCAACGTCCTCCTGTGTCAGCCACGAAGGCAAGACGAGCGGGTCGTCCACCGGGTGCCCGAACCCTTTCCCTTTCACAAGGAAAAGCGGGCCGGGAATGCGGTATGTCAAGACCCCCTCGAGGACTCTCCTGGTTCCCATCTCTGCAAACTGGGCCTCGATCTCTCCAGGTTCCTGCATTTAACGAAATTATGATATAACAATTATGGTGGCTCTCTATGCACTCTAAAATGGACTCGATTTGATTTTACCGCTGTCACTATAGATCTCTACACAAAACTCAAATAAGTTTTAACATCGTTATGTTCACTTGATTCTAACTCAGCTCAAGAAGATCAGTACCTAAAGAAAATCCCGTCCCATGTTCCTGTACGCAGTGCAAAAACTCTATATGACAACCCGGTTAGGTGTTTAAAGAAGTCATGTTGACAACCAGGCATGACGCCGAAAGTCCAAACTTACTAACACCAGATTAAACTTCCGATAAATCTGCAAGACATGATTTGCAAATCCAGCATCTGGAGATATGAAATTGAACTTAGCTTAGGTGAGTCCTTTAAGCCAAGCAACGCTACAACATATAGGAAAATCATGGGTATAGAAAGCAGAATCTGTTAAAGAGAGACACTTGTTAAATTTACTCATCCTTCTAGACATGTACGTTCCACGAGTGCATCCAATCGGCCAGAGAAAACCCAAGCAAGCAACAACAGGAAAAGAAAACAAAAAGCAACACAACAAGAAAGACCCCTGAACCTGGAATCTGCACATGTAGTAATCATCGCCATAGGCGGCCCTGTAGCCGTCGAGGGGCTTCATCCCGGGGTTCCGGGGCACCCACGGCAGGCTGAGGCTGACCAGAGCCTTGACCCGGTCGGGCCGGAGCAGG
The DNA here is from genome assembly GCA_019915185.1 of Eucalyptus camaldulensis. Classification (NCBI taxonomy): domain Eukaryota; kingdom Viridiplantae; phylum Streptophyta; class Magnoliopsida; order Myrtales; family Myrtaceae; genus Eucalyptus; species Eucalyptus camaldulensis. The sequence goes on along the minus strand of JAHSVA010000003.1, from coordinate 32,166,994 downwards.
CACAGGTACCACGCGATCTGGGCCCCCACGTCGTGGGCCACCACGAACGCCTTCTCCTCCCCCTCCGCCGCCACCGCGTCCAGGAGCCCCACCAGGTCGCCCACCATGTGGAGGAACGTGTAGGCGTCCGCCGCCGCCGGGGCGTCGGAGTCGCCGTAGCCGCGGAGGTCGGGAGCGACGGCGCGGAAGCCGCGCGCGGCGAGGCCGAGGATCTGGTGGCGCCACGTGTACCAGAGCTCCGGGAAGCCGTGGATGAGGAGGACGAGCGGGCCCTCGCCGCTCTCCGCCACGTGGAGGTTCACGCCGTTGACCTTCACGGTGCGGTGCTTGATGGTCTCCATCTTCTTTCTTTGGGACTCTGCCTGACTGAAAGTTCGCTGCTGCAGAGAGCGTGTTCCTCGGAGTGCTGCGATTGATGACGATGATGATGATGATGATGATGATACGAGGAGAGAGAGAGAGAGAGAGAGAGCGAGCGAGCTACAAGGAGCTCGCCGATAGGACAAGGTTTAGACGCCGGGAAAGACTAAAGCGCAAACGGACAAAAGTAGTCAATATTGACGAACCGCGAGTCCATTTGCCTCCATTAATTAATTAATTTATTTATTCATTTATTTTTGTGGATCTTATTTTGTTTCTATTCTAATTCTCACTTTCAGACTTTTATCCTATTTTTTATCTATTTTATTTTATTTCTATTCTAATCATCAATCTCAGACTTTTATTATATCTCTTTGCAATAGGTAAGAGTCAAAATATTCTCCTAAAACTAAATCGTCTCCATCACAATTTTATTTGAAAATGTGGAGATTCAAACCTCTCACCTCCCTCTTTTATGTCGAAAGGGTGGATACTGAATCAAACTCCAATTATTTGATTAATTTATTCAAATAACTCAAACTTTAATTAAATTTACAATCCCATCCATTAAGTTCTAATTTATTTATTGAGATATCTGAATTTCTACATATATTCAATTTAATTTTTAAATTATATGAAAATATTTAATATTATTATTCTATTAATTTAAGTTCAAAATTGATATTAAACATTTTCATTTAATCTATTCAATTTAATTTTTAAATTATATGAAAATATTTAATATTATTATTCTATTAATTTAAGTTCAAAATTAATAGTAAACATTTTCATTTAATCTAAAAATGAGATTATATAAATTAATAATTTATAGACAATATTGCACTTTGAGTTAAAATTTAAGGATTATTATTAAATGATATTACATATTGATTCAAATTTAAAAAATTATCTGTGTAATTATCTTTTCCTTTTTCATAAAGAAAAATTTATTTTCTTATATTTTTGCAATTTCATAAAATGATTTTACCTTTTAAAGTTGTGAAGTTCTTAACGTTGAGGAAATTATTTTTCTTTTTATTGGATGGAAATGCTTCATGAGGGGTTGGCGAAGAGGCGCTGAGAAAAGGGTTTGGCTCTTGTACCGGTGTTCTAGAAACCCATTTAGCTAATTCTATGGGCAGCGAAGGTGGTACTAGCAAGCTACCCCGGTTTGTAAAATTCAAGGTGCTACCTTGACGACTTCCAAGTTTTGCCATCTTAGGCAAACTCTGCAGAAAAGTTTTGATAAGACTGAATTTTGACCAAACCCAAAATTTGGCTTTGCTAAAATTTCTTCCTTTTTCCCCTAGTTTTAGAAATTAAGCCAGGCAAATTCTTTCGACAAACCCAAAATTTGGCTTTGCTAAAATTTCTTCCTTTTTCCCCTAGTTTTAGAAATTAAGCCAGGCAAATTCTTTCAACAAAATTTACTCGCTTTGAATCCTTTTAAATTCTTGACTTATCTCATTATCAAGATATCAATTACCAAAAGAAATTGATGTTTAACAATGAAAGATAATGTTTTTTGAGGATTTCTTTTTGTAATGGGAGCAAACAAGTGGAATATGTTTCCTAAGCTGCATAAATTCTTCTAATGGGTTTGAAGACTGCTAGTGCATTTTGGATTGTTTTCGTAGATTTTTTTTCATTGGACAAGTCAAGTCAAGCATAATAGAAAATACGTTGTTTGTGCTAGGGTTATTATGCTTAATTTGCCTAGATTACAAATTCATATCGAGGAATAATATAGTGAAAACGTTTCTAAAGAACAATATCCCTTAAAAATTGCACCACCATTCAATTTGGGTGATTCCCCTTCAACTAATTTGTCCAAAAATAAGCTCTACAAGTGAAACACCAGTCTCTAATTGAGATTTTTGGGAGAGAATCTTGGACATATGTAAAACACGTGACCATCATTCTCCCATAGCTGAAATGCAGGAGGTCAGCTTCCCCTCCAAAAAGACATTCATGAACAACTACGACCTATAAAAACACCTAACAATCCTCTTCTTGGTTTGCCTCCGTTCAAACCGCCATCAACTTAGGACTGTAAGGCACTCCGGTGGCGGTGATCCACGCATCATCGCCCTTGAAGAAGGCCTTCGGGGTGAAGTCGACGATGTGCTGCGCAGTCATGCTCTTGATCCCGCGCCACTTCGCTCCGTCGTCGCCGAGCCGGCCCCTCTGTTCCCGTACTCCGCATAGAAGCACGTGTTGAGCGCGAAGTTGCCCATCCATGCCAACCACCCCTGCGGTTGGATCAGGTCGTCGATCTGGGACTGCATGATGATCGTCCTCGAGTAGTCCTTCCACGGGCGGCCGAGGTACGCCTTGCTGATGTTGCGCAGGGGGTAGTAGGCGGGGTCGGCCGAGATGGTGCAGTTCTGGAGGACGATGGTGGAGGCGGAGCGGCGCTCGCTGCGTCCCGACGTGGTGACAATGCACTGCTGGTTCTCAAGGGGCTTCTTCGCGAACATTTGGAAGTTCTGAAAGATGGCGAGCACGTCGCCGCCGGAGATGGTGCAGTCGCGGTAGAACTGGCGGTGGGCGTGCGTGTAGAGGGTGTCCTGGAAGGCGTCCATGTGGTAGTTGTAAATTACGGACATGTCGGACTGGACGCGTAGCGCCACGGCCTGGTGCTTCTCGGCGCCTGCCGAGTTCTCGAACTTGATGTCCTAGGCTATGAAGTTGCTTCCTATGGCAGCTGAAACATAAATTGACATAGTTTATCAGCCCTTGTCTTGTAGACTAAATTAATGAAGAATTTAAGTGAAAATGTCAAATGGTATTTACTGAATGTTGCGGTGTTGCAGGTTTAGACTCCATCGACGTAGTTCAAGCTCCGGGTGATCACGGTCTTGGTCAGGCCGTCGCCGATAATCATGACATTGGTCGTCTTCTTGTCTACCAGTACTTTCTCTTTGTACACTCCTTCCTTGATGTATATGACGAAGGTCTTGTTGTTCTTCTTAGGAACCTCGTTCAGAGCCTCACGGATGGTCTTGTACTTGCCACTTCCGTCCTGGGCCACAACCGCGTCGGGCTTGATGTCCTTAGGTGCAGCAGCGAGGAGTTTGCATCGCCCCTCGTCGATCCACGACGGGAACTCGGGGATGCCGTCCTGCTCCTCGGTCAGGAGGCCCCGGCTCACGTCGGGGATGTTGAGTGAGCCCAGCAGCGAGGAGATCTCGGTGACCATGGCGAGGCCATTGCTGGTGAGCTCCCTGGAGCTCTTCAGAATTTGCTTCATCTTCTTCGCGGCTGCACCAGTCGTGTTCTCGAAGCCATTGAGGCAGCTCTCCTGGAATGTGATGGCCCCGCTGAGCCAGACGTGCAGGTCGGCCATGTACTTGTCGAGATTGCTCACATCGAACGCACCCAGCCTCTCGAAGGAACTCTGGAGGTCGTCGATCGAGTACTCCAGGAGGTGCTGGCACGTCTCAAGGGCCTACGGGGCTTGGATTCTGCTCAAGAACATGGAAGTAATACATTAAAAGATGTTAGTCGAGAGTACGAAAGTAGTTAGTAAACTGGAACCTCTATCAGAAGAAGTGGCAAGAGGAAATAGCGACTACGGGGCTTGAGTGGAGAGCACGAAAGTAGTTAGTACTTGTCATATCTCATCATTTTAGGGTGTTTGATGCCTTATGTAGCCATTCTTCATGTTGATCGTTTGCGTACGTTGGAATCTCGCTTGAAGAGACGCAGCCAAGGACAACAGCATGCTTTGCCGAGAGCCTTGTGCCTTGCTCGAGCTCGTTTCCTCTTTGTTCCCATTTCATGTTGGATTAGACCATAGTGTCGTGTGTTGTACGCGATTGGCATATGATCATCCACGTGAACTGGTCCTCCAGGAGAGGTACACAGTTAAACCACTCAATTACGATGTGTATAGTGGAAAATCATCAAATGCAGCCTTAAAAGACACTAATTTCTGCACTTAACGTGGCGATATCATACACTAGAATAAGGATTTATTTATTTTTTTAACTGTTACATGGACAAAAGTAATTTTATATTGATACGTTGTGCTTGCATTATCAACGTTACCATACAATGCCATACATATAGCTCGCATTATCAACGTTACCATACAATGCCATACATAGAGGACAGACTTTATGAGGACCCCGACCTGTCACATGATGGGGCAAGGACAGCATTATCAACGTTACCATACAATGCCATACATATAGCTTGCATTATCAATGTTACCATACAATGCCATACATAGAGGACAGACTTTATGAGGACCCCGACCTGTCACATGATGGGGCAAGAAGCAATCTCAAAACTTGCTAAGGAAATCATAAATGTGTTGGGTGGTGTCCTGGGGCCTCTCTTGGTTGAGGAAATGGGCCACACCTTCCATGACCACCACTTCCTCCAAGAGAGGTACCGTCTTCTTGAGCCCACCTTTGTGTATGAAGTCCTTGACGCCTGGCATGTGGTAAACCAGGTCAAGCTCACCCACAATGAACTTTACAGGCACTTTCACCTGAACCCCATCCCATGGTGCCATCAGCTCCCAGTTCCTGCAATAGTCGATACAAAAAAAATATAAATTCAGAAGAAGCAAGGAAAAAGCACACTTGAGGAATGAATTGCACAAAGATACTCCCAGGTAAAATTGTCAACATTATACAACTGGAGGGATCAGATCTGCGTGCCACTGATCAAGAGAAACTCCTTGATTCCAACTTTCCTATTAGCCTGCTATACTAATCAATCTGGTGAAAATCATGCTGAAACGGTAGCTAATAAATTGGTGAAAAGAAATAGACGCCCTTCCCTTCAGATCATGTATTGCACAGTGCAGAGAGGAGTATATCTAAAAACACGGAATTTCAAAGCAATGTGATTCAAGGAGACAGTAGCTTTTGGGTCAACTCAATGATTCTCACAGCCCAATGCAATCTCCTCCCTCCTCTTGTGCCCATACACCCAAGAGATCAGATTGGTCGTCCCATAGAAAGTAGCAGCTTACCGGTTCAAGTTCCTGTAGTAGTTGATCCCTCCAGTGAAGCCCTTCTCCTCAAACTTGTCGACATAATAGTCAATGTCCTCCTGTGTCAGCCACGAAGGCAAGATGACCGGGTCGTCCACCGGGTGCCCAAACCCTTTCCCTTTCACAAAGAAAAGCGGGCCAGGAATGCGGTATGTCAAGAACCCCTCGAGGACTCTCCTGGTTCCCATCTCTGCAAACTGGGCCTCGATCTCTCCAGGTTCCTGCATTTTTAACGAAATTATGATATAACAATTATGGTGGCTCTCTATGCAATCTAAAATGGACTCGATTTGATTTTACTGCTGTCACAATAGATCTCTACACAAAAATCAAATAAGTTTAATATCGTTATGTTCACTTGAATCTAACTCAGCTCGAGATGATCAGTACCTAAAACAAACCCCGTCCCATGTTCCTGAAATCATACGCAGTGCAAAAACTCCATACGACAACCCGGTTAGGTGTTTAAAGAAGTCATGTGACAACCAGGCATACCGGAGAAAGTCTAAACTTATTAACACCAGATTAAACTTCCTATAAATCTGCAAGACATGATTTGCAAGCCCAGCATCTGGAGATATGACCTTTAAGCCAAGCAACGCTACAACATATAGGAAAATCATGGGTATAGAAAGCAGAATCTGTTAAAAGAGAGACACTTGTTAAGATTACTCATCCTTCTAGACATGGTAAGCAGCAGCATTTTGAGCTCTGCAATTCGAAATTCATTGCTGAGTACGTTCTACGAGTGCATCCAATCGGCCAGAGAAAACCCAAGATGCAAGCAACAACAGGAAAAGAAAACAAAAAACAACACAACAAGAAAGACCCCTGAACCTGGAATCTGCACATGTAGTAATCATCGCCATAGGCGGCCCTGTAGCCGTCGAGGGGCTTCATCCCGGGGTTCCGGGGCATCCACGGCACGCTGAGGCTGACCAGAGCCTTGACCCGGTCGGGCCGGAGCAGGCACAGGTACCACGCCATCAGGGCCCCCCAGTCGTGGGCCACCACGAACGCCTTCTCCTCCCCCTCCGCATCCAGGAGCCCCACCAGGTCGCCCACCACGTGGAGGGCCGTGTAGGCATCCGCCGCCGCCGGGGCGTCGGAGTCGCCGTAGCCGCGGAGGTCGGGGGCGACGGCGCGGAAGCCGCGCGCGGCGAGGCCGAGGATCTGGTGGCGCCACGTGTACCAGAGCTCCGGGAAGCCGTGGATGAGGAGGACGAGCGGGCCCTCGCCGCTCTCCGCCACGTGGAGGTTCACGCCGTTAACCTTCACGGTGCGGTGCTTGATGGTCTCCATCTTCCTTCTTTGGGACTCTGCCTGACTGAAAGTTCGCTGCTGCAGAGAGAGTGTTGTTCCTCGGAGTCCTGCGATTGTTGATGATAATGATGATACGAGGAGAGAGAAAGAGAGAGAGAGAGAGCTACACGGAACTCGCGGATGGGACAAAGTTTTTTAATTTTTGGGTGGCAAAAAGATGGGACAAAGTTGAGAGGCCACAAAGGCTAAAGCGCAACCGGACAAAAGCAGACAGTATTGACTAATCGGGAGTCCATTTGAATCGATTTATTTATTCTTCCTTTTTTTTTTTAAATTGTATTTTATTTTTATTCTAATACTTACTCTGATATTTTTATTCTATTTTTTTTGCAGTATGCGGGAGTCGAAACTCACTACTACTAAAACTAAATCGTCCCCATCCTAAACCTCATTGAAAATGTGAAAATTCAAACCTCCATCTTTTTATTTTTTGTTGAAAGAATAGTTACTAAAGCAAGCCTAGTGATTCAATTAGTTTATTCAAATAACTCAAACTTTAATTAAATTTACAATCTCATCCATTAAGTTTTAATTTATTTATTGAGATATTTGAACTTTTATATATTTTCAATTTAATTTTTAAATTATATAAAAATATTTAATATTATTATTCCATTAATTTAAGTTCAAAAACAATATTAGACATTTTCATTTAATCTAAAAATGAGATTATATAAATTAATAATTTATAGAAAATATTGCATGTTGAATTAAAATTTAAGGATTCTTATTAAACAATATTACATATTGAATCAAATTTTAAAAATTATCTATGTAATTATCTTTTCCTTTTTCATAAAGAAAATTTTCTTTTTTTATATTTTTGCAATTTCATAAAATGATTTGACTTTTTAAAGTCGTGAAGTTCTTAACATCGAGGACATTTTTTTTTTTTTTTTATAGGGTGGAAATGCTTCATAGGGGGTTGGCGAAGGGGCACCGACAAAAGGGTTTGGCTCTTGTGCCGGTGTCCTAGAAGCCCATTCAGCTAATTCTATGGGCAGCGATGGCGGTACTAGCTATCTACCCCGGTTTGTAAAATTCGAGGTGCTACCTTGAGGACTTCCAAGTTTTGCCATCTTAGGTAAACTCCCAAGAAAAGTTTTGATAAAACTGAATTTGACTAAACCTGAAATTTGGCTTTGCTAAAATTTCTTCCTTTTTTTCTCCCCTAGTTTTAGAAATTAAGCCCGGCAGATTCTTCCAACAAAATTTACTTACTTCGAGTCCTTTGAAATTCTTGACTTATCTCATTATCGAAATATCGATTGACAAAAAAAAATGATGTTTAACGATGGAAGATAATGTGTTTTGAAGATTTCTTTTTGTAAGGGAATAGACAAGTGGAATATGTTTCCTGAGCTGCATAAATTCTTCTGATGGGTTTTAAGACTACAAGTGTATTTTGGATTGTTTTCGTAGACTTTTTCTCATTGGGCAAGTCAAGTCATGCATAATAGAAAATACGTCATTTGGCCTAGGGTTTATTATGCTTAATTTGCCTGGATTACAATTCATATCGAGGAAAAATACAACGAAAACGTTTTTTTTTTTTTTTTTAGTAAAGGTAAAGGTAATAGCTTTGGACAAATATACAAGACCGGCTTCAAAGCTGACACTCTCAAGGCGCATACAGAGAAAACGTTTCTAAAGAGCAATATCCCTTAAAAATTGCACCACCATTCAATTTGGGTGATTCCCTTTCAACTAATTTGTCCAAAAATAAGCTCTACAAGTGAAACACCGGTCTCTAATTGAGATTTTGGGAGAGAATCTTGGACATATGCAAAACACGTGACCATCATTCTCCCATAGCTGAAATGCAAGAGGTCAGCTTCCCCTCCAAAAAGACATTCATGAACAACTACGACCTATAAAAACACCTAGCAATCCTCTTCTTGGTTTGCCTCCGTTCAAACCGCCATCAACTTAGGACTGTAAGGCACTCCGGTGGCGGTGATCCACGCATCATCGCCCTTGAAGAAGGCCTTCGGCGTGAAGTCGACGATGTGCTGCGCAGTTATGCTCTTGATCCCGCGCCACTTCGCTCTCCCCGTCGTCGCCGAGCCGGCCCCTCTGTTCCCGTACTCCGCATAGAAGCACGTGTTGAGCGCGAAGTTGCCCATCCATGCCAACCACCCCTGCGGCTGGATCAGGTCGTCGATCTGGGACTGCATGATGATCGTCCTCGAGTAGTCCTTCCACGGGCGGCCGAGGTACGCCTTGTTGGTGTTGCGCAGGGGGTAGTAGGCGGGGTCGGCCGAGATGGTGCAGTTCTGGAGGACGATGGCTGAGGCGGAGCGGCGCTCGCTGCGTCCCGACGCGGTGACAATGCACTGCTGGTTCTCAAGGGGCTTCTTCACGAACATTTGGCAGTTCTGAAAGACGGCGAGCGCGTCGCCGAAGATGAAGTCGATGGTGCCGGAGATGGTGCAGTCGCGGTAGAACTGGCGGTGGGCGTGCGCGTAGAGGGTGTCCTGGAAGGCGTCCATGTGGCAGTTGTAAATTACGGACATGTCGGACTGGACGCGTAGCGCCACGGCCTGGTGCTTCTCGGCGCCTGCCGAGTTCTCGAACTTGATGTCCTTGGCTATGAAGTAGCTTCCTATGGCAGCTGAAACATAAATTGACATGGTTTATCAGCCCTTGTCTTGGAGACTAAATTAATGAAGAATTTAAGTGAAAATGTCAAATGGTATTTACTGAATGTTGCGGTGTTGCAGGTTTGGACTCCATCGACGTAGTTCAAGCTCCCGGTGATCACAGTCTTCGTCGGGCCGTCGCCGATAATCATGACATTGGTCGTCTTCTTGTCTACCAGTACTTTCTCTTTGTACACTCCTTCCTTGATGTATATGACGAAGGTCTTGTTGTTCTTCTTAGGAACCTCGTTCAGAGCCTCACGGATGGCCTTGTACTTGCCGCTTCCGTCCTGGGCCACAACCACGTCGGGCTTGATATCCTTAGGTGCAGCAGCGAGGAGTTTGCGTCGCCCATCGTCGACCCACGACGGGAACTCGGGGATGCCGTCCTGCTCCTCCGTCAGGAGGCGCCGGCTCACGTCGGGGATGTTGAGTGAGCCCAGCAGCGAGGAGATCTCAGTGACCATGGCGAGGCCATTGCTGGTGAGCTCCCTGGAGCTCTTCAGAATTTGCTTCATCTTCTTCGCGGCTGCACCAGTTGTGTTCTCGAAGCCATCGAGGCAGCTCTCCTGGAATGTGATGGCCCCGCTGAGCCAGACGTGCAGGTCGGCCATGTACTTGTCGAGATTGCTCACATCGAACGCACCCAGCCTCTCGAAGGAACTCTGGAGGTCGTCGATCGAGTACTCCAGGAGGTGCTGGCACGTCTCGAGGGCCTGCTTGGATCTCGGGTCCTTTGCGAGATCCTTCACGACGGTGGAGTTCTCGATTGCTGCCTTGACCTGGTTGATCGCTACTTGGAAGCCCGTCCGGATGAGGTCTTTGGGGTCGGTGCTGTTCCCGCCCGCTGCGGAAAGGCTCTTCACGCAGGTTTCTCGGTAGTCGGTGGGTTCGCATATGGCTTGAATTGACTTCATCGAGGTCGATGCCCCGCTGCCGGTACCAGCACTGGACTGGCTGGACCCGCTGCTTCTGCTGCCGGCGCTGACGGCCACGCCAATCACCACAGCCACAACAAATACTATGCCGACCCCGCCGACAGCGTATGCCGTGCGCTTTCCTCGCCCTGTTGGGCTGGAGAAGAGTTCGTATCTGCTCATGTTTTCTTCCCTCCCAACACTTTCGTTCCCCTAAAAGTAAACAAACTAATGGAATGATCGCAGAATCGAGGACTTTCGGGAATTAGCTATGAAACAGATGAAAGTCAATGGAGTTCTAGGGACTCTCTTCTTCATCCGTCAGGATCTCGGATCCTCCTATGGCTCTCTGGTTTTAATAGGTTACGGGCAGAGAGGGTGGATATTTGGAATGTGAGGAAGGGAAAGAGGAGACAGAAATGGAAAGAAGCATAGGAAATGACAGTTATTTCTGTTGGGGAACCTTAGGTGACATTTGATTTCCGAGATAGAAGAGACGGCTGTTCTTGTTTTCCTGTTTGCTACTTTGCTAAAATGGATAGTGCTATCGGGGGTCCTCTTTGTTTGAGCTAACTTTATATAGCGTTTAACTCCTATCATTGAACTGACGGTGTCAAATTGACATGCTGTAAACGAAGGCCACTTGCCAATTATATCTCCATGTGATGGGTTCATCCATTACAATCTCATTTGCCGGAGAAAAAAAGCATTGTATGTATAGACTCACATAGATTATAGCATAACCATAGCTAAGTACGGCGCACAGAATGTAAGGAATGGTATGATTTTTTTTTTTTTTGAGTGACATAAGCATCGACATTGTGGATTCTTACATGAAATAGAATGAAAGATTCTCATGATTCAGAAATCGATTGTCACAAAGCTAGATTCCCATGTTTACATCTATTTGTACTTGGTTGGAACACCACCAAGCCTATGCCATGGAGTCAAATCAGATTACTCTGTTAATAGTCTAAATAGCAAAACACAGGCCCGTGGCTTTGGGCATAACCTCAGAGAATGGGCAAGTGCAATAAATCGAACCAACGCCAGGAGATCTAAGAAAACGAGCACGCTATCGCTCGAGCAAACCCTTTATATTTCGTTTACTCATTATCCTCTTTTGGTTTCCATCCCAAGGCGTCTCTGGCATGATCTCTAGCATCTCATTAGCTTATAAGACTACTTATAAAGAAGCATTGATATCATTTCAAGGGGGATTGGCCATTGGTACACAGGTTAAGTGTATTCAGCACAATAATCACCATTTTGGTACAAGAAACGGTTCTTGTCTATGATTGTGTAAATCAACGATAATGGAGGTGACCGGTGTAAAAAGATGATCATATAGCTTCGCTTACGTTACATCTAAAAAAATTCCAGAAGGAAAAGATAGCTGACCACTTCATGCTGTAAGACTCAATTGTGTTATTGAAAGGAAAACAGGAGAAGAAATTACTTATTCTGGCGTTACCAGCGTCGTCTTTTACAATATGTTCTGCCAGCCTTATAAAAGGATATTAACCATTTTCGTCCCTGATTCTTCTCAAGCTTTTATTAACAACGTAAGATTAATGATTGGCATGCTTCATTTCAGAGTATTCTGACCTCATGAAGGCAAACATGCTCTGCTTCGGCTTTTCTCCAGGATTTCCTTAGAGTTTCGCCCTCTGAAGTTCTAATTTGGCAATTGTGCCCAAATGTACTTCATCTGGACCATCCGCAATTCTTAGAGTTCTTGCCGTGGCCCAGAGATGTGATAGGACAGTGTCTGAAGATAATCCAGCTCCGCCATGCACTTGCATAGCCATGTCGAGCACCTTCAGTGCCATGTTGGGAGCTGCTACCTGCTCCATATGGCAAACAAACAATTCAGGACCAATGGATGATGATTATCAACAATCAGTTCCTTGTTCAAAGGTTTCGATTACCTTGGCCATCGCAATGGTTCCGCGGGCCTTCTTGTTCCCAAGCCGATCAAGCTGGTCAGCTGCCTCGAGAATTAGCAGTCTAGTTCTTTCCAGTTCTATCCGACACTTAACAATGCAAATGACATCATCAGTATCAATCTCTAAATGCCGCCAAAAAAAAAGAATTGTTCATTTTGACCAGGTAAAACAGTTAATTTATATGTTGATTCTAATACAATTCTAATTCTGTTTCAAAAATAATATCCTCATCTACATAATCAAATAATCTTATCTGTTGAGAGTCATCAGAAACGTTTTAACTTTTCACTAGACATTCATCTGACATGGCTTCTAAGTTTACTACCTCATCTACATCAATCATCTAGCAATCAGAGATATACCAAGTAAAAGGACTTTGCCCTAAGCATGGGCTAAGGTTCATGATTTATCTACTAATCAAATGGTTTACATTCAATCTTCAGGCCAATCTTCCATGTAATCTTCTTTCACTTAAAAAGGAATGGCTTCTTTAAGTTTTTTTTTTTTTTTTCTGACTATATCCCTATAAATTACCTTAGCCATATCTGACAAGAACGATCCTTGCTCTGCGATCAACTTCCCAAATACTTTCCTTTCAAGGGCCCTTTGAGCCATCATCCACATGCCACGTTCAGCTGCACCAATCAATCTCATACAGTGGTGCAATCTTCCAGGACCAAGCCTACCCTGCCAGATTTAGGGAACTATTAAAATCAGCAATTCACCATATCCGGAGATGACAATCATTAATCTAGATATTAATGGCACTACCTCTGTAAAATCAAGCAAAAAAAAAAAAAAAAAATCTGGGAATCCAATCAACATATGTACCTCGTCCTCAGGAAAAAATGTCTACGTCATCTTAACCCCCCCCCCCCCCCCCCCCCAAAAAAAAAAAAAAACGAATAGAAAAACACCCCTCAATCCCAAAATAAAATTCATTACAAAATGAACAATCAGACATCTCCCCAAGTGAAGTATCTCTCTCCCTGGTATAGAGCCAGAAAAATCAATTTTCCCAGGAACTAAGTCAGGCGACTTCTAATAATTTTAGGAGTGTACGTAGTCATTAGTCACCTGAGACATAAAGTTACCAGGAAATGAAAACTTAATACCTACCTGTGCAATTTCAAAACCACGACCTTCGCCCAGAAGGATATTCTTTGCTGGTACACATACATTCTCAAATGATATTTCTGCATGTCCATGAGGAGCATCATCAAATCCAAAAACCATGAGTGGTCTTTCTACATGAACACCTGGAGACTCCATATCCACTAAAATCATTGATTGCTGCTTGTGCTTGGCAGCAGAAAAATCAGTTTTCCCCTGACAATCAACATCACAATTTGTTTGTAAAAATCGATCTCAAATCCAACTCAAAACAGCAATTATGCGGATGAGCTCACCATTACTATAAGAATTCTGCATCTCGGATCCATGGCCCCACTTGTCCACCACTTCTTACCATTGATGATGTATGAATCTCCTAATCTTCAAAAAGAGAGCGTGCAGACAGGGACAGTCAATTTCTTCTTATGGTTTTCTTCATTGGGGAGGGGAGTTAAGGAGAATCCAACAATGACATCAAGAGTGTGGGAGACACTTAACCAATCAGGTGAGGCATACTTCAAATATATTTTGGCATGAAAAGCACAACACCAACAAAAGATTTGAAATCAAACTCTATGTTTTTCATCACCAACGATCCTATCCAGGATATGCTCTGTCAACCTACCTTCGGATGGAGCATTCTATATTGGTTGCATCAGAAGATGCAACTTGTGGTTCTGTCATTGCAAATCCTGACCGGATTTTCCCCTCAAGCAAAGGAATAAGCCATTCATTTAGTTGATCTTTATTTCCATACCGCAGCAATACCTGATTTAAATGGAAAAGCATTGTGACTATCAGATTTATACTACACAAAGACATTACAAAACAAGAGTGGCATAAAATCTAAATATCAAATATTTACACATATCAAAGTATCCATGGTGCGAAATAGCTAAAATGGCAGGTGAAGCACACTGAGAGAACACATGAGCTACAGATGGCAGATTCCCAAATGTGCTTCCCCCCCCCCCCCCCCCCCTTTCCTTCCTTCCTTCCTTCTAGAACCAAAACATGTAGTTAAACTTCCACATCGATGTGCACCATTGCCCGACAAATCCACATCCCTACTTAAGTCCCATATAGATAAGTCCATTTCAACCAGAGATTAGAAAAGGATAATTTCAAACTTGATCACGAGATAAGGGCAGTGAAGGAAGAGCAATTGGTTCATTGCCTAAATAATCAATACATATCTTACCTCCATATTTCCAGTATCCGGTGCACTGCAATTAAAAATCTGTGGAGCCCAAACAGAACGGCCCATAATCTCACAAAGGTAGCCATACTCAAGGTTAGAGAGGCCTGCTCCTAACAACTGATCATATGCCTCATTGCTGAATGCATAACTTTTCCCTTTAGAAATTAGTTCCCTTGCTCTAGCGGCACTATCGAGCTGCATATATGATAATAGGGAATAAGGGTCAGACAGCTTATATAGCTATGCTTTAAGTAGGAAGACTTCGGGTTCGGCAATTGGGGAAGTTTTTGGGGACATGCAAAGACTTTAGGTTAAAAAGCTTTTTCAAAATGCAAATAGTGTTTGATAAAGTGTAATTGAAAAGTGCCATGGCAACGAGCTTTGGTTTAAATGCTATTTGGAAAAAAGTTTTGAAATTCGATTTGCGACCGCTAGACATCGGTGAGCCACAGCTGGTCAGATCTGGCACCAGAAGCAGTCGCCCCAAGTCATGCGACCTCACCCGGCCCTTGTCAAGGGCTGCTTCAGGTCACACAACCTCAGCTTAATGAGGGCCATCTAAGGTCGCGCAACCTTAGGCAAGGCTCACTAGCAACATCGCATGAGGCTGCTAGTGTAAATGGTGAGGGTAAAATCGGAATTTCAAAAGTTTAGTGAGAGCAAAGTTGGAAAAGAAATGAATTAGCATTCTGGAAATTCTCAAAGATCAAAACTGCATGGAACTTCCATTTTGCTAAGGGCCTGGAGGACTTTGAAAATGCAATGCATCTCCCAGAAGCTCTTCCAAAAAAGCTGCTGAACACTTGCATTTGCCCCCAAAGCCCATTTCCAAAGCCGAACCAGATGCCTTCCTACGGGACATCACTCTCAGTAAAAGAGCAAAAGAAGTCTACTAAATACTCATACTCATACAGGTATCCACAGGTTCCACAAGCCTTCTCTTTTTGCCAGCTCTTTCAATCTCTCCTCCTCAGGATGAACAGTCCATCGTGAATTAGATTGAGCAAGTTTGTAAAATTCATTTTCCATGGGGTATATGCGATCTTCCATAAATTTGATCAGCTTGTTTCTCAAGTTCAAGACCTTTTCATTAGGGACAAACCGCCCTCCCTCCAATGAGAAGCTTCCTTCTCCACCATAATTAGCAGGTGTGAAGGAACTGAGAAATCTTGGAGCTGGAAAGTAAAAAGTAAAGGACAGAAGGATAAATATGAAGGTCCAAATTTGGGTAAGGAGACAATAAGGCCAGCAAAAACCAAGAGAAACCAAAATTAGGAGACAGGTAAAAGAATTTACTAAGCTAATCAAGGTCCAGTATTTATAGCACAGAATCACAAAATGATGCAAGATGCTCAAATTGAATAATGAGACCAAACACTCGGTCAACCATTATGATTGAAAAGTTCTGTGGTTGGTTGTAGTAAGCTTTTAGCATCATTGGCCATGTTTGATCAATACATTCACTTAGGAGACAAAATTTGCAACGTGGGGTTGTGACCCAAGTGGGAGCAGGCATTTTGAAGTGAGGCCACCAAAACATTTCTGCATAAATTATCCTAAGCATAACCACCCTCTTTCCAAAAGTTGCCTTCATCAATCTGATGATAAACTACATCACATAAAAATCTTTTTAACTTTATCAAGCGATAAAGACACTTGGATGTGTTTCTAACACATGCATAAACTCTACTAGTTAATCTTAGATCACCATGTAAGTGCACTGACAGCTTTGACCAGTTGATTAAAATATCCAAACTTCTGGGGCTTCTCTCACTTTGACTCCTGTCATTTCATAATTCTTAATTTACTCCTAGAGTTAATTTAACAGTTAAAGCAACCCAGTAGCTTAACAGAAGAATGATCTTGACCACGTGCTGTGCACTTATTCCAACCACGGGTTCGGCCAAGCTTCAGAATTTATTATAAATTTCCTTCCAATACTCTACCATCTGAAGCACCTGTAATGTCTTTTCATGTTAGAATAGATAATATCCATAAAGCTCTTTAGGGGGTTCCACTACTCAAACTCTTTTATCTTGATAGTTTATTGATGTGCATTACTCATACCGTTGATTACTACATCTAAGTAAAACATTTTCCCATGACCCATTTTCATTCTATCTTCCTTACAAAGGATCCAGTGAACTGAGCACGCACCTCAGCATCGAGGTGTTGTGTGATTGAATTGGCTAGTCTATTACTCATGACCAAGGATAATACACGCCGCACGCTTTGAACTAGGCCAACAGCCAGAATTCATGACACCCGTCGTGGTAGATTTAATACCATGTGATTTATCCAGCTAGTTTGATACATTCAATTTTCTTTCCCGCGCACCTTACTACTTAGGGTTGAGTACTGTCTTGAGATTGGATATGCCTTATGGGACGTTAATGACATGCTAAAAGTATGAAAACTGGTGGTGTGAAATTTAAGAAAATATACATAGTGTTGTACTTAGCTAAAGAAATATAAGAAGGTTTATCTACCAGGTGGAGGGTGCTCAGGAAGCACAGATTTCCTTTCAATAAAGGCCCATGCAGAATCTATTAGGTCATTAGCTATTTGACCCGCGTGTTGTGCACGTTCACCTCCTGAGGCATTGCCCTACATCATCATATGCAAGTCCATCATACATAAAGAAAACAATGGCCATGGAGCCACAGAGTTTTTAGAAGTACCATGATCCATCTACTGTAGACTCCAGTGTATATTGATGCACCACGAAACAATGAAAAGGCCATGTAGAACTTCCAAGCAGCAGCAGGCCATGATTTGTCCTTCCATGCAAATTTCAAAAGCATAGTAGTCAGTCATCTAATTGAGCACACACCAGAATGAATGCCCAAATAAGCACCAAAGTTTAATCTTTCTTATGTACTCTTTTTTTATGGCGTTCAATGTATAGGGCCTCAGCTCTTAGAGCACCGGACTAATCCAATCATACCACTGGGTAGCTCAGTTAGAATTGCCCTTGCTTGGACTCAAACATATACATAACCAAGCAAAAAGATTTCGGAATACCAAATTTTGGGTGAATCAAGGTAAGCATACTAAACCAAGGCCCAAGGCTTGTAGCATTCTAAATTAGATATACTTCACAATTGCTAATGCCAGTAATACCAACAGAAAAAGAAAACTGTGGACTAAACCAGATTGGCCTTGCCCTGGAGTGATATTTCACTCAGTTAAATCCAACCCAAGAATTCAGCATAAGGTATCATTCTCTGCAATCAAGGGCGAAGAGTGCTGCCGCACAGGTGCCACAGTTAAATTTGCAATAGTGTACTTAAACATCTACAGCTTGAAGAGAGTTCTCTTAAAAAAAAGGTATTCTCAAAATGTACCAATATGTGCAAAGGAATCATCAGTCATATAAAAAGTACACTACCAATCAAAAACATAAAAAAATGAAAGTATACTTACAGATGCTGAGCAGTATTCAGCCAGATATTCAGCCATGGATGGAATACCTTCTGGAATTCCAGAAAGCTCAAAACCTTGACCTGCACGGGCTTTATCCAACCTAATTTCAATAACGTAAGGCTGCAAAAAGATTTAAAAATCAACAGTTAACTGCGACAGCACAAATGGAGTACTTATTCCAGCTTAGTCTCATGCTTAAATATTAGAAAGGAAAACGCCAAACTGGATGACAAAGATTCTGCCCAAGAAAATAAAACAAATGGAAAAAAGTTCTTTTTATGCAAGGAAATGAACTTGGAACTTGAATATAAGTACCAAGCAGCAGTATGCAACATCGCACATCTGGTTTCCAAGTGTAGACAGTTCCCAGTCAAGAATACCGATAACTCGATCCTGCACAAATAGAATCTAATGAGATTAACGTCTTTGGCATCACAATTTTCGTTTCACTCAACCAACATGTCACCATCGAAACAATGAGAAAAACTCAATTCCAACATGTTATGCAAAAGAACTGCCAATAATAAAGCAAGCACATTGAGTTGCCAAAGTGCTCGTATCTTTCCTTATCATAAAAACGATCTTAAACGAATATTTTTTCCAATACCAGACCTCCACGGGATGGAAAATAAGATTGTCGAGACGAAAGTCTCCATGAACTATGCCTGCTGTAGCTCCCGAAGAATCTTCTTGAGGAATATGCTGACGAAGCCAATCGATCAGCTCAAACATTTTTGGATTTCTCTCAGGCTTACCCTCTGCAGTTGATGCGATATACTGCTTAGCCCATCTCTCTACCTAAATCATGTATCCAAATGGACATGGCCATCAAATCGCACAATATGAGGTTCTATATAAGATTTCAACAGCAAGAGCTTTACAATTCCCAAGAGGACTTAGGATCCCCATTGTCTCATCAATCACAATGTTTAGGAGAAAGTAAGAATTCACTTGCATACCTGTCGCTTACAATAATTATCCTTCCGTCCAAACTTTTCTAGGCCCATAGCATCCACATTAGCAGAATGTAAAGATGCCAAAGCTTTCGCAGTTGCCCCATATATTACCCTTCTCCTACCTGGTGTGACACCCTGGTATAAAGTGAAAAGGAAAATTAGATACCTGCATCAAACTTATCATAAATAACAATGTGAGAGCCAGGCACTAACTAGGGGTGTAGTAAAATTTTAGTGCAGGCCGAAAGACCATACCGGCAGCCTGGGGTCTATGAATATACGTCCTTCCAGGTACTCCATGATGTAAAATGCTGTCCCGATCACAGTGGGATCAGTACATAAGCAGAATACTTTAGGAACTGGGACCTTCGTGCGCGAACCCAAAGCTAGGAGTACCTGTCGCAAATGGGAACCAGAGTACTATAATTACAATAAGTCTAATCCATGACCGCAGCTAAGTAATATCATCAGCAATCCGCTAGTCCAAAGAGTCAAAAACACACCGTTCACATACTTCCGGTCAGACTGTTAATCAAATTACCATTTTCCTTACAGACAGAGACTGCGAATCGTGGTGACTGCAGTAATCAGAACGTCCCCCACCAATTAGCCGATCAGCGGGAGAGAAATTACCGAGATAAAGCAAATTCACACAAAGTAATCGAGCGCCGTCGACCGATATACATCAAGCGTTTCACCTGAAACTCTCTCTCGACGGCGTGGGCGGATTGCAGCAACACCCCCGGCGGCTTCTTCCGCATGACGTAACGCTGCAGCTGGCCCCCGCTCCCGACCTCCATGAGGAACGTCGGGTTCGACTGGCCGTGCCCGAACTGCAAAAAAAAAAAAAAAAGAACCACAAGCGCCATTCCTCATTGGTCAAAGGCGCGAGCGAGGTGAATTGAAATCGAAGAGGCGGAAGACTCGACGGCGGACCGGACCTGAGAGACGGCGAAGGTGGACGGGGAGAGAGGGAAGCCGGGGACGTTCGCCGATGCGTAGCGGCGGAGGGCGTCGAGGTCAAGCTGGTGAGCCGAGTCGACTCGCTGCAGAAGATCGCCGGTTCGACTCGCCATCTCGCTCTCGCTCACGCCGTGCGATCGCTGGTTTGGGATTGAATTCGGTATTACGAACGGCCTTCGGACCAAGTGACGAAGTTTCAGAGACGAGAACAAATTGTTAAGAAATGCGAGGGAGGAGAAGACAGAGAGAGGGAGGCGACAGAAGGGAAGGCGGCAATAACTTATCTCGTTGAAAGCATCGAAAGACGACGATGCTCTGCCGCTAGACAAGATCGATTTGACTTTCGGCCGGAAATTCAATAATTTCAGAAAATCTCCCCATTTGGGAATATATCACAAATGCCCATCGACTTTTACTTAATATATAATCTCATCTCAAATTTTTTTATTTATTCAATTTGATTCATAAATTATTGATAAATGTCCAATCTAGTCCCTGACTATTTGAAAATTGATCAATTTTGTCATTCCGTTATTTAAAGTTAACGAAATTTGACATTTTGGTCTTTTTTTCTCCTTCTTCTTCAACCTCGCCTGCGTTGGGCGAGCCTGACGTCGGTAGGGGTGACCTCACCTGCATCAGCAAGGACCACCCTCGTCAACCTAGGGTCGCCCTTCTCTCCGCCATGGTCGACAAAGGGAAGAGAGAAGAAAAAAATAAAAGGAAAAATAGTCCTCATTCAAATATTTGAACGAATGAACTAAATTAGACATTTATTGATAATTTATGGATCAAATTAAACAAATCGAAAGCTCATAGATGAAATTGCACATTATAGAAGTCCATAAACCATTTATAACATTTTCCCTTTTTATTTTATCTTTAAAAAAATAAACATAAATTATTATTAATAATAAAATATTTTTTTTATTAATTAATTAGAAATAAGCGATTATTATTAGAAGACGTGAAACAAATGAAATCTTAACTCGGGCTCGGGATTGCCGGTGAGAGAGATTTCGCTCTTGCCCTCGGGAATGGGAAGGCGGGGATTGACGGATATTTCTAAGTTGTGACGTGGAGGATAGGATACATGGTTCCGGTATCGAAGTATCAATTGGCCACGTCGTCGTGTGCATAGATGATTGCCTAGAGAGAGTCGTCCAATACGGCACGCTTCTTAAACATTATTGTATTTGTCGCCCTTACCTTTCCGATTTGCTAAAATACTAATGCAAACTAATTGAGGCTTTTCCTCTCAGGGGTACTCTATTTTAAAATTCTAGAATAAATATGATTTAATTCTCGATAAAAATAGCTCAAAAACATGGTTTTAATAAGCGAGTATCTCTGAATTTATATAACGGTGGGTTTGGTTCAACTTCGGTTATCACACTGATGAAAAAAGTAGCTGGGATCCTTCTGACACTGCTGAAAAAAGTCGACCATAGCATCAGCGACTCTGTCGGGCTGATGTGGATCGATATGGAACCCTGATACACCATCTTCAATTATCTCAGCCGGGCCACCCTGACATGTTGCAAATAGGTAGGCCACAGGTCATTGCTTCGACCACTGTGAGACCAAAGGCTTCATAGAAAGCAGGTTGAAACATGGGACAACATATCAACTCATGATCTGAAAAGAAAGCAGTTCATAACGTTATAAAAAAAAAAAAACCCAACTTGCACGAAAGCACCTTTAGTGTCTGCAAGACACTGATATAGCTCGCCATTACAAGCCCAATTCATTTGCACAGAAATCCACCAGAACGGGCCATGCAAGTTGTACTTCTTCATAAGTTCATGCATCTTTTCAATTTCCTTCGATTCTTCCCTATCCTGGGATTTTTCACATCTATATAACCATCGACTACCTAGGTAGCACAGACACGTTCAAAGGGCCTCCGTGTCGTGTCGGACACGTGTCGGAGTTTCCGATACGTGGTCAACTCTTTCCGACACGCGTATTGGAGCGTGCCCGGAGGTTTGTGGGCGGATCCGCAGGTGCGAAGGGAAGAAAGTGATGGAGGATGAAGGCAAGGGTGAGGGAGCTGAGGCGACGAGGAGGGAGGGCTCCGACCGCCGACTGCAACATTGAGAAGCCTTCTCGATCGTCTTGGTTGGCTGCGACCGCCGACTGCAACGTCGAGATGAAAAACGGAAAGGTCACGATGGAGGGCTGGATGCGAGGCTATGACGACAAAGTGGGGAACGGAGGTGAAGCATCGGTAAGAAAGGTGGAGACCGAGCGAGGGAGAGGAGAAAGAAGGCGATCGCCGAATGCTAGGGTTTTCAATTTTTGGAAGAAGAGCATGGAGAGAGAGAGGACGTGTTGACGGCTTCTTGGGGAGAAAAAGAAAGCCTCTCGTGCAGTGCAATGTAACTATGGGAAGAGATGTGTGCAGGCGGTGGGTGGTTGAGTGGGGTGGGGAAAATAAATGGATGGGACCATTTAACCCTAAAAAAAAATATTTAATATTAAAAAACTTTATTTTTTTTTTGTCAAAATCTATAAAAGTTCTCTCTTTCTTTTACGGATCGAGAGAATTTGTGTATGTTGAATAACTTTATTAATACATGTTATTAGTATAGATTTATTATAAGTTTTTTTTATTATTTATTTATTTATGAATATGAATAAATTAATTTAAACATAATAATTAATCATGTATATATAAAAATATTTATTTAATATTTAACGTGTCGAAATTCTCTACTTTTTTAGAAATAACGTGTCGCGTGTCGTGTCGCGTGTCCATATCGCCGTATCCGTGCTACCTAGTCGACTACAACGAGATTTACTGGTTCCCTGAGCTTGGTACTCTTACCATTGCATTCCACCAGTCCAGTTATGTTCTTGACCCTGTCAAGTCTTGCCATGGAGAATATGATTGGCTTTGAGCGATCCATCAGCATTCCTCTTCATGGAGATGCGTGGTAACAATTAGAGTAAGTGCACTGTGCCTTCGAGGGCTATATGGAGTTCGAGGACAATCATTCAGACGTAAAAATACTTTCAAATACAGCACAAAGCTTTTGCACAAAATTCAGTTATCCATTTTTACCCAACAGAAAGTACAGTTATCTGATTGATGCTATCAAAAGATTGAAATAAACTAATGCACCAGAGATTCCATCATTTAATTCTTTCCTCGCACATAAAAATATACATGCCTCAAGCAAAAAACTATCATTTCGGCCATCATGTGGTCACAATGATGGCTCTTTAGCACGTATCAATTGACTCTGGTTGATAACCAATCCAAAGTTACTCAGAAAATACTGACTGGTTACAGGGTTGCTGCATCCATCTCTACATCTCGTGTGCATATTCAGAGGAGCCACCTATAGATATTTATCCCTTCGCCATCAGACAACAAATAAATTCGCTCTACCTTCACACGAGATTAGATAGGCAATACAAAAGCTGGCCTATACTCACACATCAGATTCAACTGGAATGACAAAAAAAACCAACCTAGGTCAAAGTGACCTGAAAATGAACAAAGTCTCGTAAGCACTAAATACCCACACATGCTTGTTGCTTTGTTTATCGCTGAATAAGAGAGCTTCAATTGAACTGTGAAAAGCTGTAAGTCTCCTTTGTCTGGCTGAATAAGGAAAATATATGCTCATTTCTGCACCTGGATATACAATGTTGAGTTTGGGATCGAAAACATCAATCCCGTGAATGACACGGTATAATCCAGGAAGAGTGAATGCTGTGTGGCTCTCGTACCGTCCAACATTCTTTGTGCTGAGAAGATAAAAATTGTCAAACTACTGAAGGAGGCACTGAAATATCAAGTATAGAGAGAATCAAGATGGGAAAATCAATCTGTCCTAAAGCATGTAAGGCAACAAACGTTTAGGCCCTTAATAAATAGCTGCATGAATCTGCTATAATCATTTTAAATAATATAATCATGTTAGATGAACACGAACATGTCAGAGCTCACCTTCCTCTGACCTCTTGATATGTGCTGGTGATAATGAAATCTGCATTGTTCACTGCAATAAGATCGGCTGTAAATTGACTGGCGAAATGATACTTGTCCTCATAATTTCTCCAGTATATGTCAGAATCTGGATACTTGGTCTTTTCAAGAGCGTGGGCAATATTGCACTAAAAGTAGATTTTATCAAAGGAATTTCAGAAGAACTTCTTCATTCTTCCTCAAATAAGCGAGGAAAAGCAGTCAAGTAAGTGAGGAGAAGCAGACATAAATAGTCAATTAGCACTGAGAGTTAGTATAATTTGTTCATAGACTAACTAAAAGCACGAAATCTAAAAGAAATCACACAAAGGAACAGACCAGAGTGATTCCCAGCTTATATGATAACAGAGAAGCAACAATATTTCCATCACTGTAGTTTCCAATTATCAGATCTGGAATGCCCTGTAACTCAGCCACAATTTCATTCGATGCATCCTGACGCAACATGAACATGTGGGACAGATGAATAATAAGAGCAAGTAAATAAGACTTTTCCTATCCTAGTAGCTCAATCATTGAGAATTTTCCAGTCCTAATGGCTCAGTCATCCTCCTCTCTCTCTCTGTCTCCGTCTCTCTCTCTCTCACACACATGGGGATAGCTTTAGTCATTCACTGGTTCATCACCATGAACTACCCTATTGGTTGGGACTGAACATTTATCAACCACTAAAATTCCACTGCATCATATGATTATTTTCTAAACCTCGTTCCATTCAACAGTATTTTTTCCATAGAGGTGGATGAGCTTATGAAGGTAATTTCTCTTCCTTGTATCTGCAGAAAAGACACATTCAAATAGGGAAAGCTTCTGCCGGTGCCAACAAATACCATCTTTGTCTCATTCAATCAGACTAAGGATGCCTGACACAGTAAATAGAGGAGGTAAAAGTTTCTAAATTTCTGATTTTTAGTGTAATTAATGAAGCAAGAGAGAAGAGACAGTATAATTCAGGCTGAACTCACATCAGCAAATGTCTCCAGGAATGGCCAGACATCAAATCTTGAAATCCATTTCCAAAGGATCCCATTCTCAGATCTAAAAGGCACCCGCAAAATATGAGCGCCTTCAGTTCCACTAATTCTTTCAACTCGTTGGTTGCATGTTGTGCCTCTTGCTTCATGAATCAGCCAGGTCACCTGATAGCAGTCGACCAAAAATTCAGGTGCAAGTTTAAGTGAAACCTCCATTCTGAAAAAATAAATAAATAAATAAACAATCAGACAGACTTACAACAATGTTTTTTGGCATTACATCTAACCCTTGCTTCTTAATACAAAGAAGCATCTCCTTCTCAAGTGCACGCACTTGATCAAGTATGTAAACGACCTGTGAACATATTGGAGCCATTGCAACTGGACGTATCACGATCCATTGTAGTTTGGACTAACTATTGTGCTGTGATCTGCATAACCTTTATAGTCGAAAGTCTACAGCTCAACAATGAAACAACCAGGATTACATTCATTAGTTTCACAGGCATAGTACCTGTTCAGTATCTGGCTATCCTAAAACATTTGCCTGGCCAAAGAAACCATGAGGAGACACAACCACCACATTGAACACCATCAGAATTCTTCCTAGAAATTTCTCCACGGTAGAGGGATCAGGAGCCTGAAGAATTTCCAGGAGAAGACACATTGACTCTAACACTCTCTGCAGTGTGACCCTTGACCTCTCTGGAACCCCATCATCTGCAATCTAGAGAAACATTCACAAGATCAAAAGACTAAGAGACTTTTAATCACAAACTGACAGTCCAGTATTTACCATTGCAATGGTTTGCTTACTCAAACTCAAACTTGGAATATGGCGTTGTAAAAGGGAGCATATGGAGGTATTCATCTGCCCTTGCCAAAGCCAATATAAGTTCGGATAATGATTGTATTCGTTCATTTAACACAAGAACCTGTTTTGTTTAAAGGCATGTTCCCCCCATTGACGACACAATAACAAAACTATGAAGTTAGGCATTTAAAAAAAAGTTGGGATATGTTCACAAACATATGAGAAAAGCCAGAGAACTACAATTCTACCTCAGGCAGTTCTAGAATTACAGCCTCATCTACTTATATGACCATATGCAGGCTCTGAAGTGTGCTTGTTAAATACAACTTGAAAAGTAATTTCTCTCCCACAGGATACTTACATGACCATCATGCCTGTGAGTGCAAAGAAAATCAAGAAGATGCTCTAGACTTTCCTCGTTATGGAACATTAATGACAAGAAATGACGGTTGAGGAACTGCACACCATTCCCAATGGAGGAAGATTGTGTCAGTCGGGGAAAAGAAGTATTGAATGGTTCAAAATCAAGTTCAAGAATCTAGCTGCTGCTGCACCTGCCACAAATTTTTTAAAGTTCAGATCCAGCTTTGAATTTGTTCAAGTGTTAAAAAAATTCCTGATGATATTGTCAGTCTAATAAATGAAGAAGCATGCAGGGAAGATAAGTTTACCCTCGATTGACAAGTTCTTCCTTGAATACTCTGCAACAGTCAGATGATCAACTTTCATTTCAAATACGTTAACGCGCACATATTCCCACACACCGCGTCTTGAACGTATTGCCAAAGTAGCAAATGGAGGCAGAACTATAGCTTCCTGCCACATGAAGTTATCAATCTATCAGTGGAAGGGTGATAACTCCATGTTGACCTACAGAGCTTCTCCAGCGTTTAATGCGATTCTGGTGAAAGGCGATCTGAATAGGTCCATTAGCCAGGAAAGGGGGACCGTGACATTAAGCCAGTTGATCGGTTTCAGGATTGTTCAAGCTCGTGTTCCAATTAAACATTATGCATGCTAGATGCAGTAAGAAAAGGTAATTCCACAGTAGCTCTTAGTAAGCTGAAGACCCAAGTACACAAAACAGCCAATATACTTAGCTTGAACTGAGACTTTAAGCATGCAGGTGAATTCATTCTTACTGGTTCCCAAGGATAACATAGTGAATTTTTTGAAGAAATCGAATTCATTATTTTAATTCCATGAAGTTATGACCTCCTTTGGTATCTAACGCGCCAATAATCATCCTCTCGTGCATAAAAGCTCAAAATTAAGTAGACGAGGTAACATTAGAAGTCCGTACTCTGTGAGTACTCAATGTCGGACAGTTAGCAAAGATCCAATGCTGTCACGGTAACAGAAATTCACCTTTGCCGATCCTAGGACTTTTGCCAAGGGGCTATCATCGAGCTTCTCTATGCCTCGTTCTACCCTCATCATACTAGAGTACTCGTCCACGAGATGATGTGGCTGTAGTATCCCCTTCCCCTGCGCGACACGCCTGCAACAAGTGCACACCAAAGAAATTGGCTACGGGTTTCGCAGATTGTTCTAAGGTGATCTGACCATCGCAGAATGAGAGAGAGAGACGTGGAGAGGAGAGAGACGAGTTCATTTATATGAGCAGAGAGCGTCTCCTGGATCCCTTCCCTCATGCTCCGGGACCCTTCACTTCGTCCGACCCTAAGCGACATTTCTGTTTCCCCAGGAGTAGCAGGGAGAGAAACAGAGCAACATGAGCAGAAGACTGAGGTAGTTAGAATTAAGGTATAACCGTCAAAGTCAACTCTTTTTTTCGTGGGTATTATCGTCTTTTCAATATTCCAGAATTTAGACCTTTTCTTTTTGAGTCGTTCACACAAGTATTCGACGGAATATATATTTGGGTCACCAACTACAAGTTTAGGGCTTCTTCTTCTTCTTTTTCAATGAGAATTCACCTTGAATTAATTTATCAACTTTCATCCTAGATCAAGATAAAGGTTAGCCAATTTTGACAAGATCAAGATCGTGATTTAGAGCAAAATTTCTTTAGATTGTAGCTTTTATTTCGATTATATATGTTTGCTAAAAGAATGATTAATATTGTGGAGTCCATTTATAATATATATTTATACTTATGTATATTTATGTGATCTTTTTGTTGAGCTTGTTATATTAACGACGGGTGAAAGTTTATTCTTTGGGCCAATCGGATGAAATAAAAAGATAACATAAGATTAGAGGGACATTAAATCTGATATGAGTTTTTTTTTAAATAAATTATAATTGATTGTCGTAACAGTGTTTATTTTTTCACTTGCACAAAACTGAAATATATAATCTAGTATAAACCATTTGTTAAATTATATTATATATCATATAAATCCCCCTCTTTACATAATTCTTAGTTCATATTATATATTATTGTAAAATATAAGGACTCGTTGATGGTTAGAAAATTCCTAATTAATTTTTATGCAATATAAGAAAATGGTTAATGTCACCTAAAATTCCAAATTGGTACATTCATAATAAATTTATCTCAAATTATTTTTGTTACCACATTAAATCTCAAATTGATGCAGTTATGATAAATTTACTCTATATTAGTTTATGTTATATTTTACTATCAAATTAATGAATTTGATAACACGTAACAGTTGACGGATATATCGGTTTAAAGTTTTACCCTTTATTCGTCATGGGAATATTAGTTTGTGATTTTTTTTTGTTTAATTTAACCGAAACTAATGAGAGTAAATTTATTATAAATATATCGGTTTGATTTTTTTAATGATCAAAATATTAATTTATAATAAATTTATCATAAATATACCAATTTAGAGTTTTCTCTAATAAAAAATTAGATTATGGTAAATTTGTTATAAATATATAAATATAAAATTATTCATGATATTAAAACCCTAAAAAAATGTGATATGTAACCAACAACTTCCAAGAAAATCCTTAATAATAAGAGTTATGAAAATTCGTAACACTAAAACTTATTTAACCTTGTTTGAAAAGACGACAAAGTGGGTCAGAACCAATTTTTATCCCATCGCATGACAAATTTAAAATTATTTGATTACGTATCCAATTACCTGTTTTAAATAAACAAATTACCTGCTCAAATAGTTTTGAGCTTGCAACCAAAAAACATATTTACTGGAGTACAAGAAGCCATTTCACGTTTAATGACAGTTTATTTTCACGCCTCCCAGAACCAAAAATTACCACTCTTCTTTTCTTGAAACGACTCCGAAAAGTTTTCACTCGAAACTGTTCAGCTTCCCTCTGAAACTGTTTCTCTCTTCATCACTGACGTCGTTCACTGTAAGCTTAAGCTCTCTCTCCCTCTCCCTCTCCCTCTCCCTCTCCCTCTCCCTCCCCCTTCGTCTCCCTTTCGTTAATGCCTGTGCCTACCGAGTGACTCGCTGACTCGAGTTTATTGTGGTTTCTCTATTTCTTTTCCCTAGGATTTGGTTCTTGGATAGCTGCGAGCTGGAGTAATCCACTCGTGAATCAACTCCATATCCCATCATCGTTCATACCATGCCTCAGTTACGTTTTTGACGTTCGGCAAATTCGAACTGAGTCTCGGTTCGCACGTGTTGGATTTTGCACGCAGGAGTTTCGGGTCTCTGTTTGTTCATGGCCTTGCATTTTCTTATAGTGGCCATATAGTCTGTTCTTATCAGAAAAATCTTGAATTTATTTACCTGCAGCGCATGAATACAATATATATGATTATGAACATTCGAATGAGTTGCTGATCTCTTACTTGAATTGTCGATACTTTCAGTCCAGTGATTTATATCCATGGGAAACACAAGACGCATGATCAAACGCATTGGTTCACGCGTGGTGCAAATAAGCTTTGAGTCAGAAGCAAAGGTCGAGAAACCATGCAATGGTCACGAGCTACGCTCCAATTCAGGGACTAAAACCAAGCAGTATCAAGAAGAGACTACAAATGTGAATGCGTCAGGTAGTACCTACCTACATGTATTGCTCTGCGGTTCTGCATCATGATGTACTGATACTGTACAAGTATTGGTCTGGTTTGATAATGTTTGATCCTTCTTTTGATATGTAGAATTTCTTGTCTAGTAGATACCTCTAGGAAAAGGAAGCGCGGGTTTACATGTCTGAGGGGCATATGGAATCTTCCCCCCGGGAAACGCATAGTTGTCCAGTTAGGGAAGAACATGCAGCCTATCGGAGATGAAGGAGGTTTGCTTGGGGAGTTTCTCGGGACAATTGCTAGAAATGGCGAGTTGGCACCATTGTTCACAACTTGGAAGCAAATTACCGAGGATATGAGAAACACTATGATTCGGATTGTTGAGGTAGTTAGCTAGTGTTCATATGATATTCCATTCATGTTATAAATTAACGTAACATCACTGTGAGTTTTTCTTTGTTGTAGTCCAAATTTGATTATCCTCGTATACCAGCTATGGAAAAATGGATTCTTCATTCCATAAACTCTAAATGGAGAAATTGGAAAAGTGATCTAAAAGCTGCTCACTATGATAGCTCTCAGCCATTATCATATCATTTGAAGAATCTTCCAGAAAGAGTGAGAAGAGATCAATGGAAAAACCTTGTCGCTTTTTGGAGTTCAAAGGGAGGGAAGGTACGAATATTGTTCCGGGTTGTTTTAATATGACCTGTCGACATTAAATAAACTTCTATTACCCGATTAGTTAATGCCAATATTTGACTAACCTTTGTTTTTTTGTTTGTTGCAGAAGCTGAGTAACATTAATAAGGCTAATAGAGCAAAACAGAAGATACGGCACACCTTAGGGAAAAAAAGTTTTGCAAGGATAACAGCAGAAAAGGTACTTTTGTGTTTCCCCTTCGTGTTTCCCTAAAGGTGATATTTACATTTTGTAATCAATAGTTTCTCTTTAGAGGAGATTGTGATATATCTTTGCGCATAAGGTAAACATGGCCAGAGATACTTGCCACTTTTTTGACAATATGCTTGTTTTTTGCAGCAGTTGTCATAACATGGGATGTGTTCTAAGATTGTCAATGTTGTTAGCACCTGCATTGATACCTTGTTCTTCCTCCAGCTTGGGGATTTGGATTGCTAGTGACAGTACAATCATCCATAACTTACTTCGGGTTTATCTAGCTCACAGACCACCACCATTCATGAATAATCTATGCAGCAGCTAGAGCTGTAAAGTAAACTTGAGATACAAATTTTTATAAATTTGCAAACTTGAATGCAGTTTGGCTTAATGAGAGAGATTAGAAAACAGAAAAGTACTGCAGCCCTAGTCTACCCAAGAATTAGCTATGCCATTTCACATGCATGCACATGTCCCCACCATGGTTGCAAAGCCGTTCAATATTGTTCATCTAATGTCGACAAATGTTATGCAGTGCTTGGCAATGTTGCTGCTACAATGCACAGAGTTCATGCAGTTATCTGAGCAGAAGCCAAACGAATCAAGAATAGAGGACAAGCTGGAATTAATAGTCAAAATTAAAACCAAAAGGCTAATTTCCTATTGTGTGTTTTCATATGGTTTCGGCGGATGAAAAGTCATATAACAATCAGCAAGGAACAATCATAGAAAGGAAGAACGTGATTAATTTTTCATTTGATATCTCTGGATTTCTTTTCCTGTTTCACTGGAAAGTGGGAAATGTTGAATGTCTTTTTGATATGGTTCATTCAATTATGCTGACTAACCAAAATCTGGCTCATGATGCATTGAATCCAATGATTTGCCTCTGTTAATAGGAAGCAGAGTTAGGAAGGGAGCTAAATCGGGTTGATTTGTTCATACTTAGTCATGAAAGGAAGAAGGGCAAGAAGCCAGTGGATAAGGGTGTTGCAGAGGCTATTGTATGTATTTCTGAGTTCAGCTGACAATTGCTCCCAATAAATACAAAATCCGGATGTTTAAGAAGTTCTTTATGTTGCTAAACTGCAGGGAAGTATGACTGTCCTCATGGAGGTCTATCCGGAACTTTGCAAGAGCGATACCCCCTTAAATGAAGATGCTGTTTCTCTGGTGTTAGGAAAAGAGAAACCTGGACGCATCCGATGCTATGGCATAGGCCCATGCCCAAAAGATTTTAGGGCCTCCAACTCTAGTTCTCTTCTAATGGAGAACTTAAGATCAGAAAATGGAAAAGATGAAGAGATTCACAAGTTAAAGGAAGAACTGGAAGCAGCACAGGAGCAATTGAAAATGACAAATGGAGATGTACAAGAATTACAGGCCCAACTGAAAAAGATGTCTAATATAGTACAGAAATTGTCAGCATACTGTGGACTTGAAGTGGTGTCCTAAGATCTGGACAAGGTCATCAATTCATGAGACATGGTATGCAACTAATTTTATTGATTCAAAATAGTGAAAGGTGTTTTTTTGACTAACTATTGAGTCACCTGGATACTGGAGACTATGGTGGTTTTAAAGGGAATATTGTTGGATAGGCTTGAAATATGAGTTTGACTTTAGGATTGCTTTGATGGAACTTGAAAGAGGGATACAAATGAAGCACGGTGTAACCATGTTTTTTCTTTTAGCTGTGACTAAATCATGTTTTGGGTTTACTTCTATTGTTGTTCTTTTCATTCTTTTGAGGTATATAAATGATTGCCCTTATTAATCACTGCTGTCTTGTTTCTCTTTCTTTCGAGGTTTCAAGATAGGAACCCTTGAGCTTTCTTGTTCCTCTCTGTATAGATCTTGGAGCGTTATAGTAACATTTATTTGAAGAGAAGTTGAAATGATGCCGGTTTTGGCACTCAAGGGTGGTTGAAAAAAAAGTCAAATGCTTGGAAATGGTTACTGTTGATGCACTGCTTATTTAAATTACCCAATGCCATTTGCTGATAACATTAGAGGACCTCTAGTTTTGGCCCTTAATACACTTCTTCTTCTTGCTCTTAAGGTTAGACTTCTATTTTCGTAGTCATATTTCTCAATTTTTGCGGCTTACAGCAATGATTGTCATTTGTGAACTCTTTCTTGCTCTTAAGGTTAGACTTCTATTTTCGTAGTCGAATTTCTCAATTTTTGCGGCTTACAGCAATGATTGTCATTTGTGAACTCTGCCTTTGGCTTTACAGCAATTCATTATTAATTGTAGCATTTTGCAATTTAGTAAATGGAGCTCCTCTGTTCACATATCTACCTTTTTTTTTCAAGTAATGGGAAGTGTGGCTGGTCTCGTCTTGCTCGTTCTGTTTTAAGGAATAAGCTTTTTAGTGCAATTAGGTAATATCTTATATATGTTTTGATATGCTTTAAAGGTTGATTGTAAGCTCCATTGTTCATTAATTTTATTACTTCCTGTTATCTAAACTTCTCTTAAATCTTTCTCCAATCCAAATTGTGAAGGTTGAACTGTAGGATGTTTGAGTGATCATTATGCTTGGTCCTTCTTTTCACAAACCCATTTGATTGTAGGATGATACCATCATAACACGCAAGAGAGATCTCTGAACATCATTTTGTGCTCTCCATCGTCATAAATGTCTATTAGGCCCTGCAAAAAAGAAGAAAACAACTACTCGCACCCATCGTTAAAAAAAGATCATTTAAAGAACTACCATAATTCCTGCATTTTCAAGATTGGAGGCTAGAGAAGATTTTATGACGATGACAGGACCTCTTTCAGGTGCAGTAGAACTTTAAGCTTTGCTTTTTGGAGGATTGCTGAACGACCAATCTTTCTAGTAGTGGTTTTTTTCCTTGAAGACATTCAAGTTTATTTGGAGCATTAGGCATTTCTCTTAAAATAATGAACACCTGAATGTATTTACCCACTGCAAAACTTGCACAAGTTCTTTTCATTTTGAAAATTTTAGTTTTTCTAATCTTGCAACTCTGATACCTTAATATTTAGTTAAGGCAAAACACAATATAACGAATCACACGTAATGTTACTTTCCTTTTCGATTTCGCAAATTTAAAGCGAAAACAGTGAGTGAAAAATAGACGTTGAAAGGAGTGACTCAAAAGTCGGATGGGGTAACATTCTAAAAGTTACGAGGTCTTAATAAAAATCCTTAAAAATGGGATGAAAATGTCGTTTTTACAGACCTTGGCCATTTCTACTTTTTCTCGGGTACTGTTCACTTTTCCTCTCCAGCTGGGCTCCCGAGTTACTGTGCTCTCCGGTCGGTCTTCGAGCGATTTCGGGAGATCCAACCGTTCGTTGGGGCTGATTTTTGGAGGATAGCTCCGTCTTTCCTTCCTCTTCAGCTCCACCGAAGCTTTTCTTCTGGATTGGCCTGTTCGGGTAATTACGCTCGGTTCGTTTTAGGGTTTTCTGGGTTTGGTCATTTCTGGTTCGGCTACACTGTAGCTGCTTTGTTCCATGGCTACGCCCGCAACATTTGAACGCCAGTCAGGCCCTTCAGAGGTCCAACAACCTGCCACCAGTCAGGCTCCTTCGAATGCTGAGGGTGGAGGTCAGATGGGTGCTGGCAAAGCCCATCAAAGTTTGGATGGTGGACGAGGACGAAGCCGAAATGCTGTGAGCATAGGCAACTCCGAAGCTCAGGCGGCCTCTGTCGAGGCCCATCAAGCTGCCGCTGGGCGAAGGGGTCGAAGGGGTCGAAGCCGGCGCAGGGCCTCGGCCTTTCCTCCTCAGCCCCGTGCCCAGCAACCTAGTGGGTCGAAACCCCCTCCTACTCGTTCTTGGGCCAATGTCGCCGAGGTGGATGCGAAGTGGTATGATCTTACCTATACCCCCCCAACTTTTATTGATGGTAAGCCTGTGGTATATCTTTCCGTCGATGATATTTTACCCATTAACCCGAAATTGCACGAGTGCATACTCGGGTATTATGTGGACAAGAAACTGCCCTTCAAGTTAACTGAAACAGCTTTAAAACACGCCTGGGGTCACCAGCTTGCTGATGTTATGGCTAATGATCGATTTTATTTATTCCACGTACCGGACCTTGATTTCCGTAGGAAGATTCTCGATGAGGGGCTATTAACTGTGGCCAGGGTCCCTCTAATTTTACAACAATGGTGTCCTTTGCTGGAGCTGGAGTTGAGGAAGGACAATCATTCTTCTGTCCCGGGTTGGATTAGGTTGAAGAATATTCCTTATGAGCTGTGGTCTGCTCCAGGGATAAGTGCGGTTGCTAGTGCGGTTGGTAAACCGTTGTACGTTGACCTTAGAACGGAACAAATGAAGATGATATCGTTTGCTAGGGTACGTGTAGAGATCTCTACTAAGAGAGTTTGCTGTGACTCCGTGGACATTGTTTTAAATGGTGAAACCCGGACCGTTTCTGTTGAGTATGAATGGAGGCCAGTCTCATGCCTGAGTTGTGGTACTTTCGGCCACAAATGTCCGTCCCAAGCAAGCTCCGCTGGGCCCGTAGAGGCCCCCCAGCCTGTACCTGTTGGTAATGCTCCCAATGCACAGATTTCTGCCTCTGCGCCCTTACCGGAAACGGCCCCGACTTTAGGTGACCCAAAGAAAGGCCGGAACCAAGCTCGGCTCATAAAGAAGAAACCCTCTTCGAGGCTAAAGGAAGCAGGCTATGCTCCTAAGTCCTCTGCTGCCTCGGTGAAGATTGGAGAAGCTGCTCCTAGTGCTATGCAGCCTCTGGTGCCTAGTACGGAACAGACTGTGTTGGCTCCGTCCTCCTTCGCTAGTGTAGCTCGTCGTGAGGACCATGTTTATGATACTCTAGACCCTTCATCTAGTTTGGGTAAAGATTCTAATGAAAATGCTAGTAAGGAGAGCAGCTCGAGTGAGGAGGATCAAGTCCTGGATGGAACCCCTGCTACTCAGGATGCCTTCTTAATGGAGGTTAATCGTGCAGCCCAAAAGCTGGCTTCCCAACATGCTGAACCCTTGTTGAATCCTAGTCCAGATCCAGCCCCCTCTGCTCCTAAGTCTTCTGCTCAGCCCAAGTCGGCACCCAATCGGCGGCGGGGGGCCAAGTGGTGGTAACTCCTCTGCCTTTGTTTTCATATTTATTTATGTACATACGTGTATGGAATATTAGGGGACTGGGTAACCCCATTAAACAGGCTGAAGTGAGACACCTTGTCCTCACTAATAACCTTTGCTGTGTTGGATTGTTGGAAACCAGGGTCCCTGCGACTCTTTTCCCGTCCATATCTACGGGACTTCTAAGGGATTGGAGTTGGGTTTCTAGCTATGACTACTCCCCTAGAGGGAGAATTTGGGTAGGGTGGAGTCCCTCCCTTGCAAATTTTGATGTTTCTTTGTCTAATGTTCAGATGATCCATGGAAGGCTCAAGTTTCTAAGCTCGGACTCGGTTTTTTGCCTCTCGGTAATATATGCGGAGCATACCTTCATTTCCCATTGTCTGTTGCGGGCGGAGCTTATTCATTTGAAGCAGCTTGCTTGCACCGTGGTATCAATTCAATTTTTGGCTCATTGTCAAGAACCGGCTACCTACTCAAGTGCTCTTACTATCCTATGGTAGGATTGTGGATGTATCATGTGCTTTCTATAATATCAAACTCGATTCCATTGACCACTTGTTTTTTGGGTGTCATATTCTGGCCGGCCTTGCTATGTTTTGGGCTGCTAGATGCAACCTTTGATGGTATAATAGGTCTTGGTCGGACAATCTTTTGTGGGCTATTAAATGTCTTTCCGGCGATGATTTCTACCATCACATTGCTCGTTTCTCTTTTGGTGCTTTATGTAATTTGACCTGGAAGATAAGGTATAATATTAGTTTTCGGAACCAAGCCTTGTGTGTGCCGACTTTGAAGAACCACCTAGTGAAGGTTGTCAAAGACAAGGCCTTGACGTTCGGCAATGTCGTGGACACTTTAAGAAATGAATGCCTAACCCAAAAGCTTAGCAAATTAGTACTTTTCAGATACATCGGGCGGACATTCAAGTTAGGATGAATAGTTTGCGCAGCTACCAAGCCCAAGTTCCACTGCTCTCGAAGCCTATGAGAATGCCATGCCCCACAACTTGGTTTCCACGCGTGTTTTTGCTTGGCTGCATTTTAGGAAACAACAATCATTAGGAGGCTCATTAAAATTCCACCACCTAACCTTAGTTTTATACAAAACTCGAAGCATTGTAATTCCATGGACTTGGTCATCATCCTACTGTGTGTTTTCACTTCCTTAAAGTCGAACACATTCTGTCCAAATAAATCTTGAAAGATCATGATGCCACGCACGTATTTGGAAAATAATAGGCTTTCATCGTCTTAAATACTTACAGTTATCTTTTATACGTACCTCGGCGTTCTTCAATTTTTGGCTTTCCATCAATGCCCGATGAACTTTGTTCTCATCTTCTTTGAAGGTCAACCGCGTCGGGTCGATAGACACGATGCTTTTGGTTTCTCCGATATTATTACACAAGCTAGTCCTCCTCAATCTTTATCACAGAGGTCACCTTTCTCCCCATCTTCATCCGTAACTTGATATCGATCCATCGATAGACATGATGGTTCTTCTTTCAGTCTATCCCATATTATTACACAAACAAGTCCTCCACAATCTCAACGCAGAGGTCGCGTTTCTCACCATCCACATCTAGGAATTGACATTGACTGATCGACAAACACGATTGTTCTTTCGGTTTCTCTGAGATCATTTTGCACAACAAATCCTCCTCAGTCTCATCGCAGAGATCATGTTTCTCGCCTTCTTCATCCATGACTTAATATCAGTCGATCTCGACCCGAGAGTTCATACATTGCGGTCACGCCAAATGCCGATTCTCCCTGGTGTCTGAAAACTAGAAGGTGACTATGCTGGATCGAGCAGCCCGTTCCGCAGCCAAATGCGGTCGTTTCGCCTTTGCAATTCTACTTCCTAACCAGGACTACCTTTAAAAACAAGGAGAACCGGGTCAGAGAAAACAGCTCTCTCTCATCTATTCATTGAGAAAACACGAGGATTCCCAAACATCTTCTAAAAAGCAATTTACGGATGGGCAGCGTTAATTGCATTCAGGCACACATGCATTCACTTAATTGACCATTATAGCTTCTTCTTCTTTTGTAATGAACATAGTTTAATGGGTAAAATTATCTAAAAAAATCCTAAACTTATTGTGTATAGCCAATCAGTCCTAAACTTTTTTTTCTAAATTTTTTTTCTAAATTACCGAAATTTTTATTTATTTTTTCATACTGAAAAAATTAAGGCTTGAATTGGGTCAAGAGAGCTAGTCCAGATGTGGGTCTCACCCAAACCTTATATCGATCGTATAAATATGAGCTTTAGGTTACATTAAGCTTATTTCTCTAGAATTACCTTGGTTTTCCTTTTTGTTCCTGAGAAAAAAAAAATAGGTATTTTCACTTTTTATGTCTGTTTCAAATTTATTTTCTGTCCACTAATCTATTATGAGGAATATAAAAACTAATTGACATGCACAAGCAAATTTCTGTTCTTTTTCTATTTTAAAGAACAAAAGACTAAAAATATATATATATTACCAAACGAGCCCTTACATGTCTAAAAATACAATCATCGGGACTTAATGCTGATAGAGTTGGCCGAACCAGTCCCATATTTTCCCAGGAACTTCTCGAGGGGAATATTCTATAGAATAGGCGCAAAGTATCAAGATAAAAAGTTACTATATAAAGCTCTTTCGAGTTTAAGGATCGCCTGAGACAAAGCCAAAAGACCAAAGACCCACAGAGTCTGCGCTCATTGCATTCATTTTGAAAGACTTCATTTGCTTAAATTTCATAATAAAAGCAATGCCAAATTAATCTGTTTCTCCAACAGAGAACCCAGCTAGCATGGGACCAGACCTGACTTACATCTCTACGCCAGTCAAAAGTGATCACATCAATCTAGATCATTTGCATGCACAAAGCAAACACAGCATCTCTAAAAGAAGAGGCACAAGGGTGTCAAGTCCAGAGGATCATAGTCCACATGATTTATAGAGAGTGCTAAGCCAGCTCCTATAACCCTATCCCCATCAAAAACTCTCCAAAACATTCCACTTTCTCAGCCGAAAAGAACAAAAGTTGTTCCTGCCCTCGCTTGAGAAAAGCATCAACTCCCTTTTTCAAGCCAGTTTCTCATAAGCCGCACTGGCTCCATTCCTTCCTGCTCTGCTCATGACCCTCAACGCTATGGCATCGCCCCTGCCTCCAAGGTATTCGAACATCAGGGTGTCACCAATTGCAAAGTCATTCGCTCTGACCACACTTGACCACCCACTGATACTGGTGTGGTTAACATATTGCTGCAACCGGACTGGCCACTTCCTCCTCAGTGGATCTTCTATGACCACGTTTCTCTTCGATTTTAGCCCCGCCTCCCTAACAAAAGCTACTGGAAGATACTGAAATCCCAACATTTACAATCAGTATGAAGTAGGGGTTCCAACGAGTATATTTGAATTGAGGAAAAATGCTCTTCGAGAGATATAATAATTTTAGATTTGACTAAAGCATAAAATTTGAAAGATTTTGACAAGAAAATGTCCGGTATCCTTTCAGTGATGAATGAGATCAGGAACATGGTTCTTCAATTCTCCTAGTAATTACAAGAACCCTTTTTCCTCCAGCAGAAGATTCGAGTCATGCCTCATTTGACTCGAATAAATGCAGCAAAAGAAGCAAATGGGAACCGTGCATAGGTCCTAGTCCCACTAAATCCCATGTGACAATGTAACTGGGTAAATATGAATTCAGCGAACAAAATAAAGCAAGTCCAAACTTACAAGCCAACGCATTTCGTATTTCCTCATAGAGCGCACAAAATAAGGATGCCTAGCAGGCATGTAACATTTGACCCCCATACTGGACTCTTCCTCCTCTTTTTCGACCTCATCAAATCGACCTTTTTTTCCTTCAGCATATGCACCTGCATGCCTTGAAGAATTGCGTGATTACTTCTTACAGAAAAATCAAGCAGGAATGAACAAGAAAACAAGGACTTAGAGCTCACAAGGTTGTCTTCCATAACTCCTTGTAGAAATCGTTCTCTCACAGCGATCTGTGTCATATACGACCACTTCAAATGTCTCATGACCAACCATCGAGAAAATTACCATTTCCCCTAATTCCAGGTGTAGGTCCTTCACAAACTTTGCAAGACCTTGTGAAAAGTGATAGTCCTCATCACTTTCTTCTATACTAATGAACCATGACTGCCCGCCGCATTTTACAAGAACTTTCTTAGGTACATTTCCCTGGAAATTCTTCAGAAATGCTGGTGGGATTTCCTGTGCATAATTAAAAAAAAAAAAAAATCTGTGATGTATACATCCACCTTTCTCACCAAAGTAACAAGAAATGAAAGTACTGTTCCAAGAAAATAATTCAACAGATTCATAACAAGTACATATTGCTGTTTAAACCATAATCAGATTTTCAGACATTGTGAAGGAAAAGTCGTTGTCGGGTGTAGGGGGAAAAAGTGGGAAAATCTGCATATTACAACATACGCTACTAGGCAAGGTCCTAATGGCGAGACAAAAAGTTGAATCCTGGTTTTGTAATGTTATCCAACAATCGCTCAGTCTAATATCTTATCAAAGTAAAGAAAAGAGTTAAAGACCCTCGGCATTATGAACTTCGATCCAAGCAAATCTTGGCCTTCAATGTTCTCAAGTAGCGTCAAAGAAGCGCAATTAGAACTGTTCAAGAGCTTCAATAATGCAGTAGACAACAGAGAATCAATCTGAATCAGAGTTACAGAACGGAACAACACATGACGTTTCCCGCCTTTCCTCAACTTCCACAAAAGTTAAAAAGAAGACGTCCCACGACAATGTAAAGATGTTCTTTAGGAGAAGATTACGACAGAGAGAGAGAGAGAAAGAGAGGGTTACGAGCTTATGGGTGAATTCGCCTAGCAACTTCTTGATGAAAGAAGGGGGACGCTTGCTCCGCTCCATGGCCATCTTCATTCCGTCGAATGTGAAAGGGGTAGAGATAACGAAAAGCTCCTTCGAATATTTTGTATTTGCAGTCCGCAGTCATAATGACGCGCTGTCAATGGATTTCTCGAAAAGGAGCGCTCGAGAGGGAAGCCTAAAGATCAGGAGAAATGCATTAATGGTACTCCACGCTCGAGAGGGAAGCCGAAAAGTCTCTTTCTCCTACAGAGTTCTTCCTACACACTTGTCAAACACTCGGATTAAAAGCAAATTATATTTTTCAATATATTATCTTATTCGTATTATGTCTAGCGAATATATCAAAGATCGAATTTTTTTTGTATTAAATATAATCAATAAGTATTTTGATATCACTTTTTAACGAAATCTTTGTAAAAAATCATTAATATTTTCCATTCCAAAGTCCAAAAAACTATTTTAAAAACATTTAGTGTCAACATTTTACTAGTTGCTGTTGTTCTTAAACTAGCTTTAGTTCATGCGTGTTGCCCGGTAGCACTTACAGAAATACGATTCAAGTATTTTTGGTTATCGTCAAGGTGCCATTTGAATTCATTTACTATTTTGTTCTCATTTAAAATAGTAAAATTACTCCAACCAATAAAATGTTATTTAACATGACTTTCGCCGAAAATGCATGTCCTTTATACATGGCCATCATACTTCTTGGTTATATGTGAGTGATCTGTGATACATGTCATTCATAAGTTAAATACTTGACATCAATACCAACTGCTAAGAAGTAAGAACTAACGAAAGCACTGCAATCTTTATTCGTTGATAGCCTTCAAGAAATATACTCCATTTGTTAATTTAAGACGAGAACAGTACTACTTGTCAGTTTGACGTAAGAAATTACTACTTATTCAAAGACAACCAAAAAAAAAACACTAACAGCTCTTGTAATATGATATGAGAAGCATCACAATGAATGGTAAAGTTATTCGGCTGCCATTAATTTTGCAATCGCATGCCTCACAAAAATTTCAGAGGCACCAATAGCCTTTATTAATTTTAAGTTGAACAACTAACACAAGTTCTTAAATCAAATAGTCTTTTGGTTCCAAAGTTTCATTTCGTTGATATAATTATAGAAGCGATAACAAGCCACCAATGAAATAACTGCTGTGAGCCCCTGTCGTTCACTACACTGATTATGCTAATTCTTCATTTGGTAAAATTTCATAAGAAAATCAATACCAAAGACACGTTTCTCCCATAGAACCCATCAAGGATGAGACGAGATTTGACTTTCATCTCTACGCCAGTCAAAGTGATCACACCAATCGAGCACAGTATCTCCAAAAGAAGAGGGAACCAGGTTGTCAGTTCAAACGATCTTAGTCCACATGATCAATGGTCCAAACGATCCTAGCCACATGATCTATAGACAGTGCTAAGCCAGCTCCTATGACTCTAACCCCATGAAAAACTCTCCAAAACATTCCACTTTCTCAGCGAAAAGAACAAAAGTTGGTCCTGCCCTTCCTTCAGAAAAGCATCCACGCCCTTTTTCAAGCCAGTTTCTCATAAGCCGGTCCAGCTCCATTTGTTCCTGCTCTGCTCATTATCCTCAACGCTATGGCATCGCCCCTGCCTCCGAGGTATTCAAACATCAGGGTGTCGCCAATTGCAAAGCCATTCGCTCTGACCACACTTGACCACCCACTGATACTGGTGTGCCAAACATATTGGCGCAACTGGACTGGCCAAATCCTCCTCAGTGGATCTTCGATGACCACGCTTCTCTTTGATTTTAGCCTCACCTCTCTAACAAAAGCTGCTGGAAGATTCTGAAATGCCAACATTTACAATTGGTTCAACGTAGGTGTGCCAACTAGTATATTTAAATTGAGGAAGAATACTCTTGGAGAGGAATAACAGTTTTAGATTTGACTAAAGCATAAAATTTGAAATTGACAAGAAAATGTCCGGATATCCTTCCAATGATGAATAAGATCAGGAACAAAGTTCTTATATGTCTCCAAGCAATAACAAGAACCCTTTTCCTCTAGGGCAAGATGAGAGTCACACCACAGTTTTTACTCGAAACAATGCGGCAAAAGAAGCAAATGCAAACTGCATATCGGTACTAGTCCCACTAAGTCCCTCGTGACAATGCAACTGAGTACATATGAATTGGGTGAACAAGATAAAGCAAGTCCATACTTACAAGCCAACGCATTTCGTATTTCCTCATAGAGCGCACAAAATAAGGATGCCTAGCAGGCACGTAATATTCAACCCCCATAATTGACTCTTCCTCGTCTTTTTTAACCTCATCCAATAGACCGCCTTTTCCTTCAGCATATGCACCTGCAGGCCTTGAAGAATTCCGAGACTACTTACAATAAAATAAAGCAGGAATGAACAAGAAAATAAGGACTTAGAGCTCACGAGGTTGTCTTCCATAACTCTTTGTAGAAGTGCTTTTCTCACAGTAATCAGTGTCATATACGACCACTTCAAATGTCTCATGACCAACCATTGAGAAAATTACCAGTTCCCCTAATTCCAAGTGCAGGTCCTTCACAAACTTTGCAAGACCTTGTGAAAAGTGGTAGCCCTCGTCACTTTCTTCAGTCCTAATGAACCATGACCTCCCGCTGCATTTTACAACAAGTTTCTTCGGTACATTTCCCTGGAAATTCTTCAGAAATGCTGGCGGGATGTTCTGCACATAAGTAAAAAAATCTGTGATGTATCTCTTACTTGATATCCACCTTCCTCGCCAAAATAACACAAAATGAAAATATTGTTCCAAAGTAATGCTTCAGCAGATGTTTTCATAACAAGTACATATTGCTTTTTAGATCATAATCAGATTTTCAGACATTGTGAAATAAATTCGTTGGCGTGTGTTATGGGAAAAAACTGGGAAAAACAACATACACTACTAGGCAAGGTCCTAATGATAAGACAAAAAGTTGAATCCTGATTTTGTTAGAGAGAACAATGTGGAGATGGATGTCTATAAAAAAAATTAATCACTTGATGTCATATATTGAGCTAGAGTTCAAAAAATCGTGCACACATTTTAGACTAGGCGGCGTAGCGAGAATGTAGGTATGTCACTATAGCGCAACATTATCCAAAGAAAGCCCATGTTTTCTTTCTGCTTGAATCCAGATTTCGAAGTGAAAGAGAAACTGACATTTTCTCCTATTTAAGAGACAACTTTCGAAAGCCCAGGATCTTACCACAAACGAATTTCGTATTTGCATTTTGTTTATGGTTGCCCATCCTACCATCGTCAGTCTAACATCTCATCAAAGTAAAGAAAAAAGACCCTCGGCATTATAAACTTCAATCCGACCAAATCTTGGCCATCAATGTTCTCAAGTAGTGTCAAACAAGAGCAATTAAAAATATCTAAGGGCTGCAATAACGCAATAGACAACAGAGAATCAATCGGAATAAGAGAGTTATAGAACAGAACAGCACATGATGTTTCCCGCCTTTCCTCAACTTCAACAAAAGTGGAAGAGAAGACGACCTACGACAACGTAAAAGATTTTCTTAAAGAAAAGATTTACAATAAAGAACTGAGACAGAGAGTTGGTGAGTGCCAAACACTACATGAGACACCTCTTCAGATGATGCATAAAAGGGAAACTGGATTTAGTTGTGCTGAAGCAACAAGGTGCAAATAACTCTGAGAGAGAGAGAGAGAGAGAGAGAGAGAGAGAGAGAGAGAGAGGGTTACGAGCTTGTGGGTGAAATCGCCTCGCAACTTCTTGAAGAAAGAAGGGGGACGCTTGCTCTGATCCATGGCGTCCATGGCCGTCTTCATTCTGTCGAAGGGGAAGGGTGGAGATAACCAAAAGGCCTTTAGAATGTGTAGCGTTTTGCGACGACGGTAGCGTTTTGCGACGACGGTTCTATCTTAGTGTCCACTCGGCGATCATAATGACTCGCTCTGTCAATTGATTTCTCGAAAAGGGACGCTTGAGAGGGAAGCCGAAAGATCAGCAGAAATGCATTGATGGAACTCCACGCTCGACAGGGACGCCAAATAGTAGTTTATATCTTCTATAGGGTTCCC
Source organism: Eucalyptus camaldulensis (assembly GCA_019915185.1). NCBI lineage: Eukaryota > Viridiplantae > Streptophyta > Magnoliopsida > Myrtales > Myrtaceae > Eucalyptus > Eucalyptus camaldulensis. The sequence goes on along the minus strand of JAHSVA010000003.1, from coordinate 32,122,434 downwards.
CTACGTGCTTGTTAAACACTCAATTAATTAAAATTATAATTTCCAATAGTCATCTTACTCGAGGTATGTTTAATTAGTATATCAAAGATATTAAAAAAAATTGTATTAAATATAAAATCAACATGTATTTTCAGATTACTCATTAATAATATCAATATAAAAATTACTAATTCTGTCCATTCTAAGGATCGAAAAACTATGTTTATAACATTTTGTGTCCACTATTTTACTAATTGCTATTGTTCTTAAACTAGTTTTCATTCATGTGTGTTGCACGGATTACAGATACAAATCTTGCTCTAACCTATAGCTCCTACGGGAAGTACAATTCAGGTTTTTTTTTTTTTTTTTTATGAAGGTGCCATTTGGATTTTTTTTTTTTTACATTTTTGTTCTGATTTGTAATAATAAACCATTTAACTTGTTTCCAACTTATTCAAATTATTCACAGTGAAAAATAATATTTGGTTACTCAGAACAATAACATGTTATTTAGCATCATTTTCACTAAACAATGCATGTCCTTTATACTTGGACATTATACTTTTCATTAATGTCGGTGCTCTGTAGTACATTTCATTCATAAGTTAAATACTTGACATTAACCCTAAGAACTGATGAAAGGATTGCAATCTTTATCTGTTGATAGCCTTCAAGTAATATACTCCATTTGCTAATTCAAGACGAGCAGTACTACTTATTACTTACTCGACGTGAGAAAATTCTAATAATTCAAAGACAAACACAAATTCAAAACGCTAATAGCCTCTTATGATATGATATGAGATGCATCACTATAATGCGGCTGCCATTAATTTTGAAATTGCATGCCCCGCAAAAATTTCAAAGGCACCAATAGCTTTTATTATTTCTATGATGAGCAAGTAAAAGATGTAGGTTCTTAGATAAGATAGTCTTTTGGCTTCAAAGCTTTATTTCGTTGATATAATGTTAAAGCTAATCAAAATCAATTTATATTTTTACGAAAAGCAAAAAGTTTCTACTTTCAAAATCATATATGCGTTGATTTTTGCTTCTATAATAACTATCTTTATCCATAGTCTCCAAACAGCTTTTTCATGTAAAAGATTATTGTTCTTTCAAAAACACAAAAAACATAACCAAACGGCCGCTAAATTGTCATGAAGAACTTAAGGGACCTATAGATTCTTATTGGCCTTTTATCTCTTTGGGCATTTTTTTTTTATTCCTTTGGATTCTTATGCATTCTATTTTTGATGTATATGATAGATCAGTTTGTATGGCTGCTGTATTTTTCCTCTCAATGGACGGGTTTGACCAATATTTCGGGCCTAATGCAAGGGTGGCCCGCTCACTAATCATCTCCAGTAATCGATCTCAGGAACAACACTTTGGCCAATAAATAGATAGTGTCAAAAGAGGACTAGACAAACCTTCATAAACAAGTCAAGCATTGTAAATTGCTCAAAGAATTTTCAATTGTGATAATTCAGTTCATCCAGCCAAATCTAGCTAGCCAGCACCAACATACAATTTTATAATAATATTTTATTCTTTAAATCTTTTATTTTTTTTTCATTTTTTTTCTTTTCTCTCTCTTTTTTTACTCCTCCTCTCTCCTTCCGGCGATTGATCATAGGAGAGGGTCGGTCATTGAATTGAGCAAGGGTGAGCTCACCCTCTCCCAATGATGCCAGTGGATTGATAAGCTCAACCTCACACGGTGATGGCAAGGTCAAGCTCACTAATCCACTAGCAAGGCTTGCCCTCCCCAGTGCAAGCTTGCCCTTGCCTAGTGATGGTGAGGTGAGCTCACGCTTACTTAGCCTAACAATCAGCCCTCTCTTATGATTGGCTATCGGAAGGAGGGGGAGAAGGAAAAAAAAGAGAAAGAAAAAAGGAAAAAATTAATAAAAAAATTTAAAATAAAATGTCATTAAAAAATTGTCCTCCAATGCTAGCTGGTCAAATTTGGCTGGAAAGGGGAGAGTACTATCCCAAAAATAAGTAAAATGAACTTACCTTTGAGGAAAATGACCATTTGGCTTCCTATTTATGGGCAAATATCTCAAGCAAAAGAAAACCTTTTCTAAGGTGGACCTTGCACAAGGTTGAGCGGTCTTGCACAATGCCACGAAGCGGGTTGCACGTGACCGAAAAGGACATGCACAAGTGAACAGGCCCCATAATCGGTACCTTCGTAAGCTCGGGCCTGCACCAGTATTGCAATATTTTAGCCTTTCAGAGATTGATAAGAAAGCACATTTTTCCCTTCCCTCTGATTTCAAGCTCTCACACATCTTTTACAATTTCCCCGTTGGAGTATCCACTTCTTGTGCAAGCTAAGGATAAGAAGCCAGGAATTATCCCTTTCTCTGATGATATTATTCTTATTCCAAGTCCTCTTGCATCTGTCATGTAGATAGGTATGCCGTGGGGCTCCTCACAAGCATACATGACTCGTCTAACTCAACATGTATGAACATATATAATTTCTCCTTTATCAAAAAATAAAAAAAACATATCTAATTTCTCGTACACTTATTTTTCTTTTTACAATCTGTTTCATTGTTTTGGAAAGATTATATATTGTCCTAACTAGTCATTTTAGATGCCTTATCTACCTTGAGGGCTTTCTTTGTCTTGACTTGAATAAAAGTGAAAAAAAAATACTTTTTAAATTTCCCATCAAAATTTGAAACATTATTTAAAATTTTCCTAACTAGTTAATGAATATTGCAATATCTTTTCTGTCCAGTGTCCTATTGACCCGATAAGATATCCAGTCTTCATCTATTACCATTGCTTTCTAGACAGTGATAAGAAGGCACATTATTGGTCCTTATGTCTAGCTCTTACGCATCTTTACAATTTCCCCTGTTGTCCTCTTCTTGTGCAAGCTAAGGATAAGAAGCCAGGAATTATCCGCCTCTGATGATATTATTCTCATTCAAATTCCTTTAGCATCTCATCATGTCAAACGTCATATGATGACGAGATATGCTTCATGGCCAATGTGGGGCTCCTTGCAAACATAAATATCTCGTATAATTTCTTTTTCTTATTCCAATCTGTGTTTCCTATTTTTGAAGGATTATATATTGTCCTAACTAATCATTTCAGATTCTCTTTTCTAGCTTTGGGTTTTCTTTGTCTCAACTTGAATAAAAGCAAAAAAAAAAAAAAAAAAACTTTTTACGTTACCCGTCAAAAATATGAAAAATCATATGTATATCTACATATCAACATTTGCATATTTTGCTCGTTTAATTTAAACTTTTTAGGATTTTAAAAATTTCAAAGTGCCTGTTGATTTAACTAATATAAAGAGTGAAGGTTCGTACGCATCTTCTACCGACTGATTTTTAGAAGTATTCTTTTGGACCGGTGGAATATATTCCTTTTAACTCTTTCCTACCTTTCCTTGCAAGTTACAAGATAACTTTGCTAAGAGAATCATTTGACTGGACTCTCTAATAATTTGTTGAGAATCCCAAATATCAGTCAAGATATCCACCAAAAGAAACGAGAGGTACTAGAAAGATGATTTTCATTTTTCATATTATGAAGCCTGCTTAGGTGGATTTAACTTGATGGAACCCTGCAGTTGTCGCAAAAATATCCAAATAAAGTATCCAAGGCTGCGTGTCCACATTCTCTTAACGTGCGACATTTCGGCCAAAAAAAAACAGGCGATAGATAGAATACTAAATCGATGGTCCATCTAAAATCTATCCATACGCGTGTACGAGAGAGAGTAGCGGTTCCCATGAGAATCACTCCTCTTCCCTTGATGCCTATAAATATATACGGTGCCCTAACATTCTTTACCAAGCCTCAACCTTAGATTCTAACAAGAACATCTCTATAGGCAGCTTTTTCCCAAGCTCATCTTGAACGCCAATGGCCCGTCCGGCAAATCTCGCTGAAATAGGACGCGAAGGCTTTGATCTCCTCGAGAAGACCTGGGGCCACAGAAGGAGGCCCACCCTTGCAACTCAACCTTGTGTTTACAATAGGACCGAAGTGCCTCTGATCACCCTCAGGGTTCCTGAACATGTCGTTTCCCATCGGGCGCACCAGTATCAACAGCCAGGCTATCCGTCTTTCCGCAGGAGTGAAGTCCCTCCTCATCACCATCATAACAGTACTTACCACCATCGTCACCATCCATACCCACCTGCAGAGGATGATGCCGATGCCGATGCCATGGACAGCAACAAAGCAGCCGTCTTGTTTAAGGGGACGAAGATCGTCGAGTATCGTCAGGTTTGATAGATTTTTCTAGCTTTTTAGCTATTTTGTTGTAGGAATATGGTGCTCGGTGTGAAGAACACATGAAGCTGTCTCAAGTATGTAGTTTGGTAACGAATACAGTCTGTCGAGTCGTGTGGTTGAGTAGAGTATGTGAAGTAGTGGGTTTGTAATTAGCTATGTCAAGTCATGCTTTTATCGAGACTCTTTCATGGGTTTCTTGCGAGATTGTGGAAGAGTTGTTCAATCAACGCATGCTCTGGGTTATATGCTCATAACCATCGCGTTTAAAGAAGATAGGGTTAATTACTTTGGCAATGCGCACTGGCTCCCCAACTTTAAAAAGTTACAGACTTCTTTCCTGAAGGCTGAACTTTGATACGACCATTACAACGGCCCCATAATTTTGAAAAGTTAAAGATTACTCCCTCAAACCTCGGTTTTTGTTGCAGTCACTAGCTTTTGCCTGCATAACTTAAGTGCTTCTGGAAAATGGAGTTAATGAAGTTATCACGCACGGCTAATGAAGTTCAGTCTCTGGTAACACATAAGCGTTTTAGCAGACGGACAAATGGATGACTGCATGAAAAGTTGAGGAGGGAAATCCATAAATTTTCAAGAGGTAGGCGTTATTGTGCAATGGTGCCAAAGTTGACGGCCCCAATCTGGAATTTCTACTGTTTGTATGCTATTGCGAATGAATACAAAAGCTAGGGGATTTTGAGCAATGAAGCCAAGAAAATACGTGAGGATATACATGAATAGAGAGCCTAAGCTCCGTTCATTTCGCGAAAATTAATTTTCAAGAAAACGTTTTTTTGAATTTTACATCATTCCTTCCATGAGAATAAATTAGTCGGGAAAAATATTTTCTTTCAACTAAAAAAGGTTTTTAGAATATGAGAAACATTTTCCTCAATCACTCTTTCATCTCACACTCTCACGCAATCCTTGCTAGCCCCCCCTCCCCCCCCCCCCTTTTTTTTTATCTTAAAAAATTATAATATTTCATTATTTCTCTTTTTTTATTTCTTTTTTTCCTTCTTTCTTGATCGGTCATCGACCATAATGATAGCCAAAGATTGGCCACAAGCAAGTTGTCTGCCAGATCGATGAGCTCAAGATGGTCAGTAGCTAGATTCCAACAAGCTCAAGCTTGCCTTTATCGAGTCACCAATCGTTGCCGTGTCTGGCAACCAATAGAAGAAGGAGGAGGAGGAGGAAAAGAAAAAAGAAAAAAGAGCAAATAGAAAGAAAAATAAAAAAAATAATTAAAAATTTGATTTTTTTATAAAAAAAAGTATTAAAAGAGTGCACGGAGAAAAATCAAATCAAATGTTCTATACCAAACGATTTAAAATATTTTCTAATTCGTTTTTAAGTTTCAGCTAAACATAAAAAAATATTATAATTTTCCTAGAAAATTGCTTCCTAGAAAACATCTTCCAAAAATGTCACATTTTCTGCAAAACAAACAAAACCTAAAATGCACGTTTCGTTATTGGCAAATGACTGAGTTCAATCAAGTCCAAGTTAGGTTGTGATTGGGTTTGACTCATTTACATCTATTTATTTTTTAGTTAACTCGTGTTCAACGATTTGACCCACCAAAACTCATCGTTTGAGAGAGACAGACCTCGATAAAATTAGGAATCCTTATTTAACTCGAATCGACTTTATTGGAAGTATAGGGTAAAACGAGAGTAACTAATTAGAATGAGATACAAATTGACCGAGAATGATAGAGTCCATATAAAAATTAATTAAGACTGAGTACACTAGGCCAAGCTATATTGCTCTAAAGCTAATACTTAGCCCGTGTGGCCAATAAAAGGGCAAATGACAATAAGCCAAAAGGATCGTAAAGGGCATACTTTATTATTTTGAAAGCTTTTTGAATGACCACTTTGTACCAATAACTTCTAAAATTCGGCTATTTGAATTTCTCCGATGCATTGAATTTTTGTAAAATTTCATGTGCCGTTACTATTGCAATAAATAATTCAACATAGCTAGCCATCGAAATAAGCCCTTTGAACACGAACCAAACGACATCGTGTAACCACTGAGTTTGCCCCACCTTCCCCCCCCCCCCCCCCCCAACAAAACCCTAAGAAATCCAATTTTAGCCGCAGCCAAATCCTCTTACTTGTAAGTGTAAAGAAACTAATTCGTTCCAAAAAAACGTAACAACATAATACAATTCGACCAAAATAATAATAATAGAATACAGTAATTAATTTATAAGTGACATTCATTGATAAAACATATTAGCATAATTTGAAATCAAAGTCAAATTTTAAAATCACAGAAGTTTCTTAATTTTTTTAGGAACCCTAGAAAGAATAGAAATGTTCATGGACTCTTGAATAGAAAAGTAAATTTTTTTTTTTTGGGAAAAAATTTGAAAGTGGAATGCAATCAAATTTAGGGTTCATTTTTTTTCACCGAAAATAAATATTTTTAAAATATTTTCCTAAAAATAATCACTTATATCGCTTAAAATAATTAGTCAATAACATATTTTTATTATCAACAATAATTTATGTTTAAATATTTTTGTAAATGATGAAAATTTATTTCGGTTATTATTTTTATTATAGATACAAGTGATCATTTTTTAACAATATCTTTCAAACCATTCGTTTTCTGCAAAACAAACATACAAATAAGAGAACTTGAAACAAAAATGAGATCAGAATAAGACGATATTTGCATCAACGTTATGTGACGGTACAACGTAGAATTTAGTCAAGTATTTTCTCAATATCAATACTTACGAAAATCATACATTTGTGCGTTGCAAGGGTGACATGCCTCGTGTCAACAAGAAGGATGCATCTGTGAGACAAAAAAAAAAAAGAAAAAGAAATACATAGTCGGTGAAGAGACAAAAAATTAATTGGTAGAACTTAGAGTACTTGTTTACATTTCCCTCTAAAATTTAAATGAAGAAAGAAAATATGAAAATATGAAATGAAAAAGTATTAGATGCTCATTGTTGAACATAAATCAAAATTATGAGAGTCGTGGAATTTTAAAAAATAAAATAAAATGTTAGCAGTAGTGACTCTAAGGAATGTTTTAATTACTAAGAAAAAAGAAAATTATCCAAAAAATCTTAAATCTATTGTATTACAGTCAATTTTGTTATAAACATTTATATTTGACTAATTTAGTTTCAACCATTTTGATGATTTGCCAATATAGTCATTTTAACTATTTTTTTACCAAACATTGTCAATATGGACAATTTATGCAATTTTTTTAAAATTATGAATTTTTTTTCTTTTTTTCCTTCTATTTTATTTGTTTTTTTTCTTTTTTCTTTTTCTCCTATTTTCCGAGCCAGGGTCGTTGACCACAAGTGATAGTTTCCCTTACCTAGATCTTGGCAAGGGGTGGGGCAACCCTTGCTTGTGGCCAGCAATTGACGGAGGATATTAAGAAAAGAAAAAAGTGAAAAAAATGAAAGGGGAAAAATATATAAAAAAAATTAAAAATTGCGAAAATTGTCCACTTTAGTATTAATCGTCTTATGCCAGCCATGTCACCTAAAGCAGCCACTATACCTAGCCAAAATTGATTAGAAAGATTACGTTGACAAATTATCAAAATGCTTAAAATTCGTCAAGTTAAAAAGTTGAAGATTAAATTGATCCTCATATAATAGATTTAGAACTTTGTAAACAATTATTTTCTAAGAAAGTGAGACATGGAATCTAAAGCTTTAATGCTAAATATTCTGAGTTTTGTTTTAGAAAATTAAAATATTTTGTAGTGTGACAAACTCTTAACAAATTATTTTAAACTCGCTCTTTTTTTATGACAAGAAAGCCTGTGCCACCTAGATAAGAACTCGACTAGCAGAGAAGACGCTTGTGTAAATCTAAGTGCAGAGGGGTTTAAAGATCAAAATTCTTACATGTAACCTTAAGAAACAACGTCTCCATTCCAAGATTACATCACCAAGTAAAAATATTTTGGTATGAACCGTGCGTTAAAACTAATGAAATATACCTTTTATGTGAAATCTTAAGGCATTCCGCAGAGTCTATCATTAGCCTACTTATCAAGTTCTCATCGCTCTCCTTTTTGCTATTGTTGTCCGAAACTAGATTTAGCAAAAATAAAAATAAAAATTCTCTTCTTATATGACAACCAAAAATGAGTTCATTTTTTGGCCACTCTTGTCATGCTCCCCTCTTTGGTCCACCAAAAAATCGATCACCTATTGAAACTCAATTTAATCATGTTCATTTTGCCATAATTCTTAAATAAAATATGGGGATACATTAAAGAAATTAATAAATATACAATTGACGAGCATGATTTACTCTTTTGGATCCAACCATGATCATAACTCTTGAGAATCTAAAGATCCATTTGGTAACGTTTCTATTCCGGGAACAATTTCTTTTCAGAAATAATTTTTTCTATTTCTATTTTCCGAAACAATTTCTTAATAAAAGAATGTGTTTTGTAACTATACATAATTTCTATTTTTGGAATGGAAAAACAATAGAAATGCGTTTGATATGATGATTCACAATTTTTTTTAATATAAAATTTCTTTTAATTTGTTTTCTTATTGCCGTTGCCTGCCACCAATGACAGTTGACAATGCCGCATGCCACCATCGATTGTTGCTAGTGTCGACCTTTAGCGGCAGCAATGGTTGGTCGACAGCAAAAATTGGCCAGTTGACAGGTGACGGCGGCAAGTGATGGTTAGCCAATAGTTACAATCAACTAACAATGGGGGTTGATGAGCAATAGCCAGTAGTAATCGGCCAACGGTAGGCAACAATGGGGTGGTGGCCAACAAAGCGGAAGAAAATAAAAAAAAGAAAAGAGAAAATAACTTATTTCTAGAAATTGTTCTCAAGAATAAAAAATTAATTTTTTTTTTTTTTTACTTATTGTTTCTATTTCAAATCTATTTCCTAACCACTTTTTTTTTTTTTAATTCTGGAGAACAGAAAACTTAATTGACATTACCAAAATTGGTTTATATTATTTTTTTTTCGAAGAACAAAAAAAAATAAACATTGGAAGAAATGTAAACGTTACCAACCGGAGTCTAATTCCCTGGGATATGTAGATCCCCCCTCTATTATCATTACCATAAAGTGCTCAACACCCCGCATAAACTTCTTTGGCCACTCTCGTCGCTGCCAAGAAAGATATATAGGTAAAAGAACAATGATTTATTTAATTCTTTAATGCATTCTCCTTTTTACTTGCATTAGCTGGCGGCAAATAAATGGGGTTGCCCATGCAACATGGGTTTGGTCTAATTCTGGCAATAGAAACTTCCTGTCGGACAGGAGTTTCAACGATTAACTGGGGCCAATTTTAGAGGCCCCAAACCATCATCACTCACAACAAGCGCAACGAATCCATTGCCTAAATTAGCTCAAACTGCGTGGATTTGCAGGTACATTTAACAGCGATTGAATCAGTTGGGCAACAAAATCTCAACTATATAGTAACAAGAAGACAAAGGTTGCTTCTTCCTTCTCTTTATTGCCCCCATATACAAAAAAGGGGGCGTTCTTCCTCAAATTTAAGCACAACTCCATCAAAGGAAAAGCGAAGAAGCCCCTTCCGCTAGATCTTTCTTTTCTTGTTTAATTTCTTGAGATAGTAGCGATGACGGCCATTTCAAGAGGAGCGGCTCTAATTATTTGTCTAGCCGTGGTAATTAGTTCTTGCGAAGCCCGTGGCGGAGTCAACCCATTGGTGAGTCGAGCTCGTGGAGCTATCCGCGGCGTTGTTGATTCGAAAGAGAAAATCTTTAATGTCTTGCAATTTGGAGCCAAGCCAGATGGACGACATGAAAGCGCAATGGTGAAGCTCTTCCTTATGCCCCAACGAAAGATTATTTGATTTCCTTTTCTCTCTTTTTCTCATCAACCTTTCTAGACTCTTGTTTATTTCCTATGATATTGAACAATTCTCTGATAGGATAAGGATCCTGAGAAAAAGAAAGATTTGACGTTGGTGGAGCAGCTAGGAAAGATGGATTAGGGTTTGCATGGGTCGAGAGACTCTTCGATTCCATTTCGATGTTTCGGATAATGAAGAATACCCATTCACTTTATTCATTTATAAAAGCCATCAAAAAGCATCTGGACCTAATCAAAGTTTCAGTCCTCTTTTATTCAAGCTTTGTGTAGCAATGACGTGATATTCCTACTTGCATTATTGGATGCAGGAATCACTCCAATCCTCTTCGCCTTTTGCCTTTTTTTATTTTTAATTTTTTTAATTTATGGTGACACGAAATTCAGTTTCAGAAGTCGTTCGTCTTTGCCTCCAAAGGGTAGAGGCAACGGGAGCATATACTATGTTTGGATAAACTGCAATTACGAGCACTTTAAAAATAGACGATTTTGTTTTGCTATTTGTGACTTATGATTTACCGCGTTGACTTCGGTTGTTTTTGCGGGGTGGGCAGCAATTCCAGAGGACGTGGAAAGCGGTGTGCCAGTGGCCAGGGAAGGCGAAGATGGTGATCCCGCAGGGGAGATTCCTAGTGGGCCCACTCGTCTTCACAGGCCCATGTGTCAACAAGGAGCCCATAGTTGTCCAGATCAAGGGGACGCTGCTGTCCGCATCGCCGGACGAATTGGAGGACGCTCCCATGGACGTCGACACTTGGATCCAGTTCTACGAACTAAACGGGCTCATCGTGATCGGAGGAGGCACCCTCGATGGCCAAGGTGCTGCTTTCTGGTCGCACGATCTTGGTGGCCAAGGTCCAGGCCTCCCAGTTGTAAGTTTCCCCAGATTCTATCCGAAAGCAAAGCCAACGAAGAACGCGGCAGGAAGGATTAGACATTGCCCGAAATTCCTAATGGCCTCGCCCCTTTTTGTCCTCTCTCTTCTTGTAGAATTTGATGTTCCAGAAAGTCAACAACGCATTGGTTCGCAAGCTCTCTTCGGTCAACCCCAAAGGGTTTCATATCTCAGTCGTCCAGTGCAACAACATCAGGTTATACAACCTTCGCATCACGGCGCCTGCAGACAGCCCAAACACCGATGGGATCCATATCAGCAGGTCCAACCTGGTGAAGATAGCAAGGAGTGAGATTGCCACCGGTGACGATTGCATCGGCATGATTCAAGGTTCTACTGCCATTAGCATAAAGAATGTAAAATGTGGCCCGGGCCACGGTATAAGGTACGTGACCGGACTATAGTAGGTATGTTCAGTTCGAGTTCTTGAATCGGCATGAGAAAACTGCCACATGTCAAAATAAAAGTAATAACACATTGATTAGGAGAAATCTGTAGACCGCACAGCAGTTCCCGAATTAGATGATTTTTGTGTCTTTCTGAAGGGCTGACGAAAGAGTTTATGTTTGCATTTTTCCAACAGCATTGGCAGCCTTGGCAAGTACGAGAATGAGGCAGATGTTAGAGGGGTCGTCGTGAAGAATTGCACGCTTTCAAACACGGATAATGGACTCAGAATCAAGACAATGCGAGGTCCAAAGGCAATAGCAAGCCGAGCTTCAAGCATAATTTTTCAGGACATTATCATGCGCGATGTGAAGAATCCTATCATCATAGACCAAGAGTACAATGCTCACGGCAAGAATCAGGTACTGTTGATTCGGATTTCTCAAAAGTCGAGCTGGTAATGATAACCTACATTGATTAATACCTGAGTTTTTACTATCGCATGGCCAGTGCCTAAATCGATGAGTCGGTCGAAATTCTATTCCTTTAACCTCTCTCGTTTTAAGTTTGTTCCTACCCTACTTGCTTCCTCAGATATCAGAAAATCTGACATTATCGTCATATCATTGTTTTCTTCTTCTCTTGAATTGTGTAGGCCAATCCATCGCCAGTTAAGATCAGTGATGTTCACTTCATCAACGTTAGGGGGACATCGACATCACCAGTTGCGGTTCAGGTGGCATGCAGCAGAATAGTGCCCTGTCAAAACCTCCAATTCTACAACATAAACTTGGACTACGTGGGAAAACCAAGGAAAGCTTTGCCTCCCACTTGCACTTCCACATGTACTTTTGCAACTGGGCTGTCCTATGGAGGCATCCAAAAGCCCCCAGCTTGCCATTAGGGTTATCTTTGGATATCTCAAATTTCACTCCCATTCTTTTAATTTGTATAGATTGAGCAGGGAGACGGTGGCATTTTCTTGTGGAGTAAAGGAAACTTTTGGTATTTGGGAGGATTGGTTGTTTAGAGCATTGAACTACTGTGTTTCACGCAAGGCCTTGAGAAAGATGTGGCGAAAAAAGAATGATTGTTGTGCTTCTGAGTAATTTAGTTCTCTCTACTGTGCGCAGAGCAACGGGTCTTTTGTTCAGATGAACGATGAACTATAGTCACGTGTGGTTAATATAATACTAAACTCATGTTTGATATGAAGAAGAATTGACATCCCAAAGGCCGGCTCAATGTCGTAGTCAAAGCCTTCGGTCGGTATGCAGTAGACGACAATAAGCTTGGCTATAAGCAGCAACAAGAATTGCCGATGATGGAAGATTTGCAGTCCTATCAAGAGGGCCTATAATATTTTCATCAACAATGATAATGTCGTGGCCGAGAATGGCTTTTGAAAATTGCTGCTGATGGTTTTTAGCAGCAAGTTTTTGAATAATATTTGCTGCAAACACTATTAGCTGCAAAGAAAAGTTGCTGCATGAGAGACTATAATATTAGCAGACAAGGGATGCTGAGGAAAATAAATTACTTGATAACAGAAAAAATTAATTCTTCCCACAATCATAAGTATATATATTAATGGATTTTTTTTTTTGGCAATTTTTGAATAATTCCTGTAAGATATTATTTTGCTTGTATAATGTTTTTGGCTTTTTTTGGAACACATATTCTTGTCCAGCAATTTACAGTTGAATGATAAATGTGGGAAATTTGTTGCTCTGTCCTCATTTTACACGCATTGTTATTTATCCACTTATTTGTAGATAAAACCAGAAAGCATTAAGTAGCGAAGAAAAATAACCACATATAAATGTGTGATAAATAAATAGAAAATGCTCCTTGGCTCCAAAGAGTTACTTAAATGGCTAGAAATTATGTCTAACAGGAAAATGCTACGAAATATTGTAGATGATTTTTCAAGAATTCTCTAAACTTTGTCACCGATGTATAATAGTCCCCAATTTTTGAGGGTTGAGAGATAAACCCCTTGAAATTTAGTTTTTACTTTAGCAGCTAGTTTTTCCTTCTGCATTGGACTAACTCATTTTCCTAGACCAAAAGAACCTCTAACTGTTAAAGTCATCTTCCGGATTGGCTTCATGAAGCCACCATTTATTAGACACAAGAGCTTTTATGTTTTAATTTAGAATAATACCATCGATAGCCAATGAACTTTTGATTCAATGGACAATATCATTCATGAACTTGAACTTTTAATTTGTGCAATATGATCTCTAAATTTTGGTTTAATATACAATGTAATCCTTAAATTATATGAAAATATTTGAAAGTTGAAAGATCACACATATTAAACATTAAACCAAACTTCGGGGTGCATTATACAATTTAAAAATGGAGGCGACATTATATATTAAATCAAAGTTGAATGATCATTTTATGATATTGTGATTTTTAACTTTTGAGTGAGGGTATATTATTTTTTTTTCAATACAAAAGGATTGGGACGTGGGCTGGCAAGGCCCACAGTAGCCTACTGCTCCATTTAACATCACCCATTTAGGCTGCGCCATTTCTTGGCCAGGGAACAATTTCTTTTTAGAAATAGTCATTTTTTATTTCTATTCTGGGGAACAATGTAAAAAAACTCGTTTGGTAACTATACAAAATTTTTACTCTAAAAATAGAAAAAGAATAGAAATGCGTTTGGTAAAAAATAGTTTCTTTTTTATATTTATTTATTTTTTATTTTTTGCCGATAGACCGCCGCCCACCGACTGCCGCCGTCACCGATTGCCGTCGCACAGCCCATCGGCCGCCGTCGACCATCGGCTGTCAAAGACCGATGGTGGCAGTGGTGGTCGGTCGGTCTCCGGCGATCGGCGGCGGCGGCGGCCGGCGGCAACGTGCGGCGACTGGCAGCGGCGGGCGACGGCGAGCGGCGGTCAAGGGCAGTCAATGGCAGTCAGCAAGAGAAGAATAAAAGGAAAAAAAATTCACTTATTTCTTAAACTTGTTCCCGGGAACAAGAAGCAACTTTTTTTTACTTTTCATTTCTATTCCAAAACCATTCCCGAGTTAACTTTTTGTTCCCGAGAACAAAAAACTAACTTGCCGTTATCAAACAGGTTTCTATTCTTTTTTTGTTCTGGGGAAGAGAAGAATAGAAATTCTTGGGCCGGGGAAATTTACCATGCGCACCCTTAGCTATTTGATTTATTCACAAGAATGAGTTTGGAACGATGCTTTCTACGTCATCAAAATTACCTTATGATGTAAGATTACGAGATGTTCTGTCCAATGATTGATAATTCTCCAATTCTAAAACTTATCATAAAAATACAATTGAGTACTAAATTTTTTTAAAAAAATAATAATTAAGTTTCAAGATTTATTGCGAATGTGTAATTGAGTCTTAAAACTTTCAAAGAATTTGATTGCATCAATTTAACAAGTTTTAAAACATAATTATACTTTTAAATTTTTTTAGAATTCAATTGTATTTTCATGATAAATTTTGCGACTTGATTATGCTGTTTAAAAATTTTATGACTCAATTATATTTTTGTAATAAATTTTATGACTTTAAGTGAATTTCTCCCTTTTCCTTTAACTAAAGTAGCTCCACGCACAGACTACACGTGCGAAATTGTTTTTAAGAAGTTTCGTAATAATATATTTTTTAAATTAGATGTTTGCCTAAAACTACCGTAGGAAAATCGCATGTTGTATGTATCTACCGTGTAATTGGGAACGTGAAAGTCGTGGAGGGGAATAGTTTTTTTTCTGATGATGTATGGGCACATTAAATAAGGAAAAGTTTAGACAGTGAGAGCAGTGGGGGAACGTGCGATTCGTGTCACCGCTTGTAGTGAGCTATTTTGTGGAGACGCTGTTACATTCCCCATGTAATTTTTTACCATAAATCCCCTTTGATACTAATACCTTACGTCTTTGATATATTAGAGGATCATTATAGCCCTTTTGGTACTGGACACCAAATTTGAAACTGGACCATTTCTAAAAAGAATAATATATATATATATATATATATGTTTTTTTATCATTTCTTTTTTTTTAAGGATGTATTTGGTAACGATTTTGTTCCCGGAAACAGATTCTGATTAGAAATGATTTTTTTTTTATTCTGTTCCCGAAAATAATTTCTAAGCATTTTAAACCGCTTGATAACTGCCCAAAATTTCTGATTTTGAACTAGAATTGTGTTTGGTGCTATACTCATTGATTATGTTTCAAATCAATTTATTTTAATCTTTAAATAATTTTTTTTTTACTTTTTTCCTTTTTATTTTATTATTTTTCTTCTTCAAGTGGCCTATCTGGTGACGAGAGTCGACAACCTCACCGAAGCATCACAAACCCTTGGCGAGGTTGGCCTCGGCAGATTGTGAGGCAAGCTCACCAGACCTTGCCCTAGCCTGGCGAGCTCGCCGAACTAGTTGTCGGCGATCAGCAAACGACAGCGACAAACGGCAATGGATGGTGGCGGGCGGCAACTGCGGGATAGCAGTAAATGAAGAAGAATAAAAGAGAAGAAGAAGAGAAAAGAGAAAGAGACTTGATTTTTAAATTTGTTCCCGAAATAAGAATTAATCTTTTTATTATTATTATTATTCTTGATTCTACTCAAAATCTGTTCCCGAAAATAAAAATTTTACCAAACGCGATTCGGTTCTCAAACTACTTTCGAAAACAAAAAAAATCAGCATTGGATATTATTCGGATGATTACCAATTAGCCCCTAATTCTATCATCTTGAGATTTGCAGCACCAAAAAGAAAAAAAAATGGAAAAAAAAAAAAAAAAAGGAATGAAAGAAGACTTTAGAAAACCAAATTGGAGGGGCACCATGAGCGCTGTCCAAAATTCCCATTTCAGCTCCAAAAACCAGACCCGCATCCATCCACCAGCCGAGACGAAGAAGAAGAGAACTAGAAAGCTGCGATCTCTCTCTCTCTCTCCCTCTCCTTGCTCCATCATTAGGTACGCCCGCGGGTTCACCTTAATTTCCTTCCGCAGATCTCATTTCCTGCTTCCGATCACGCGAATTCTCTCGATCGGATCCCGAGGGTGTGATTGAGAAACTCCGGGAATTCGAATTCTTTGCGGATCTTGTCGGATCGGCCGATTCGATCTCCGGAGCCCCTCGAAGATGAATTCCAACTACGGCAAACCCAACAACCCGCAGCGCAGCTCCGGCTCTTTGGGCAGCTTCGATTTCGACATCGGAATCGGTTCCAACAAGCCTAGGTCCTTGAACGATCAGAAGAACAAGACGTCCTCCTTCTCGTACGCCGCCGCCGCGCCGTCGCCCGCGCAGCCCTCGAGGCCCGCGTGGCAGCCCAACAAGCCCTCGTGGACCCACCAGCCAGCCCCCGGCGCCGGCGCCCCCGGCCCGGCGCAGTCGGCGGGGGCAGCGTCCCTGGGCGGGCCCACGTCGATGGTCGGGGACATCTTCGGCAAGAGCTGGTCGTCGTCATCGACGTCGACGGGTTCTTTGGGGTCAGGGTTGGGGATCGGGATCGCGAAGAAGGACACGAACTTGTTCGGGGATTTGGTTAGCTCGGCTTTAGGAGGGCAGGGTAAGGGCGGCAGTGGCAATGTCCCGTTGAAGAACGCGACGCCGGCTGCATCGGCTAGCAAGACCGCATATTCGATGGGGAATTTAGCAGATTCGCTGCCGAAATCCGGTAATTCGATGCACAATAGTGGAAGTCGGGGATCTGGGGGTTATAGTACTGGTGGCGTTGGGGGTGTTAATTGGAATGGCGTTAACGCTGGCAGTAAGGGTGCGACTCTCGGAGGTCCTTCGATGCAAAATATGGCTGGTGGTGGTGGTGGTGGAGGTGGAATCAATACCAATAAGGATCCATTCAGTAATTTGGTTGGTTTTGGATCAAAACAGCAGTCGGGCAGTCTCAACTCAGCGAGCAAGGCCAGTGCTAAGACTGGCACCGGTAGTCATGAGTTTGGAGATTTTCAGAATGCTCCTTCATCCGGTACGACCACATTCTCGTCAAGCGGGTTTTCCGCAAATAAAACCAATTTTGCAGCATCAAATATGAGCTTTGGTTCAAAAATGGATGATTTCGGGGTGCCTGCCAAGAATTTCAGTCAGCAGAGTCAGACTCCTGTCCACAGCTCAGGCGCAGACAGTTTCGATGTGTTGTTCTCTTCATCCTCTGGCTCGGCTTCTGCTGGCGTTGCCACTGGAGAACAGCAAGCTGTGGGTGTGGATGACTGGGGTTTGGATTCAGATTTTGGAGGAGGAAATGAGGGTGGCGGCACCACCACAGAACTTGAGGGGCTTCCACCGCCTCCGTCAGGCGTATCTGCTTTAACTGCTAAGAACAAGGGCATGGATAATCAGAAGCAAGGGCAATATGCCGATGCCATTAAGTGGTTGTCATGGGCTGTGATTCTCCTTGAAAAGGCTGGAGATAATTCTGCCACCACGGAAGTCTTGTCGTGCCGAGCCTCATGTTACAAAGAAGTTGGGGAGTATAAGAAGGCTGTGGCAGACTGTACAAAGGTAAAGTGCCAATAATTGCTCACAGATTGAAATCTTCTTTATTTTGATGAAGGCGGTGCATGGCGATTCCTTGGGGTTTATTAGTTGTATCCGTGAGATATTTTTGTACCTTAGGTAAGATTACTTCATTAATATGGGAATAATTCGTGTCATTTGGGCAGTGATGAGCTACATTTCAGAATACACAAACTTACTGATGTTTTTCTACTATTTCAAAGAAAGAAATATTGAACTCTGAAAACATTCTGCCCTGTCTGGGAGCTTAAGAATCAATCTCCTCACCGAGAGCTGCCTTATTTTTTAGGCATGTGAGGTTTGACTATGCTTAAGATTACATATCTTGGAGATTAACAATGACAGTTCCATGTCATGTGTCTACCTATGCTTAACGAATTTAGGCAGTATCTTTTTATTGTCTAGATAGGCAGCTATCAAAGATTGCATATGAAGTCTTGAACCAGGATTGATGAAATATCTCTTAAGACATTCTATTAATTATAATGGCAAGATTTTGTGATATTCCTCGTGAAAAGGATGAAATCAATAGAAGGCATGACAGGTTTTTGCTGAGCAGGTGCTAGAACATGACGATGCAAATGTAGCCGTTCTTGTACAGCGAGCTCTTTTGTATGAGAGTATGGAGAAGTACAGACTTGGCGCAGAAGACCTAAGGATGGTGCTGAAGATCGATCCTAGTAACAGAGTTGCTCGAAGCACTATTCATCGCTTGAACAAAATGGCAGACTAAGCAACCTTCTGAAACTTATTCATTTTTTCTCCTCAGCGATGAGCCTTACTTCTTCCCCTTCTCCAATTTTGTTTGGGGAATAGTAAAAATCTTATCCTTTGTCCGAGATTGAGATTTACATTGGTTGTAAAACTTTTGAGTGTATAACGTATTGTATTTGCTTCAGTTTTCATCGGATGCTACCTGCAACTAATTCTTGATTGTCACTTCATAAAGGTATGAGATTTTTTAGGTTTTCTCCACTTTGTCCCATGCAATGTGCAGCAATTCACCTTAAGCTCAATAGGCGTAGCTCCTTTTGTTTCACTGTAATACACACTTACTTTTGAATGATTTGGTTATGTGTAAGCTGATCCATTATCAGTTGTGAGGTAAATGAGATTGAAATTCCCTCTCTTTACCCTTCATTATCTTCTTGAGAAGGTTATGCTATTGTCACTGTGAATGCCTCGAGAAAGGAAATTAAATTCGGTTGGGAACTTCAGAGGATTTAGATTGCTGCATTGTGGATTGACTGCACTTCTTCATTAGTTGTGATCTTACAATGCCTTCCTAAAACAGCTGCATGACTGTTTTACTGAAGTATTATCTTCCTGTCTGCAATATCGATGCCACAACTTGAATAGCTTCCTGAGCACTGGATTTTTCAGCTGGAAATGTACTTTGAAATCTGAATCACATTTCGTAGTAGCAATGGTGGTTCTTTTTCTATCTAATCATACTGTGTCAGTGCTTTCTCTGCCACAGAGGAAGAGATATCGTTCATTGAACTAAAAATCCGTATTTGGGAGATCAACATGTGAGCCAATTATGCAGCAAATTGGGTGGCCTCTGCTGTAAGCACGGGTTTAGCTCAAATCTCTGTTAAATTGTAGTTATACAGGTCCATTAGAATCGACTGACTGGGATAATAATATCGTGCCTCGAATGTTAATGCAACTAGATGGCTAGCTCTTCTTCAGCTGAACCCCAAGCGGTCATTCGAGGAGTTTGGCAAGAATTGCATAGCCTACCAATTTTATAGTTTGGCAAGAATTGCATAGGCTACCAATTTTATCTGGGAATTTTAGTAAAAGCGCCTAGATCACAAGTTTACAACAGCTAATTTTTGACTTTCAAGCGGGGATTTCTCTCTTTATTTTTCACTGTGGAGGGGACTAGTGCCATCTTGCATCGTTTGCGGCGGTGAATCCCAAATGGGATGCTAAGAGATCTCCCTTTGTCCTTGCTCCAAGCGGAACCGAAGAGCAACGCCAATTGAGGGGATCTGAACTCGCGGCGCATGGTTGGAATCCGCGCTGCACTTTGTGGGGGCCTTTCAAGTGGGGTATTCATTCCGCACCCTCATGCATTGTTATGGGAAGATGTATTCTGGGATGTACAAGGCACGAGAAAAGATTGCAGTAAGCAGTAAGATAAGATTTGCAATTAGCGAGACGGTCTTATATAAAAATATCCGCAGGAAATCGGACTTTCTTCTTCGAGAAGCCTGCACCGCAGTTGCTTGAAGGTTTTCTTCAATGGTAGGAGTATCGTCCAAGGAAGCGTCTCAGTGGGGACTAGCTTTCAGCTTTCACCCCCAACAATCCCTATCAATTGTTGTCGAATTCAGATTGTTGCACGGGCTGAGCCCGGACGTGTACGTCATTGTTGTAGAACTCACCAAACAAGTTCCACGTCAATTGCACAGTGCAGGCCACGTTGATTTGGGATAATCAAATATGGTGGTGGTGGTGGTTGTTGCCGTTTGTTGTTGTTGTTGTTGTTCTCAATTGCAATACTTAGAATGCAATTACATAATTATTATGAAATGAAAATAAATGAAATTGACAAATAATTTTAGAGAGCTAGAGTGATTGGAAGTGATATTTGAGCGAGAACAAAGAGATGTTGAAGAATGAGAGCAAGAGGGGGCTGATGTAGAGAGGATCAAAAAAATTTCCCCTTGAGCACAACCTCTTGTTGAGATGTTTATGTTCACTTATCACTATCTTTTCTTATGACCCAACGGCTAGGTGTTGCCCACTAGTGGTGATTGGTTCCCAAATGGACAATTTCCACCTGGGAACTGAGAACCGCTCATTAAGGGCCGATTCCATAAAATGGAAACCGTGAACCACCCTTGGTTTTATGGGCACAATCAGGAATCGGTTAGGTTTGGTTTGATTCAGTTTTTGAGTGAGCCATGGAACTCTCTAGGAACCAGCCAAAACCCTTACCTACAAAGATGGCGATCAATTTAAGGAGATAAATTAAATGTGAAGTGGAACCACAAACTCTTCGGAAAAGGACAGAAGTTCGACATTTTATCAAGGAAGCCTTCAATTAGATTATTAGTTGCAACAGTAATAGGCACGAAAAATTTCTTAACCTCCATGCTTCAATTCTCGTAGTCCCACCGGGGGGAAGAACAGAGCTTGGAGCAGGAAAATGGAATAAGGCATTTAGCAATAGCTTCGATGGTTCCTTCCAAGATCCATCGGTTTCCTAGCTTTCAATCATGTCGAGTAACGAATAAGAAGCGGTGAATTTATCTCACAGCACACGAAATCCATCACAAGATGACATGTGGGGACTATCAGATAAAAATGCAGAGATACCAAATTCACATTCAAAGATAAGAGAGTCTAAGCAGATTCATCAACACCTGCTACATAAATCAAGCGATAACAACAAGAGAATGGCCATTACATTAAGGCCAAAGTGAGGGGAAAAGTACCAAAAAAGTCATAAATCTATTACATTGATACCAATTTAGTCATATTAATTTAGTTCTAAACCTTTTAATATTAGTAGCAATTCAGTCAATCCGACCAATTTTGACTAGCCGGCACTGACATGGATGTCGATCGATGGCTAGACGCTAATGTGGTAATTTTTAAGATTTTTTTTTTCAATTTTTTATTAGGAAAAAGAAAAAAAAGTTAATAAAATTTTTTGAAAAAATAATTAAAAAATATTTAAAATTGTCACGTCAGTTCCGGCAGACCAAAATTGGCCGGATGAACTAAATTAGTATTAATATTAAAATTTTTAGGACTAAATTAGTCCAATTTAAAAGTTTAAAATTGAATTGGTACCAATGCAATGTGCTTAAGACTTTTTTGGTACTTTTCCTGCTCTAATGTGAAAAGCTAGGAAATTGGATGCAGCTTCCCTTTTTTAAGATCAACTTTTGACCCTCCTTCGTTCCTTATCTGTCTCGACAGGTGAAATATCTCTAGCGCCCGATCTTTCCAACTTGTCTGTTTATATATCAAGTACACTATGGTTCTGATCGCTGCACTTAAGCTAAATCCAAGTTTTTGCTTGCAGAGAAATTCAAAATGTGCTCCGGATTATAGGTGATCAACAGGCAGGCAGGTAGAGACTAAAGAAAAAAAAAGGCAGGTCACACGAGACACCAAATCCTGACAGAATCAAAAGATAATTACACAAATTTGAGCAATGCCCTTACATGAGAAAATGCGAGTCTAGGTAATTTTAACTTGGTCTGGCCTCGAAAGTTTATATTTAGATTTTTTTATGCATTCGACGGACTTAGGTGACACATTAGACCCGATCTTTGGGCACGACCACTAATCACCTCCATTCGCTAGTAATTACACATCCATGCGGGGCCATGCCACGCAAAGTAACCACTCGTGGGCTACAGTTGTTATGCGTCGATCTTCTAAACGATAGTTTAATTATTGGTCGCACCAGTAATTTTGCATTCGACTCCAACGTTCACCTATTTCTCGATTCTTCCATAAGCATTCATTTATGACGATTAATTAAAGTCGGCGTCATCTTGGATGAGGGATAGCGGTTAGTGCACCAAGTAAAGGGATCTTTCACTTGTCAAGGTGATGCTTCGGCTTCCCCAATCATCATCATTTTCATAGCAATGGGTCGTTGAAAAGCTAATAAATATTTGTCTTTATGACCACGAAAAAGCTGGATAATTGATTCTCATGTTATTAATAGTCGAAATCCCCCCCCCCCTTTTCATTCAAATTTTTGAGCGTTTTTTATATTACATTCTTATTTTTCAAGTACGGAAATACCATACCCAATATTTCAGGGTCTACCAAACTATTTATTGAACTTATTTCCTTGAAATTTTTAGTCAGCACCTGAAATACCGCTTTTAATTAATTTTTTTAGAGCGTACCCTGCAGAGGGGGCAAATCAATTAGTTCAAAAAGAATTATTGAAATAATTCCCCAACTCATTTTAGTTCATTGAGAATTCAGAAAAAAAATTGTATAAGCGAAATGTTTATCTTTTTATTACTAGTAGCATCAATTAAGTTCCAATTCTTTTATTTCTTAAATCAATCAAAAGTATATTTTAAGTGATTTTCATCTTCAATCTTTATTTCATGAAATTTCACCTGTGAGAGGAATGAATATTCGAATTTATATAAGTCGTTCACAGGACATTTTTCTTATTCGGGATAACGTCACATGTGGTTTATTACGTGCCTATTATTTTAATGGAAAATTTAATAACTTTTAGATCCACCGTCGTTAGTTTAATAAGTAATAACTTTTATTTAAATAAGTTCATCCATTAATAATGGAAACATTAAATTTTATTTGAGAATTTAACCGTAACTCAGTGCCAAGCATAAGTATGATAATGAGTTTAAAAGCATAGATGGCCTTCATAAATTTTCTAAAAGAAAATCTCATATATATTTTTTTGCCAAATGGTCCCACATTTTTTTGTTAAATAGTGATCTTATGCAGCCTATCGAGTACTTTTTATTTTGGTCGAATGCTTACCAAGTATTCAAACATGGAAAATGAAGCAATCTTTTCAATACACTTTCACTGTATGATAAAAATTTTAAGTCTAAATAAATCCTCCTCAAAGCTTAGCCTTTATATAAAATTGAGTCGGGTCTGTACTTTGTAGAATTCATGACCAATTGATTCTACCTCAAAACCCATATTATCTCAAACAAAAAAGTGGTAAATGAAAAATCACAATGTCACTATAATCAACATATTAACAAAAAAAAAATAGTACAAATACCTTAATTTAAGAAATTCAGCAACACGAAATTCAAATAAAAAATTCTTCTAAAACCAACCAATAAAAAGAAAAGTATGCTGAGATATAAACAGGAAGTTGAAAAGACCGAGTACTGGAGACTCTGCTTAGCATTCAATAGATTATCACATTATTAAGTTCATAGTAAAAGAACAAGCCACAAAAATTAATTAGCTTCCTCTTTTCCCAAAAATGCTCTCTCTCTCTCTCTCTCTCTCTCTCTCTCTCTAGAACGAAGCCAAAACCCCAACTGCTATACAAGACTCGAGCAAAGCCAAAACCCCTCATCTCCCTCTCTCAACTCTCATGGCGCCGAAACGCAAACGCCCAACTCCTTCCCACGAATCGCCACCTACGGACGTTTCCTCCGGCGAGGAGTCGCGCACCGGCCCCCTGCCCCCGACAGCTGAAGAGCAACGGGAAGCGGACGAGGAAAGCGGAGAAGAGGAAAGCGGATCCTCCGGAGCACCATCCGGGTCCCAGTCCCGATCGGACGACGAAGCAGCTTATGAGCAGCAACCAGCAAGGCCCTCGCAACAGAAGAAGAAGAAGCCCTCTTTGGACTCGGACTCGGGCTCGAGTTATGAATCCGACCCCCGAAATGTGACCCGCGCTGTGGAGCCCGTTGCCGCGGCCAAGGAGGGCGCATCAAAGAAGCCGGCCAGACATCAACAGTCGGAAAGGCAGCCTGCGAAGAGGGACGGCAATGCCGAAGGAGGAGGAGAAGAATCGTCTGGACCGTCCGAATCCCATGATGAAGCAGCAAGGCACGAATTCCTAAAGCCCTCGCGTGCAAAGAAGCCCACTCCAGACTCGGAGTCTTCTGAATCGAAGTCTGAAGACGAGACCCGCGCTGTCAAGACCGTCGCCGCCGGCAAGGAGGTCACGCCGGTGGAGGAGCCGGCCAGGTCTCAAGAGTTTAAGAAGCGGCCCACAGAGAGGCGGAGGAAGGGCAGCGATGTTAACAATGGAGCCAGGGCTGGGGCCACGACGCAGCATACCGGGGAGGGGTCGCCGTGGTTTCGACGCATCTGGAGTGAGAATGATGAGATCAAGCTCCTCAAGGGAATGATCAAATTCCACAAGAAGAAGAAGCTAGAGCCCTTGACCAACTTCAGCCTATTCAAACGTTTTCTCGACAAGAAATCAGTGAGGTTCGACTTCTCTCCCAATGAATCGCAAATCTTCAACAAGATTAGGTCAATGAAACGCAAGTTCAGTAACGGGTGTAAGGCAGGGCGTATTTGGAAGAAGCCCCATGATCAGAAGTTCTTTGAGCTTTCCCGTGTCCTCTGGGGTGGTGAGAATGGCGGCGAGAAAGTGCACTCGTCTTTGAAGAAGATTAAGACTTCTAAAAACGCCAGCAAGATTGCTGCTCCTCCGACAAAGTTGGAGGAGGAGGAGTTTGAGGATGGCATTAGGGCCAGCGAACCTTCTCTACTGCGGCTGACCAGCATGGGGCTAGGAGAGGAAGTTGTGAAAATTGGTATAGGGATGGTCGACTCATCAGAGATGGAGGAACTAAAAGAGAGGTGGCGGCAAATGCGCCTGTCCGAACTACAGGTTGCCAGCGATAGAGCGACGCTCATGAATCACCAGGCGAAGCTATTTATGGATGGCTATCGTCGAGCAAAGCAGCAGTTACAGGAAGCAGATTGTGATCCTTAGGTTTTTATAATTAGGCTTTCTTTTGTCTCGATCTTTTTACCTAGCAAGCCATTCGCATGTTGGTTTCTTGGCTGTTCAGTGCATGGGTTTTGATGCTCTTTGTGGGATGCTTTCATATGAATGTTAAAAAAGGGAGTTCAATTTCTAAATGCGCAGAAAATCTTGGCTTTAGAGGGTGAATTAGCACATCCTCGGGACTGATAATATACAAATCTAAAATATACACACAATTGTCCGATTTGGTGTTTTGAAGTTCGAAGGCGATGGCGGAAGCTGCTTTGGCAAATGCTTTGACCGCTGCAATACGTTTGGAACTTACAAAACAGCATTAAAATAACAAGACACACTCCTCAGGAGTTGCATGTCAAATCCTCGTGTGGTTTGGTTCCTTTTTTGCAAAAAAATTAAAGCGAAGAACATATTTTTTGCTGAGGAAAAAATCAAAAAAAAAATTTGACCCTAAAGTTAGTAAATAATAATATAACAGCAAGTATATGTTCTCATTTGATAGAAATCATGACTAGGAGCTTCTTTTTAATTCAAGATTATCTTATCCTAAACAAATCGTGAAGCATTTTTCTATGTAATGCTACATATACAGATGAAATTTAAAATCTTGTATAACATGGGCAATGAACATATAATCCAAAGGAAAAAAAGGTCACTTCACATAATCCAATACTTGCATCATACTGAGCTTTGTAAATATATATATATAGAAAAAAAAAGAACTGCTAAAAAACAACGATGATTACTGAATAAAATAAATAAAAATAATAACAAAATATGGAGAGATCAACATAAGTCCACTCCACAATCTTTAGAACAGTGACAATTATGCAGTTATGCACTTTAAATAACCTCTTTGATTCGAAACATTTTAATACAAGACTCTCAATTCTATTTTTATGACAAATTGGCGTAGTTTTTCTTAGTACTTAATTACATGAATCGACACTTGAGAACTGCTTTTGGGCTGACCATCTTTGAACTTCTTTAATAACATGTTATTGGTCATTCAATCCTATGAAGGTAAACTTTTGACGCTCTTTGGTCCCTTCATGTGTCTTAACAGATGACCAAGGGAATGCAATTTGGTTTTTTTTTTTTTAATTCCTTTGGACTTGCTTATGCTTACGCGTGTGCATATCTTTCATCGACATTGGTTTTAGACATATTTCGAATTTCATACCACTGAATTCTCAATATTAAGGTTTTTGCACGAAAATTTTTATTTAAGGATTATAACCCTTAAAACGCAGTGATTTTTGCAATCTCCCTTTAGTTCGTTTAAGATAAAATAGATTTTTTTTGGTAAATAGATTAAATAGATTTTGAGGTAAAAGGAGTATGCTGGTCATGGTTTTCGCAAAATATAGACCCCATCTCGTTTTATATAAAGAGCGAGTTTTGAGGGTGATTTATTTTCTTAAAAAATTAATCAAACCGTGTAGAGTGAATTGAAAAAAAAAATGCAATAATTCTCATGTTTTGTTTACTTGATAAGGGGCGAAAAGACGCTTTTCGACAACAAATAATGGGTGGCAATGTTTTATGGAAAAGGAAGAGGAGTTATGGAAAGAAAATTACTGTTTTCATTAAGTTCGTAATTAATAAAGAAAAAATGAAGGACAAGGAAAAGGAAACATGTAAAAATAAAAAATTATGTAAACAAGGCGAGACAAGGCGAAGAGGACAGAAGAGTGGTCACAGGGGAAAATAGACCCCCCTCACCTCTCTCTCTCTCTCCTTTATTATATTTAAAATTATGTCCAAATTATCTCCATTCAAGGTAAGAGAGAGAACCACTTGGGGTTCGCTTCACTGGCCACCATTCCAACTTAGAAGGGAGAGGTGAGGGGTTCAAATTCTCACATTCTCAGGAAGAGATGGGATGAGGACGCGTAAGTTTTAAAAATGGGTTTCGACTCCCACGCCCTGCAAGAGGCAGGGCAAAAGTTTAAGAGTGAGAGTGAGTATATAGTAGGAATAGAGTAGGACTGACAAAAAAAAAAAAAACTAAGAGAAAGGGTGGCCTCTCTTGCACAGGTGATTTTTTTTCATACTTTCATTGTACATGTGACTCCCCATCCATCCACATGTCTATGTTCATGCAAGAAAAAGCAATTTATAATGTGCTGTATTTTTTCACAACCCTAATTAAATAATATTTCCTTCAATCATCCTTTAAAAATTTTATGAGTATTAATAATAACCATTATTGAATCTTATATTTCTATTTAGTTCATTTTGCACGTGAGCAATCTCTACAACAGTAATTAAGCAACATTTTAAAAAATTGGAAGATAATATGTTGCATTACAGTAATTAAGCAACATTTTCAAAAATTGCATTCTATTTCGATGTTCATGTACACATTTCTATTAAATTTTGAGGATCAATTTTTCAATACCTATTTAGTAACATGCCAAAACAATGCATAATTTTATTTTTTATTTTATTTCCTAGAATAAAAAAAGAACAGAAAATCATGTAATAATATTTTTATTTTCGAGAATAAATTTGAAACATAATCAATAAGTAAAAAAGTGTTGCTTCTTAATTCTTGGTAACAATTTCGAATCAAACTCAAACCATTTTTTCTCTTTTCTTTTCTTCTTTTTCTCTTCATCTTCTTCTTCCCCAAGTTAGTCACTAGCAACCTCGCCATTAGTGGGGTACGGCTTGCCTTGCTAGATCTGGCTCGGCCGAGCCTCTCCCTAGCAAGATCGAGCCTTGCTAAGCCTTGCTAGTGATTGGCCAAGACTCCCTTGAGGCCAACAACTAGTTAGAAAAAAGAAGAAAAAGGAAAAGAAAAGAAAATTGTAATAAAACTATTAAAAGATTAAGAGAAATTCTAAGTCACAGAAAATTTAAGTATCGTATCAAATGCTTTTCTATTTCGGAAATAAAAATTTCGAACAATTACCAAACGACTCAAAAATTTGTTTAGGGAAAAAAAATTATTTCTAAGCACAAATTGTTCTTGAGAACAGAATGGTTACCAAACGCATTCCAAGTAAACTTTTAAAACAGATAGTGAGGCTATAAACAAAAGAAAAAAAAAATAGCCTTCCTTAGATTTATTGTCTCGTAACACAATCGCAAGCATAGGTTAAAGAGCCTTCCATAGATTTGCTGAGTATTGTATACACGAGATGCATCAAATTAGGTTAGATGATGTTTTGGTATAGCTACTTCAAATTAATGCGGTTTCCTAAAGTGCCACTTTTGTCACTTGCCCCATTAGACGAAAGTAAGGTAATTCGCAAGCATAAGTAATAAAATTTCATTTTTTTTTATTGTTCGTGAAAAAAAAAAAAAAACCTTTTCACAAATGTTATCCCTCTAAACAGTAATACGCACCCAGAACATCCTTCAACCTCAAACTTTTGGGGAAAAAAGAAAAAAAACAGAAGCAAAAATCTAACGTGTTCGTTTGGCATTAAATAATCGACAACAACATTGAAAATGGACAAAATGATAAATACATTTCCTAAAATAACTCAAGCTACGCTTTTTTTTTCCTCCAATTCTTCACAACTCACAGGTAAACGCGTGCTTTTTAAGCTAATACACTGGAATGAGAGCGCATGCATTGAGTATAAAAAAAAAAAAAAAATAGCAATGAGATGTATTTCGATCAACTATTACTTTTTACTTAATGTAAATTTTGCGGTGTACGCAGCTAATCCGAAATACTTGAAACTTTCAAGGTACGTATATATTGATATATTTCTTCAAAAATATTTTAATTTTGGCAGAAAATTAAAGTTCTTTTCACTTACGTTACAGAATAAATAAACAGCACCTAAAATTAGAGTAATAGTAAAACTGTAAAGATCTGTTCTTGTTTGGAACTATCAATTTCAATTTTTGTAAAATTGGAAAGATGGGATATTCATGCGATACTTGATAATTAAAGTTGTTAGAAACTTGAATAATATTAGATGGTTTCAAGTGAAGAATATTAACACAACCCTCCCGGAGGTGGATTACTTGGGGGAAAGCTGATGGATTACTACATAGGAACAAAGGTTCCTCATACGAGGCCATCTTCCATGTTTAGCATGGATTCTCCCAAGTCTTACCAATGGCAACTTGGTACTCATTCAACATGTGATTAAACTTATGTATTGGAGTTGCCAATAATCGGTTATGGGCTAATCAAACACCCAAATAAAATGTGGGAGTACAATTTTACTTTTACGAACCAGAGATTCATAAATACGAGAACTTGGTTACGCTAGATTAATTTAATATCCTTTCAGTACCTTTTCCATTTCTTTTGAAAATGTTTTGCATGCAATCTTTATCTATTTTTACCCTATGTTGCTAACATATAAGGGGTGATCATATGAGTGTGCAATCGAGAAATGTAACACCCAATAATCAAAACAGTAAATAGATTATAGAAAATTTTAAGAACCCGAATGCATTAAGTAGGCAAAGCGTATCGCCATCCATCGCCATGAGATATCTACAAACTATTACTTTAGAAAAATATACAAACCGAATACATGTATGAATAACTAATATGCGATCTATATGAGACTTTATAATTCTAATTTTTTATATTCTATTTTATTAGCTACAAAAAGACAAATGACCCTAAAGTTCTGCAAATTAAATGATTCCTAAACCCGCATCTACATGATTAGTGAAAATGCAATCTAAATGCTAGATAAGAGATGATATAGTTTTATTTCTAAAATTATGCAAGCATGTAATT
The DNA here is from genome assembly GCA_019915185.1 of Eucalyptus camaldulensis. NCBI lineage: Eukaryota > Viridiplantae > Streptophyta > Magnoliopsida > Myrtales > Myrtaceae > Eucalyptus > Eucalyptus camaldulensis. The sequence continues at coordinate 32,092,294 of JAHSVA010000003.1, read as the reverse complement.
CTAGCTTATTTAACTTATGTATGACCTAAGGGAAACCGCGAATTTATTCTATAATGCGCTATATATTTTTTTTATTTCTTATTTCATAAAAAGAGGAAGATTAAAACCTAAGACTCGAGTGTGGCTTAGTCAACTATAAACTATTATTGAACTATTTGTAATGCCAATGATGCATGTGATGTAATAATTAAAACTATCTACATGATACAACTATTGAAACTTAGTTCTAAATGACATGCATTATACGACATGAGTCTTATTAACCCTAAGTCTACATGCAATCTAATGAAAACTAAATAACATTTTTTTATGTGATTTTGTTTTATGAAAGTTATGCACTAACCTGGATCTACATGGATTCTAAAGCTAACATGTCCTAAACCTATATATGTTATGAGACTAAACATTTATGGCCCTAAAAATGAAAACCTTAAATTATAAATGTGCTCTAAACTCTAAACATGCAATGACAACGTACAAATTTTGATAGCGTACTCAACCAATCGACGCAACACAATATTGGGGTTAAACCTTAGCGTCTAAAGGTCCAAAAGCTGCATATGTCTATGTAGGGTAACAAACGGGACACCCTAAGGTTTTATCACTAAATATCACGCATTTGAAAAAAGAAAAAAAAAAAAAAAACAATCGCATGAATTTAGCCAAACCTTTACTACCAATGTAGGATTTCCTCAAGATGGGCTTCACGAGTCTCGAATATCACCAATAGTGGGCTTGAGGGACACCAGTAACAGGTCGTGAGCAAGATGGTCAGGATGGTGAGGAACCGCAATGATGGCAAGAACAAGCGACGCTTCGCGGATGAACTGAAATGGAGCATCGAAAAAGAAAACTGCAGGGAAAGATCAAGGCGTGGCGTAGTCGTTAAATGGCTATGCAAGACCCGAGTATGGCAACGCCGGTATAGCTGACGGTGGGAATGAAAAACGCCAAATCGGCTGGGTATAGAATGGTGAAGAAACCGAGAACCGATGCGGGACGCCTGCGCTTAGTTGGAAGTGACGCCGGACTAGCTAATTCTATTTTTCGATAATATAGGATTGGATTTGAGGTATCCGCCTTATTGGGTAGAACGTCTTCTGCTGTGGGTTATCAACCCTTCCTTAGTACCGAAATGGATACTTCACAAGAAATGGACACTCTACGGATGATTTAACCGACCCTACTCCTGCCACAACATTTGCACAATCAGCTAGGTTGCAGGAGCAACAACGGTGGAAGTCGTTGTGATGGCGACCTAGGAACGGCTTGCTAGCTAGTGGATGCGGAGAGTTAGACGTCCACAAATGGAAGCAGGATGGTGGTGGCAGCGAGCAGTTTCCTTGGCTTCTTCGAGTGTTGCATGTCGAGCGTGGAGTCCCTCAAGGTGGACGTTCTTCTCTCTTCCCTGTGGTGTCCCAAGTCTGGACTTCGTGTATGAATTCCCACGGAAAGAAAGAACATGACAGTGGGATGCTGATGAAGAATAGGCGTGAAAGTCCACGGTGACTGAGAAATTGATTTCTTTTTCTCTGCAGGGGCTTAACTTGGACAGGAAACGAAAATACAATCGCAGATAGATTGAATAGCAAAATGGAATAGCATGCGATCAAACTAGAGAAAAAGATGCTCGACTTAGCTTAACGATTTTAATGTTCGTGAAGCAAGATGAACGCAGGATGTCAGGACCTGAATGATTGCTGAGATTGCCGGCGTTGCTACAGCAATCTCTGGTTGTGAGGCTAGACGGCGAATCACGGCAGCAGGGAAATGGACAACGTTGAGGAGGTTGTCTGGAGTTCGTTGACGGTCGCTCAGAGAGGGCACGGCTATTTTTTCTCTGTATTCCCAGTTTCTCGAAAGATGATATGACTGCTACCAAGAAAATATTGAGAACGTAAAAAGAGCATCGTCACTGTAGCAGCCGTTCGCGGTGGTGCCATTTCCCGTAGAGAGGGCGGTCTCTCTTTTTATTTTCTTTTTTCAAATCAAGGGTGGTCTCTCTTGCACAGCTGATTTTTTCTTACTTTCACTCGCTATCCACACATATACGTCAATGCGAGGAAAGTAATTTATGACGTAGTACATTTTTCCACAACCCCATTTAGATAAAATTTCCTTCTAAATTGATGGTTTTAACCATAAACATCTCATATTTATATTTTGTTTCTTTTGCAAGTGAGCAATCTTTACAATTCATAATTAATCAATCCAAAAAAATGATAGGAAGATTGCATGGTCCGTTACGAAATAATAAATAATATTTTCAAGAATTGCAAGCTGTTCAGATGAACATCTTTCGATGAACAATTTTTTCTTCTTATTAATGTATATGCTAAATATAAAGACAGAATTCAAATCTTGTATAATACGCACAATGAAAATGTAAAACCAAAGAAAGCTCCACTTTACAATAGTCAATTCTTTCATCGTAAGGGCTCTCTTAAAAAATAAAAAACGTTGGAAGACTAGCTGCGATTGCTGGATAAAAGGAATTATAACGATGGGCTATTTTCTCAACGTCCTGTCCCTTATCTTCAGAAAAAGGTTTTTAACTAATAAATTGGATCTATTTTGATGATTTTCCCTCTTTTTGTTCATTTTTTTAAAAGAGGATTTGGATTGGAAGTTGCAGAGACGGAGACCGAGTTATGAGTTAGGGCCTGTTTGGCAACTTGCCCAACAGTGCCAAATTCTGATTTTTTGTTCCCAGAATCAGTTTGGGACGAGAATCGCGTTTGGTAAATTTTTTGTTCCTGGGAACAAATTTGTCCCGGGAACAATTTTGGACAAGATTTGAGAATCTAAAAAAAATTGATTCTACGTCCGAGAATCAGAAAAAGAATCAACACGGTAAAACCTTGTTCTTCTCTTTCAACATCTCGGTTGCCATTCGCCATCGCCCGCCGCCGCCGCCCGCCTCCGCCGCCGGCCCGCCGCCGGTCTCTAGTCCGGCGACCTCGCCGGAGGCTCGCCAGGCCAAGGCGAGGTCCGGCGAGCTCGCCAGAGGCAAGCCTAGCCACCGGCGAGGCTTGGCCTCGCCAGATCTGGCGAGGCCCAGCCTCGCCGGTGGCCAGGCCGGCCTCGCCCAGCACCGGCGAGGCCGACCTGGCCACCGGTGGGGCTGGGCAAGCCTCGCCGGTGGCCAGGCGAGCCTCACCGGCAGCTGGGCGAGGCTCGGCCTCGCCAGATCGGGTGAGGTCGAGCCTCGCCGGTGGCTAGGCGAGGCTCGGCCTCGCCAAATCGGGCGAGGTCGAGCCTCGCCCAGCTGCCGGCGAGGCCAGCCTCACCCAGCTACCAGCGAGGCTCGGCCGACGAAAGCCGACCTCGCTGAGGGCCGGCGGCGCTCCGGTGAGCGTCGCCGACCCTCATCTGGCCGGTCGCCGGTCCGGCGACCAGCCAAATGAAGAAGAAGAAGAATAGGAAAAAAGGGGAAAAAAAGAAAAAAATGAAAAAAGAAAAGAAAAAAAGTAAAAAAGTAAAGAAATTATTTAAAATTTATTTAAAAATCAAAAGAAATTAATTTGGAATATAATTAATTAATACGGTACCAAACGCAATTCTATTCCAGAATAAAAAATTTTGAACAGTTACCAAACGCGTTTTTTTACTCAGAATCAATTCCCGGGAACAGAATAAAAAAGAATCAGTTCTGATCAGAATCAGCTCCCGGGAACAGAATCGTTACCGGTTTTTGATTGTCACTCTTAACGAGGAGCATACCCTTAGTCTAGTCTAGTCTAGTCTAGTCTAGTCAAGCCCCTGCACTGCCAAAAGTGAAATGGCAAAAGCTGCGTTTTTTTTTTTTTAATATTTTGTCCTCTGGGTTACGTCAACAAAACGCTTTTCCATGATCCCTAGTAAGTCTAGGGACTGAAGACCATATTAAAGAAACAAAGCCAGAAAGCCCTAAACCCTTACTCCGTCACTCCCTCCTTCTCTTGCATGCAACCCTTCCTCTTCCTCGTCTCTCTCGCTCACGCTCTCTCACCTCTCTCATGGCCTCGTCTGGAGAGTACGCGTCCGCGTCCGGGTCCGACTCCGACTCCAACTCCGATCTCGAAGTATCAACGAGAAGGCCCTCTTCCGCCGCGAAAGCTGGGACCGGCACTCTGCGGCCCGTCGCCGTGCCGGGGAGTTCTCAACCCTCCTCCTCTAAGAGGGCAAGGAAGGGCGGTGATGCTGGGCACGGGGCCGGGCTGTTCGAGGTTATGGTTATGGAGATTGCGGAGCGACTTAACAGGAGTGAAGCGGAAGTGCGGGATAAGATAAGGGAGCTGAAGCGCAAGTTCGAGAAGGCGACTAGAACCGGGCGTATCGGGAAGACGCCTCATGATCAGAAGATCTTTGAGCGTTCCCGAGTCCTCTGGGGCAGTGGCGGCAGCGGAGTGCCCACCTCCCCAAAGAAGAAGGGCAGGCACGCTGCTGCCCGGTTGAAATTGCGAGAGGAAGAGTCGTCTGAGGAGAGAGACTTGGCTGGCGTGTCTTCGCTGTTGGAGCTAAATGGAATCGGGCTTGACGACGAGATTTTGAGAGTTGGGATGAGGACGGTCGACCGCTCAAGAGTGGAGGAAATCAAGGGGAGGTTGCGGGAGCTCCGAATGGCGGAGGTGCAGATGGCGGGGGAGAGAGCGATCCTGCTGAATGACCTGGCTAAATTGCTAATGGACGGGTACCGCACGGCAAGAAAATAGTCAGCGATGATCAGGCCAAACTTAGTGTTTTCGTTTTTTGGGGCAAAATCTGAGATTAGAACGGTTTTGTGGGTTCTGCTCGTCTTTAACTTTTGTGTTCCATTTGCCAACGGATACTCTTCATCTCTCAGATGAGACATTTTCATGGGTTGTTTTTTTTTTTTTGGCTCCTAGTTTCGCCTGTAATGTGATCTGAGATCGCCGTCTGGATGTCTTTCTGCCGATAGATAATCTTTGAGTTCCATTTGCCAAACTTATTTCGTCTTTTTTCCGCTCCTGGTTTCGACTGTGGACGCGTCTTATAAGGCGGCCACCAATCTTGCTGATTTCAAAACCAAGGCCAGTTCTCGCTACTTTGGTTCGGAAGGCGCGGAGAGGTTTAGAGTTACCGTGCTTGGGTATATTAAGCAAAGTAGGTATTCTCCCCGTTCGCTGTTTCGTAATCTCAGTCATTATCATCAACATTTGATTCTCATAGTTGACAATATCAAGTGAATTCCAGTTTCATCTGGGGAAGACTGATTTTTTTCTTCCCTGGTGAAAATAAAACCCCAATTAAGACAGGAATATCATTAACATCAGTGCATATTTTGTAAATGAAAGCACTTTTTAAAATCTTTTCCTCTTTCTATTTTTCTTGGGTTCGGGATTTTTGAAGTGCTGCTTATAATTAGGTGGCTTCTTGAACGAAACCACTTGGAGTGGAACATCATCTAGTCTGGGCAGAGGCATTTGCTCTTTCTTGTGTGGCTTGCTCTGGATTTCCTTAAGGTGTGAAATTTAATTCCAAACTTGCACAACCACCGTGCGAATCCCCTATGTTGAGCTAATTGTAGCTTGGGGTTAGAGGCCTTCATGACGAACATTAAAAGGGTAAAGGTCTTGTTTTGCAAGCAAGTCACAAATTCTGGTAAGAATCTGTTGATAAGTTTCGAAAGAAAAAAGTTAAATGTAGATATGTTTTTTCAATTGACTCTCCCAAACAATCGTATAAAATTTACTTAATCATGGCTTTTGATGATATAATTTTTGAAACTATCAAGTTTAGAAGAGACCTCAGCCGTACAGTCTATACTGGCCATGGTGCATTCTTGAGGTTTTCCTTTTCTCTATCATAATTTTAAGCATGGTAAAGACATATACGTCACGCTCCCATAAGGCAAATCGCTAGTGCAACAAGCCTTACGCTTCTAATCTTCCCATTCATTGTCAACGCACCGATTTTCCACAAATTGACTAAATGGGCATTTGTAGCAGAGGCAAATATTGCCATTGCGTAGGTAGCACGGACACCGCGACACAACACGCGACACGTTATTTTAAAAAAAAAAATAGAGGATTCCGACACGTTTCGACACGTTATATATTAAATGAATATTTTTATTTTTAATTAATTTAATTCAAATTCAGTATTTTTATTTTTTGAAATTATATTTTAATCTCTTTTATTTATTTTTCCATTAAAAAAAATATCCACTAAGGTCCACCCACCCCCTTCTAGTTCTTTCTCTCGTCCATTTTCCCCCTTCCCCAAAATTTATTTTTCTTTCCCTCCCTACTATCATCCGTTCCCCCCCCCCCTCCCCCCAAATTTATTTTTCTTTCCCTCCCCTTCACTGAGAGACAGGCTGTCCCTATCTCTTCCCCTCCCCCAATGCGCGACATCAAAAACCCCTCCGTCTCTTCCCCTTCCCCCAATACGCGATGGCCCCTCAAAACCCTAGCTCTGCACGACCCTTCCTCTTCTCGTTCCTCACCGCTCGCCACTCGCTGCTCGCCGCTCGCCACATGATCCCCTTCCTCGCTGCTCGCCGCTCACCGCTCACCGCTCATCGCCTCTTGCCGCTCGTCGCCTCTCGCCGCTTGCCTCACGACTGCCTTCCTCTCCTCTTCCTCTCGCCTTTGGCCCTTTCTCCCTCATGGCTGCAACCTCGTCGGCTCCGTCGCGGCATCACAGTGGCAGCCATCTCTCGCCGTTGCGTCCTCGTCTCTACTCCCTCGCTGTCACTTCCACCCTCCATCATCTTCCGGACACGCGTGTCGGAACGTGTCGGGCACGCGTTGACCGCGTGTCCCGACCGTGTCCAAGCGTGTCGACGTGTCCGACACGCTCCGACACGTGTCGAACACAACACGGAAGCACGGACAACGTGTTCGTGCTACCTAGGCCATTGCATCTTTCTATTATGCAGTTCTTGCCTTAGCTATAAATCATATAAATATAAGCCATAGTCATTGGAGAATGCATGGCCCTCTAGCTGCGTCATCCCCAAACTTAGGTAACTCAGGTATTTCTAATTCGTGGAAATTTTTTTAAACATATTACATTTATATCAATTTAATCATAAACCTTTTCATGGAGTCAATTCATTCATAAACCTTTTGACCAAATACTAATTAAATTTGGCTGAATTTTGCTGATGTGAATGTCGATTGGCTTATGTGGTATGCTGGCACTAACATTAACAACTTTTAATAATATTTTTATTCATTTGATATTTGATACTTTCTTTATTTTTTATTTCCTTTATTCATTTTTTTTCCTCTTTCCTTTGTTTTTCCCTTTCCTCCTCTTGCCCCCACTAGATCCTCACGTAGCCTCTGGCAAGCTTGCGAGAGGCCGAGAGAGCAGCCTCATGTAGGGCTAGTGAGGGTCACCCTCACCGAATCACCGACCATGGACAAGGCTTGACCTCTCTAAATTTGGTAAAGGTGGAGCCTCGCCAGTCATGAGTAAGGCCGAACCTTGCCAGAAGCCATGAGGCCGCAGCTTTTGAGCTCGACCTCACCAATCCTGTGTCTTGCAACCCCTGGCAAGCTTGCTATTGGCCAGCGAGTGTTGCCGATCCTCATCTCTAGCCAATTGTTGGAGGAGAAACAAGATTGGGAAGGGGAAAATCAAAAGAAAGAGGAAAAAAATGAATGGAGGAAATAATAAATAGACAAAAAAAATTGGAGAAAATATTATTAAAAATTATCAACATTAACAAAATCCGATGAAAATGCCGGAAGGATTGAATTGGCACTAGGTCAAAAGGTTTATGATTAAATTGGTATGAAATCAAAATGTTTATAACTAAATTGACATTAGTAAAATATTTAGAACTAAATTGGCACATATAGGTTCATGATTTTTTTTTGACACTTTTCTCTCTAATTAGATATTTACATACTTGTCGTGATCAAGCGATTTCAATATGGCCGTAGACTAGAGTGAGATGTGACGTTGTAGATGTTTCTTAAAAATATTCTCGGAGATTAGTTCTACGGCTTTTCCTTATGGTTTCCTCATGGTACTTAAAAATCTTGGAGAATCGACTCATTTTGCAATGGTTTATATTTATGGGGTTAATAATGACAGTGTGTTCACGTCTTAAATTGATGCAATGTATGATATTACTTCCACCGAGGCAAAGAAAGTATGTACACGTACAATTAAAAATGAAGAAAGAATAATCGCGACTAGGAAATGTGATTTGAATTCGAAGTACATTTGCAGCTAAAAGATTCAATGCTCAGGAGGCTATTCGTGTCATTCCATCAGTATCGTAGACGTTTTGATGGAAAGGCTTACGCTGTGGCACGAACATATGAAGATAATATTTGGTAACACAATCAAGCAGTCGATTTGAGTAGGTACTGTAAGATCGTGAGGATTGAATGACAAAGTCTGAGCTTCGTGCTTTTTAGTTACTGGACATATTTCTAAGAAGAATCGCATGCCAGTCCAATCTCCAGCAATCCGGTCTTTTGAACTTCCTATTGAGTGGGAAAAATTGAAGGAAAACATGAAGAGATAAAAACAAATAAGCATTCCGAGAGGGTCGGTACCTTGCGGCTATGATGTCTTCTCTAAAAGATGGGAGTAACCCCCGCCAATTCCAAATTCCTTCTTTACGTCGAAAACAAATTGAAGAAACATTGCTTGGCAAATGAGGACAACTTGGAGAAGCATTGATGAGATTACACAGGTTATTAAAGAGTGACAATCAACACCGCTCTGAGTGTCCATAGCTCTCCAACTTCTTGTAAAATAAATCTAAAAATTTGTTATATTGCATGTGAGGTTGAGACTTGTAGGGTGCATTTGGTAACTATTCTGCTCTCGAGAACAATTTCTGATAAGAAATTATTCTTTTTTATTCTATTTCTGGGACCAATTTTTAAGCATTTTAAACCATTTAGTAACTGTCCAAAATTTTTATTTTCAGAATAGAATTATGTTTGGTACCATTCTGAAAATTTATAATCCAAATCATTTACCTTTAATTTTTTAATAATTTGATTACTTTTTTCTTTTTTCCTTTTATTTCTCTTCCTCTTCTTTAAGGGTTGCCGATCGCGTGGCCTTGGGATAACCGGTGACTGATCAGACGAGAGCTGATGACCTTGTCGAAGCGTCGCTAACCCTCAATGAGGCCACTCCTCGTTGGCCAAGCCTTGACTAGGTGAGCCTAGCTCGGTCAAACGAGGCTCACCGATGGCTAGGGGAGGCTGGGCGCACTTCCAACGCTCTTGCCGAACCTCGCCCTGACTAGGCGAGCTTTCAGTGAGCTCGCTGGATCGGTCGCCAGCAACCGGCATAGTGGACAGCAATGGCAGTGGTTGAAGAAGAAGATAGAGGGAAAAAGAACAAGAAGAAAGAAGAGAAAAAAAAAATGAGTTGGCTTGATCTTGGAATTGTTTTCAGGAACAAAAAATCAAAATTTTTTTTAATTTCTCGATTCTGTTTCAAATCTATTCCAAGAATAAAAATATAGAAATTTGTTATCAAAAATAAAAATTTTACTAAACAAATTTCTGTTTCAAATTTAAGAATAAATATTGTTACTATTTAATAAGTTACCAAACGCAACCATAAAGAAAACCTTTTTCATACTTTTCTTATAAGAAAAACTTTGAGACATTCCATCATCACTACCAACTCATCATTAATAAGCACAAACCCCAAGTCCCCCATCCTCATCCTCGTCCTTGTCCACAAAAGAATTCAACAAAACCAAAGCCAAATTGAATTATTCCTTTTTTTTTTTTTTGGTAAATGTAAGAATTTATAAATAACTTTAACCAACTAAAAAAAAAAAACTGATGCCAAAAACTTTCACTTGAAATGACAATAATTCATAATGAGTGGAAGGGAGCCGATATAAAAGAAAACCTCCCAAAATAGCATAGAGCCAAACAAACTACCACGAGAAAACAAGCCAAATCAAGAAACAAGCAACAAGCAAAAGGCTAGATGGCACTAAGCAAGAGAACCGAAGATGGAAGAGTCAATCCCCCAACATCGCTGGAACCTCCTATTCCTAGTCATCTATTAAAACAGAAAAAGAAGGATAAGAGAGTATCAAAGAGTCGATCCTCATGAAATTTAAATAAGACTTGATATCACGAAAGATCTTAAATTGATAAATTATTATAAATTTATTGAAACTTATTTTTTTATTATCAAAATCTCGAATAAATATATTTATGATAAATTTACTCTAAATGACCTTAAAAAAACTCTAAATTTGTACACTTTTAAAATTTTACCCAAAAACTAATTTTTTTTTCCAATAAAAATCTAAAATCGGTACATTTATGACAAATATACATTCTATTAAATTGAATTAATACTACCAAAACACAAAATCGGTATGATTATGACAAAATGAGAGTAAAATTTCAAACTAATATACCAATCAATTATCACATGTCATTCAACTCAATAATTTAATTATATAATTTAATGAAAATTAATATAGAATAAATTTATCACAGGTGTACCAGTTTTTAGTAAATTTATCAAAAAGATATCAATTTGAGATTTTATTATAGGTGTATCAATTTGAATTTTTTCATGATATTAATCCTTTCAATAATTCTCATTTTTTTAGTTTATGAGTTGACTATTTTGTCTTTATCCTTTTTATTCGTGTTTATGGCGCTTTAGCAAAAAGTTGCCCGTCCGCAAAAACACAAGAACCTACGACCGCTAATACGTAATTATATATAAATGCAACTGAGAGTCTCGTTCTCAAAGTTAAGAGAACAGTGGTCTTCATCAAAGACCAAAATTAAATCAACCAAATTGGACTTATTTGGAGCAATAAATGTTCTCTGAACTTTTTCTCGCTATTAGTTTTCTTTATGGTTTAAGGGGGTCTAAGCTTTGGCTCACTTATTTTTTGTTAAATCATTTTCAAATAGGGTTACCTTCGTTGGTACGTTGAAAGGGGAAGATTTATTATGCATTTTTTTTAATAATGATTTGGTGATTTGAAAATAATTTTTTTAATGAGTTGATAGCAAAAATTGGGACAATTGGGCTGCTTTTCCGTGGTTCTTTCCAGAGGAAGTGAGAAAGGTGCTCTTGCAAATGGGTCTCCATATGCGCGTCCTAATCATCCATAAATAAAGAGTTAATACTATAAAAAAATGCCAAATTTTATTAATTATCACTTGAATACACCGAATTCTTTTTTTTACGATGCTAAGAACCCTAAACTTGCCAATTGTAATATAAATACCCCCCAAAAAAATTTGTCTTAGAAAATCCTTAACTTATACACAAATACACCCAAAATGGAACTGAAATATAGAATATATGCATCACACATATTATTTGCGGGTGTTTCTGTCAAATTTTTGGTGACATAAAAAAGTTGGAAGTATTTGTTCAAAGTAAAAGTTTTTGAAATTTTTTGTGATATTTGCTAAATTTCAAGTCTCTTTTCATGGGAAGTTGAAAAGCCAGGGGCACTTTTTGGTCTGCGTCGATTTTCATCACTCTTAACAATTACGCAAACCTCATTTCTTTTCATCAGTCCGGTTTGCGTGTGTATGGTAAATGGAATCTACTTTTATATATGTGATTTCTTCGAAGTACAACATTGATAGTCAACGACTTGCTAACTTTCACTTCTAGTTCTAACCTATGCCAGAATTTAATTAACAACAAAACGTAAGGGTAATTTAGTGCAAAGCTGGAATTTAATCAACAGTAATGCCCCTAGATAAGAACACAACGCCGGAACTTAATCAATAACGCTGAGCTCATGGTTTAACATAAGAAATTAATCAATGACGTTGAACTAGAATGTAGACACTCATTGGAATCTAATAAAAAACGGGAATTTGGAAGCTATAACTATGAAACTAAAATGTGATAAAGTAAAATTAAAGTAAATGCATTTGATATGTTGTTGGGGGGTTTTTTGTTAGATGAGTTGTGGTATTTATAAAGCAATTTGGCAACCATCGAACAATTATCTCTTCCTTGGTAATTGTCCCTAATCTCTTCACACATTCCTCTATCTTCCTACTATCTTTTGCAACCAACTTGATCATGCCATACTACTGTTGATTAGTCGATAGCGGTTGCATGACTTGGTCAATGAATGATAACTGCTCCTTGACTTCGCAAGGTCCTTTGCACATTTGATGATTCACACTCAAATTTCAATGCCAATATTGCTTGAATTTGGTACTCATGACATCATTATGACATCTAGACACGTTGAAATTCCTTCCCTTAGAGTTGAACCATATGCTTCCATTCATGGGCTCATCGACACTTGGTCAAACTTCCCCTGCGTGTCTTGACCCTTTCTTCATCCTCATGACTAACACGTGACTTGATACTATTTTTATCTTCATGAGCGGTATGTAACGGTACGAGCAATTTTGGGTGTCAATAGAAAGGTAGTGGGTTCTTTTAAGAAGCAGCATTCTATTTCATATAAAGGAGACCACGTAGTGAGGAAAAGCACAGTTATTTAAAGGATGCACATCGTGTAAGCCTTAGTTCTCAAGTCATTTTATCCAAATAAACCCAGCCAAACACTTCTGCTGTGGAAACTGTTCCAACATATGAATCACGAAAAGATCTAACCAGCAATAGCAAATGACAACTTTCCTTGTGGATATTTGCTTGCGATAAATAACAAGTTCTTTAATTTGAGGTTCTCAATTAATAGCAATGCAGCGCATTAAAATCCTTGAATAGAGCAGTAAAAGGAGAAATCTGCAAATCAAATTAGTCACCTTCTTGTTGTGCGTGAGAGGTTTATTTCACCAAATTATTCAATTGATCGGCGAAAAAGTGGGAGATAAATGTTGAATCTCAACGGGCTTTCACAATTGTCGCATGTATATATAAAAGATGAGTGAAGTGGCAGTTAAATGTGATGTGAAGGCACCACCCACCGTTGCAGCGTAGAGGGTTGAGCTTGTGTTCTCCACCAAGGAGAACCAGGTTTGAAGCCCCTGCGAAGCAGGGAGGTTGAAGCGCTGTGTAGTGCCTTGCCCGGGGTGCGTGGGTGGTGGTTTCCCGCGTGCCTCCTCAGGGTTTACTCTCCAGCTGTCGGCCGTGCGGGGGTTTCTTGGGTCACCAAAAAAAAAAAAATGTGATGCGAAGGCTGTTTACGGCGACGGCCCATTTGGTGAGGGGTTTGGATTCTACGGCACCGGCCAAGTGGTGGGGGTCAGGCTTGGATTTTGACGGTTTTGGGGGGCCTAAGCTAGGACGACGTCGCCGGGGCCGCACGAGGTTTCTGGTTTTGTATTCAATTTCGACTATGGTTTTTTTCATTGGATTGCATGCACTTGGCGCTCGAGAGGGTACCAGCAAACTGTGCTGCCAACTCAAGGGCCAGTCCATATAAGGGGTCGTCCTGTTCTTTATTAGTTTTAGAACTTATTTTAGAATTCAAAACCTTTGCCGACGTTTTCGAAAGTATTCAAATTTAGGAGCATCAAATCGGGTACTGCTCCACGATTTTATGGATGTTTTTGTTTTGCTCCGTGTGTATATATATGAAAATTTCTTACGGGTCTGCACAAAATATATGTTTAAACTTCAATAAAATCTTGACCTCTTCTATTATATTCTCCGTGACAATATCATGCACGGATACATTTGTGACAAATTGAGTAATTGGGTCTTCTATCATGGAATGGAGGACTCTTATACCACGAGAAAGCGATCTCATGTCCATAGTTTCGAGATTGACGATGATCTTGAGGACATGGCGATTGAAACTAAGGCCCTGTCAAAACTGATTCTGGGAACAAATTTACTCCCAGAATCAGTTTTGGACAAGAATTCAGAATCATAAAAAATATGATTCTCTGTCCGAGAATCAAAAAAGAGAATCAAAAGTGCCGAATCAAAAAAAAAATTATTTCTATATTTTATTTTTATTTCTTCCTAGTATGAAATATATATTTGTTGTATATAGAATACATATTTAATTTTATGTTATAATTTAGTATTTTTATTTATTACATATTGTAGGGATATTAGTATAGTTTATACTATGGTTTATTATTTACTATATAATAAAAATTGATTAGTTAATATTTTTATTACTTAGTATAAAAATATAATTAATCAGTGAATGGTTTATGAAAATTCAATATCAAATTTATTTTAATCTAAAAAGGTAATTAAAAAATAATTGGAATAGAAATTTTATATAGTTACCACACGCGTTTCTATTCTTTTTCTATTCCAGAATCAGAAATTTTATTTGTTACCAAACGCGTTTTTTTACTCAGAATCAGTTCCCGGGAACAGAATAAGAAATAATCATTTCTGGTCAGAATCAGTTCCCGGGAACAGAATCGTTACCAAACGCGCCCTAAGAGGTCAATATATACTTTAGCTCTTTCTACGGTAAAAAATAAGAGACAAAAAATAAAAGGACAAAGATCGTGCGTGCGAACGTGAGAGATGAAGAGCGTTGTCTATTGGCAAATGGATTTCATGAATGGCTTGCAAGGTATAAAGATTCACGACTAAAGCAGGAGGCCACAAAAAAACAGTGAACTAACCAGAGCCACTCCGATTTTAGATTTTGCCCAAAAAATGGGTGTGACCGAAAAAAAGAGCAATGCCCAAAAACCTGAACAGACAACAATCACAATGAAATTCTGCAAAGCCTAACAATCATGAGCACAAATTTCGGTCGTTGCCTATTTTTGTGCTGCTTTGGCTTTGGCCCGATAACCATCCATTAACAATTTCGCCTGTTCATATAGTTTAACTCGGCCAAATACACACATGTATAGAAAGGAAAGAGTTACAATCTATTCTAATTTAATCTACATAAAAGTTGTGAATGCAATAATTGGGTTCACATATCAATAGCTATAGCTTTAAGCCAAAACTACAAAGTTGTCCCCCTTAGGATTTGACAATGGAAGGGATGATAATTTTCCTAGAAAATGAATTATAAATCAGACTTCATGAAAACAAATGGGACGGATGGGAAAAATGATGATATGCCACGGCACTTGGGTATAAGTAGAGAAACAATACAAAATATAGGTGAACCCCAAAATGGGAACTCCGCATACATGATATTGGGGAGTGTTTTAGCGTGACCCGATACAAGTCATGCCTTAGTGAAAGTAGGAAGTTGAGAAAATATAGTGCTTACGTTTTTATTTTTTCCTTTCATCTATGCGTTTATCCACATTGTGACATTAAAAACATTTAGTTGTAGGCATCAAGCCACCAAGCAAAGTATTTTTGCATCGAGTGAAACGGAGGACTTCAAAATTGTGGGACTTAGCTTAACTCCAACATAGTAGGATTGGACATATAATTTGTGAGATTTAGATTTCATTCGTTTTGTAAAAATATACCGTAAGAAGCCATTTTCTAGGAAGAAAATCATATTTTTTAATGTTTGGCTAAAATTTGAAAATAAACTAAAAAATATTTTCCACTCTTCAATAAGAAAAATCTTTTGCTGCATGTACCAATTTTCAATTTTTTTAAATGGATTTTTCAATTTTTTATTTATTTCCTTTCCTTTATTTTTTTTTTCCTTCCTTAGCCTTTTCTTTTTTTTCTTCTTCTTCTTTGGCCTCAGCCAATCGTTGGCCATGGCAACGACCAGCAACTTGCCATTTCTGAGTTTCTTTGTAGGCTGATGAGGCTCGAGATCGCCAGATTCCTGCAAGATCGAGCCTTGTTGGCCTATGGCAAGGCTAGAGCTCACCAGATTTGGCGAGGCTCAAGCTCACCGGCCTTAGGTGAGCTCAAGTCTCATCGACTTGGGTGAGGTTGGAGCTCACCAATGGCTGATTGCCAACCATCGCTGTAGCCGGCAACTAACCAAGGCCAAGGAAGAAGAAGAAAAAAAGAAAGAAAATAAGCAAAGAAAAAAAAATTAAAAACTCAATTTAAGAAAAGAAAAAAGAAAAAAGTATTTGTAAAAAAAAAAAAAGTGAGGTAAAAGAAGTTATAGGGAATGTTTTCCACTTTTTGAAAAGTGGAAAACATTTTCCCCATTTTGAAGGTCTTTTTCCAATAGTAGAAAACGTTTTCCTTAACCAATTCATTTTCTATGTAACAAATATTAGAAAATCTAATAAATATTTTTCGAAAATTATTTTTTTTGAAATGAATGGAGTCTCCTAGTGGTCTTTAACTCTAAGATGATGGGATCCAATGTTCTGGGGCTTGGTCCTAACCCCAAGGATGTTGGAGTTGAAATGATTTGGATAAAAATGGATCATGTTTCCAAGTATAGTGAAAGGTTTAGCTGAAATTTTGATATGCTGTGCGTGTGCCGTGCAATTGCGTGCGTGTGCCGCGTTTGTATAGTGCATGTGGCATGCACTTTTTAAAAGGGTTGCTGGGTAAAGTTTAACGAGAGTTTTCATCTAAATTTTCACTTTGGACTTCGATTAGAATTGGAATTTTCAAGACTTATATTTTACGGGAAACTTAAAGGCCTAGACAAGATATTTACGAGGGCGATTCGGCTAAGGGCCCAAGTACACTTACAAACGCTCATATTCAGCCAAAGCAGGGTTTCAACGTGCAGCTTCACGAAGTCAACAACATCTTATGATTTATCATTGGATCATGCTAAAATTTTGTGGAGAGTATAGGAAGACGCCATTCTTAAGTTTGTCTGGTGGATATGGTGAGAAAAGTATCTAAAAAGTAAGTCCCTTGAAAGCAAAATTGAACCCATTGGATTGCTCCATTTTAATAGGGGAGCCGAACATATAGTCATGCGAAAACGGTGAGAATACATTTGTTCTTGGCTCTTATGCGAAAACGGTGAGTATACCGAAATTTTGATGAAATCTGCGCTACACTTGGCTCTTATGCCTTGTCCCTCTTGATAGACACAATTCCATGCCATCCAAATTGAAGATAATCGATCACACTGGCTAATATTTTTTCATTTTGCAATTATTTTCTTGATAGTAAGTGGAAGTAATGTACGTGTCATGCACATCGTGTCATGCACATGGGAAGCGAGATTGTTATATACGAGAAGATATTTATAATTACTAAAGAAAATGGATGGAGTTTGTGGTTTAATATGAAAATGAGATCATTTTTTTTTCTAATCTAATTGTTTCAAGGAAGTGGCTGAAATTGGATAGAGTTGTTAGTTACAATATGTATGGAAGAAGTTGTTTCACTTCTTATAATTTGTTAGTTCTAGAGTCAGATTAAACTAGATTAACAGAGCACGTGCTAAGAAAAACAGTACACCTGAAGGTGCATGAACCAAGCATGGTCCCCCGAAAGACATACGAATCCACCTGAAGTTGTAAGTTTTATTACGGGTCAATCTATTAAAAAATTAGGGACTCAACTAACATATGGATGAGTGTAATCACTAGCCTTATTAAACATATTTAATAAACAAGTAATTTAATTCCCAAAATACGTACAATACATAATATGGGACAAACGATCTATAAGCTTTCTTTATTTAATTGTTTAACAAACATGAGGTTTTCTTTTTTTTTTTTTAACAAAAGAGTCAATACCAGGAAAAATCTTAAATTCGTACAATACCACCAAATACCTTAAATTGGTACATTTGAGATAAATTTACCATCCTCTACTTTCTTTTAAATTTTAATCAAATTGTTGAGTTGGATAATACGACCAGTTTGGGGTTTTACCTTCCATTTATTATAGGTGTATTAGTTTGTGATTTTTAATGATAGTAATATAATTTAACGGAAGCTAATTGAAGGTAAATTTATCATAAATATATTAGTTTATAATTTTTATTGAGCAAAAAATTAATTATGGATAAATTTATCACAAATATGCCAATTTGGAATTTTTTGTGGTAAAAAAATTAATTTAAAGTAAATTTGTCAAAAATATACTAGTTTGAGATTTTTCTTGAATTTTTTGAATTTTTAGGTTTCACATTAGTAGCTTTTCTTCTACGATGGAACCATAATACTTCCAAATTGGCCGGGTTAATCCCTTCTTAAAGAACATCTTCCAGCGGCGACATACTAATCCTTTTGGAATCCTTTTTCTTTTTGATTTTTCAAATTTTACACCGCCGTTTTCGTTCCTCCATTTTCTCCAACTTCTCAAACATAGCCTTGAAGAATGAATGACTTCTTGGCGGCAACATAATACCACCTGAAGTGTTATCTATTTTTATAATATTGAATTTTACATCACTCGCAAGATTGAAATATAATACCGTTTGGAATATGAATTACACCAATCAACATGTGAAGAGCCCGAATTTTAGCACTGGCATATAAAACAAGAAAAATCCCAGTCCTAAAACCAATTAAGTCTTTCATCATAACCAATGTTCTCAGCATCGTAATTTTGGTCACCATCATCATCTATTCCATGATCCAGCAAAGAGAGAGAAAGAGAGAGAGAGAGAGAGAGAGAGAGAGAGAGAATGCAGTAAGAAAAGAAAATCAACAATCTGTTTAATTTGGATGAAGTTGAGGCACCATTCTTATTTGCTACTACAATACAAAGTGAGAGAACATTCACTCTGCGCTCTTCCAGCCAAAGTGCATCATGGTTTCCCTCAATTAGGAACCACCACAACGCGATACAAGTTACATAAATTCTACTGTTCTCTCCATTGAGCCCGAACAAATTCTTGTACTTTTGATTCAACACATAAAGAGTCTAGAATAGCAGGAAACCACAACTAGGACACCCTATCCTTACTTGGCGCAAGCTTTGCAGGCAAGGCATCTAACGGAAAAACCATGTACATTGCAAGCATGCCTAATGCTTGAGCGATTCTTGTCCAGTCGAGGCATGTGCTCATCCATAGCCAAAAAAGACAATTTCCAAAAGTCTAGACACAATCACAAGCAAACGTGTGGAAACTCCAAAAGGTCCAGCATATGGCCAATCACCAAGAAAAGACCTTTCATGCTTGTTTTCATATGACATCTAAAACTGGAGGCTGTATATCGAAAAGAATAGATGCAAAAGTTTTCCTCAAAAGAGCAAATGAGCACCATGGAACTGTCCAAACAAGCTAACTAAGCATGGTCCTTCCCAAATAAAGCTAATCTAGCAACAAAACACAACACAAACGAGAATCTGTCAATTGACCAACCCCATAGACCGTTGGCTTCCAACGATAGCCCTGGCACAATAAGTGCACGCACCCTACCAATCAGAAACAAGAACGGGTTCTATACCATCATCAAAAATCAATGTTGCCCTCCAAACTTAGACAAAAACATGCACCACAACAAGATTAACCAGATTTGAAGCCTGGATATTCTATGTTAAACCATTCAAGATCTCATGAACATCCATTTAATTTACCAAACCAGGTATTAAACTTCTCTCGTGATCGCGAATCATGACTGTTAACTTCTTCAGCATCAACACAAGTTAACCTGGATATCTGCAAAACTCAGAGAGAAGAATTTGCAAAATTTTCACAAGGAACCAATACCAATGAAGAGGGAGGCACAGTTTCCATACCACGAAGGTCACTTTATACCTCATAATTTCCGACCCATTATTGGGCATACACATAAACAAGCTGAACCTTCCAGTATACATCCCGTACGAGTGGGGCAAATATCTTAAAACAAGAAGCTTTCCATTCTTTTAACCTATTTCCACTGAAGTCAATTCAAGCCATCATACTCAAGCTTCCAGAAACATGGTAGTAAGCTAGGAACAATCTTCTCAACATAAGAAGACCAAACATACGTATCAACAATCATGCATCTCCCACTAAAATATGGATTTTTCCCAGACCATGAAATGCAGCCACGAGTATCCGCTCACATCATCAACGCCAGTCGGAAAGAATTTATGGTATACCTCGAATCAGAAAGAATTGACCTTCAATTGCTGTCTAATTGGATGTACTACATATAAATTCAATTGCTGTCTACTATGTACACCATTTACAGAGGAATGGTGAAGAAAACACCAGAACAATCAACTAGTCTTCCGCCAATTAGCACGAAGAACATTGTGTACTGCCGAGGTAGTGAATATTATCATCAATTCAGCACATGGCCGTCGTCAATCTCACCGGAACCTTCTCTGGCCGCACGTTGCCAATCATCGTCTCCGCCACGATCCTCGCCACCCTCTTGAACGCGAAGTGCGTGCACTTCGAGAGCGCGATCCAATAAATCACCTCATAGATGAAATCGAACGCAAAGCCGGAACCCCAGCACGGCCGCCGCGACGAGTCGTCCCAGCTTTGCCCCCCGAACCCGTCGAAACTCCACCCCTGACCACCACCACCTCCGCCCCCGCCGCCGCCGAACGGGCCGTCCCCGACGCCGTCACCGTAAAGCGCGCCGTCATCTCCCTCTCCGGGGCCGCCGGCGGACCGCAGCAACCTCCGCTTCGTGCGGCGGCGGCTGCTCCTGCGGAGGAGGGCGCGGGTGAGGGTCCTGTAACGATCGGACTTCACGGGCGGAGGCGCGACGGCGTCGACGGGGTTCATCGAGGCGGAGGAGCACGGGGATGGACCCGTGCCGGCGGATCGGCGGCGGAGGAGGAGCTTCGCGAACCCTAGGGCGTCGGCGACGGCGACGGCCGAGACGTCCATGGCGGAGGCGAATTTGCAATCGAAGTGGCGAGGAATTCGAATTTGGGGTTGAATCGAAGCGAAGCAGAGAGTTACGTGTCGGCTTTGCTTTCCATCGTCGTCAAACCTGGTTTTAGGGATTTGTTGACCAACACGTAGGACTCCCGATCGATCCACATTGACGGCGTTATTGGAAGTTTCTCAGTTAGAATTCTCGGGCATAGTTATCGACATAGTTTTCCCCAAAAAGGTAAAGTTGCCTTTAATAATTTAATTACGATTTAAATTGGTGCCCAAACTTATTCACTTTCCTTCTTTCTGTTTCATTTTTATTCTTATGGTAAATTTAATTACCATAATTAAGATTTCACATGGTTGGTCCTAGTTTATTTACCGTAATATCCCATATATATTAAAGATACAATATTTTCATTATGTGGAAATTAGTGTTTTCAAAAAGAATATTTTCCAATAAATCTAATTCTTTTTTAATGTTGTCTAACAAATTTGTAGATTAATTGACAAGTAGAATCTAGAAAAATTTTAACATAGAAATTTTTTTAATGCAATCACTTGTTTATAAACTCTAACATTTGTTGTGCATATCACTTTGAAATAGTTTCTTAACAATTGTCTTTTATATTCATATGCATATAATGGGGTGTTCTATGAAACCAAAAGGAAAAAAAAACTTATGTAAATAATTTCCAAAATAAAATCATAGTTACACTCTCCAATGTGAAACTTCAAAGGATGAACACAAATCACAACATTCATAAAATAAGAAATGTCATTTTTAAAATGTCAATGAGGTCTCATCATTTTGGATTGCTAAAAAAATAACATCATCCATGAAGTGTTTTTGAAAAACTATCAAGATAAGAAAGGGTTTGATGATGATATGGATAATAAAAGTATGAATATGAGATTCTTTTGAAAAATTGCCTATGTTAATCTCTAGATTTTACTTGACAATTAATCCATAAATTTGCTCAACGACGTAAAAAGGGTTAGGATTCTTGGAATTTTTCTTTTTGACATAACTTATTATGCAGAAGTAAAATCTAATAATAAAAAGAAAACATAATGTCTTTAATATACATGAGATGACCACATTAATTAAATAAATTTAACATATTGAAAGGTTTAACTATGGTAACTAGATTATATATAAAAAAAATAGAAAAAGAATACAAAAGAAGCAAAGTGAATAAATTTGTGGCAATCACTTTAAATTGCATGTAACATCCTTGATTCCAACCACATAAGAATCAGCCATAAGGTCCTAAAATGATCGATCATGGACCGTTGACCATTGATCGATTAGTTCAATCGGCAAGAAATCACGGATTAGTCATGGTTTGATCGACTGACTGATCGATTGGTCACAAATCGGTCGAGGTGTTGCCCCAAATTTTCTACCAACCATACCAATGGGACAAGATCACCAGGTCATAAGATGACTTTTTGATCACGAGAATTGATCACAGGATGATTTTGGATCAGCATTGAGGCGGGGATCAGCGTTAAGTGTTCGGTTCAAGTCACGGACCATGGATCGTTCCTAACATGTTGTATAGTGCAATATTAGGTTTCATGGCATACACATATAAATGAGCACGCCTTTGGGCTATGTGTGAGTCACAAAAGGAAAAGATAAGAATCGACTTATGTGATGCACTTATGTATGCATTTAATAAGGAAAAAACACCTATTGCCACATAGCATTGGCGGCAATGTCTCATTCATCAAATGAGATGTCTTGGTCGTGTCAGGATGCTTGGATTCAAGTCCTAGATGCCTCGGGATAGCTAGCATCGGGATGCCTCGGTCGAGTTGAGATGCCCTGATCGAATCTATTAAGCCTCTATTTAGATCATGAGCTAATATGCTAATGACATGGCCCACGAATGAAGTATGATCCAAGACCATTTATGATAGGTCGTGTCACAAACCAAGGCTTGTCCAAGAACAGCCCGCAACCGATCCACGAATGATCCCCGATCCACGCACGGCCAGCCCATACGCGATATGAAGAAAAGCCCATGCACGACCTGTGATCGACCATGTCATCCATGTCAACTGTGACACTAACCTCCAATGCCATCTTGATGCCCGCATTCATCCATGTCAACCGGATTGGTAAATCATCCTATAATCACAGATACTAGGCGTGGAAATTCTCTTCCAATAAAAGGAAGCTTTGAAACTTGGTTAAGGCAAATGTCCAAATATCCTTGATGGAGGGATACTATATCAAGAGCTTCTCATTCCCTCTTAGTTGAAAAGTAAGGCATGAGAGGCGATGGAATATGGTTATGATCCAAAAGGATAGGCCCAAGAAGCAATGCTTCCTTATGCTCTTATACAATACTCAACAATTGAAATTGGCAATAGTTGACTTCCTCAGTGTGAAGAAGACGATCAAAGATCAAAATATAGGATTCATGTTCGAATTTGGGAGCTTCGACAATTATGGAAAGCTTATGAGTAGAGTATGAAAGGTTTAATGGAAAGCTTATGAGTAGAGTATGAAAGGCTTAGGGTTTAAGGAAGAAGACAAAAGTACAAAAGAGATAATAGGGCGTATGCTTCTATGGAGTAGGAGACGACGATTCAAAAATTCATAATATCTGCCAAAGGCCGAAGGGATGTGTCAAGATTGTAATTGTTGGGAATTACTGATTCCCTAAAACGGATTCGACACTAAATCGAAACCCTAAACCGAATGCAGAAGACGAGCCCAAGAAGAACATGTATCATTGATCAAAAGTTACACTACATAATCGAGCATACCTTATTGTCCACAGATTAAACACCAATGCTGAAGATCGATGAAGAAAATTTCGATCACATTCTACTGAGGAGCGTGCTGTTGCTATTAGGGAGAGAAAAACATAGCGTGCTGTTCTTTTCTGTTTTTCTTCTTTTGAGGGAGAGAGAAACTGACGTGCGTTCACTTGAAAAGGTACATTCCTCTTTTCTTTTCTCTCTTAAATACATCTAATCCAAGGGATGTAACTTTTTAACGTAATACGTTCTCTCCAAAAGTCATAACCCCTCATATCTAAATAACGCAACCTTTCGTAGCTGTTCCTCCTTGGGCCCTTATCTTGTGGGCCGAGCTTTTAGGCCTAACATGAGTGGACGGGCCTTAAGTCCATCATCATACAAATAAATAAAACCATCAGTAATGGAAGCCACTAATTCGTATCAACTATGGATATGTTAGAGAATAGAAAGGCATACTGATTATCTGAATTAGATTGCACGCAAAACAAGGTATTTCCTTTAAAACATAATTTCTCATTTTTTTTAAAATGGGACATATGTTGACACCTAAAAATACCCCTACAAGCACATCCTAGTCACGAGGGACAGAAAATTCTAAAATTGTTGTCATGACTGTATATTGGGCATAATCTATATTAGCCCAACCCATAAGTGGTTATAAAAAGAAAGGATAATCAAGAACTTTGAGAAACTTTGGGCTGAATTTCGATAGACATACAAGTAAGGACATATAATTCCGTAATGAAGCAGTTGGTTGCCATGTGTTGAAGCCAAGGGTCATTGATGAAGATACAATGTTGATGGTGGAAATAGGTGGGAATAGCTAAAAGGATGCCAAACTCAAGAGGAATAGTTAATATTTGCTAGACAAGTCGTGAGAATGTTGTTGAACAGGTTAGAAACTAAATATGAATAAGGCAGTTCAATATAGAACGTGGGCGACTCTTGAGGAGGAAGTAACTGACCATTTTGACGGTTACCAAATTGGCCTATTAATTTTGCAGGCAATCCAACAAATACTCTCTCGAACAACAAACAAAATTACTTTATCTTGCTTTTATCCTTAGTTTAGCCTAGCTGTAGCTTAAGATTCCCATTATAGATTCAATTTCGGCGGATGTATATATTTTGGGTAGTGCTGTCGATTAGATTCCAGTGCTAGCCCATTATCCAACATCATCAATTAGATTTTGACATTGCATTCTCATACGTATCTAGGAGTAGAGTGTACTAGGTATTGTTATCATTGTCCAGCATTATCAATTAGATTCTGACGTTGTGTCCTCATACGTATCTGGGAGTAGTGTGTACTAAGTGTTATTATTAGTGTTTCCGACGTTATGTTCTTATATCCATATATGAGCAATATCTACTAGGTATTGTCTTGATTGTCTAACACGTTGATTAGATTCGACATTGTATCCTCGAACTTAGTAAAAAGCAATCCTTTCTAGGTGTCCTGTAAACATTTAGAGTTGTCAAAGTATCTTCAATATTATATAAACCATTTTAATTTTCACTATTTTTGTTAGAATGAGTTGAACTGATAATACTGATTAGCTTTCGACATTGACTATTGTTGATATTAAGCTCGTGTTAAGACAATGACTTCTTTGAATTCAAAACTATAAGATGTATAGTTTCGTTCGCATTTGAGTCTCTCTGTCCATAACTGACATAGAACCTGAGTCCCTTTTAATAAAAACCAAAATATAACACTTAGTATTAGATATTTCATTGCGATATTCAAAACCGACGAAATAGTTCCTAAAGGTATAAAATTATTGACTGCTCCATCAAGAGATTTTTAAAGAATATGATAAGAAAATTAAGTAGAATTTCTTTTTCTATGAAAAATTAGATTTAAGAAGTATAATTGAAAAAGGAAATTATGTACGAGTCATTAATATTCAAAACATACTTTTTGTATATTCATAAAAAGACAAAATAAAAAAAAAAATCGAAACATCAATAAGGAAGGTAATTAAATAGGTCGGACCGTCTCGCGATCACGTTACATCTAAAATCGATGACCATTGACCTGTATTGCAACAGGTTTGAACCACTCTTTTTGAGCCTTTTTTTCTTTTTATTCAAAAATTGGGGAGTTTAGTCAACAAAATTAGACTAAACTCTCAAGCCATTTTAAGATTGATTCTCCTTCGAGGTTGTACAATGAGAAAAGTCAGCTTGTATGGAGCAAAATCTAATTTTAAAAATTTAAATTTTTAGATGTTAAAGAATTCACGCTTTTGACATTTATTTAAGGTCAAATATTACAAAAATCCTAAATTATTATCATTGTGAGATAAATACCTTAAATTTTTGTTTATCTTACAAAACCCTAAATTAATCCACTTTGATACAAATATCCTCATTTTTTTTTTGTGTCATTAAAAAATCCAAACTTATACACATGTTACATATGTATACACATTTAGATATATACCCACTGGTATAAATTTGTGATTTTTCATGATATTGAAAAAAAGATTTAGGATATTTGTGTCATAATGGGCACTTAGAGTTTTTAGTGACATAAGAAAAGATTTTGGGTATATGAATAGTAATTGACATAGTTTTGTTTTTATTTTTTATGGCTTAACCTTTTATCTAGTTAGAAACATTTCAAAATATAACTATTAGCACATAAAATTGAATATAATTTTTGTAATTATTTACAATCGTAATAACTTTTCTAGCTTTTAAAATTTTAAATGAAAGGTCCGAAATAAACCTATAAATGCTAGGGGTGATTGGTTATCGGTTTGGTTTGATTCCAAAGTGGAATCAAGAATCGAACCAAGAGAATTGGATCCCAAAGAACAAGAATGGGGGCTAGATCGATTGTTGCTAAGATTAGGAACTGGACCAAACTATCGATCCAATCTGGCTCCGATTCAAGTCTAATCGAATGAGTCACTTATATTTTTCCATTACTTTTTTTTCACGCCACCTGAAACGGGACAGAGATATTATTTAGTTCACATTTTATTAATTTTCAAAGAAATAATAAAAAAATTATATTAAGTCGGTTCGAATTGGGGAACAGAACCAGTTGAGGTGATTTTCTTTTTTTGTTGAGGCGATTTTCGGTTGTAGGCAAAATTGGGGAAAATGAAAAGGATCTTAAGAGGAAGGGCATAAATGTAATTTCACCGGGAATGAACGGAAAAACGAAAAGCAGAGCATCAACCAAAACGACGTCGAAGCAGCCATTTCCCCGGTCATCCCGACGCACGGCTTTCCCCCATCCCTCCATCATCCCGAAAACACACCGCCTTTGCCCTGCCTCCGTTTCTCTCCGCAGCGGCGAAGCTCCGAGAGCAGAACCCTAAATCTATCTCTCTATCTATCTCTCTTACCTCTGCAGAATCCGCTTTCGATACTGCTCGTCGCCCGTCGTTCGCGCGTGCTCAGCGGCAGCTCGCGGGGAAAACCCTAGGCGCGCCGATCTCGTCGTCCGGGAAGAAGAGGGAGGGAGGGAGGGACAAGCAGAGGGAGGCAAGATGAGGATTATGATCAAGGGAGGTGTTTGGAAGAACACCGAGGATGAGATCCTTAAGGCGGCGGTCATGAAGTATGGCAAGAATCAGTGGGCCCGCATCTCTTCCCTCCTCGTCCGTAAGTCCGCCAAGCAGTGCAAAGCCCGGTGGTACGAGTGGCTCGATCCCTCCATCAAGAAGGTAAACGCGTGGAATTATCGGGTCTAGTCGTTTTGATAGTGCACCTTCAAGATTGACATTTTTCGTGTTATTGTCTGTAAAACAAGTGTGAGGAAAGGGTTTTGAGCGCTCTAATTTTGATGGAACGGAATTATCTGCTCTAGGCTTTGGCAAGTATATGGGTCTACTTTGTGGGCTGTGTGGATGAGCATGCTGAATTTTTTTTTTTCCTCACTTTTAATTCCTTTAGACGGAATGGACACGGGAAGAGGACGAGAAGTTGCTGCATCTTGCCAAGCTCATGCCTACTCAGTGGAGGACCATTGCGCCTATTGTTGGCCGTACGCCCTCCCAGTGCCTCGAGCGGTATGAGAAGCTTCTCGATGCAGCCTGCGCTAAGGATGAAAACTACGAACCTGGAGATGACCCGAGGAAATTGCGGCCTGGGGAGATCGATCCGAACCCAGAGTCGAAGCCTGCCCGTCCGGATCCTGTTGATATGGATGAGGACGAAAAGGAAATGCTTTCGGAAGCAAGGGCTCGATTGGCCAACACTAGGGGCAAGAAGGCTAAGAGGAAAGCTAGGGAGAAGCAACTGGAAGAGGCCAGGAGGCTAGCTTCTTTGCAGAAAAGGAGAGAGCTGAAGGCTGCTGGTATCGATAATAGGCACAGGAAAAGGAAAAGAAAGGGGATAGACTACAATGCGGAAATTCCCTTCGAGAAAAGGCCTCCTCCAGGTTTTTTCGATGTTGCTGATGAAGATAGACCAGTTGAGCAGCCCAAGTTTCCGACCACGATAGAGGAACTTGAAGGAAAAAGAAGGGTGGATGTGGAAGCACAACTAAGGAAGCAAGACATGGCTAAGAATAAAATTGCGCAGCGGCAGGATGCACCTTCTGCTATACTTCAAGCCAACAGGCTAAATGACCCTGAAACTGTTAGGAAGAGGTCAAAATTGATGCTTCCAGCTCCCCAAATATCCGACCATGAACTTGAAGAGATTGCCAAGATGGGTTATGCTAGTGACCTGGTGGGTAATGAGGAACTGATGGGAGGGACCTCTGCAACTCATGCTCTTCTTGCAAATCATGCTCAAACACCACATCAGGGAATGACACCTTTACGGACACCACAAAGGACTCCTGCTGGTAAAGGTGATGCTATCATGATGGAAGCTGAAAATCTTGCACGTTTGAGAGAGTCACAAACGCCATTATTAGGTGGTGAAAATCCTGATTTGCATCCTTCGGATTTTTCGGGGGTCACGCCTAGGAAAAAGGAAATACAAACGCCAAATCCTATGATGACACCTTCAATGACTCCAGGAGGGGGCTCGACTCCAGGAGGGGGCTTGACTCCAGGAGGGGGCTCAACTCCCAGACTTGGCATGACTCCATCAAGGGAGAATCTTTCTTTTGGTATGACGCCAAAAGGAACTCCCATCAGGGATGAGCTCCGTATAAATGAAGAGATGGAGATGAATGAGGGTGCAAAGCAGGAGCTAAGGCGACAGGCTGATCTGAGAAAGAATTTGCGCTCAGGTTTAAGCAATCTTCCTCAACCAAAGAATGAGTATCAAATAGTTATGCAACCAGTTCCAGAAGATAATGAGGAACCTGAGGAGAAGATTGAGGAAGACATGTCTGATAGGATAGCTAGAGAAAAAGCTGAGGAAGAGGCACGGCAGCTGGCACTGCTTAGGAAGAGATCAAAAGTATTGCAAAGGGAGCTCCCTCGGCCTCCTGCTGCCTCTCTGCAATTGATAAAGGATTCCTTGTTGCGGACAGAGGGAGATAAGAGTTCATTTGTCCCACCAACCCTGATTGAATTGGCTGATGAAATGATAAGGAAGGAGCTTCTCTCGTTATTGGAGCACGATAATGCAAAGTATCCTCTCCAGGATAATACGACTAAGGGAAAAAAGAAAGCTAAGAACTCTGCAAATGGTAGTACTGTTCCTGTGATTGAAGATATTGAGGAGGATGATATGAAAGAGGTATTTCTCACTTTTGAAGCCCTTCCCTCTGTGAATACACAGCATGATGTTCTTTGCCATCTTTCTTCGTCTTTTATCTCCTTTAGACTGTTAACTAGACTTATTAGCATGTGCACGGGAGAAATGCCAAGTTTTCAATAAAGGTGCACATAACAAATATTAAATCATATAATCCAGTCAAAATGGAATTGTGAAATTATCTTTTATATAGTCATAGTTATCACCTTTTTCCCTCATATATTAGCTTCTAAAGAGCATAGATTGTAATTTAAGATACTCAAAAGGCACTATGGTTATCCTATTTCCCTCTTTTTTACATGTGTATGAGATACTATAATGGTATTAATGTGAGAGACTTAATAGCTATACTTATTTCTCAATAGTGCAACAAAAGATTAAGGACTGGTACTTTTTGCTTCATTTTTTATTTCTCTGTGATTGGTTTTTTCCATACGATCAATATATATATATATATATATTTTTTTTTGTAAGTTCCATACGATCAATATTTGAGTTTTGAGTAACGAGAGATTTGACAGTAATGATTAAAAAACCTTAAGACTAGGAAAGGAGGGTGACTGGCCCATGACTATAATTGTGGTAAATAAAATAAAATTGAAAAAAAGTTGGAGCTAGGAGACGTGCCACCAAAAGAGAGGACCACATGTTAGCTCCTCATCAACCTCTCATAAGTGCATCAAAATAGATATATTTTATTAGGTTTTGATCTGAACCATCTGCACACTACAATTATGCTTTGGTAATGGTGTTTTTGGTTAGAGACTTACAAGTTGTAACTTCTCAGTCACTATTGAATCTCCTTTCTAAATAAAATTAACAGTTTAGTTCGCAAAACATTGAGGAAATATATGGGGTGATTGTCCTTCTAAAGATTCTGGGAGTTTAATGCAAGAAAAGATAAAAAAGAAACTTGTACATCCAACGTTAATATTCATGTCTTTCTAAAGATTCTGGGAGTTTGTATTCTTTTAACTCTTGCACTTCTTTGGCCGCCCTTCATGTTAGTTTCTTTTGTCTTGGATTACAAGGCAGTTTTTCATTTTATATTAGTTGTAACTTGTCTTCTACTTTGGTCTTTAGTGACAATACTGTTAATATATGACATTGAATACTTCCGACTGGCTTTTCACCTTTTATAAATATCACTATATCTGTTATTGTACTCCCTCTGTTCTTTTCATTAAGTGATGGAGAACAATGGGAACAACCTTTGAAGACTTTCAAAAGGCATGCCAAATGAAGCTTTGCTGATTATTTTCTTTGATTGATTAAGACTCTTCTTAAGTGATTGGAGTCTATTAGGATGTTAATAAGTTTCCTTTTGCTAGTTGGAATTGGATTAAATGTTTTCTTTTCCTTGTTGGAAGTGGATATGTGTCTCCTAGTTTATTAGGATATTTTGGGTTTCCTATTTTGACTTGGAGTAGTACCGTAGAGAGTCTGTATATATGATTGTAATTCTCTCTTCTGAATAGAGTCGATGATTAATTGAATTTGGCAAATCTTTGCTCTGGAACTGTGTGATACATTTCCTCTTAGGTGTATGCTTAAGAAACCCTAGGCATGAACCCTAGATGTGACACGTAGGAAGCTTTGGAGGCTAAAGATTTATCCTTTGTCATGGGACTTGTCATCCTATGCCATTAATTCTGGAGCAGCTTATGAAACTTAGGATGTAATGATGACACCTTGGCTTTCAGTCCATGGATAAGAGAAGTTAAGAAGTTTCTTTGGGTTGTTGGGAGAAGGCCAAATACATTTGACTCTCTTAGACACTCCAATGTGAGACTCTGGCTCTGGCTGCAGCCTCAAAATATATTCTATACTCTTGAAAGACGAGCGCTTCTGACCAATCAAGTACCATTTATGGAAGTGGAGACAAAAAATGCACGTGAACTTGGTTCCATTTGGTGTAGTTTGGGGGAACCAATTTGTTCTCTATAAATTTGCGCTATTATGGTTCAAGAAAGGTTTGGGTATCTCAGCAATCCCATCTATGTGCTAACATGTTTATGTGTCTCACCTCCCTTAGTAACTAGTAGTTTGGAAATTTTTAAAGTTTTTGGAAGGCAAGAAGGGTAGTTTCAAAGCTATTCATGCGTGGGTTTCTATGTCCCATGTAAAGGACTTGTGAGAAGTTGCTCGCAAGTTAAAAAAAAATTAACTGCAATTGGTATATAATTGGACAGAATCTCTGAAATGATAGATATATCTCCAATTTCACTAAAACTTATAGTTCAGCATTGTACATATTTGACAATTTAAAACTTTTGGTCAAAAGCATTAAGGAAGTGCAAAATGAGTTCTCAAACGAGAATGCTATCCTAGGACTATTTGACCAGCAGATTCAAACAATTCTCTCAATTTGTCGGTTTTCAGCTTCTTCTTTATTTTAATTTTCCTTTTGATTCGCTAAGTTAGTTTAATATTTATCATTTATCTCTTTGGTGTTTGTCTTCTATCTATAAGTCAAATGAGAACTAAAAAAAAGATGAGCTAACACATTTATAATAGAGTGCTGTTTCTCTTGGAATGATGAACGATGCCTCTTATGCAAAACGGTTTCAGAAGGGAAGCCTTTGTTATTTTATATACAACATCAACCACAAAAGACTTTGTAATTCTTGCGGCAAAGTAATGTTTGAAAGTGAACATGCTAATATAATATTCCAAAAGTGAAGAGTGTATAGACAATTATTTGAAGAGGGTTTAACTCCCTGAAATGCCCTTTTACTTGTTTCTGTCCACATGAGCTAACAATCTAGACATGGTTTGTCTCGTGTCTGCAGTTAGACTTGATTATCTTCACTTTGGTTGCAATGGCCAAAATATAAAAGGTATTTATTTGGTTACAATAGGATAGAGGGAGAACAAATGTTGTCTTGCTTGATTTAGTAAATTGAATATTCATTAATTTGACTGGGTCTTGAAAAACTAATAATGAGGGAATAGAGTTAGAATATCCAATTTGTCCTATTGTCTCTCTATTTCTTCTCCTGCTGCCCTCTTGCAATATGGAGGGAACTAAGTGTGCATTTTTGTTAAGGAGGAAAAAGGGGTGAACCTGTTCTGATGATTTCTAGCTATGTTTATTTGTGTCAATGTATTATACCTTTGACCTAAAAAGGGGACTGCGCATTTTGATCATAAGGTATTTGAGTTGTTTTAAATGATCTTTCTGCCGAACATTCTATTGGTATTGTCAGTTGTGATTTTTTGAGGCTTATTGAGTTAACTTTAACTATAGAGATGAGGATGAACATTCATACTGCATCAACAGAATGTGAAGTATCTTTTTGTCTTAGTTTAAGGGTACTCGCAATATTCCATGATTGTGCAGTGATGATGCTGAATTAGGATTGTGGCTGTTTGTCTAGTCCTGCATATGCTTTGTTGTCTTCTCATGATATTTTTTTGGTCGAAAGTCTATTCATGATTTGATTTGTTATTTTATTGGCAAATTGTTAACTTAATCATGTTTTCCAAGCAGGCTGATTCCATGATTAAGGAAGAGGCTCAGTACCTTCGTGTAGCCATGGGGCATGAAAGTGAAGCATTTGAAGAGTTTGTTGATGCGCACAAAACTTGCTTGAATGATCTCATGTTCTTCCCTACTCGTAATGCCTATGGACTCTCAAGTGTTGCTGCAAATGCAGAAAAGCTTGCTGCCTTGCAGAACGAATATCATTTTGCTAAAGCAAGGATTGATGAAGATCATGAGAAGGCGCAGCGACTGGAGAAGAAGGTCAAAACGCTCACATTCGGCTATCAGGTATGCCTAAGATGTCTTTTAAACTTTGGTTGCTCATTGCTTTCTCTTCCTTGAATCAAACTGTCCCAGGAATTTGAATCAAACTTTGATTGCTTGTTGCTTTCTCTTCATTCATAATAATGCAAGTAACTATCATTTTTCTCTTCAATATCGTCAAGATGTATCGTGAAGAATATTCTTTCTTAGTACATTTCCCTTCCACCTTCATAACCAATCTATCTCATTGTTGTAGTATTTACTGGTTGACTCTGGTCCTTATTTCTTTTGATTGTGTGGAGTTCATAGTTTATACTAGTATAAATAGTGAACTCATGATTTATCAATATGTTAAGGTTTACAAAAAGGAGCATATATGTTAACCTGATCCTATTGATTCATCTTGTTTTTTCTTTCAACTATAACCTGAACTGACTCGACACCGTAAAATAAGCAACCTGTAACAAGTTCATCTGAATTGTTGTGCTTTGGTTTGTTCCTCCTGTCTTCGGAGTTTCTTCTTTCTTCCTTCCTCATTTATGCTGTAAAACTTGTATGTTCATTGTGATATTTGGAAACTGTTTATTTTGTTTTCCAACACATGATAGAGAAACTTGCTTTGTTAATACTTGAATGTTTTGTTGGTCATCTTGAGTGATTGATGGTGTGATTGAGCTGCTGTGAAATTGCCATGCATCTGTCCTATGATTCTAAAATATACCACCATTTATGTAATGAGGTCTACTAATTGCCTGGCGAACTGTTTTCTTGATCAGATGCGGGAGAAGACTCTTCGAGACCAAATTGAGTCAACCTTCAAGCAGCTGGACACTGCAGGGACAGAACTCGAGTGTTTCCGAGCTCTGCAGAAGCAAGAGCAATTAGCAGCTTCACACAGAATTAATAGTTTGTGGGAGGAAGTTCAGAAACAAAAGGAGCTTGAGCGAACTCTACAGATGCGCTATGGCGCCCTTGTTGCCGAGCTGGAGAGAGGAACGCATCTCTTTGATTGTTACAGAGCAGAGGTGCAAAAGCAAGAGGAAACTGCGGCAAATAATCAAGCTTTAGAAGTAGACAATGCTGCAACAGATGAAGCAGTTTCGTCAAATCAAACAGAAGATGTTGCAGCAGTTTCGTCAAATCAAACAGAAGAAATTGAGCATCCTATGGACTCCCATCAATTGTTTGATGGAAATGTGGGCCAGGAAAGTCATGCTGCAGAGAATGCTCATGCAGATGACATAAATGTTTCCACTGCAGCTTCCTCTGTAGGTGCTGTCGATATGGAAGATGAAAAACCTCATGAAGTATCGGTGGGAACAGAACTGATTTTTGAATCTACTGAGCAGGTGGTTGTGGATAGCACAAAGAGCAGGGAGAAATTGGATGTTGAGGATCGAGATCCTGCTATGGAAATGAGAAACTCTGATGGACCATCAACTGAGCAGATTGAAGATGGGAGTGCAACCCCTCCCCAGATTGAACATGGGAGTGCAACCCCTCCCCATGCTAGCGAATGAGAATTCAGTTCCTATTTGTAGTGACTCGGAGAGTTCAGTGGAGGAATGAGGTGTCCCAAGTCAATGGAAGATGGGGAGAATCTACCCTCAGCAGAAGCAGAACTTTGTTAGAAGTGACTTCAATCTGTATTCAAACAGAGTTGTGTATTAGTTTGTGGCCAAGCTTATATATATTTGGGGGACTGAGTGGATTTGCATCCCGGGATTTAGTTCCCACTATACTCAAAAGGAGCATGGAACTGTTACTGATGAGGAGTGCAATCACTCGGATGAAGATCCATCTTTGAGGTGGTTTCCAATGTTTTTGAGATTTGTGACAGTGGCCATCAGCAAGGCTGCGGAGGATATAATCAAAATTCAATTGAAAAAGCGGTCGTGTTCTTTTTTTTTTACAAGGTTTGGCAGCTACTCCTGTCCCTTTATGTTGTCCGTGATGCCAAATGCGTTGCATTCTTGTTCATGCAATGTACCGTGGAGACGTTACCGAACTTTGATATTGCTTTTTGGACCGAATAAAATCTACAGAACTCTCCTTTTCTTTGGTTTCCGTTTTTTTTTCCCAATGCTGGGCTGAGTGTTGTGTATTCTATTACTCCCATCTGTACTAGGATGCAGAAGTTGCGATGATAAACTCTGTAAGAAAAATGGCATTTTAGGTTAGTTTCAAGTCTCAAGCTGATCATTAGGTTCCCTAATATGGCGAATACAACTGGTACCATACGACAAATGAGCTGAAAAAGCTAGGAAATGATCAAGATACTAGACCATCTCCAATCCCATCCCCTCTTCAACAGCATTTGATCTCTGAGAACCGTGTCGTTTATTTCTTGTGGACGGTGACTCGTTCTCATAGGCGGAAGAAGAGCATGACTCCTTGACTTGTGGTTTTGATGGCCTCGATGACGATCTCGTGGACGTGCCGGAGTCCTTAGGCTTCGTCCTCCTTGATTTCTTGGGCAGATCAGGCGGTTGCGGCGGGACAGCATCGGCAGGGGCGGGATCCACAGACCGTTGTTCGGTAGGCCTGCTCGCGTCCGATACCTCCTGTTCTTGGTGAGAGCCCTTGGAAGATTTTCTCGGCAGCCGGTGTTTCTCCGACTTGGCCTTGGTCGGTGATTCAGCATCGCCGGATGATAATGAACGGTTATGGCGTCTGGACGACTTCGGTATTTCTGACGATTCGGGCGCCGGAGAGCTTTTGTAACTCTGGGTCTCGGCAATTCCTCCGCTTGACTCTGAGGTTGGAGAATGAACAGAGGAGTTTGGTCATTTATTAACTTGGGCAAAACTAATTTACTTAACAATAATGTCAAGAGCTGTACACCTCAATTGCGCTTCCCAATCTTGGCGTCCTAATATATTGAATTCCATTGTATGTAATTTCGTTAGTTCCCGTAATTTGCAAATGTTCAGTTTCATTTTCGTATATTTGGAGTCAGTGTGATTCCAAGATTCAATGACTCAAACTCATTGTCGAATCCCACTCAGCACAATATGGAGGTATCTTGGTTAATCCTTTCTAATTTGCAAACGGAGACACTAATGTGGATGACCACATAGGCCCTGATCGGATAAACCTAAAATGAGGCAAGAATTTTGTACCAACTAAGATTAGATATTGTAATTGAAAAGAAAAAAAACAAATCTCGAACCCTAAGAGAGAGAAGAACGAGCTGGCGAGGGGTGGCAAATGCTTTACCGGTACAGTGGTGGTTGGCCCTTGCAAGGGTTGAGTATTCTTTCTTAATTACAATCTTTTTTATTTTTTATTTTCGTAATATTCTAATATATTAGGTTTGTTTAATATATTTATAACTAAATTATAAGCGATGTAGATTGTGCCGGCACTACGTGGTGTAACTGCCACTTCATAATTTTCGTTTGTACTTTAAATAGGACTAAATTAATAGAAAAACACAGTTTAAGGACCAAATTAGCAAAAAAAAAAAAAAAAATCACAGGGAGCGAAATTGATAAGTACTGTCCCCTTCTATGTACACGAGCCCCCCAAAGATGAACATCGTTTGCACTAAATTGGCTAATTTTTCCAGCAAAGAGGAAAAGGAGAGTAGACAACCTGGTGATCGTACCTTTGCCAACCCCGTCAGAAGAACCGTCCTTCTTGTCATCTCCGGTGGCCGAAGGGGCGGATGACGATCGCCTCGGCGATGATGGTTTGAAATCATTCATCTGCACATTTTTTCGTTCTTCGCGGGCTTAAAATCGATCCAAGGTCGACCAGAAATTGGAGGAGAGACTAGCAAGAATGGTTCGACATACCCAGCTCGGTGAATTCTTCTTCACGGAGGCACCATCGCAACCGATGTGAGCAACGTGCTTTACATCGGTGGGAAAACCGATCTTCATTTCCGGTTCCTTCCCATCATCGTCTGCATCTACACGTACGAGTTCATCAGCGAGAGTTGATACGCCAATATCACATCAAAGAAACGTAGGACGTACCGAATATCTGAGAAATGTATCTGAGGCCCTTGAGGAGGCCCTTCACCTTGGTCGTCATCCTTGTCCGTCCCCCCTAAATTCTCATACCAAGTCTCGTCACCGCCGGCACGCGAATGGTAGCATGCGACGGCATTGATGCCCGAGAAGACGTCGCGAAAATCAGGCTATCGATGCTTTCGATTTCGAGATCACTAGGCACGGACGACCCTCGGGGGATTCGGACGCAGACGCTATTGAATTAGATGGGGATGGAAAGAAGAAAAAGATGGGCAGCTGACAAAGTTGAGAAATTGAGAAGAATGCCTGTGGAAATCGAATTAATTTGCAGTGAGAAAGAGGGGACAAAAAAGAAAGAAGGATAAAAACTAGAAGGGGGTCGCAATTTTAGGAAGATGCTAAAATTAGCAAACGATTCTCTTAACTGATTCTTCACAACAACGGTCGGAGTTCAAAAGGCTTACTTCCTTTTAGTTTGTTATTGTTACTCCACAGGATTTTCACAAGGTAAATTATTCCCTGTACAATAATTCTGGACTCCCTCTCTCCTCGGGGGAGGCTAGCGCAGGTTCTCAACACCAGGACCCATCACTTTAGATACTTTAGCAACAAGAGAATTCTAACTCTTGACCTCTGCAATGATGAAGATAATTCACACTAACTACGCTGCCCGTGGTTGGGTAATTGGAGAGAAAAAAAAACAATAATTATGCGTGCATTGCAGAACTGGAGTTGTAGTGAAGATGGGGCGATCATCTTTATATACTTGCCTTGAAGGCTTAATTAGCGTATGTCTTTGTTATGTGGACAAAAAAAATGTTACGGAATTGATCCATATGAAAAGTGATATAATTGGTATATTTCTACTACTTTATTGAGATAAAAGTAATAATAATTGCATTTTATCGAAGCTCGTGAATCCTTTTCAAGAGACTTTTGTGTTATTAGAACTTTTGACTGTCTTTTTAAAGATTTTGTTAAAAATTGACTCAAAGGGTACTCGTTAAGAAGCAAATTAATGCAATTGTCTATATTATTTTTGAGGTTTTTATATCTAATGCTTTGAAAATCAAAACGTTTCCCATCAGATATGCTTTAAACACTAAGTGCCCTAAGCCCACTAAGCTTAGCCTCTATGTAGGCGATATGCATGCACATGATTTATTTTCTACCACAATGTCGGATTTAATTCAATGCTTAGAACATTGTCACGAAATTGAAGAGAGATGAATCTCAAAGATCTATAGATCTTAAATCTTGTCCAATGTAAGAGCGAAAAATCTTGCAAATTAAACATTTAAACTAAAATGACTTTATACTACTTAAACATTATCTACCATAAAAAATCCAAATTAAAGGCTTGGTGGAATCATTAAAAAACACAATCAGAATTAAAGACTTGATATAGTCAATAAAAAGTGAGTAAATCTTGCCAACATTCATAATGACTTTAGCTTAATTTGAGTGATGTAGAAGCGAAATTGAGGACTTCAAGTAATTTATAGAGAAATATGTATATAAATATATAGAAAAGACACAGAAACGAACCTGCACTTATGAAGGAGGAAAAACAAAAGAATCTTCATCACATTATAACTTGAATTACTAAACATTGTACTTGTGGCCCTACATATTAAATAATATTCATCTTGATCAAATATCATGTAGGACAACAAGTATACGCTTTATTTTGCTATTGCAAATAGCAAAAACATAGCTGAAAAAGGTAAGATGACTCGTTTTATTTTATATTTTCCTGTAACTTGCGTAAATATGAATTTTTGCAAGAGGATGGAATAATCCATAAATGCAAAAAAAGCGAAAAAGAAAAAGAAAAAGCGCAACAACTCCTTTTATAAGCATCTGAATTGTAGTCCTAACATATCATAATGTCTGCACACACTATGCTTGAGCTATGAGCTATGGAACTTTCGAGTTTTATAATTTTTTTTAGCAACTTTTACTATAAAATTAGGGGTCAATTGCAAATGTAGTCCTGGCACCAAAATCTTTCCTTTCTCCATGGAAATCTTCTCAGTTTTCACCTTTCCGACTTCCAGAACCATGATCGAATTTGCTCCACCCTTGGAGGATTTAGGAAGTGACGTGACAGATTACTCAAGTGAAATACGAAAACTTTAATCTAATTAAAAAGAGAACTTTTCATTTCAAAGGAAGTGGGATTTCGATGAAGATCAGACAGTTAAAAGTCGTCAAAAATTACCAATATTTGTGAAATCTGAGTGGCGTAGCCCAATCAACATTAAAGTAATAAAAATAAACATAACATACGTCAGTATTTTGAAAATTGAAAAATAATATATTCGAAAAAAGTCTCATACTTTAAATAGAAATGTTTATGTTTGCAAAGCACAATTAACGGCCCTTAACAAGCACCTTAGGGGCACAGTCAATATTTTCCATTTGCTTTTATGATTTACATTGTGATCACATTTTGGTGCATCTGCATAATCATTTGTCAATTCCCTTTTCGTCCTCTGTGTTTTTGGTAACTAAGCTGCGACACACCAATGTACAGAATACATTTTACTTCTTCATCCCTCTTTCCATTAATACTGCTACCATGGACCTGTGATATAAAGGCCTAGAGAGCCAGAAACACAACTCGTAGCTTAGCTTGAGCGTTACTCTCAGTTTCTGCAGGCAAGAACATTGCGTACCAAGCAGATGCATCTTGCAAGGGCAATAATTCTATTCCGATGTGATTCCAACTCCAAATCCTCCTCAGTGACCAGGACCAGAAATGGCAAGAACATTGCTGTATTGTTCCGCAAGAGTTAATGCTCGGGATCTACCTTGGGCAACGCCACAACATATTTGGGGAAATGACTTGAATTACTGATACTTTGACTATGATTGCTTTGTCTGCAAGATAAAAGCAAATCCTTATATTCAACAGTGCTCTATGCATTCGGTTACGTGAGTGTGAGAGAGGATGACTACCTTAGTCAGGTACTTCTTTTGAATCTTTAATGCTGCTTTGCAGGCCTTTTTGGCATCTAATTTTCCAGTTGTCTCACCCAAAATCTACACAAGATCATAACAGATGATGAATAATAACCCATTTAGAGAGAGAGAGAGAGAGAGAGAGAGAGAGAGAGAGAGAGAGAGAGAGAGAGAGAGAGACCTTGACAACATCCTCTAGTCCCTTGGCCTCCTTCAGAAGGGTCTTATTCTTGGTCTCTAGCACGCTTGCAACAAGAAAAACAGCAAGAGCACTCTCATGGTCTACATGTCCAGTCTTTACCTTCTCCTTCTCAAATTTACCACATTGCTTGATTAGTAGCTTCTCATCCACCTTAAGTGCTGTCTCAGCTACAGCTGTATCCTCGTACATTGAATATATATTTGGGTTGTACTCCATGGCCCATATCAGCTGAAAATTGATTTCCAATCAAATTCTCAATGCGAAGACAAAAAGCATATATACTAATACAATCTCATTAAAACCCAAACTTTCATAAAATGTTTTAATCAAGTGTAATCTATTTATTTGAAAAGCCGACGAATTTCAAATTTCAAGTAGCCTCCTCACCTCCCAAAGGTATAAAGCATCAATAAATGAGAATTCCCTTCTAAAAAGAACCATTAGCATACGAATCGCAAATAAATACTCCCCACCATCCAGATCCTCTGCAAAAAATATAGGAACATGTTAACTAACAATGTGTATCTTTTTTAATCTTTTCCCTCACCCTGTAACCTGGAGACCAAAGAAAGGGACATCAACGAAGGTAGCCGATATGTTGATAATAACACTGTCTTTCTTCTGAGACTTTCCTGGCTGCTCTAAAAGCTTTCAAACTCAAAATCTCCAAGAATGTAAAAGTTCACAAAGGAGATCTGAAAGCAACATATGTATCTGTATATGATTCTTAAATAAGAGACCTTAATTCAAACATTTTCAGCACTTAGAGGCTCATTTAAGAGTTTCACGTCATGTCTTCAATTGAGCATGATCTTTATAGTCACTTCTGTTCCTGTTACAGAGAGGAACTAGAGCTGCCAATAAGTGAATCAACTTGTTAACAAACACTCCTTGTTTACGACTCAAAGCTTGACTTGCTGACTGCTTAGCTGCCTGTGTATAACAAAACTCATTTTGAGTTAAAGCATTTAATATTGACTAGCTCAAGTGCCAAATCTATTTGAGCTTAAATTTGATAATGCTTGACTCTAGCAGTTTTGAGCCTAATTGAGTTGGTATACTTTGCTAATTCCATGTATGGTAAGAAACTATTAATATTAAGTATTCAACTTTCAGTTGCTATAAAATAATTTTTCATTTCCATCTATAGCTAATAAAGTTGATGTTGTTACAATTAAACTCTAGAATTTTAGTTTCCAGAAGAGTCAAGCTGAAACAATTTACAAGCAAATTAATGCTAAAAAGTTCATATATCTTCTTGACTAATATATAGAAAGATTGTTATGATACTAACTGCAAAGTATTGGACTTGGATCCTATATCGATGGTACGGGACCTTGATTGTGGCTTATATGACCTTGGGTTCTCCCACTTTTGGGTGGGGTTCCCCTAAGCTTCATATCAAATTGGTATCAAGGCTGTCTACCATCTCAAACAGTTGCAATCTAGTGACATGGGTGGCGAAAATGATATTGCAGCGTTTGCTTGGGATTAGCAAATGGCTACTGCAAAGCTAACCAGACATGGGCATTGGGACTGCAGAGTGTGGTAAATTGCTATATGATCCTAATTGCAAGGTGTGGAGATCCCACAATGACTGGAATCTTGATGTGTGGTTAAAATGGCCTTGGGTCTCTCCCACCTCAATAGCTTTTAGGATCCTGAGATTCATATCAAAGACATAGGCCCATTTCTTCTTATGATAATACATTCAGACACATCCTATTTAGCATGCATAAGGACAAGATGTACAAGTTTATATAGAAAGAGATGCATAAAAACAAAGATGAACAAGTTTAGCATCACATTTACCAAAAAAAAAAAAAAAACAAGTTTGGCATCACTGGCTTATGGAATCTTGCAGCTACATTAGTACAAGCATTGAGGTCAATACACTTCATTCTATCATTCAGTTGCAGATGCAGGATCCAGCTTTTCCTGGAACTTAATTGGTACATATATAGAAAAGCTCACATCCATTTTACTTCAATTACGTCTCTTATGATGCCATCTTCTAGTAAAGCCCAAATAACAAATACTAATGTCCTCATGAAGAAATAAAAGAAAAGCTAATATACCGAGATGTTGATGCAGTTGAGGGTCTATAGTTTTGATAATTGTGGAGAGTGTACGAAGTTGAGATTGTACTCCTATTGAACTTGTAGTGCACCTAAAGTTTTCCCTCTTCCAAAGGAGAAAGAGAAGGAATTAGATGTACTCAAATTCCAAAGAAAAGATGCCACTTAATACTGAAAGAAAATGAGGCATAAACGACGAACATCATTCACACATCCACTATCCTTGAGACTCAATAGTACTTTAAGAATATAAACAAGCTAGAAACCACAGATGTATAAATCAACCTGTCAATCGTCTATGATTTTTTAAAAAAGTTGTACCAACTCTACATTCACAGCATGCATTTGCAGAAAAAGAGCTAGTAAACTAATAGCAAAATCTACATTTCATCATGTGTTCTCTTTCTCAATCTAGAATGAGGCATTTCCGAAAATATGTTCAGTAGATTTAATAGCAAAAGTGACTCAGCATATTAAATGCTTTGTTCGGAAAAGTGTTTGTTGTACTGGCAGGCGAGCTATTTTCATCTTTATAACTTGACAAATGATATTACATGCGCAACATACTTGGGACATCAAGACACCAAACGGAGATTGTCAAACTCACAAAGATGGAATGCTAAAAGCCAAATATTCGATCTACAACAAAGTCAACCAGCTTAGAGCGCATTAGTTAACTGACAATAGAAATTTCAAGCTAAAAATGCATACCAGTTTTCGCATTGCTCGCTTAAAGCACCAAAAAGCATCAGCTTCATGTTCCAAAAGTATTACCATTGGAGAACATATGTCATTCATTCCTGCTCAGAAATCATTAAAGTAAAATGATGAAGTAAATTTTACTTCATAGCATAAAAATAAAGGAGCGTGTTTACCCACCTTGAACATATCCAATATCACTGTCGACCCAAGCATAAACAGCAAGAACATTCCAAAGTTTTGCCCGATTGATTTCACTTTCATAAAATGCAAGAGCTCGATCAGTTCGAACAACATCCAAACCTATCTCCAAATTTAATAGCATATGTCAAGTGCCATGGAAAGAAGAATGCCATTGGAATAATAAACATTATGTACTCACAATACTTTCTGGGAACAGCTTAGAAAAAGACAATTAGGACCTCTAAAAGTGTGAAAAAAAAAAATGCCAGCATTTCAAGCTTTAACTAAAGCAGCCTATCTTCTCTGGTAATGCAAGGTTGAGCCCACATAACCACCAACATGAGAATAGTTTATGTGAACAATTCTGAAGCTATTGCATTGATGCCCACAAAACCACAGCAATTGAGTACTCTACCAGGAATTCTCTGGGGCAGCAGATTCTGCTTTTAAAAAGTTGCAGTAGATCCAATGAAGCATGTGAAAAGTATTAAGATGTGGAAGAATGAGGAAGAAGAAATATTTAAAAGCTAATTGGAAGCAGCAGGTCAGAGGTGCATTTTTAGTCGTTCCAAATATTGAATTTGAAGTTTCCTTTATATTTCAATAGATTTCAATATCTATATTGTTCATTCTGAATCTATTAATGACTATAGTATATTGGAATATCATTTAACAAACACTTTCTATAGCCATAGTTAGAACATAGCACGAGAAAATTAAAGCCAACATTACAGCACCAAAAGCTACAGAAACAACAGGAGGCAAACAGAGTAATATAGCAAGGATGGACACCATGACAGTGGAACAACCGTAGCTCCCAAGGATCCTTAGTTTCTAATCCACTAATTGATACTAATAGATGACATCATGGAAGCACATACCAATTTGGTGCAAAATGAGTTTCCAGTTTGTCACTTTCTTTTCGTTTGTATTATGAACAAGCTCTCCATGACCGGTGGAGGGATCTAGAGATGATGATGACACAGCTCCATTGCAATCCTTATCAGCATTCAATCGTTGGCCATTATCATTTTTGATAGGTGAGGTAATGACCCTCCCGCAGCCAATCAGTGGAACCATTTTCTGACATTCTGCTTTCCATATCCCATACTGCTCTCTGAGATTGACATAAGGTGCATAACTCAACAAGCTAAATGAGATTAAATTATGAGTAAAGAAAGATTATAAGAACCAAGTCAAAGGGTGAATACCATCCTAGATTAGGGAAAAAATCTAAAGGAATGCACAAAAGCAAGAACTCTACTCCATATGCCAAAAAAAGAAAAAAAAGAAAAAAATAAAAGAAAAAAGAAAAAAGAAAAAAGAAAAACACACATGTGTTAAATTAATGGACGAGATTTCACTAACCATGTGCAATTACACTGAGCCTTAGATGGATAAGTGAGCATGCGCTAGGTTATTATCCTTCATGTTAATATTAAGAATATAAGTCTAGTGGTTAAATGCATATGTTTTTCAAGCCAACTTAGGACCCACTTGTGAGAGGTTTCCTTGCCTGATTATAATGCAACGTCAGTCTAAAGTAATGACCATACAGGTATTGATTGTAAATGAAAGAGTATCAAAAGCTAATGGAAAATATTCTCCCCAGAAATAAGAGAGTT
Organism: Eucalyptus camaldulensis; assembly: GCA_019915185.1. Lineage (NCBI taxonomy): Eukaryota > Viridiplantae > Streptophyta > Magnoliopsida > Myrtales > Myrtaceae > Eucalyptus > Eucalyptus camaldulensis. The sequence continues at coordinate 32,047,825 of JAHSVA010000003.1, read as the reverse complement.
CAATACCAGAAGATATTTTGTTACTAAAAACCATAACCCACAACAACTTAAACATCACAACTTCCAAAAAAATTAAGCTACTTCGATCTCCCACATTATTATTGCTTCCAATCCTGACTTCCTAAATTTACTTCTATCACCTTCCTGCATATGGAGGCCACAATGACAGACTCTTCTACCAAAAACTGACAATGAGAAGTGCCATGACATATCCTTAGGTTGGTTAGCTGCTGACATGGGGAGCCAATTAATGTCCAATAAGCTAACTAATAATACAGATTCACCCGCTTATCCATGGACACAATTCAAATAGAGCAACTTCTCTTATTAGGTTGATATGAACAAACAGAGGCTCTTTCATGGACACTGAATTTTAACTAATTCATGACTACTGCAGCACTTTGTGCCAGTGATAGTGAAAAATATATATCAAAAGAAATGGTCAGAAATTGTCAGTCGAACAATATTAACTTTGAGACTACCCAAAGCATCAGTTTACATATCTTGTGAAGCCACAGTTAGGACTAGAAGCAGAACATTACCTCCTTTGTTGCCTCAACTGATTTCTCTCATCAAAGGTGCTGTTGGGATCAAAGCATCCCAATAGGAACTCCCATACAACTCCTCTAATTGATGGATGGACCCCCTAACAAGGTTAAAGGATGAAAATAAATCTTTACTTGATTAGGCACAGAACAAGAACGAAGCTTGCTGACTCTAGGGCATGCACCTATATATACTTAAGTAGCGCCCGTACTAGTATTACAAGTATTCTTTTAAAATAATGCCAATCAAATTAAGAGAACTCCCTTAAAGGGATGGAAGGCAAAAGATAAGTAACAAAAGGTAAATTCTAGGATATACAAATATATACATATGCAAGACAGTTCATGATGACAGGTGCCGATTTGAATCTTATTCCATTTTTTCTCCACCTTTTACCGTCTTCTTGCATAATATTGGATGACAACCCCCAAAAGAAGGCTGAAGAATTGTCATTTCAGACTATTGATTACCATCAGAACCATAGTGGAGCTCATTTCCTTTGAAACCAAATCTCTGAGAAAGTAGGATATACTTAAAGCTGCACTCCAATCATTATGATGGAACATTTTTAACTTGGCTCTGAACAGATCCAGCATCAAATGGTTGGTTAACAGGGTAAGAAATCTCTAAGTCCTTCACTGAAAATCCTAGGTCCATTCTTGATGGACCTTGTCATTTAGTTGCATTAGCTTTGCTCGAATATAGATACATAAATATACATACACCATACTTAGATTGGTGATTCCAATTAACTGACTCTCTCCCGGACAAAGTTTGGCTGATCTCAATTTCCCTTTAGGTCATCCAATAGCTGCAAAGGCCATGACGGAAAGGAAGAAAGAAGACGAGAGGAAGAATTACCCCCCGTTGGATGCGATGGAGCACTTTGGCAACATCCAATCGACCATCCTCAGAAAACGCGGCATGCCACTTCCTCGCGCTCAGCGTCTTCCCAGGCTGCCAAAAAACAAGAATTAGAATCAAGTACAGATCATAATCCCTCCTCAAAACAATTCACAATCACAGTCTTCCATATGGAAAAACCCAAATCATGAAGAGCAAATAGATAGGCAAAATCTACCTTAACCTTAAAACGGGTCTTGCGAGAATCATCACTGCACTCCGGCCTGACCGGGTAGAATGCGTTCAAATCAACCCCATCAGATTTCTTCAGAATCATCCCGCAACCAAACATTGGAACCCCTCAATCCAACAACCCAATACCATCTGTCACCACCTGCGAATGCGCATCAACGAGAAGGGATAATAATAACAAAGGAAAAATACAAGAAATCAGAATGAATAAAATCTATCGACGCGTCCAACGAGCGAATCTAACCTGGGGAGTAAAGAATGGAATGATGCACGATGCGTTCAGCAATTCGCGAGCATTTGGAATTTCGAGATTTGCAGGGAACTTCACGCAGATGAAGGAATGAAGCATTCCTTACGTGAATACACGATTCATGTAAGCTTTCGACGGAACAGAGGTCGCTGTCTAAAATTAATATACCATGCACATATTTATATTCGAGATTTGAGTGTTCTCCGACCTCTTGAGAGACAAAAAAAGGGGATAATAGTCCGACAGGATAGACATAAAGTTGGATAAGATATCACATTTTTATTTGGCAATATACCTGGAAAATGAGGTAGATACTGCAATATTTGTCTAAACTGGGTTGGAATTGATAGGATCTAAAATCCTTTGGATATGAAGCTAGCCAAGATTACCTTAGGTAAAGTTAATATTTTGTACAGTAAAGGACTAATCTTATGACATAAACTTGACATTGATGGCAATAACAAACATGTTAGATTCAATTGACCTCTAGGGTTAGCCAGCAACAACCCAACCTCATGATTTTTCTAGCCATAATGTGTCCATTCATGTAAGGGTCATACTCTCCTTCATGTATCTCCTTTATCAATTGATTGGCTTCTTTAGCGTTTACATACTCCAGAAAAGATTGAATCAAAGGATCTTTTATAAATAGTATCTTCACTAATAAATAACTTCGATTCTAACTGCATCAAATATTTTCTTCCTATTATAATTTGTTGATATGTTCATAATGGGGTGCGATTAAGATACCGGTTCATGTATCTCCTTTATCATTTTAAAGGAAGTATAAATATGATGACTTTAGAAGATAACCGATGAATGACAATAAAACGATTGGTAGAAAGAATGCTCTTCCTTTCTATCTCTCCCACTTCATCAAAGATGAACAAACAAAAGGCTTCCATTTCTACTTTGAAAAGACAATCGGCGTTAATGTTATGGAATGTGAATACTTTTCTTGTTATTGTATTTGTATCGTCCATTGTTTACTCGTGATTTAACGTACGTTCCTAAGTAATTAATTTATTGCGCATTGAAAAGGTTAATCATTTCTTTCACTGACTTTCTTCTTACATTGGTATTAGAGCATGTGTTATGATCTTTACCTTATTATTTTGTCGAATTTTGTTGCTTGCTATTTGATATAGAGATCAAGAGGATGAATTTCATATCGTTTGGATATTCATTGCTCGGAAATTGTAACATAAATCGTTGAAAAGAATTGAAGTGAAGAATGGGTTTGAAGGTCGTGGAAGACCGTATTGTTTTGGCCATTTTTTTGGAATATTTTTTGGGCCAAAATCAATTTTCGAATATATAGGGTAAAAGTACTTGTTTAGATGATCAAGACGACAGGTGGCATGCCGTTGGATGACGCTAGATGCACACGCGTTAGGATGTTGGGATAGCCTAGCGTGTGAGTGCCATGCACATTTCGACGAATCAACGTGTGTTGATATCATTGATGATGTCAGCCAACGGTCGGTAACCGACCCACTGACGTCATCGATGATGTCACTCATTGGTTGTCTACCAGTCAGCAACTTGACTTGACCGATGACCTGACCCAGCCGAAGACCCATCCCGAAGACTCGACCCGGTTGATCAGTCAACAGTTGGACCAGTCAAAGTGGTCGGACCAGTTTGACCATTGGATTGATTGGACCGCCTAAGAGCTTTGTTGGCTCGTTGGCATCGCATACTTAGGCAGCACACGTGGACGTGTGCAGGCTCCGATGGGTGCGTAGTTGGTGGCATTTGGTTTACATTGTGGCATGCTTATTTTACATGTTTGAGACTTTTAAAGGTATAAAAATGCGTATGAAACCCTAATTATACATATTGTTTTGGGTATAAATGTATTGTTTATTCCTTTTAACTTGTATTTCACCATGGTTTTGGAAATATAGAAGTTAACATACATGTAAATGACCACATATATGTTGTGTAGAGCTTATTTCCATGATATCATGTATATGGTTTAACATGCTTGTAATTTCCTAGTTTCGAGCAAACTCGAACAATGGCTGGAGATCTTTGAATTTCACTTTTAGTTATAGTTGCTGCATGATTGTTTTGTATATTGATTCACATCATGCTATGCCTTTTAATATTAATAGAAAATGGTGGAGATTACATAAGGTCATGTAATTGTTTTTTTCTAGTGAGAGTTTGTAGGTTGGTAGAATTCGAATAAGTTCTTGTTGAGAACTTAAAATTTGCATAAATTAAACTAGTTAATGATAGTAGAACAATAATACATAAAAGCCGATTAGAAACATATTGAACTTTCATTTCTATGTTTTTCATTGAATTATCATTAATTTATTTTATTTTTATTGCAAATTAAATATATGTGTTACTTTGCAAAATGTGTTAATATTCATTCCACGTTTATTATGTCAATATGCCGAAACCATAATAAATCACTATGACACATTGACTAATAAATGTGGAATCAATATTAGTACGTTTTAAAAGTAACACACATATTTAATTTGTAGTAAAAATAAACTAAATTAATGATAATTTAATGAAAGACACATAAATGAAAATTCAATATGTTCCCAATAAGCTTTTGTGTAATATTGTTCTACTATCATTAACTAGTTTAATTTGTGCAAATTTTAAGTTTCATGTGAGAATTGTTTCGAATTCTACCAATCTATGAATCCCACTAGAAAAAATAATTACATGATCTCATATAATCACCACATTTTTCTATTTATATTAAAAAGCATAGCATGATGTAAACCAACATACAAAATAATCATGTAGTAACTATAATCGAAAGTGGAATCATGTAGTAACTATAATCGAAAGTGGAATTCAAGACGTAATGAAAAGATCAAGGATTTCCAGTCATTGTTCAAGTTTGCTTGGAACTAGGAAATTGCAAGCATGTTAAACTATATACATGCTATCTTTGAAACAAGCTCTATACAACACATATACGGTTAATTACATGTATGCTAGCTTCTGTATTTTCAAAACCATAGTGAAATATAGGTTAGAGGGAATATATAATGCACTAATACCCCGAAAGATGTATATTTAAGGTTTCATATGTATTTTTATACATTTAAAAGCCTAATAACTACACCATAATGTAGGACACATCCATACGAACAAAACACCACCAACCATATGCCCATTGGAGCTCGCACGTGTCCATATGCGTCGCCTGAGTACACAGCTGTGTGGCACACGCGCCAGTAAGCCAATAAGGCTCTTGGCCAATTCAACCAGTTTGATCAATTAGACCGCTTTGATAGTTGATACAATTCAAAGGAGTTTCCACTGAAACTTAATATTTGCACAAATTAAACTAGTTAATGACAGTACAATAATAGTGCATAGAAGCTGATTGGGAACATAGTAAACTTTTGTTTCTGTGTCGTTTGTTGAATTATAATTAATTCAGTTTGTTTTTCTGCAAATTAAATATGTGTGTTGCTTTGGAGAATGTGTTAATATTGATTCTACGTTTATTATGTTAATGTGCAATAGCAATTGATTATGATTTCGGTATCTAAAATTATTGTGGCCAATCTTAATAAGGGTGAGAAGCTGAACAGTGACAGTTATGATATTTGGCATCGAAAGGTTTAATATATATTTGAGGAGCAAGAGGTTTTGAAAACCCTTCGATAAGACGAGATTGTGCCTCGGGCATGAATGAATGAACCACGTGCTATATCGATCCACGACCTGAACAAGACATTGGTGTTCTCGCATCTAGCGGTGTGGATGCAACCTCGTTCAATGACTCGGTGTGTTCCTTGAGTTCTTGTGCTTGAGGATTTATGGATGAGTTGGCTTGGTTTGTTTCCAGTGTACACGATGGTGTGTGAAAGATGATAAGAATGTGTGCGTAGGCAGGCTTCGTGCTAGTGCATCAAACTGCTTTCCTCATTTTCGATCAATTGTTGCTCCACAAGCTAAACGTTGGATGCAAGACATGGGTTCTCGTGTTGCACACCTATTGCAACAAAAATGTGTGCCTTCGGTCGTCCCTTCCATCATGGCGTTCTCTTGGATGCTTGGTTGGACTGGATAATGGGGCTCATGTTCCATGAATGGCGTTTCGTTTGATCGTTTGAATGGACCAGGAGTGCCTACTTGTTCTCTCAGATGCGGAACTCTCATAATGGGTGTGGGATCATTGGCCCTTGTTCCCTAATCGTTAACATTTATCACTTCATTGGAATGACGATCTTGCCTTGTCCTTGATCACGTGAAGCCCTCGAGCATCACGATGGATCATGCTTGATGGATGTTGTGAATGAATGCTACCTGGTTGATCCTGCCAATAGTCATATGCTTGTCTCAAAGATTAAGCCATGCACATGTAAGTATAAATTAATTCAGATTGTGAAACTGCGAATGGCTCGTTAAATCTATAGTTTGTTTGATGGTATTTGCTACTTGGATAACCGTAGTAATTTTAGAGCTAATATGTGCAACAAACCCCGACTTTTGGAAGGGATGCATTTATTAGATAAAAGGTCGACACAGGCTTTGCCAGTCACTTTGATGATTCATGATAATTTGACAGATCGCATAGCCATCATGCCGACGACGCATCATTCAAATTTCTGCCTTATCAACTTTTGATAGTAGGATAGTGGCCTACTATGTTGGTGACGGGTGGCGGAGAATTAGAATTCGATTTCAAAAAGGGAGCCTGAGAAATGGCTACCACATCCAAGGAAGGTAGTGGGCGCGCAAATTACCCAATCCTAGCATGGGGAGCTAGTGACAATAAATAACAATACTGGGCTCTTTGAGTTTGGTAATTAAAATGAATACAATCTAAATCTTTTAACAATGATCCATTGGAGGGCAAGTTTGGTGCCAGCAGTCGTGGTAATTTCAGCTCCAATAGCATATATTCAAGTTGTTGCAGTTAAAAAACTCATAATTAGACCTTGGATTGGGTTGATTGGTCCGTCTCACGATGTGCACCAATTGGCTCGTCCCTTCTACTGGCAATACGCTCCTAGCCTTAATTGGCCAGGTCATGCCTCCGGTGCTGTTACTTTGAAGAAATTAGAGTGCTCAAAGCAAGCCTACATTCTGTATACATTAGCATGGGATAACATCATAGGATTATGATCTTATTGTGTTGGCCTTCGGGATTGGAGTAATGATTAACAGAGACAGTTGGGGGCATTTGTATTTCATAGTCAGAGGTGAAATTTTTGGATTTATGAAAGACGAACAACTGTGAAAGTGAACCACCGCCCGCGGTGGAAGCGTTGGTTAGGACTTGGTACCCCAAACGCAGGGGGAAGGGTTCGAACCTTCGTGGAAGCGATGCTTCAATGCATAACGCGCGTCTTACCTGCGCTTGGGGGTCAGCGGTGGGGGCCCCCGGCGCTCCAGGGTTTACTCTCCCCGCGAAGCGGCGTTCGGAGGTTCCCTGGGTTACCAAAAAAAAAAAAAAAAAAAAAAAAAAAAAAAACAACTGTGAAAGTGACGTCCCCTCTTTGCGGACTATATTGAGATCGATGGGTTAGGGTTTGCAGTTCTGTCTTGCGTGTCTGCTGTAATGGAGTCGGATTCGGTGAAGAACCGAGCGAATGTTGAGGGGCTGAGTAGTCGGTCTTCTCCTAACCTAGGATTGAGCGACCCCATTCGGGTGCGCCTTCAGTGATTGCTGGAAACCGTAATACTCGTCCTGCCCCTTCTGGTCCTGCGAACTTGTGAATTCCACCCGTGTCTGTTAGAGGAAGGCCGAACAGCAGTGGAAGATCTAAGACAAAGCGACCCTTTTCTAGAGGTGTTTCGAAAAATCCTGGTGTTCGTTCTTGGGCTGCAGTAGTGAGTGCTGCTAATAAGGGCTATGATCTGGATTATTCGCCCCCGCAGATTGTAGACGGTAAACCAGTCGTTCATATGGACGAATTTGATAAGCAAGCAGCGGATCCTAAACTATTCGACTGTCTTGTTGGTTACTTCATCCGTAGGAAACTACTATTTAAGGTTATGGATGAGGCACTCAGGAGAGCCTGGGGACAGGCGTTGCTCGAAGTTCTATCCAACAGTAGAGGATTATTTCTTTTGCGTATTCCTGATAAGGAATTTAGGAGGAAAATTCTGGAGGGTAGTCATATGATAGTGGCAAGAATTCCATTTGTGCTGCAGCAATGGCAGCCGGGAGTTGAGCTTAAGAAGGATACACATATGTCTGTCCCAGTATGGGTAAGACTGAGGAATCTTCCCTTTGCCTATTGGTCTGCTCAGTCGATTGGTAAAGTGGCGAGTGCTATCGGTAGGCCACTATATGTGGATCAAAGAACGGAACAAATGTCTATGTTGTCATTCGCACGTGTTTGTGTGGAAATAATGGTGTAGCAACCACTCTATGAGACTATAGATCTTACCACAGATGGGAAAATTGATGTAGTTGAAGTGGAGTTTGAATGGAGACCTCTGGCTTGCCTTAAATGTGGTATTTTCGGTCACACCTGTAGGGATACTGTTCCTGTCCCTGGTTCTGGAGCTTCTGCAGAAAATGCAGGTACCTCTAAGGACATCCCTCAAACTACTTCATTGTTGTCTAAAGGCAAAGGAGTGGCCTTGCCGCATTCATCCTCACAAGGTGGTGATATCCCACTCAACTTACAAGCTGGGCGAGTTGATGCAGAGCCTTCTGTGGTGGCAAATGATAAAAGAACTCTGCTGTGTGGTGAGTCGAGTGATCCCCGGGTGGATCTTCCAGGACCATCTGAGTCTACGGCTAATCTCCCTATCATTGCTGAATCCTCTGAACCTGGAAAAACTACTGATATGGAGTGGAAGTAGGTGAAGCGTAAAAACAAAAGGAAAAAAAGGAAGCAGGCTCAAAGAGCTGCCGCTGTTGCTGAGGCTACTCGGAAGGCTGAAAATGATAAGGCTTCTTTCGGCCTTTCACCTCTTACGGAAGAAGGGCAGGTTTTAAAGCGAGACTTCGGTTCTCATTCAGAAGTTCCATAGGGTGTGCAACATAACCCTGTAAGTGTTGATCCTCCTTCTTTGACTGACTCTCCTACTGTGGATTCTTCATTGGTTGTGGAGGAGAGCTCTGAGGACATATGCAATCCAAGTGCCCATGAGGAGTCTTCAGACGATGATTCCTCCGATAGTGCCAAGCCTTTGCAGCAGCCTCTTAATCTCCAGTATCAGTTTCTTAAGCTTTTGGATGATTCTCCCCTACCTGTGGGTCCGAAAAAGGCCTCTGCAGTCTTAAAGACCTCCAGAAGGAGGTAAGTATGCTCTCTCGGTGTTTTTTTTTTTTTTGATGTTTTTTGGATTTTGGAACATTAGAGGTATTCTTGATCCATTAAGGCATGCCGAGCTTAGGCGTTTTATAGCGGTAAATAAGCTGTGCTTTGTCGGCTTGCTGGAGACTAAAGTTCCGGAGGAGTTTTTTGAATCTATCTCTTCCACTCTGATTAGGGGTTGGAAGTGGGTTGCAAATTATAATTGCTCTCCTCGTGGGAGGATTTGAGCTGGGTGGAACCTTGACCTTGTCTCGTTTTGCCCTATCTCTATTTCTGATCAAGTTATTCATGGCTTTATCAACTGTATCCTATTTGGTTTGACGTGTTCTGTCTCTACCGTATACGGAGAGCACTCTTTTGTCCGTCGGAGGCCACTTTGGGAGGACCTGCAGCACTATGATGAGATCTTTCAGGATGTGCCATGGTTAGTCGCTGGAGATTTTAATGCGATAAAAGATCCCTCGGACCATATCAGAAGTTCCACCAGCTGGATTCCGTATTTCGATGAATTTGCCCAATGTCTGGAGCAAATTGAATTGGCGGACCTTAGATTTGTGGGGCTCCGTTACACTTGGTCCACTTCGGTTGGAGCATTGAGGAAGTTGAGGAAGATAGATCGTGCTCTAGTGAACAATGAGTGGAACCTTCGATTCTCATTCTCTAAGGCATCGTTCCTCAATCCAGGTATCTCTGAGCATACGCCAATAGTGGTCAGAGTCCTTCATCCGCCCCGTAGAAGGAAGCCATTCAAGTATTTTGAATTCTGGGAGCAACATCCGGATTTTAAATCCATTGTGCAGCAGGCTTGGAATACGCCGGTTTCAGGTGTTCCTATGTTTTAGTTAGTCTTTAAGCTTAAAATGCTCAAGGCACGCCTCAAGAATCTCAATCAGGAGTCATTTTCGGAGATCTCTTCTAGAACTGATGATGCTAGAGCAGCCTTATCTATGCTTCACTCTGATCTTCAAGCTGACCCGGCGAACCTGTAGCTTGCAGAAAGGGAGAGATCCTGTCACCAGGTCTTTATTGAATTAAGGAAATGGGAAGAGTCCTTCTATCGACAAAAGTCAAGGATTAGATGGTTGAAAGAGGGAGATAAGAACACGAAATTCTTCAATCATTCGGTGAAAAGGAGGCAGCTTAACAATAGGATTCTCTCGGTCAAAGATTCAGCTGGAGCTGTAATATCAGACCTGATGCTGGTGCCTCAGGTCTTTATTAGCTTCTTCTCCTCCCTGTTATCTCCTCATGAAGCTGTATCTAAGCCGACTATCGAGGAGTTGAAAGCGGTCATTCGTAGGCCTTTGGTTGAGGATCAAATCCGAGCCTTGAATGATCCCGTCTCTGATGCTGTTATCAAATCTACTTTATTCTCACTAGTTAAGGGCAAGGCCTCGGGTTCGGATGGGTTCTCGGTTGAATTCTTCAAGTCCAACTGGGAGATTGTTGGGTCGTCGGTGTTGTTGGCTGTTCGGGACTTCTTTCAATCCGGGAGGCTCTTAAAAGAGGTAAATGCTACAATCCTCGCTCTTGTTCCCAAGATTCCGAATGCTAGTGCTGTCTCAGAATTCAAGCCGATTGCATGTTCTAATACTATCTACAAAGTGATTACAAAGATTTTAGCTAACCGAATAGCGATGGTCTTAAATGATCTTGTGAGTCAATCTCAAAATGCATTTGTAAAAGGCAGGAGAATTAGAGATAATATTCTCCTTGCTCAAGAATTGTTTGCGGGGTTTCACCTCCGGCCATACTTACCTAAGTGTGTGGTCAAGGTGGATTTCCATAAGGCTTATGACACTATTGATTGAGACTTTTTAGAAAATGTTCTTCTAGCATTCAAATTTCCTGAAGGATTTGTCCGGTTAGTGATGGCCTGTGTCCGAACGCCATATTACTCCATAGCCATTAATGGTGATCTCCATGGGTTTTTTCCGGGAGGGCGAGGCCTCAGGCAAGGGGATCCTATGTCCCCTTACCTGTTCACTTTGGTTATGGAAATATTCTCCGGCATTCTGGTGTCTTGCACGGCGAATCAGAATTTCAAGTACTACTGGAGATGTAAACCGGTTCAACTCTCTCATTTGTTCTTCGCCGATGATGTTTTTCTCTTTTGTCAAGCGGATTGGTCTTCGGTGGTTATGCTTAAGAGAGGGCTTGATATTTTCTCCTCTTGGAGTGGGCTGTTTCCTAACAAAAGCAACAGCGAGATCTTTATATTGGGTGGTGATTTGTCCATTTGGAATAGAATCCTGTGGGCGTTTGGTTTTCAGGAAGGAAAACTCCCTGTCCATTACTTGGGTGTTCCTATCATTTCCTCTAGGCTGAATAAAGCAGACTGCATTGCATTAACGGATCGTATCATGGCTAGGATCTAGTCCTGGGCCCATCGATTCCTGTCCTTCGCCGGTAGGCTGCAGCTCATTTGGTCGGTGCTTTACTCCATCCAAGCTTTTTGGACGAGTGTGTTTACCCTCCCGTCTTCGGTCTTGGCCAGCATTGAACGGATTATGAGGCAATTCCTATGGAAAGGAATGGCCCTCGGTCGTGGTGGAGCTAAGGTTGCATGGGATGATGTGTGTCGGCCAAAAGCTGAAGGTGGTCTCGGTATTAGGAATCTTAAAGACTGCAATAAAGCGTCTATGCTGAAGTTTATATGAATCCTCTTCTCTAATAGAGAGTCCTTGTGGTGTTGGTGGATCCACTTGGTTTTCTTACCCAGGACAAATTTCTGGAATGCTTCACAACCGGGGATTTGCTCTTGGTCCTAGAAGAAGATCCTCGAGCTTAGAAGTCAGTTCCGAACCTCCTTTAGATGGAAGATTGGAAAAGGTTTTTCTGTGTCTTTATGGCATGATTTTTGGTTGCTGTGCGGCCCGCTGGATGTGTTCGTTCCTCTATCTTTCAGGTCTGGCCTCCATGTTCCTGAGCATGCGGTGGTTACCGATTTATTCACTCCTATGGGCCTCTCGGTCAATGAACTCCTTTTGAGATGGGGCATATCTCTTCCGGTGTTGTCGTCAGGCAATGACAGTTTCATCTGGTGTGACCATCCGTCTGGAGCCTTCTCGGTTGCATCGGCTTGGAATTCCATCAGAGCCAAGAAACCTCTGGTTGATCGGGCTCCTCTTATTTGGGATAATGCCATAGCTCCCTGTCACTAGTTCATTCTTTGGCTTATTGTAAAGAAGCGTCTTCCCACACAGGTTATGCTCCTATCTTATGGACGAATTGACTATAATGTCTATGCCTTTTGCAGTGAAATGCCTGATTCTATAGACCATCTTTTCTTTGGGTGTCGCACCTTGGCTTCTCTGGCCTTCTTCTAGGCCGCCAGGTGTTATCTACCTTGGAGGAACAGATGTTGGGATGAAGTGCTCTCTTGGGCCAAAAAATTTCTCTCCGGAAAGAGCTTTTACCACAAAATAGCTCGCTTCTCTTTCGGTGCTTTATGCTATCTCATATGGAAGAAAAGGAATGCAATTATCTTTCGTGGTAAATCGTTGGTGGTTCCGACACTTAAAAACCATCTGGTTAAGGTGGTTGGGGACAAAGTTGTTACCTTCAAGAATGTTGATCCTTCTCCAAGGAATAAGCGACTTCAAAGGGGGTGGGGCTTCGACCCGGCGGTCTTCTCCAGCTGTTTAGACGCTCCTTGAACCGTGGTTGTCTGTCTTTTCTCCGTTCTTTGCCTTTTAGGTTGAGTGCAGGAGGTTCGGAGGCTTGTCTCATGTTGTTCTTTCCTTGTTGCCTTAGGCAAGTGTTTCTAGTGGTCTTGTAGCCTTGTGCTCTTTTACATCGGTTCCCCTTCACTTTGCCTTGCTGGTAAGAGTGTAGGTTTTTGGATCCGATCTTTTGTTCATTTGTCCAAGCTCTTAATATTATTACCTTTACCAAAAAAAAAAAAAACAATTGCGAAAGTGTTAGGGTTTGGCCATTTCGGATTTTGCCGTGCACTGTTCATGGATGCTCTCTAGGCACCTGACTACTGCACTGTTCCTACGAATCTGGAGTTGCTGATTCCGCTCGGTTTGACCGACGGTTGAGGTCGATTTTCGGCGGCAAGAGGTGCCCTTCACTACTCTTCAAACCCCTCCGAAGCATCGCCTGGTACATCTTCTTTTCGTGGATTGTTTTAAGATTGATGGGTTAGGGTTTTGCAATCTTTGGTGCGCGAGTTCTGCTGCAATGGAGAGTGATTTGGTGCAGAACCGTTCGAATGACAAAGGGCAGAGTTTTCGGTCTCCCCCCCTAGGAATGAGTGACCCCCCTCGGTTGCCCCTTCGTTGACTGTGGAAACCGTAATATTCATCCCGCCTCTAGTGGTCCTGCGAATTCGCGCCTTCCCTCTGGTTCTGTTAGAGGCCGACCGAATAGCAGGGGAAGATCTAAGTCCAAGCGACCCCTCTCAGGAGGTGGCTCGAAAAATCTTGGTACTCGCTTGTGGGCTGTGGTAGCTAGTGATGCAAACAAGGGCTATGATCTGGATTACTCACCTCTGCAGATTGTAAGCGATAAACTAGTTATACATATGGACGAGTCTGACTTACAGGTAGCTGATCCTAAGCTTTATGACTGCCTTGTTGGCTATTTTATCGGTAGGAAACTACTGTTTAAGGTTGTTGAGGAGGCCCTTAGGAGAACCTGGGGGGCGGCCTTGCTAGAAGTCTTATCCAATGGTAGAGGATTGTTTCTTCTGCGTATTACTGATAAGGAATTCGGGAGGAAAATTCCGGATGGCGGTCCCATTACTATGGCAAGAATTCCCTTTATATTACAGCAATGGCAACTGGGAGTTGAATTGAAGAAAGACACGCACATGTCTGTCCTGGTATGGGTAAGGCTGAGAAATCTTCCCTTTGCCTACTGGTCTGCCCAGTCAATTGGCAAAGTGGCGAGTGCTGTTGGTAGGCCACTATATGTGGACCAGAGAACAGAGCAGATGTCCATGCTATCATTTGCTCGTGTATGTGTGGAAATAATAGTGCAACAACCAATTTATGAGATCATCGATCTGATCACGGATGGGAAAACTGATGTTGTGGAAGTGGAGTTCGAATGGAAACCACTAGCCTGCATGGCTGGTCGCTGGAGATTTCAATGCAATAAAAGATCCTTTGGACTGTGTCGGAAGCTCCACCAATTGGATTCCGTATTTTGATGAAGTTGCCCAATGTTTGGCGCAAATTGAGTTGACGGACCTCAGATTCGTTGGTCTCCGCTATACCTAGTCTACTTCAATAGGAACCTCAAGAAAGATGAGGAAGATAGACCGTGCTTTAGTGAACAATAAGTGGAACCTTGATTTTTCCTTCTCTGAGGCGGCGTTCCTTAACCCAGGTATCTCTGATCACACACCAATAGTCATTAGAGTTCTTCATCCGCCTCAAAGAAGGAAACCCTTCAAGTACTTTGAATTCTGGGAGGAGCATCCGGATTTTAAATCCATTGTACAGCAGGTCTGGAATACGTCGGTAAGAGGTGTTCCTATGTTCGAGTTAGTCTCCAAGCTTAAGAAGTTGAAGGCTTGCCTTAGGCTCCTCAACCAGGAAGCGTTCTCGGAGATCTTAGGTAGAGCTGTTGAGGCTAGAGAGGCCCTTTGTGCTATTCAAACTAATCTTCAAGCTAACCCAGCGAACCTGCAGCTTGCTGAAAGGGAGAGGACTTGTCTCCGGGTCTTTGTTGAAGTAAGGAATCGGGAAGAATCTTTTTACAGGCAGAAGTTGAGGATTAGATGGCTAAAAGAAGGGGATAAAAATACAAAATTTTTCCATCATTCGGTGAAAAGGAGGCAGCTCAACAATAGGATCCTCTCTATCAAAGATTCGTCCGGGGTTGTGATATCTGACCCTCTATTGGTGCCTCAGGTGTTTATCAACTTTTTCTCGTCCCTGTTATCCCCTCATGAGGCCTTATCCAAGCCGACTATTGAGGAGTTGAAGTGTGTCATTCGCCAGCCACTAGTTGACGATCAGATCCGCGCCTTGAATAAACCGGTCACTGATGCTGTGATCAAGTCTACCTTGTTCTCGCTAGCCAAGGGCGAGGCCCCGGGTCCCGATGAATTCTCGGTTGAATTTTTCAAATCCAATTGGGAGATCGTTGGTCCGTTGGTGTTGCTGGCTGTTCGAGATTTCTTTCAATCTGGAAGGCTTATGAAAGAGGTAAACGATACAATCCTTACTCTTGTGCCTAAGGTTCCCAATGCTAGCGCTGTTTTCGATTTCAGACCGATTGCATGCCGTAACACTATTTACAAAGTGATTACAAAGATTTTAGCTAACCGGATAGCAATGGTCTTAAATGATCTCGTAAGTCAATCACAAAATACATTTGTGAAAGGTTGGAGAATTAGAGATAATATTCTCTTTACTCAAGAATTGTTTGCGGGGTTCCACCTTCATCCATACTTACCCAAGTGTGCGGTCAAAGTCGACTTCCATAAGGCTTATGACAATGTTGATTGGGACTTTTTAGAGAATGTTCTTGTAGCTTTTTATTCCCTGAAGGATTTATCAAGCTAGTGATGGCCTGTGTTCGGACGCCGAGATATTCCATAGCCATTAACGGTGATCTCCATGGTTTTTTTCCGGGAGGGCATGGCCTCAGGCAAGGGGATCCCATGTCCCCTTACCTGTTCACCTCAGTAGTGGAAATATTCTCCGGTATTTTGGCGTCTCGCACGGCTAATCAAAACTTCAAGTATTATTGGAGATGCAAGTCGGTTAAGCTCTCTCATTTGTTCTTTGCCGACGATGTCTTCCTCTTCTGTCAAGCGGACTGGTCTTTTGTGTCTATGCTTAAAAGAGGCCTTGATATTTTCTCCTCCTGGAGTGGTCTCTTTCCCAACAAAAGCAAGAGTGAAATCTTTATCTTGGGAGGTGATTTGTCCATCCGGAATAGAATCCTGTGGGCATTTGGATTTCAGGAAGGGAAGCTCCCTGTCCAGTACTTGGGTGTCCCCATCATTTCGTCCAGGCTGAATAAAGCGGACTACATTGCATTGACGGATTGCATCACGGCTAGGATTCAGTCCTGGGCTCATCGATTCCTGTCTTTTGTGGGTAGGCTGCAACTTATCCAGTCGGTGCTCCACTCCATCCAAACGTTCTAGACAAGTGTGTTTACCCTTCCTTCCTCGGTCTTGGCCAATATTGAACAAATTATGAGGCAATTTCTGTGGAAAGGAACGGCCCTCGGTTGTGGTGGAGCTAAGGTCGCATGGGAAGACGTTTGTCAGCCGAAAGCTGAAGGTGGACTTGGTATTCGGAATCTTAAAGATTGTAATAAAGCTTCCATGGTAAAGTTCATATGGATCCTCTTCTCTGATAGAGAATCGTTGTGGTGTTGTTGGATCCACTCCATCTATTTATCCAAGAGAAATTTCTGGATTGTCTCCCAGCCGAGGACGTGCTCCTGGTCTTGAAAGAAAATCCTCCAACTTAGAAGCCAATTCTGAACCTCCTTTAAATGGAAGATTGGAAGAGGATTTTCGATGTCCTTATGGCATGATTATTGGCTACCTTGCGGCCCCTTGGATGTGTTCGTCCCTCCATCCTTCAGAAGTAGCCTCCATATTCCTGATCATGCAGTGGTAGCCGATTTATTCACTTCTTTGGGCCACTCCTTCATGGAGTTATTGGAGAGATGGGGCATATCTCTTCTAGTGATGTCTTCAGGCGATGACAGTTTTATTTGGTGTGGTCATTCGTCTGGATCCTTCTCGGTTGCATCGGCATGGAATTCTATCAGAACCAAGAAAGCTCCGGTTAATTGGGCTCCTCTTAAATGGGATAATGCCGTAGCTCCTCAATACTAGTTCATTCTTTGGATTATTGTAAAGAAGCGGCTTCCCACACAGGTTATGCTTTTATCCTATGGACGTATTGACTATAATATGTGCGCCTTCTGCAGTGAAGTCCCTGATTCGATAGACCATCTTTTCTTCGGGTGTCGCACCTCGGCTTCTCTGGCCTTCTTCTGGGTCGCCTGGTGTAATCTACCCTGGAGAAATAGATGTTGGGATGAAGTGCTCTCCTGGGCCGGAAGTTCCTATTCGGTAATGACTTTTACCACAGGATAGCTCGATTCTCCTTCGGTGCTCTGTGCCATCTTATATGGAAGAAGATGAATGCAATCATCTTTCGGGGTGAATCCTTGGTGGTTCCAGCGCTTAAAAACCACCTTATCAAGGTTGTTAGGGACAAAGCTATCACCTTCAAGAACGTCCTTCCTTCTCCGAGGAATAAGCGACTTCAAAGAAGGTGGGGCTTCGACCCGGCGGTGTTCTCTACCTCTTTAGACGCTCCTTAGGTTGTGGCTGTTGTTTTTTCATTTCCGTCTTCGCCTTTTCTAGGTAGAGGGCAGGAGGTTCGGAGGCTGTCTCCATTGTTTTTCTTTTACCCTTAGCCTAAGGGGCGTTGCCTTTTGGGTCTTGCGGCTTCGTGCTCTTTTACATCGGCTTCCCTTCACTTTTTCCATCTTTGGTAAAGAGTGTAGGTTTTGGATTCGATCTTTTGTACATTTATCCAAGCTCTATAATATTATTACCTTCACCAAAAAAAAAAAAATAAATAAATAACTGCGAAAGTGTTTGTGCAAAATCAATACATATCTTACGTTTACCAAAAAAAAAAAAAAAAAACAACTGCGAAAGTGTAATATGATTTTGCCATTCTCGGATTCTCGGGTTATTGTTCATATTTGCTCTCTACTAGGCGTCCGAAGCATTGTAGCTCATTTTCTGGTTTGCGAGCTGTTCCGATCGCTTCGGTCATCCATTGGGCGAGATTTTTGGAGGGAAGCCTCGCCTCCTCCCCCCTCAAATCCTCACTGAAGCGTTTTGCTGGGCATGGCTTGAATCGTGAGAATCATTCTTCGCTAGGGTTCTGGTGCGAAATCGGGCTCGACTCTGATCTTCAATCGAACGGATCGATTCTGCCGGCCATTGGCTACGAACTTTGGAGGTAAGCCTCGCCTCTTTCCTCTTAGGATTATATTTGAAGCTTTGCCCTTGCCATGGCTCGTATTGCTGGTTCCCGTTGATCTGTAGTAGGGTTTTAGTGCGGTGTTATGGCTTCGACGAGCAACGATCCTTTGGGCCAAGGAAAGGGCAAGCCTTAGGCTTCCAATGGTCATAGCAGAAGCCGCGTTCGATATGCCTCTCGAGGCCGAGAAGGAAGACGTCCCAATGCCATGAATTGGGATAGATCAAAAGCTCCTTAGACCCGCTCATGGGTTAATGTTGCCAGCTTGTCTGCTAAAGGCTATGAGTTAGACTTTGCCCCACCTATTTCGGTTGGGAAGAAATCGGTTGTGCGTTTATCTGATAATGCAAAATTTACTGGAGATCCGAAATGGAATAGTTGTTTGGTAGGATACTACATAGGGAAGAACGTGCCATTTAAGATCACTGAGATGGCTTCGAAATAGGCATGGGGCTCGCATCTGTCGGAAGTATTGGCCAACGAAGATGGGTTCTATTTCTTTATCATCCCTGATGATGAATTCAGGAAGAAAATACTGGATAAAGGCCACATAATAGTGGCCAGAGTCCCTTTGGTGCTTAAGCAGTGGCACCACACTATGGAGCTGAAGAAGGATCTCCAGTCATCGGTTTCAGTCTGGATTTGTCTAAAGAATATCCCATTTGCATATTAGTCGGTCCCAGGAATAAGCGAAATTGCAAGTGCAGTAGGGAGGCCATTATATGTGGACCCTTTGACAGAGAAAATGAAACGTCTATCATTTGCTAGAGCATGTGTAGAGATTTCTACAAAATTGGAGAGATGTGAGGAAGTTGAAGTATTGGTAGATGATAAATCTTTCTCTGTGCCGATGCTCTATGAATAGAGGCCAAATTCATGTTCGAAATGATGTGCATTTGGACATAATTGCCTGGCAAAGGAGGACCTCAAGCAACCTTCGATTGCTGCAAAACCTTCTGCTGTTACTGCAGATCCTATTATCTCGTCTGCCTCAGAAGATGGCTGGAAACAAGTAATGACTAAGAAGAAAAAGCAGCACCCAGGTCAAAAGGAAAAGGTAGAATCCACGCCTCCAATCTCAGTTTTGAAGGCCAAAATGATAGATGTTCCGCCTATCCATAATACAGCTGAAGAACAGAATAACCTGGAAACAAGAAATGATGGAAACACAATGGCTCTAGTAGTCTCTAATCCTGGCGATGCCTTGGTAGCTCAATCTTCTGAGGAAGATTCGGAGGATGATGTAAGTGCAGTTAGCAATAGTAGTAGTGAGGGAGAGGATCCCGGTGCTGCTGCGCCAAGCCATCACGATGATCCTCAACCTGGTCCTAAGGCTCCTCCCATCCAGAAGTTCACTCCCAAGGCTTCTGCTATGGCCACTCCCTCAAGTGCTTCGAATAAGGGGTCGAATAGGAGGAGGCCCGCCAAACATCGGTAGTGTTGCCCTTTATCCTTGTTTTTTTTGATGTGATCATTGGTATTTGGAATATTACGGGCCTAGGTGACCCCGTTAGGCAGGCCGAAATTAGGAATTTTGTCAAGTCCAATAATCTCTGCTGTGTTGAAATTGTTGAGACTAAGATTTCCGCTGCTACTTTTAATTCGGATACTTATGTTTTATTACCTGGTTGGAATTGGGTTAATAATTATAATCACTCCCATAAGGAGAGAATCTAGGTGGGGTGGAACCCCCGTGAGGTGGATTTTTTTGGTGAATACCTCATCGATGCAAGCAATTCATGGTAGGCTTCTCTGGTTGTTTTCTGGAAAGGTCCTATTTTTGTCGGTTGTCTATGTTGAGCACCGTTTTGTTTCAAGACGACCTTTATGGGAAGATCGTATACAAACTGGTGGTATTCTCTCCTCTACGCCCTGGATTGTAGCTGGAGATTTCAATGCAATTCGAGACCCTTCGGATAGAATTGGTAGCTCTAATGCGTGGATCCCTGCTTTTGATGAATTTAGAGATTGTCTAGTCCAAGCTGGCCTAGATGATCTGCACTACACTGGGTACAGGTACACTTGGGCTACTTTGTTGGGGATCAATCGAAAATAGAGGAAAATAGATAGGGTGTTGGTCAATGCCCGCTGGAACTCGGAATTTTCCTTCTCGGAAGCCTCTTTTATAGCTCCAGGCTTATCGGATCATTCTCCAGTGGTTATTAAAATTATGCCGGTGCCCAAGTCTTCCAAGCCATTCAAGTTCTTCAATTTTTGGATGACGCATCCAGATTTCTCTAGAATGGTTTCGGAAGCCTGGGAATCTCCCTTTCATGGTACGCCAATGTTTACCCTCTGTGCAAAGCTTTGCCTCCTTAAATGCAAGCTAAAATAGCTCAATAAGGAGTCTTTTTCTGACCTGTCTATGAGAACTGCGGAGGCTAGACGGGCTCTTCAAGCAACTCAAGATGCTATGCAAGTTGATCCTCGGAATTCCATTCTTGCTGAAACAGAAAAACAGCAGATTCAAGTCTTTGTAGACTTACGTCTCCAAGAGGAATCGTTCTATCGGCAGAAATCCAGGGTACGTTGGTTGAAAGATGGAGACCTTAACACTAAATTTTTTCACCAAGTTGTGAATAAAAGACACCTCCAAAACAGAATCATCTTGGTGACTAATGGAGATATCACCACCTCGGATCCGTTGGAAGTTCAGAAGATGTTTGTTGATCACTTTCGAGAATTACTTACTGCTTCTCCTACCTCAGTTTGCCCTACCAAGGAGGAGATTCGAGCGGTGCTCAAGCATTCTCTGGATGAGGAGTAGGTTCGTTTCTTATCCTCCATTGTCTCGGATGATGAAATAATGGATACTCTTTTTTCTCTTGCAATGGGAAAAGCCCCTGGGCTCGATGGTTTTAATGTTGAATTTTTCAAGCACTCTTGGGAAATTGTTGGTGCTTCGGTAACCTTGACAGTTAAGGATTTCTTCGTAACGGGTGAGCTGTTAAAGTAAATCAATACCACCATTATTGCCTTAGTGCCCAAAGTCCCCAATGCCTCGACTGTTCATGACTTTAGGCCAATTGCGTGCTGCAATACTATATATAAATGTATCACTAAACTCATTGCTAAACATCTATCCCGTGTGCTGCCATCCATCATTCGTTTGCCCCAAAATGCATTTGTTAAGAGAAGACACATCAGTGATAATATCTTGCTAGCTCAAGAGCTGTTTAGTGGATTCCAGCATGATCCATATCGAGCTAAGTGTGTCATTAAGGTTGACTTTAGGAAGGCTTATGATACGGTAAATTGGGAATTCATTGAAGTCTGTTTACAACCTTTTGGGTTTCCTAAAGTATTTATTGAGTGTATTATGACTTATATCCGATCCCCTAAATTCTCCATATCCTTAAATGGGGAGCTTCATGGATTCTTTGCTAGTGGGAGAGGTATCTGTCAAGGCGATCCAATGTCTCCCTACATATTCACTCTTGTGATGGAAGTTTTTACTGGATTATTGGATATGCAGACCAACCGCCCTGAGTTTGGCTTCTTCTGGAGATGTAAATCGACTAAGCTATCCCATTTGTTCTTTGCTGATGATGTCCTCTTATTCTCGGAAGCTAGTTTGGCTTCTATTGACCTTCTAAAGACAGGAATTGATTCTTTCTCAAACTGGAGTGGATTGGTGCCGAATTTGAATAAGAGTGAAGTGTTTTTATTCGGCGGATCGTCTGGCCTTCGGAATAACATCTTGAACAAGCTAGGATTCCAAGTTGGCTCCCTTCCCTTTCGTTATCTTGGAGTCCCTGTCATATTCGCTAGACTAGGGAAGGCGGATTGTATAACGCTGGTTAATGCGATAACAGCTCGGGCTCAATCTTGGACTCATAGGCCCTGTTTGGTAACCATCCAAACAAGGCCAGATTCTAATTCTTTGTTCCCAGAATCAGTTTCGGCCCAAAATCACGTTTGGTAAATTTTTTATTCCCGGGAACAAATTTGTTCCCAGAATCAGTTTTGGACAAGAATTTAGAATAAAAAAAAATATGATTCTTGATTCTGAATCAGAAAAAAGAATCACAAAAGTGGCTCTCTCTCTCTGCTCAACGTACCCTCTCCTGCTCCACGTTCTCTTTGTGCGAACCCTTTCTTTTTCTTCTCTCTTTTGCTCGACGTTGTCTCTGGTTCGTTCTTCTCTGGTTCGTTCTCTCCACAACAACAGCGACGGCGACTGCTGCTTCTTCATCGTTGAAGCTGCTTGTTCAAGGTGAGTTCCCTTCACTCACAGGTAGCGTCATTGTCGGCTGATCTAGGTGACGGTTTGCTCACCATCACCATCGTTCATCGTCTGCAACGGTTGGCAGGAGCGCCACCGAGCTCCAGTCGGCGGCCGCCCACGCCAATCTGGCCGAGGAGTCGCTTGCCGAGCAACCCCTTAGGCCCGAATCGGCGGGCGCCAGCGCCGATCTGGTCGAGGAGTCGCTCGCCGAGCGACCCCTAGGCCCGAATCGGCGGACGCGAGCACCCCCTGGGCCCGAATCAGATTTTGGGGGGGGGGGGGGGTTTCGTTTGCCGAATAGTATATTTCAATGTCTTTTGGTGCCGATTTCTGGGATGATCTTCTTTGAACCCCTCCGGTCTTATGCGATGATTCGTGGGACTCCCTTGGCTGTCTTGATGTTCTGTTCTGTAGTCTTGGAAATTAGTAGACCCGTGTGTGCATCTTCTTAGGAATGTTCTTGTATTACGTTGAAGATCTCGTGTTTCCGTCGACGACGATTTCTTATGTGGACAAGTGCTTGTGTGAAACCCAGACCTTGATGAGCGAATAGGCCCTCAGAAAAACGGGGCTTTTCTCCCCTTCAATTCGTGTTTGGTTTTTCAGAAAATTCTGAGAGGCAATCAAATGGCAAATGCCAAAGGATTTTCTGGGCAACCAAATTGACCGCAGCATGTTTATGTTCTTTCTTTCGTGTATGTAATTTATCCAATTAGTCGTTAATGTCCATGTTGATTGTATTCTTATGCGACCATGATATAGGCGAGGCAGCGATAGGAGGAGGAGGAGCGGGTAAGCAGCAGAAGAAGAACGGCGCAGTAGAAGGAAGAAACTGCAAAGCCCTTGGCGACATTGGCAATCTCGTCACTGTTCGAGGCATCGAAGGCAAGGTGGTCGAGTGTTTTTTCAGTGATGCCTTGACCCTGTTCATGGTGGTCGAGTGCTTTGGTGAAGGCATTGATTAGGTTTCATTTGCTTTTTAGGGTGGGGGATACAATTTGGTTTCGTGGGGAGTCTCTGCTCATAATCGATTGGTGTGGTGCGAGGATTAGTTGGGTTCGTGCGGTTTTGTTTGGGGTGAGGAGTGATTTTAAGGATGAAAGGCGTGGAGAGAGTGCTGTTATGGTCCAATATGTGAATGATATATTCCGAGTTTTGTAATATTGTTATTAATTATTGACTTATCAAAGCCAATATTTCAAAGTTGAACAATGGACTAAGTTACTTCAGTATTCATTTATGGATAAGTTGTAGTGATGAGTTTCTCATTAAAGTCTTTTTTTTTGTTTCAAAGAGTTATTCTTTTAAACGTTGGGTGTTCGGTTTTGGAGAAGGGAATATATATATATATATATATATATATATATATATATAGATAGAGAGAGCGAGAGAGAGAGAAGAATCTTGGTTAAATTAAAATTAACATCCATCCATATTAAATTCAAAATGGATTAGATATTTAATCATAGAAATGTAAATATTTATTGAAAATAAGAAATCACCATGATCAAAAAAATATTATTTAAATATAAATAATATTGAAATTCTAATAAGAAAAAAATTAAAATAACAACAAGTTTCGTTTTTATTTTTATTTCTATATTTTATTTTAATTTCCTCCTATTCTAAAATAAATATTTGCTATATATAGAATACATATTTAATTTTGCTTTATAATTTAGTATTTATATTTATTACATATTTAAGGTATATTAGTATAATTTATACTATGGTTTATTATTAACTATTTAATAAAAATTGATTAGTTAATATTTTTATTGCTTAGTATAAATATAATTAATCAATGAGGGGTTTATGAGAATTCAATATCAAATTTATATTTATCTAAAAAGGTAATTAAAAAAGAATTGGAATAGAAATTTTATGCAGTTATCAAACACGTTTATGTTCTTTTTCTATTTTAGAATCAGAAATTTTGTACAGTTACCAAACGCGTTCTTTTGCTCAGAATCAGTTCTCGGGAACAGAATCAAAAAGAATCAGTTCTGATCAGAATCAGCTCCCGGGAACAGAATCGTTACCAAACGCGCCCATAGATTCCTGTCGTTTGCCGGCGGTAGACTTCAGCTCATTAAGTCCGTACTCTACTTTATTCAAGTCTTTTGGGCGAGTGTATTTTTTCTACAGTGTGCTATGCTTGATCGTATTGAAAAGATCCTCTGCCAATTCCTATGGAAAGGACCAATGATGGGTCCGGGGGGGGGGGGGGCAAAGTAGCTTGGAGTGATGTATGCCTCTCGAGAGAGAAGGGAGGACTCGGAATTCGGACTTTGAAGGAAAACAATGTGGCCCTAATGCTCAAGCATATTTGGAAGCTCTTCTCGGACAAAGAATCCCTTTGGTGTAAGTGGATTCACTCCACCTTTTCTAGGTTACTCCTATTCCTACTTATTATTCTTGGGCTTGGAAAAAGCTCCTTCGCCTTTGAGGTGTGTACCAACAGCATTTTAGATGGAAGATAGGCAATGACAGATCTGTGTCGTTCTGGTTTGATCCGTGGCACCTTAATGGACCGCTTAACTGTCTATTCTCCAACCAGGAAATCTATCGTTCAGGCATCCCGCGGGTTGTCTCAGTAGCTGATGCTTTCTCTACGCCCCTGGGTTGGTACGTTATTAATATTATGGCTAATTGGTGGGATCCCTTACCTGAGTTCAATCCGCAAGAAGACCGATTTCGATGGATTCGGCATCCCTCAGGGCGATTCTTGACAGCGTATGCTTGGGAGCTTTTCAGACCCAAAGGTAATGTGGTGCCTTGGTCCTCGTTCGTGTGGAGCTCCTCTATGCCGTCGAGATACCAAACCCACCTGTGGCTTATCACCCATAACATGCTGCCAACTCAGGTTTTGCTCTTCTCCTTTACAACGATTCCAGCAGCTACCTGTCCATATTACTCAAGCAGGCCTGATTCGGTAGACCACCTCTTCTTTGCGTGCCGAACCCCGGGGAATCTCGCCTCCTTCTGGGCTGCTAAGTTTAATATCTTGTGGCGAAACAAATTGTGGTGTGAGAACCTTCATTGGGCCTCCAACCGTTTCTCAGATAGGAGTTTTTATCAGTTTTATCATATGGAAAGAGCGTAACAATATCATCTTCCAGAATCAGACTCTTTTTATCCCGGTGATGAAGATGCATCTCCACAAGGCAATTAAAGACAAAGCGATGACTTTCAAGCATGTCATGGATGCCCCGAAGAACATAAGGCTGCAACAGAGCTGGGACTTGAGTCCGTCTATCTTTGAATGATAGAGGGTTGTTTAGTTTTAGCTTAGTCTTTGCTGTTTAGGGAGTTCTGTGTTGTTTTCCTTGATGTTCGTTGGATCCCAAGGCACCTGGACACTCTTTCCTGACTTCGGTCTGTTTAAGTGTCTGTTCTGTTGGTGCCTGGCATCCCCCTTATAATTTTTTGCAAAATCTATACATATCTTACCTTTACAAAAAAAAAAAAAAAACCAACTGCGAAAGTGTATGGATTTTGCCATTCTCAGATTCACGGGTTACTATTCACATTCACTCTTTACTAGGCGACTGCTTTACTGTTGCTCTGTTTCTGGTGTGTGAGCTGGTGCGATCACTTCGACCATCCATTTAACGTGATTTTTGGAGGGAAGTCTCGCCTCTACCCTCCTCAAATCCTGTCCGAAGCGTTTCATCTGGAGTGGCTTGAATCGTTGGATCTCATTGTCCGATTTTAGGGTTTTGGTGCGACTCTGGTTTGCGTGTGGGGATTGAGCTAATTGGAACTCCTTGGCCGACCATTAGCAGCGATTTTTGGAGGTGAGTCTCGCATCCTCCCTCCTTGTAATCTGTCCAAAGCTTGGCTCTTACTATGGCTTGTATTGGTGGACTTCGTTGATCTGCGCTCGAGTTTTGGTGCGAGTATTCTGTTTTGGTTCTGCCTCGGATTTATGGCCTTGTCTAGCAGTGATCCATTGGGATGGGGGAAAGGCAGGCCTCAGGCTACCAATGGGCGTAGTCGAAGTCGTGTTAGATATGCCTCTCAAGGCCGTGATGTAAGGCGTATTGATACACTGAACAGGGATAAATCCAAAGTTCCGCAAACTCGATCATGGGTAAATGTTGCTAGCTTGTCTGCCAAAGACTATGACTTAGATTTTGCTCCCCCTGTGGCGATTGGGAAGAAATCTGTTATCCGTTTATCTGATAATGCAAGATATGCAGGGGATTCGAAATGGAACAACTGTCTGGTTGGTTATTTTGTGAGAAAGAATGTGTCGTTTAAGATTACTGAGACGGCTTTGAAACAAGCTTGGGGCTCTCATTTGTCGGAAGTCCTAGCTAATGATGATGGTTTTTACTTCTTTATCATTCCTGACAATGAACTCCGGAGGAAGATCTTGGATGAAGGCCACTTAACTGTGGCCAGAGTGCCTTTGGTTCTCAAGCAATGGCACTGCAACATGGAGTTGAAGAAAGACCTCCAATCTTCTGTCCTAGTATGGATTTGCCTAAAGAACATTTCTTTCGCATATTGGTCTGCCCCTGGCATAAGTGAGATTGCTAGTGCAGTAGGTTGGCCTTTGTATGTTGATCCTTTGACTGAGAAAATGAAGCGCCTATCATTTGCTAGAGTTTGTGTGGAAATCTCTGCAAAATTGGAAAGGTGCGAAGAGATTGAAGTATGGGTTGATGATGAGGCATTCTCGGTTCCGGTCCTCTATGAATGGAGACCAAATTCTTGCATGAAATGCTGTGCATTTGGCCATAACTGTTTGGTGAAGGAGAGTCCCAAACAACCCCTTGTATTTGTTGTGCCCTCTATTGTTGTTGCTAAGCCTGTTACTCTTCCTGTGAATGAGGAGTCGGAAGATCAACTTAATGGCTGGAAACAGGTATCGAATAGGAAGAAAAAGCAACATTCAGGACAAAATGAAAAGGTGGAGATCACTCCTCCAATCTCAGCTTTGAAAGCCAAGTCAATAGCTGATCTACCCCCTTCCCCTTCGGCAATTGAAGTTCAAAATGACCAAAGTAGGTTGGAATCTGGAAATTCGGAACCTTTAATGGCTCTAGTGGTGTCAAACACTGGAAATGCTGTGACTATGGCCCCTTCTTCAGAGGAAGATTCAGATGAGGAAGTGAGTGCGGTTAGCAGCAGCAGTGATGAGGAAGAGGATTTGCTCTCTGCTGACCCAAACCAACGAGATGAAACTCAGGCTAGCCTGAAGGCTCCCTCCAACCAGATAAACATCCCTGGAGATGCAGTGGCCACTCCTTCAATTGTTGGTCATAAAGGGACTGCTGTGGTTACTGCTTCTATTGCTTCTCACAAAGGGACGAATAAAAGGAGGCCCCTTAAACGTCGGTAATGTTCCCTTCCGTCTGCTGTTTATCTTATTATGTTTATCGGTATATGGAATATTAGGGGCCTTGGTGACCTCATTAGACAAGCTGAAATTAGGAATTTTGTTTGGTCCAATAATCTCTGCTGTGTGGGTATTGTTGAGACGAAGATTTCCCCTGCGGCCTTTAGCTCGGTTGTTTATGTTTTACTCTCTGGTTGGAGTTGGTCTAATAACTATAATCACTCTCATAAGGGGAGATTTTGGGTGGGATGGAATCCCCAGGAGGTAGCTTTTTTGGTTAATGCCTCCTCTGTTTAAGCTATTCATGGTAGTCTCGTTTGGATGGCCTCTGGAAAGTCCCTGTTTCTTTCAGTTGTTTATGCGGAGCACCGTTTTGTGGTGAGACGGTTTTTATGGGATGACCTTATTCAAACCAGTGGTCTTCTTGCTTCATTGCCCTGGATTATTGCTGGTGACTTCAATGCAATTCGTGACCCCTCGGTAGGATCGGTAGCTCTAATGTGTGGATCCCAACATTTGATGAATTTAGAGAGTGTTTGGTTCAAGCTGGATTGGACGACCTTCGGTACACTGGTTATAGGTATACTTGGGCGACTTTATCAGGGCCTAACCGAAAGCAGAGGAAAATAGATAAGGTGCTGGTCAATGCCCAATGGAACGCTGAATTTTCCTTCTCGGAAGCTGCATTTTTAGCACCGGGCATATCGGACCACACTCCTATGATTGTTAAAATCATGCCCATCTCCAAGTCCTCTAAGCCTTTTAAGTTCTTCAATTTATGGATTGATCACCCAGACTTTACCAGGCTGGTTTCGGAAGTTTGGACTTCTTCCTTTTATGGTTCGCCTATGTTTACCCTGTGTGCCAAGCTCCGTCTTCTCAAATGTAGACTCAAGCAGCTCAACAGGGAGTTGTTTTCGGATTTATCTAGAACTGCAGAGGCTAGACATGTTCTTCAGGCAACCCAAGATGCTATGCAAGCAGATCCTCTTAATCCTTTCCTTGCCGAGACAAAAAAAGCATCAGATTCAAGCATTTTCAGAATTGTGGCTTCAAGAGGAATCGTTTTACAGGCAAAAATATACAGTTCATTGGTTGAGAGACGGTGACTTGAATACCAAGTTCTTTCACCAAGTAGTGAACATGAGACATCTCCAGAATACAATCATCTCGGTGACCAATGGGGATATCACAACCTCGGAGCCTGTGGAAGTTCAAAAGATTTTCGTGGATCATTTTCGAGATCTTCTGGTTGATTCTCCTTCCTCGACATGTCCAACGAAGGAGGAGATTCGGGCGGTGCTTAAGCATTCTCTGAATGTGGAGCAGGTGTGTTCCTTATCTAGACCTATTTCAGATGTGGAAATCAAGGATACTCTCTTCTCTCTTGCCGTGGGCAAAGCTCCCGGGCCTAATGGATTTAATGTTGAATTTTTCAAGCATTCTTAGGATATTGTTGGTGCTTCGGTAATCTTGGCAGTTAGAGATTTCTTTGAAACAGGTGAGCTATTGAAGCAAATTAACACTACCATCCTTGCTTTAATGCCCAAAACCCCTAATGCCTCGTTTGTCCATGATTTTCGGCCAATTGCTTGTTGCAACACTATATACAAATGTATCACAAAGCTCATTGCTAACCGGCTGTCTCATGTTCTGCCTAGTATCATTAGTTTGCCTCAAAGTGCTTTTGTTAAGGGGAGGCACATCAGTGACAACATTCTGCTTGCTAAGGATCTTTTTAGTGGTTTCCACCACAACCCTTATCGGCCCAAATGTGCTATAAAAGTTGATTTTTGGAAGGCGTATGATATGGTGAAGTGGGAGTTCATTGAAGTTTGTATGTAGGCTTTCGGTTTTCCGCAGGTGTTTATCGATCGCATTATGGCATGCATTCGAACCCCTAAATTCTCCATATCGTTGAATGGTGAGCTCCATGGATTTTTGCAAGTGGGAGAGGTATTCGTCAAGGTGATCCAATGTCGCCTTATATATTCACTTTAGTGATGGAAGTTTTTACTGGTTTGCTGGATGTTCAAACCAGCCACCCCTCATTCCGGTTCTTTTGGCGATGTAAATCCACCAGGCTCTCCCATCTTTTCTTTGCTGATGATGTGCTCTTATTCTTGGAAGCAAGCATGGCCTCCATGGAGCTTTTGAAGGCAGGGATTGACTCTTTTTCTAATTGGAGTGGATTGGTGCCGAACTTGACCAAGAGTGAGGTATTTTTATCCGGAGGATCGCCTAGTCTTCGAAATGACATCTTGAACAAGCTAGGATTTCAGGTTGGTACTCTCCCCTTTCGGTACCTTAGAGTCCCTGTTATTTCCTCAAGATTAGGAAAGGCAGATTGTGTTGCTTTAGTAAATGCAATAACAGCTCGGGTCCAATCTTGGACGCATAGATTTTTGTCATTTGACGGTAGACTTCAGCTTATTAAATCGGTGCTCCATTCTATTCAAGTCTTTTGGGCGAGTGTATTCTTCTTGCCGTGTGCTGTGTTGGATTGTATTGAGAGAATTTTGCATCAATTTCTTTGGAAAGGGCCGGCGATGGGTCCAGGTGGGGCTAAAGTCTCATGGAATGATGTATGTCTCCCGAGAGAGGAAGGAGGCCTTGGAATTCGATCGTTAAAGGAAAACAATGTTGCCTCAATGCTCAAGCATATCTGGATTCTCTTCTCCGACAAGGAATCCCTTTGGTGCGAGTGGATTTACACCACTTTCTTAAACCGCAAATATTTTTGGGTGGTCCCTGTCCCGACTTGTTGTTCATGGGCTTGGAAAAAGCTCCTCCGCCTTCGGGATCTGTATCAGCAGCACTTTAGATGGGAGATCGGAAATGGCAGTTCGGTTTCGTTTTGGTTTGATCCATGGCACATCTATGGTCCGCTCTATCGGTTATTTTCCAATCAGGATATCTACTGGTCGGGCATATCTCGGGTTGCCTCCGTTGCTGATGCTTTCTCAATGCCATTAGGCTAGTATGTCATCAATATAATGGCCGGATGGTGGGATCCCTTACCCGCATTCACCCATTGAGAAGACCATTTCCAGTGGATTCGGCATCCCTCGAGCCGGTTCTCTATGGCCTCTGCGTGGGATATTTTGAGACCTAAAGGAAACGTGGTCCCCTGGTCATCCTTCGTATGGAGTACTTCCATGCCGCCGAGATACCAAACCCATTTATGGCTTATCACCCGCAACAGGTTACCAACGCAAGTTCTGCAAGCTTCTTTTGGTAGGCTCTCTTTTGCTATTTGTCCTTTCTACTCTTGCAGACCTGATTCAGTGGATCATTTATTTTTTGCTTGTCAAATCCCCGGCAATCTCGCCTCCTATTGGGCTGCTAAGTTTAATATGTCTTGGCGAAACAAATCGTGGCTTGAGAACTTGGACTGCGCGACTAAGCGCTTCTCGGACAAAAGCTTTTATTGCACGTTGGCCCGGTTTAGCTTTGGAGCCCTTTATTATATTATTTGGAAGGAGCGAAACAATATCATCTTCCGAAATTAGACTATTTTCCTCTCGGTGATGAAGATGCATCTCCAGAAGGCCATTAAGGACAAATCTTCGATTTTGAAGCATGTTGTGGATACTCCTAAGAACAGAAGGCTGCAACAGAGCTAGGGCTTGAGTCCGTCTATCTTTGAATGATGGAGGGTTGTCTAGTTTTGGCTTTGTCTTTTGTTGCTTAGGTTTTGGTTTGTCTTTCTTTGGGACCCATGGCACCCTTTCACTCTTCCTTGACTTCGGTCCTTTTGAGTGTCTGTTTTGTTGGTGCCAGGCTTCCCCTTTGTAATTATTGTGCAAAATCAATTCATATCTTACCTTTACAAAAAAAAAAAAAAAAAAACAACTGCGAAAGTGTGTGAACTTTTGCCATTTTCTCCTTCGCGGGTTACTATTCATCCAGATGCTTTCAACTGGTTCGCGCGGCTATTGTTCACCCGATTGTGTGACTTCTCCTTCCGGTTGTTCTAGTCGGCCATTTGCGCCCATTTTTGGAGGCGACCTTCCTCTTGAGCCGATCTTCCCTTCCACCGAATGATTTCCCCTGGTATGTCTTCCTCATCCGGGATTTGGAATCTGAGTTCTTAGGGTTCGAAGTTTTGGGTTCGCCTGCTTCGAATGGCTCCATCTTTTGTGATAGCCGATGATAATCGGGGTAAGGCCCATATTATCGCACCAATGGAGCATCCTGACTCTCCCCCTACTCGTAACCCTGTTATGCGTTATTCTTTTGTGGTAAGAGGATCTCATACCCAATCTGGGCTGTCGCGAAGTAGGGGACGAAGCAGAGCTAGAAGGGCTTGGCCTCTATTGGGTATGCCTTCTTGATTTAATGCTGTGGGACGTGATCATGTCTCCTCTGGTCTCTCAAATCGTAAGGAAAAGAGAATTTCATTTAGTTGAGACTCTGTTGTTCATACGATCCTTGCTCAGCATGATCGTGAGGCTAAAGGGCATCCTAATGTCTCGATTAAGGTGTTTGTGATGCCTTCTGTGACCCAGCAGGCTCCCCCTGGTAGTTCAACCCAGGCCCCTGCTTGTACCTGGGCTGCGGTAACTCGTTTGGTGACTAGAGGATATGGATTAACCTTTGTCCCTCCGGCCACCATTGAAGATTCTAAAATTTTGCAGATGCCTGAGGAGTTACTGGAGTCAACCCATCCTAAATGGGAGGAATGTCTGGTTGGTTATTATATTGGTAAACGCTTACCCTACCAGCCGACAGAGGATGCCCTTAAGAACGCTTGGGGCCACCAGTTGATCAAAGTTATTACTGTAGACCTTGGTTTTTATTTCTTCCATATTTCGAATAGTGAATTCAGGAGGAAAGTTTTGGATAGGGACCGATTACAGTAGCGAAAATCCCCTTAATCCTGCAATAGTGGCATCCTATGCTGGAGCTCAAGAAGTTAGCTCAAAATACTGTCCCGATCTAGATCCAACTCAGAAATGTGCCTGTCGCATTATGGTCTACTGCTAGGATTAGTTTTCTAGCGAGTGGTATTGGTAAGCCTTTATTCGTGGATAACCGTATAGAGTAGATGGCAGTGGTAGCATTTGCTCGAGTCTGTATAGAGGTTGATGCCTCCAATTCCTTCCCTGAAGTAATCGAGTTTATGATGAAGGGTGAACTCAAATCAGTGACTATTCAATATGAATGGATCCCGTCCATTTGCCCATCTTGTTCTTCGTTTGGCCACAGGTGTCCTGTTCCTAATGCATCTGGCCATTCTAAAGCTGGTCCCTCAGTCCTGAAGGCTCCAGCCCCTCGTCCAAATGAGTGGCGTGAAGTGCGGGGTAAGCGCAATAAGCACACCCCTGTGCCTGCAAGAGAAGTCTCGGTTAATGATCTAAGTTTCGACGACCCCAAGTCCCCTCATTTTGATGGGAATTAGGTTGGTTTATCTATGCCACAGATGACATTGGCCTCTAATGCTCAACCAAAGGTCACAAGGCAGGAAGAACCTCCTCCCTCTTTCGATTTGCTCCCTAGTACTTCTATCGACCCAGGACCTACTGCATTGCTGCAAATGCAAGATTCCCTTCTTTCGAATAAGTCTGATACATCGGATGAAGAAGAATTTGAAGACATCAGCTCTGGGGATAGTGAATCTGTTTCTCCGTGTAAGGTGGCCTCCTCCATTCCGGAGGAGCATGATAAAGCTCCACCTCAGAAGATTATTCAGGATGCCCCTGTACGTCAAAAAGGAATTCTTCTATCTGAATTTGCTGATGCGAGTGTTCGTGTAGGCCCTAAGCCTGTGCCACCTTCGGCGAGGAAACGAGGTGGCAAGAGAAGGTAAATTGTTATTCTTCTATGTTTTTTTGGTGTATGGAATATTAGGGGTCTTGGAGACGCCCTCAAGCAAGCTGAGATTAGAAATTTTGTGAGGACTAATTGCCTTTGATGTATTGGTATCCTGGAGACAAAAATCTCCCCTGCTGTTCACTCCTTTGTTTCGGCCTCCCTTCTTCCACGCTGGTCCTAGTCTACGAATTATTCCCACTCGATTAGGGGTCGTATTTGGGTGGGCTGGAACCCCTTCACCGCTTCTTTTTGTACCTCAGCTTGTACTGCTCAGGCCATTCATGGCCAGTTAGGGTGTCTTATTACCGGTATTGCTTTTAATATTACTATTGTTTATGTGGAGCACTCCTTTGTCCTGAGGAGGTTGCTCTGGGATGATCTGATCTCAACTAGCTCCCTTTGTCTAGATATCCTTGGATTGTTGCTGGCAATTTCAACGACATTCGTTATGCTATGGACAGGGCCGATTGGTCTAATTACTGGATTCCAGCTTTTGAGGATCTTCGTGAATGCCTTATCCAAGCTGGATTGGATGACCTCTATTTTGTTGGTAATAGATTTACTTGGCCAGCTTCATCCGGTCCTATCCGAAGGCAAAGGAAGATAGATAGAGTTCTCACCAATGCAGCGTGGAACTCGGTCTTTTCGTATTCGGAAGTCAATTTCCTGCCCCCTGGAGTGTCAGATCACTCCCCTATGGTTGTTCGAATTCTTCCTATTCCTAACTCTCGTAGACCATTCAAGTTCTTCAATTTCTGGATGTCTCACCCTAGCTTTTTTGAGTTGGTTGGCCAGGTTTGGGAGCAACACGTCTCTAGTTCACCTATGTTTGTCCTATGCTGTAAGCTGCAGACCCTCAAGCGTAGACTTAAGCTGCTAAACAAGGAGGCTTACTTTGATATATTTGCTAGAACCGCTGATGCTAGACGTCTTATTCTGGAAATGCAGAATGCTATTCAGCTCGACCCGCACAATCAAGCTTTGGCTGACGCTGAAAGGGAGCACCTCCGTGTCTTCTCTGATCTTCGCCTCAGGGAAGAATCCTTCTTTAGGCAGAAGTCCAAGGTGAGATGGCTCAAAGAAGGTGATTTAAATACCAAGTTCTTCCATTAGATCGTTACATAAAATATATCCTATTTCCTTACATCTGTCTCACTTGATTAAGTAGCTATAATTTCTAGAATGCAAAACATTCATGCATTATTTGAAGTTAGCTTATACCATTAAATGAAGAAACCCCTCTCCTGATATATATGTTATTGATAAAAATATTGCTAGTTAAAGTATAATGATTTTATTTAATTAATTTGATTTAGTGCAGTAAAATATTGCATTGAACAAATAAATTCACTTAGTTTGAATAATAAACATTTTTTAATAAATTATACCTAACTTGTAACACAACTTCATAAGTTTTTTTTTTTTAACTTTTAATTCTGAGGAAATTTGACAGAATAAATAATTCATGTTACTTTTACGGTCCAGAAAAAAATTATTTATCTCAAACTTGCGATACAACATTTAAATGAAAGTAGGTTAAGCTCCAACATAGTGAAACATGGATAATTTCATGTTTTGCTTAGGTTTATTTTCTACTTTCTTGAATAGATTTATTTCATACACAACTTCCAGTATCGTACACAAAAAAACAAAAATTATCTATGTTTTACGTGCTGAGGAAGCACAACGTCATAACATCTTTTCTGTAACATATTAATGTGTTAGGCCTTCACCAAAGTTATGATATTCTTCAACAAAATTATAGAATATTACCATAATATATATCTGATCATTTCTCTTGCATCAGCTAAAAAACAAAGAAAGTTTGGCGCACAGAAGTAATTAATAAAGTTATGACATATTAATGGATTGCTAACAATTCAAAGATATGTGCGCTGAAAGCACCGGCTAAATAATTAATAAGTAGTTAATGTTTGTCGCACAGAAATTTATAGGGGATGACCTTCATCGTTGCCAAGATAAAGTTCAAAGACTCGCGTCAAATTCCGTGATTAGCAAGAAAAGCACAGGGAAATTTTGTCCATCACTCATAAAGAATTTGACTTTACATCATTTATTTACAACATTCCATATGCTGTGAATTATATGTAAGGTAAAACAAACCAACCTACCAAACCTAGCACAACCTCTCTCTCTCTCTCTCTCTCTCTCTCTCTCTCTCTCTCTCTCTCTCCTAATGTGTAACCAAACAAGCATGATTAAGATCATAACATCACACGCGAGAAATGGGGGTACTCTTTTCTTTTAATTTTTCTTTTGTAGCCTAAATCATAGGAAAAGTACACTATGATCCATCTCAAATCTCACGCTCTCTCTGCCTAGGTTCGAGGAAACCCCATCGACGATGCTACTCTCTTCTAGGTTGGCGTCCCAAAGGAGGCTGTACTCGTCGTCATCGGCAACGTTAGAGTCGATGTCCAACATCATATTGGAGACCAGGGGCATGTTTCTTTCTTGATTGTTATTTGAGCAGTGAAGAAGATGGAGGAGAGAATTCGAGTTGTGGTTGTGGGGATGGTCATGGTAATGGGTTGAGCTTGAGGATAGTGATGAGGTGACTGTTGAGGGATAAGAGTGATGATGATGATGATGATAAGGCATGGTTGGGATTGGGTCATTTGGAGGAGATTCGAGAGAAGGTGCAATATTGAAGGTGGTGGTGGTGGTGGATGGTGCCCCAAACATGTAGGGCGGGCTTAGTTTGTCACTGCTCTCTGCCTTGCTTCTGTGAAACACTCTGCACAGTACCCAATCCTCCTGTGTGCAATATATATCAAAAGACGTGAGGATTCTTATTTGAAATAGGGTCGACACAAATATTAACCAGAGTTATTGAATTATTTCGCTATGTCAAAGGCATGTATATAGACAATCATAGTTCGACAAAGAATGAGAAACTTTTTTTTTTTTTCAAGAGCAAAAGGTATTCGGATTTTATTCATTTCAACTAGTTCTGGATGCATGATGATCGCACTGTCCAAATGTTTAGAGAGGGAGAGAGAGAGAGAGAGAGAGAGATGGTGAGACTTACATATAATTCGGTATCCCGAAGAGGAAGAGTGACACTATTTTCAAATAGGGTTAGCCCTAAGGTAGAATCAAGCAATGACTTCTCTGAGACATGATCATGTGACCACTTGGGAGACAAAAAAAATGGACAAGAGGGGCAATTTCCTGCAACTTTCCTAGGAAAAACTCTCTCTCTCTCTCTCTCTCTCTCTCTCTCTCTCTCTCTCTCTCTCTC
The DNA here is from genome assembly GCA_019915185.1 of Eucalyptus camaldulensis. Taxonomy (NCBI): domain Eukaryota; kingdom Viridiplantae; phylum Streptophyta; class Magnoliopsida; order Myrtales; family Myrtaceae; genus Eucalyptus; species Eucalyptus camaldulensis. The sequence goes on along the minus strand of JAHSVA010000003.1, from coordinate 32,011,019 downwards.
TCTCGTGTGACAACGTAAGTGGAGAATCAATAAGAGAATGTCTAAGGTTAGTCTCCTATTTAGAGAACACGATGTTTTCATTTCTCGAATTGTCAACCTCAATCTTATCTACGCCTACCCCCCCTCCCCCCCCCCCCCCCCCCTCCGGTTCTCTCTCTCACACGCATGCCGTAACTTGAAAGCACGGGAACCACAATGAGAACAATGGAATATGGATGACCATTAGAAATTTCCAACAAACACCCTTGATTTTAGGATTCATGTGCGACAAATTGAAAAAGGAATCGAATCTTATGAACGGTGCTTGTGTAAAACATTTTCTTTCGCTCAAGTAGGCACAATAATAAAAGTCCAACAATCGTAGTGAAAAAAAAAAAGAAAAAAAAAAAGGAAAGCCTTTGCACCTTAGGAGCCATGTGTGGAGTCTCCAAGCGAAATTCATGCATAATCCAGCCTGTTTTGATCCCATTCGGAGCTCTGTTCTTGTAGAACACCAACGTCTTCCTCATCCCCACGATTTCGCGTGTCACCGGATCGTGCACAGTTCGATCCTTCCCCGTAGCTTTCCAGTATCCCGTTGTCGTGGCACGATTGGTTCGGAACCCGGTTGCATACTTGCGGTCCCGAAAGCTGAAGAAGTACCACTCACTGGCATTGAGCTTGGCCATATCTGTTGGTCCACATCACAAGTATACGCTAACACATCATCCCCAAAGAAATAGGTGCTCTCAAAATGAAACCGTATTTTCGTACAAATTTATGTATTCAAGAATCAAAATAGGAAAAAAAGAAAAGAAAAAGAAATTGCTTTTACTTGATCTTATCTACTGTCTCTCCTTTCCATCAGTTATAATCAAAGTTATTACCTCATGTAATCATATAATATAATTGGCCAAGATATTAAGATTGGATTTCCATAAACTCATAATAACCATGCTTTGATCATAGTCGATCTCAGTAAGCCCATGTCTTCTTTTTGCATATAATTATTGAGTGCATATTAATTTAGGACTGTATCAAAGACAAAAATATGCTCCATGTGTGAAAGTGATAGACATACTCTCTTTCTATATATTTGAACTTTTAGAGCCTATAATAATTTGGCAACTGTTTTGGAAGATATTAATTAACACTACGCAGGAAATGAATCTTGGTTTGCAAGCTCAAGCGGCCTGTTGATGCTTTAGAAAGAATTACTTTTTCTCGACAGCTTTTCTAAAAGTTGTTGACCTTTGGAGCTCCTTTTTCTCTGTTTGTAAACTAGAAGCTTGGGCTGAATAAAGGAGACGAAAGAAAAGAAAAAGAAAAGGAAAGAAAAGAAAACCAAACAGGTGTTTCAGACATACAGTAATATAATATCGTGTCTTACGGTGATTTCATGATAAGTTCGAAAAAATCATGAACAACCAAATATTCTTCTACGCGTTGATATATCCAGATACTTTTGAAATTTTCTGAGTGTTTCATGTCGAATAAAAGATTAGAGTTCATGATTATGGTATTAATATACAAGTATATCGATATAGATACGTTGTGTATATATGCATATCTCCCCCAGAAGCCCTCTCTTAAAGACAGTGCCTAAAGATGCTAAAGAAAGATGACAATAAGAAAAACGATTTGCCTTTGGAGTAAGATACTGAGATGTACACCATAGCAGAAAAGAGAGAATATCAAGATATATATACTGTCTAGCGTACATGTTTCTTTTCTCTGTTCTGTTTGAGTTTACATATAAAACAAGGGTGGAGTATGTGTGCGTTTCTGGCAAACAAAATAGAGATACACAGGTCAATGATTCCTTCACATCCGAGAATAAGAAGCTCATCACGAAAAAAGAAAAACAGGCGAGTATTATAATGACCAATAATATACAGCGTCTAAATCCAATTATCCTCAGAAACCTAACAATTTCTGTCTCTGTCTCCCTCTCTCTCTGGGGTGAGGTTGTCTGTGTGTCAGCGCATTTCGAGGGCAAAAAACCAAGAAACAAGGCAGACATGTGGGCAAAAGATTTCAGAGGCCTTGAAACCAAGCACATGCATGCATGTCTCGAGCTTATCCCATCGAAGGAAACAAAAAAAAAAGAATAATAATAATAGAAAAAAAAAAAGAAGAAGGAACCGATACGAAAAACCACACAAGAAGGAAGTACCAGGAAGCTGCCATGGCTCACAAGTGTGCAAGTCAATCTCGACCAAAGTGCCCTTCAAGCTCTGCTCATTGGCGATCTTCTTGTACAGATAGTGACACACCAACTCCTCATCACTTGGGTAAAACCTAAACCCAGGAGGCAGTGTTGCTCCAATGTCTCTCAACCCCATTAATCCAACTAAATCCTCGCTTTTCTTTTGTGGGTATAAATTTGGTGATTGCAGATGATGATGTGGATGATGAAGATGATGATAATAAAAATAATAAGGAAGCTATGAGGGAGGGGAAGTTTATACTTCTTTTGGCTCTTGGGATTTGGAAATATTCTAAAGAGCACAAAGCGATGGCCTTTTTATACTGCAAGGTCGACGGTGCATGCCTTTGCCTATAAGAAATTTTCCGCATTATTCTATTGAGAGATCATTTCTTTATTTATTTTTAATTAGGGCATGAAGTCACAAGAAAAACCAAAGTTACAAGAAATCTCCCTCGAGAGAGAGAGACAGAGAGACAGAGACAGAGAGGGCACTGTTCAGTGGTGCAATTGATGCAACCTATGTACAAAAGCCAAGCCCAATTTTTAGTGAGAAACCTTCCAAAATACTCCTTTTCATCTACGTAGTGAATTATCGGTTATATTATCCCAAAAAGATTATGATCTCAATATTTGTCAAGCGCCTTCAAATAACATGGATTTTTCTGTGGACGATAATTCGCAGGCAGCATGCAAAATTCCAAAATATCTTGCATGATTTTGCTATTCTTTCTTTCGCCTCCTCTGATCAGCAAACAAGTTTGCAATAATTTATGTGATTAATTTCTCCATTCATACTTTAGATAAGTTCAAGTTTTGGATCAGCTTCTTATTTTCAACGTCCATTCTTTTTGCTGTTAACTTATATTCATGCGAGAAGATCAATGTACAAATTAAAGAGCGTGGACATGAATGGTTATTGCTATGTTTAAACACGTCCAAGACCCACCAAAAACACCAGAAGTACTCTAGCCCATGATGTGCCTCTTCCTAACATATTGTCTCAAAGAATCACATGCTTAAACAAGGAAAAATCCAATAGCACCTATTGGATTATATATGTTAAACCTTTGTGGTCCTTAGTACTATTTTTATTTTCCATTTTTATCTCTATCAAGCGAGATATAATCAATCGTTTGGATAGCGTCCCCAGCTACGAAACATAAAAACAAGAAAAGCAATAGGAAAAAGTTAGCAAACACTTGAATCTTGTAAGGGATTGAAGTGGCTGCTTATTCTATATTGGTGGAAAATCTGCTAACCCGTTTACATTGTTGTCGGACGTATATGAAGCTTGGCGTTTTTAATAGGTCAAATCAGAATTAGAAAAATTGGTTATTAGTTTCTAAGTAAGTCCATGATTAAAGTTACATCATAAACGTGTATTTGATAATCAATTAGTCTGGCCATTCTTATGGGGGGTCCCATCTTCTCGTCGACAATACGTTTGTCCAAAGGAATATGGTCCTGAGGCACGTGAACCATTTGATCTGAGCTGCAACAGCAACGACCATTAACGGAAACAAACCATCTTATACGCTGTAAAAATAAAAGTGATTATAATACGATGGAATTAGAATAACCTCACGTCAGCTCGATTTTTCAATCACACAGGGATAATCGAATCAGTCTGATGTTAAGGCGCAACCATCCTCTTCGATCACCCATCTCCGGGTCCACCTCATGATCTACTCTCTCTCTCTCTCTCTCTCTCTCTCTAGGGTGTTCATTTTCATTGGTGGTGAGTACTGTCTAGGAGGCAATAATAATGAAAGTATGGACAAAAACATGGTTGTCACACCTATGTATCATCTCATGATAATAATTAGGACACATATACTAAGGATGATGACCCGACTGGGGTCTCTATAATCAGAACAATACATAGTCGGGGAAATAATTGGAGCTCAGTTCGGTGTGCATGAGCGTGACAGAAACGACCACGCGATATAACTTTGCTCTAAATGATTTTCAAGGAGGATCGGCATGGAGCTATATTAGCTAGGTTGGTGGCCCCTGCGGACGTCGTATCCTTTTCATATCGTTTGTAGACAGGTGTGCATTATGGAACTTGGAAACATGTAGCTATCGTCGCAGTTGCTAGAATAGCATATTTTCTTCTTTTCGATTTCTTCCTTTATTTCTAGTAATGACATGGATATAAGGAAATAGTTATACTGTAGCTGATGATTAATTAGTATATTCTGCACGAATGGATGTTATGAATCTGATAGTGCTAAAGGGGCCGAATAAAAGTTGCAGTGGTCCTTTTGTTTTTTTCTTTTCTGGGTCACAACTAAATGATCACAATATATAAGTTGAAAAATAATTACCTAATAACAGAAGCGGCATACAGTGCGTGCATGTATGATTCAAGATTCTTTCATTTTCTTTCGTTTGGCTTGGGTTTGAGTCCTGGATACTTCTTGATCAAGTTGACACTACACTACAAAATTCAGAGAGAGAGAGAGAGAGAGAGCCATTTATTTGGTGATAATTATCGGTTATCACCGTGGAAATGTGATGATGAGAATCAAATTCCTCTGCAAGATAGCGATGGAAAAAGTAACCCATCATCCACGGGAGTTTAACGCGCCGGAAGACCAGCTATGGCATATGAGCAAGGCTACACGTAATCGGAAGGTGACGAATGTGATAATAATCTAGAAAAAAGGATGAAATGAAATGATTACGTACAGCCCAATCCCATGAAAGCGAATTTTCTTCATAATGATTGATGGTTTCGAAAGGGTTAGGGTTGCATTTTTTTTTTCTTTTCCATTATTTATTTGTTTATTTATTTATTTATTTATTTATTTATTGCCGTTATTAGCTGCTGTGGATGATGTTAGAGAATGAGTGACGGCTTGATATTCCTCTCTCTCTCTCTCTCTCACTCTGTGACGTCGTTTTTGTTATTTGATCACTTCCGTGAGTTATGGGCTCTGATGTATTGATGGCTCTCTCATGATCTTAGTGGTATGTTTAATAATAATTGAACTTAATCTTTCAAATTATAACTGCACCCAATTCTAGTTTAAATGGAATTATGAAGAACTTAATTTAATGCATGAATGCTATCAGAGCAATTGCTAAGCAATCATTGAAAGACGTTTCAACCATCCATATATTGATTCCCATGTTATAGTTAATGGCACTTTAAAAAGTGAAACATTGATTGAGAACTCCCGTTAATTTGATCCTATTTTGAGGAGCCTCTTTATATATATTTGACTTGATCCACCTCCTCAACTTGATTAAAAGTAGTCCCGCAACTAAATCAATTTTGACTATTGATTATTGCAATGAGATTTACACAATCTCTGCATTGTCGATGTAAAATCAATTTTCGGCAGGTAATCATCTTAGGTAAGTGAATCGGAGAGAATAAAATCGAGACCCTGCTAATCTCATAAATCGAGTAATATGTGAGTTGAAGTCTGAGTGGGTGGCACAAACATGAGATTGCACTACACTCGCTGTTGTGGAAAATAAAAACCCACGTCCCACATTAAATCAATATACATCCGTTCCCTAACAATTAAAACATACGGAAAGAGGGTTTATTCAAATAGGTGTTGATGTATGTAAGCACCATTTTATGCAGGTCAAAAGTGCAGGTCACCTGACCAAGTTAGCATCACTCATTTGTGAGAAATTATGCTTTAATGACTGCACAATTGGCTGGGGTTTATTATGTGGTTGTGCCTAGACATACGATAGAACCCTAAATCATCTCAAATTTTCAAGTACTTCCATTTATCCAGAGTGCGCCCATTGAAATCCCCAAGAGAGCATAAGACTGTGCAATTGGACCCACTTACGTGGAGTCCGCCTAAATAAATGTTGTAAAAGGCCACTTGGTATATTAAGAGCTTGAGTGTACCATGCCATGCAAAGACAACATACTTAAATAATTGCGGGAGAGATGTACAAAAAGATGGATCGTGTCGAGGATTATATCCTAAGATCTCCTAGCAAGTTGACAAGAATGTTTTTTGAGTGTTTATGTTGTTTCTTTGTTGTGCTTTCTGTTAACTAACAAAGCTGGTTTAATTTATATCACTGTCATAAGATTTCCTCCTCCTCCCACTTCTTCTTCATAGACCCCTAACTTAATTACATCTGGAAACAAATCAATTTCAAAACATTAAGTAGATTCACATTATGGGTAATGTCATAAATAGCGTTACTCATCACCAAATACAAGGTAATTATCCCGAGAGACAAGGTGGGGAGCAGTCTCAAGCCGGGTGTCTATGTATTGACAGCCTTTCAATTCCGTTCAAATAAGCTGGTAATTGACGTTGGTTTTTTTTGGCGTTATATTCGAATGTGTTGGTTTTTAGAAACTTTCGTCATGTTTTTACCCCGAAACCTTGTGTGGACACCTCTATTACTTTTCAACAAAAGTAGGCTATTCGCTTTTAGACTTCTTTAGGCAAATGTGACAATCCAAGCGGAGATGAGTCCCATGCCTCATTGGAAAGCGAATCTCACTTTTGAAGAGGAAATTTCTGTCTAATGTTTTATGCAAGATAAGATGAACGCTTGCATCATCAACATAATCCATTTAATCAACCCATATAGTTTAACATATCTTTTATAAATTAACGGTCTCCTAGGAAGACAAGTTTTTAATTATCTATGAATCAATAAAAACAATTGGGTTCGTGAAAAGTTTTAGGGGTAGAAATACTAAATTTGAGATGATTGCAGTGCAAGTCCTAAAACTTGTAGCTTTCAAGTAGTTGAATTATGAATCTTTCATGTCGTGAATTTAACTTCTAAACTTGCAATTTCAAATTACTTGACTTCTTCCGTTTACTCCATCCATTTTAAATTGAGGGAGGACTAAGTGCAAGTTTGAAGACTAGATGAACAAAATAAGTTTTAAGATTCAAGTGCATGAAATTTACAAGTTTTAGTATTTACACTGTTATTGTGCTTTTAATTTTCAAGTGCTGTCTCCCTTTTCTTTTACCCTCTTTCTTCTTCCCAACCAAAACCTTCTTGAAGCTCACCACAAGCCTTCATTGGCGTGGAGCCACCACCAACTCTATCTCTCTCTCTCTCTCTCTCCCCGCACACGCGAATATGCAGGTCTCGACCTCTTGCAGGGAAGTCATCAAAAGGTTGCAACCTCTGTTTCGCTAATCTCAGGTTCCGGCGACTTCGCGCAAGGTTCCGACGACAAGCAACGGAGGGAAGAATAGAGAGAGTGCATGATTCTTATAAAATATAAGGGCACTTGGGTGATGTGATTTCATCTAGATCCTTGATTGCTAATACGCCAACTTTTTAAAGATAGTATAATTAAGATGTAACTTAGACCCTTCATATTATTGCGAATAAAATAACTATTCATGTGTATAGAAATAATCTCACATTAGATAATATTTAATGATGGCTAGAGCAATTAGTTTATTAAAGAAAAAAATTCTACTCTCGTCTTTGAACTTACGCACGTTTCCTGATAAAATCTTTTGTCTTTTCTAAACAAATCCTTGCACTTTGCATAATTTTTTAATCAAGTTGCTCCAGCTTCGATTCCAGTTAATTTGAGCCTATGCAACGGTCAGACCATGTTACGGGATGAACATGGAAAAATGATTTTCCACGGTGTGGCTTGTCTACGGAGGCCAGAATTGCGGTTATTTTGCATGATCGTTTGTCTAGGGAGGAAAATTCTTTCTCCACATTATACTTTGACATGGTTCAATAGAGATTTTATGCAAGTTCAAAATTTTGATTAGAAAATTGAAAGTTCAGAACTTAATCAGAAAGAAGTGCGTAAATTCAGAGATGTAAGTAAAAATTTTCCTTCTTTTAATTTACTCCTAAACAATGGCTTAAGTGTTTAGAGGCATAGAGAGTCATGCATCGAACAATAATTTATGGATATGGTTAGATACAAATATATCACATCTTATAAGTTCTCTCTCTCTCTCTCTCTCTCTCTCTCTCTCTCTCTCTCTCTCTCTCTCTCTCTTCAGTCGACCTTTCTAGCTCTTATTTTGTGTTTCTTAATAATTGAAGGCAAGCATCCAAGGGTAACTTTTCTGTTTTGTTTTGACACTTAATTTTTTTTTGTTAAAGTATCTAATTTGTAATCATTAGATCGCAATAATCTTCGTCAGTCTCTCTCCATTTTTCTTGGAATAGAACTGTGGGTAGTCGTCCATTTTGTTTTCAAATTTTATCTATATATTGAAAAGACAAAAGGGAGTCCTTTTGGCTCAAAACTTGATTATATTCGTAAGTTAAATTGGTTCTTCCAAGCATTCATGGAAAAGAGTTTTAATACGAATTAAAATTGGGAAAAATTGTCTGAATCGTCCTAAACTTATTGTAATTTTGCCTATTATCCCTAAGTATTTCAATTGTATCAATTGATTCCTAAACTTTTCATATTTTACCAATTGAGTCCACTCGGTTTATTTTGACAAGAAATTGCTGACGTGAACATTAACTATCTAACGTGGCATAGCTAGCACAAGACAGTAGGTGTTAATGTTAATAATTTCTAATAATATTTTAATATTTTATTTTCTTTTTCCTTCTTCATTTTTTTTAAGGGGACAAGGCCCGGCAAACCCCTAGGCCACTAGGCACGAGCCTATGAAATCTTGTCGGTCATGGGCGAATACCGCATCCCTCGCCTAGTTGTTGGTGAGGGCTCGCTACCCTCACACATGGTTGGCACGGGCTAAAGCTTTTGCCCAGACCTAAGCAAGGCCGCGTGCAAGGTTAGTGAGCCTTTGCCAACCACTAAGCTAAGGTTACAACCCTCGCCTAGCTATGAGTGAGGGCCACAAGGCTAGGCCTTGGCCAGTGTCAATGGCCCCTACCAACCCTTAACAAAAAAAAAAAAGTAAAGAAATAATAAAATAAAACATAATTTAAAAAATATTTAAATACTATTAAAAATTGTTCACTTTTATTTTTTTTTTATAACTCAGGGAACCTTGTAAGCCGACAGCCAGTGAGCAAACCCTGGGGGAGCGACTGCAGGACCTACTACCACAGTACTCCAAGTAAGAATCCCTAACGACATCAATGGGATTCGAACTCCTCCCTTTCGTGAGGGGGAGAGAGCCCAAGCCAACTGCGTCGTTGCGGGCTGTGGTTCGGGTCTAGCTATACTACATAGGACAACCAATATCAACATAGTGATTTCTAACGAAAATTGGCCTAATGAACTCATTTGGCAAAATTACAAAAGGTTCGTGGCTTAATTGCCATAATTAAAATGTTCAAGATTGTATTGATAAAAGTGTAATAAGTTTATGATTTTTTGGACCATTTTCTCATATAAATGAGGTATGTGGAATCAAAAACGTTTTCCTCTCTTCAATTGGAGTGATCGTTCATTCTATTTCTACATCCTTTTTGAATTCATGGACTAACCCATGAATTACAAATAAAAATTAGAGAATAGAACTTGGGGTAGCTCTTGAAATCTGTTCTAGAGTGAGGGACAATCGGCCTATCACACTTAGTGAAGATTATTAGGTGCATGATAAATTTCGACTGCCTGTGAGGAGAAGAGTGCATAGGACGCCAATTTTGGAAACCCCTAAAGAATATAAGGACAATAATGCATTATCGCCTGTTCAAAATATAAGTGGCGAGAATGATGGTGAAGACACGGACGCATGTTCTTGGAATGTCTATCTTAATTACGCGTTGCACGTGATGTTATCCAGAAGACCCTTACCAACTCAGCGTGACATGGGATGCATTAAATTTTAGACTTGCAGGTTACCAATTTCACATTGTATGTATCCACGCGTCTTGAAGATCTCTATCACTTCAATTTGATCGTGTTTCCGCTTTTGTCAACAAAGTTAATTCTCATAGTGGTCAAGCCTCCAGAAAGAATGTAATGATGCAGCTGGATAGTAATAACCCACAAAAAGCGAAAAAAGCTCGTTAGTTTGCGTTCATATTACCTGTAAAACAAAAAAGGAAATTGGAAAAGAAAAAAAAATAAGATAATCTGATCATTTGGATAATTTTTCATGATTTGGAAAAAAAATAGCACAAGCATTGCAATGCATTGAGCAAAGGAATATTACAAATTTCATGATTTTTGTATGACGTTCACTTGAATACTAGAATTTTTGTGCTATATTCGTTTGAGTATCATAACTTTTCAATTGATTACTTGAATGATAAATTTTTTAAAAAAATATTCAAAAATCCAATTTGCCATGACATTTACGGTAAAAGATTAAAACTTATAGCAATCAAGTGATTGACTAAAAGTAATGACACTCTAGTCCACCATTTTTGAAAAACATGTTACTCAAGTGATCATTTAAAAAATTATCAAATTCAAGTGAATGTCGTATGAAAATAAGACATTTACGACGTCTCTATCTTTAATGCGTAGCATACATCCTTATCTAGAAGGAATATTTAGCATAAGTAAAGTTGAGGCGGATTTATATAAAGATATTAACCGGAACGAATAAATGACGTATCCGCAAAAGAAAAAATAATAGTTAACTTTATGTCCTTGTCAAAGTAATTAAATTTGGGAAAAAGGGTCTTCACATCAGAAGATTCGTTGAATAACTTGTGAACATGGAAATGGTGTTCTACAAGCACAAGCATCATTGGACACGGAGGTGTGGATGTTGATTGGGGAAATCATCTTTGAATTAAAGCAAATCCCATCGGACGACCCGAATTCTTCCCTTCAAGGCGATGCGTCAACAGTGAAAAAGCAGAGAATTTTCCCGGGAAAATGTCACCGAAGATTTGCAGCTTTTTCTCTGGCTTTTCCTATTCAATAATGGAGGAAGGAGAGAGAGAGAGAGATACAGTTTTTTCTGTTTTTTATATGTCGGCTGAAGCTGAAAGGCAGCGATGTACAGTGATAGGGAAGAAAGGTTGGTGAATGATTAGTTGAATTAATAATTAAATTTGGAAAAAATAAAAATAAAAATTTGGAATGTGGCAAATGAATGGAGGAGAGACAGTACAATAATTAAGGCTGGGTTGGATGTGACACGTAGGCAATCATGTGTGACGTTGTTGCGGGGGCTTGAAAGTGACGGGAGGGAGGGGAACGTGACGAGAGGGAGAAGGAGAGGGAGGGGGAGAGAAGAAAGCGTGTATGGAGGAAATGTGTTACATGCCAAACTAATTCAATCGCGCCGCAATTGCCATTCAACCCCATCTATGCATTAGGAAATGTCTGGTTTCCCTATCGAAATTGCTCCAATTTTTTTTTTTTACGTTGATATTTCCTTGATACTGATATATGGCCAGAACGATGATGTTTTTAATCATCCGCACGTAAAAACTAACCAAAAAAACTTAATATGCATTTCGAATAGCCCGTTGCTCATCCAAACTCACGTCTCTACCCTCTCTTATTGTCCACTCAATGTCATTGCACTACCCATGTCTCCCTCCACTCGATTTAGCTTGTACTTTCTCCTTCTCCCCCTCATCTCTCTCTCTCTCTCTCGCGACAAAGCTAGTTGGCTCTATCTCATTTGATGAAACGTTGAGATTTGGGTCCAATATCGACTTTCGAGTTGCGTCTGTTTCTGCCCGCGGTGGCAGAGACGGATTTGACTTTGTTAGCGGTGGTGGAGCCAGATCTGTCCTGCCATGGCTTGAATCTGGGTGGCACGCCCCCACACACACATAGAGAGAGAATTATGATTGGTTTTTAGGGCTTTTTTGGGACTTTAATAATACACTGCCAATGCAAGTTCTATGCTTTGTGTTAATGATGATGTAAAACATTATAATTTGGCGTTGAAATGAGCCATTAACATGCTTCTTAGCTCCTTACTTTAATGTTTAAACTATTGATTGAGACAAAAATTGTCATGACCCTAACTCCATTTTCAGAGTCATGAGTGACAAGGATTATTTTCGCGATATCTCAGGCTCGTTGTCTTCCCAATTCTTTTTATATTGTTGTCATGCATATATGCGGAAACGTGAATAAATAACTCCCAAGACAAATAACAACTGGAAGACTGGGATATATATCATACATAACACATTGATTTATATAATAAGACTTTTACAAGCCCTTTCTCTATGGGCCATCTTTTCTTTTTGCATCATACAAGTTTTATATAGAAGCCAAGGGAATTCCTATTTCCTCTAGCGTGATTGCAGCTCTTAACACTGACATGAGACTTCAATACCTACAAGACTGAAAGATAAGGGAGTGAGTTTTGGGGAAACTCAATAAGTAAAATGCCTAATGTTATACTAGGAAAGCATCTCATCATCAAAGCTTAGCAAGTAAAGCACTTGGAAACAGTGTGTGCAAATTCATTTAGCGTCATCTTGGCTCAACCAGGCCCTCCTGGCTTCACAGGGGCTTCTAGCTTCTTACTAGGCTTCCTGGCTCGACTAAGGCATCTCGGCTTGACCAAGGCTTTTTGGGGCTAGCTTCTCGAGACTTTTGGGTTCAAGACCTAGGCATCCTAGCTCAATCAAAGTATCCCTGCTCAACCGAGGCATCCCGTTTAATGAACGAGGCATCATTGCCTACACTGTGTGGCGACGAACACTTTTTCCTCTTTAAGTGCACGCATGAATGCATCATACCAATCGGTTTTTATCTTCTCTCTTAGTCAACACATGCATGGCCTGAAGGCGTGCTCATTCATTCGTGTGTGTCATGAGTTTCTTATACTCCACTAGCAAATATGCCGAGAACAATCTTTGGCTCGTAACTTGAATCAATCACTTAGCGACAATCCCCGTACTAAACAAGCCTCGAAAATGATACACCTCAATACCAGTCCAAGACCTCGAAGGTTGGGTAAACATCACTTTAGTGATGATCCCAAGCTTGACGGATCTTGGCTCCGTCTCAATGTGAATATACATGTATCGAGAATGACCCTAAGCTCACGGTTTCATTTAATGCCAAGCACAAAATCCCCGCACCCATTTGGACTATGGAATTGGCATGCTTGGTGCCTTACTAAGATCTCGTGGATTTGGGCAATCCCTGTACCGATAAAAGCATAAGATCGACATGCCTTAATGTCGATTTAGGACCTTGCAGTCTTTGGTGGTTCCCGCACCAAGTGAGACTTGAACCCAGCATCTTATTTATGCCAAAACCAAGCTTTATAGCTTGGGCAACTTTGCCTTGCGATGAAATCAATCCGAATGAACCTCGATTTCATTCCAGACATAAATGACTCAAGCACACGGCCATGTCCCATAGCAAGCAAGATTAAACAAAAGACATTGCACACTACCCACAGCTTGACGAGTGAGCACTTGACTAGTCTTAATAATGGGGTCTACTCCTTTAGAAGAAAATGAGGAATTTTACTTACCTTGACAAACCTCAAGAACTAACTTAAATAGCTTGAATGGTTAGTGATGCAAGGCCGAGGGAAAGAAAATGGAGGAGGAAGGTGGGCGTTCAAGAGGAGGAAGGAGGAGAAAGTGGATGGCAATGGTGGAAATGGAGAGGGATCCTCCTATTTATACTACTCGACGCCATAATTACCAAGCCAAATGGTCCGCTCTAATTTTTCCAAGTGTTCCGCCTGAAGTCCTTAGTTGGCAAGCCTACTTGTCCAATACTTGCACCTAAAAGAATGAGGTAGCATAGGTAAAAGATCTTGGTTGGCATTCTAGCTTATAGGTGTCATCGATAAGGGCTCCCTTTTTGCCATTTCATTGGGCCACTTGTACCCCACATTCAATGAGTATCTAATGAAGTTTGAGGATAAGACTATCAAGATTGCCAACTCGGCGCCTAGGTTCTTAGGTCATTAATGAGAGGCTTGGGTTTCGCTCTTCAATTAGTCCATGTGTATGCAGCCCCTTTCTTGCCCATCAAGGATATCTACAACTTCATCATTATTTTTGAAAAGTCAAAAGACACATCACTGCCCTTCATTAATGAGGATGTTCTATAGTTTTATTTTATTTTATCATTTTCTTCATTAAGAAGGTGGTCTAGAGAATTTTGTCATCAAAATTGGTTCTGGGACCAAAAAAGGCATTATTAGGTATACCTTGAAAAAACCGAATCACGTACACCCGAGAGTCAGCCATCGTACCCCCACGCTCGGCCAAACCGTTCCTTCGGATGGTAGGTCGGCCTAAAGGCCAGTCCTTAGTCATTTGGTCATTCAAGGCCAATCCTAAGGTTGTTAATGGCTTAGCACTAAGCCAAGGCACTCACGGACCTTAAAATTAGTGATGGAATAGTTGGGTTTATCTCGAGGCTCATTCTGATCGACACCCGATCCATCCGTATGGTTCATGGTCAGTGCATTACCGATCCACAATCGAACATCACCAATTCAAGATTCATTTTCAATCACTAAGAATTAAATAGGGAATGGTGTATTTTTGGTCGAAACATGATTGCATTTAATCAAGTCGAATCATCCGTGCATCGGCGCATAGCCGGGTGAAATCACTGCAACCGAGCACTATAACCGGTCGGATCAACCCATGACCATCCCCCAATCCAAAATCATCCCGTGATCAATTCTTGTGATAAAAAAGTCATCTTATGAGCTTGTGATCCTATCCATCGGTATGGTCGGTAGAAAATTTACGGCTGACACCTCGACCAGTTCATGACCGATCGGTTGGTCAGTCGGACCATGATTGATCCTTAATTCCTTACCAATCAAACCGATCGATCCCATGGCCAATGACTCATGGTCGATCCATTCAGGACCTTTATGGCCGATCCTTATGGGGTTGGAATCGAGAGTGTTACAAAAATGCAACAGAAGTTCTAAAATTTATTTGTGATAATATAATCAAGTACTAAATTACTTTAGTCTCATTCTTATTTCAATGAATTTTTAGGACTTGGTCGAACAAATTACAAAATTCTGGACTAGCTAGCACATTTAGTAAAGGTTTATGCTTTAATTGAATCAGCTAAAAGTTTTTAGACTCCATTGCATTCAATATATAAGATTTTTGGACTTGTGGTCCAATTTTCTCTTTTGATTGATAATATTGATCCCGGTAAAAGTTAAGGCTTGAGGTCTCTCTTAAAAATCTCTCCATGATAAGATATAGAAATCTTGCTATTCATCCTTACAAGGGTAAAAAGATTTCAAGTTCCATTCTCCACACTTCAGTCCATTTCATCATGAATTAATTAGGTAGCCCCTTTGGATTTCACCATATCAAGAAAATTTTTGTCTAGACTTAGAGGTCCACATGGATTGATCGATCATTACGGTTTCTTGAGTGGATGAAATATGTGAAGTAATACTGTAATACAAGGTAATTTAATAAGCTAATGTAATGAATCTCAATAGCTATTATACTCCTGGTGTTCTTATTTTTTCTGCAATTAGTATTCTTAATTCGGGGTAATTATTCAAAAAAAATTTAAACTTATTATACGGCACTCAATCCAATCCCAATATTTCAATTTGGTCAATTTAATCATAGACATTTTGACAATATGCCAATATGGTTCTTTTAGCCAAAATTGGTTGGAAATTGTTAATGTGGTTGCCGGTTGTCCTACGTGGCATGATTGGTACTAACATAATAATTTTTACAATTTTTTTTTTAACTTTTAAGAACTTTTGATTTTATTATTATTATTTTTTATTTTTCTGTTCATCTGCCAAGAAATCTCGCGGGGGTAGGCGGGGCCTTGGCAACGGTTGACGACCCTCGCTAGCCAAATCTGGCCACTGCCAAAGAGGACTTCATAGGATGGCTAGTGGCCACGTTAGCTATTTCTGAATTTTGGTTAGAAAGACCATATTGACAAATTGTTAAAATATTTACGACCAAATTGGTTAAAGTGAAAATTTTAGTACTAAATTGATAGTTATATGGTAAGTTTAGGACTTTATGGATGATTTTTCATTCTTAATTCATTCATTGTCGTAAAATGAAATAGTATTTATATAACCTTTTTCATGTATTTCCTTTTATCAATCTAGAAGTACAAATATCATATATATTCTCAAGAACATTCGAAATAAATCTAGCCATCTGCTGACTTATTTAATATATTAATTAAAAAGTTTATAAAGTCCTTTTTGTCCCTTTGCAGGGCAGTTCCCCGCATGGCAACAAGCGGAGACTTCCCTGCCCTCCACGGAGGGAAGGGCCATGGCGGCACAGAAAGCTTTTGGAGCTGGAACAAGGAACGTAGTTTGTAATCTTGTCACCTTAGGTTACTCAAAGCTACAAATCATAAGTTTTTCGCCCCAGGTAAGCTTTTCACCTAGAATCGTACCTAAGGCTGCAAAATCAGAGTTTCTCGCCAAAAGTTAAACTTAAACGATAACAATTTATACTCTATCGCCATTATTCAATCAAAGGTCCAACAATTTTGAACCTACAGAATAAATATGAATTTGTTGCCCCCTTACGTTAGAGCTAAAGTGACCATCAAGGTTTTGTTGCCTTAGGTTGCACATAAAACTTACAAATGGTTTTGACCTTGCGTTTTCCGTTGAGAAGGGAAACTTCAAACCTTCACCACAAATATAAAATTTCTTAGCCTTAAAGTACATTGAAGAGCAACAAAATCATTTCTTTTTCATGTCTTTGGGTATGACAACGGTGACGAACTTGGGATTTGGCCAACCTTAAGGCAACAAACCTAGTACTCGTCGCCATTGTTCGATCCTAAAGCGATAAACCTAAGAGTTTGCTGCCTTTTGTTAATCCTAAGGTGACAAAAAGAGAAATTCGTCACCTTTGAGTATGTCTAAGGGGACAATCGTCGATAATGACTACAATTTAAGGTGACAATATTAATTCCTTCTTGTCAGCTTTGGAAATCTGGCGATGGAAATTTTGTTTGAACAGTACATAATATAGTATCGCATATATGTAGGTCATGTAAATGGTATGAATTGTCATTGTCATCCCGGACAAACATTTGATGCTAACACATAGATTGCAAAGAATAATTCAATATTTTATTTTTTTCACTTTGTCAACAAATACTACACCTGCGGCATCATTAGTGAAATGTAAATATTTTGTAGAGTGATTGGATATATTACAAGTGTAATTATTAGTAACGGTTAAACCAATCACTAAGATATATAAGTAAAGTTGGAATAACTATTACTTTGTATAATCAGAAATACTAGTGCATTTTTAACAATCATAGGTCAGACAGACAAGTTTTGAGGTTATTTAAAAACAAGCATAAACTTCATTTATTCATCCGATAAAATTATCTTCACTAGATTTGCAAGTCGATTATGATCTTCAAACATTTCTTTACGCCGGGTTATAGGTCTGCTGTCATGTTTCCATTTCTTACATATACATCTTTCTAATAAATTAATAAACTTTGTTCTCGTAAATAAACTAATACTGCTTTTTAATTAACCATAAAGAAACAAGGAAATGCTATTATAGGTTACAATAGTACTTGGATGATTATTTCAATTTTGTCAATTAATACCACACGTGGTATTTAATAATAAATCAAATATATAATACGTAGTCTAATCGAAGGCAAAAGAAAATTTTGTTTTATAATTGAAATTATTGCATTCTAATGATCAAATTAAAAAGGTAAGATATTATTAATGTTATACCGATAATCTTCATAATAAACCGTGATTTTGTCCATATACTGTTATGCACGGTTATGGTGTATTTTAAATACATGCATTGATTGTTTATTGATTTTCTGCAAAAGTTTAAGATTGATGATGATTGGCTTTGATTAATTAATAATATAGATAACTAGTTATTTAGTATGAAAATCTTAAAATAAATGCTTTTGAAACAATGAAAAAAATGTTTGCCAAAAAAAAAATGAGAAGAAAATTCCCGCCGTTTGGGCCCAAAAATGAAATGCGGGGGATTTTTCCGGACCATTGTATTGCAAAAAGAAAAAGAACAAATACTCCAGACTTTTCCCGTTAACGTTGGCCTTTTGGGACCGGGGAATCTCCAAGCAGCGGAGCAGAAAAAAATAATGGAAAAACTTGATTTTGGACATGGAGGTCAAGAAAGGAGGGATCTCCAAAAGAGAAGAACGTGTATAGACAAATGTCCAAGAACCCTTTCCCGGGATGAGGAAGGATTGTTTCGCCAGACAGGGAATAGTGATGAGCAACATCACGTGAGGGAATTCTACTCCAACGAAAGCCAATAATGAGAAATGTGAGGGATTTCAGCAAAATAATTCCTGACCCACATCATATCACGACATCGAAGTACCTCATTACAGCTTGGCACATACGTGGACTGCCATGCCACCACCTGAAAATGCTCGGTTTTCAATTGACATCGTTGGAACCGTCGATGGGAACGTGAACCAAACTAATCACAACACACAGAATCCAGTCTTGACGCGTGATGGGGATTGTCCTTTGAGTGACAATAGGACTTTTGATAAATAATGATCACCACCAAAAATCTAAAAGTCGCGTCACGAGTAAAGGATAAATATCAATAGAAATGAAACTTATCACTTAGGCTTAACGTAGCACCACCCGCTAATTACAAGCGGTTTCAAGATTGGAGAAATTCATCATTTAGGCTTAAAGGAAACGCACCAGTTAAGGAAAAAGAAATGCCGGTTCACCATTAAATAATTTTGGATCCAGGACTGAAAAATGAAATTCACTTGTTTGAAGAAAATTTTACCTATATTCAAACCCATTTGTGTATAAATGAGATTTCGTTACACAAAAGAAAACGACTCTTGAAATTTTATAAACTGAAACGACTCTTGGAGTATTCATGTAATTAGGACTCGAAACTAACATCATAATAAATACCCACAAAAGAAATAGATATAAATGCATTTAACTGAGACCAAATACATGGAACTAATATTAGACAATATAAATTTGTACACTAGCCTTGGAAGCCAAATAGCCACCTTGGAAGATCAATTGACAGCGATGGAAATTGATCAAAATAGCATCTGATTGCTAGTTAGTCGATTATGAGCCTTGTAGTCGACACCAAACATGTAAATTGATATCTTGGTAGTCGATAGGTATCCTATTAGTCAATTGAATCGACAACTTTTGATAGCTTCAACTTTGAACAAATGGAACTGCTGAAATTGGCTTTTGCTTGCAGAAGCACGATTGAGCTAGATCAATCGAAGAAACATGATTTGAGCTTCGTAGGTGTTCCATCAAATTTGATGTTCTCGCATCAAGTCTAGACTCTACTTAACATTTCCTACATATATGTGTTCAAGATAATTTTTTTTCCCTAAACTTGAAGCTCTCCAGAGAATGAATTAACCAAAAAAGCCACACTTGTTTTTTATTTTAATTCTCTCTCTCTCTCTCTCTCTCTCTCTCTCTCTCTCTCTCTCTCTCTCTCTCTCTCATCTGCAGCGCGTGAAATACAACCGAGTTGAACTGTAACTTAAAAGTTTAAATTTGTTGTCCGGATTTTGCTTTCTTGTTAATCAACGGTCTGTCTTAAAATAATGCAAGGATACTTCCTCAAGCAAGGTCCAATCTCCTTCAAACCCTAGCCCTTAGAAGTAAGTACTAACTTTCGAAAGCTATTTCCCACCTAGGCAATTTCCCTTTTTCCCATTATAATTAACATGTTGTTTTCACTCCCTGCTTTTTAGGATTTCAAGCTATATTTGACCAAATTTCTTGGGGGTTCATTTCAAAACAATAATGCAAGTGAGGCTGCTAGCAACGTTTGCTGTCTGCTAGCAACGTTTGCTGTCAATATTGGTGATGTGTGAGAATCCGTGATCCGCAAGTCAACATTTGTCCAGCTCCGGTACTTTAACGCAAAAGAAAACTTCAGCTTGTGCCACACTGAAGGGACAATTATGTCGTATTTGATCAGTTGTTTCAGACACGTTCTCTTTTTATTTTTCTTTTTGTCTTAGTTTTGACACTTCCTTCCAGAGAGGACCCGCGTCATTTGCCGCATGGTTGGAACATGAATGTTTCTGACGACGAACATCAATCAATGGCTCATTTTGAGCTCTCTCAATCAAACTCTGAAAATCTGATAAAAAAAAAAAAATCTAACTAAAAGGATTCTTCGATGGGGACTTATCCAAGTCAGCCTTGTTTCCTTTTATTCTACTTCTTTATGCTAAGATCCAATTTAATTGGCTTTCTGGGGACCCAAAGTCAAAAAATTGGAAAAAAAAAAAAAAAGATCTCAGATTCGTCTTCTCATCAATGGCTTTCTAGCACTCAAAGGCTACGCGAGGATGACAGCGTTTCAAGAAGCCAAAAGGAAAGTTGATAGAGTACACATAGGGTATAGGAATTTATTGGGTTGCTCTATATTGCCTCGCACAGTATTGTGGGTGATACACTTTGAATCCAGGAGAAAATTTACCATTACAAGAGAAGTATAATGGCAGATCTGTAGAAGTGAAAGCGTGCCTCCAGAGGTATTTATCATCTGGATACTTATCATAAGTGAAGTCTAGAAGCTAGTTTGAGGCTAGGTACAAACTAAAAGAAAAGACAGTCGAAAGCCATAGTCTTCTCGAGTCGAAAGAAAATATTCTAGGAAAAAAATAAAGGGAGAAAACGGGACGAATGCTGCTTTGGAGGCTTACAAAGAATTGTGATGGTATCCTCAAAATTCGACCCAATTTGGGAATGCACCATTAGCAGAGTTAGACTTTGGGTGAATGCCTTGGAGTTCACCCTCCTTTGAGAATTGGTGGACTTTGTACCGAGATATTCTATTTGCTGCTAGCAAGCTATTCTCTCTATGGTGACCAGAGTTCACCCTCTTTAGCTTCGTAATCCCTGTACTACTCGGGGTGATGACCAACCTTATACTTCCGGTAAGTACATCCATTCGCCTTCCTTAGGCTCCTTTCCCATGAAATTTTGGTTTACTGAATGGGCATATATGCAGCCATGCCTTTGCATCATGCCGAGTCTTCTTGCTTTAAGTCCAATTAGAGTAGGAGGACTAGTACTCCTCGGAACGATGGTACTACCCCTTCTTTTGATGTCCTGTCCTCGCCCACGGATTCCAGTGATTTGGAGAAGTGAAGGAGATTGTCCAATATCCTATCTTATGGATATTCACGTATAATTTCCAATCCACTTCTGATGTGAGAATTAATTATTTGTTGTCAAGCTTAGATCCTCTAATAAACTCTATATCATGTCTTATTTTTCAGCACATACATGGGGACTTATCCCTTTCCATCAACTCCGCTCTTGAGGTTTATTAGGACAACTGCGTCAAGCTTGCTTTTGCTAAGGCACTCGAAGTTGAGTATCTACACAAAGAGTTAGAGAAGGTAGATCTTCATGATGGGTTTTTTTTTTTTTTGATGGGTTTATTTAAGCTTGTCTGCCCATATTGGGCCAAAACCCGGCCCGTAACATCGGTATTTTAATCTGTGAAAGATAAGGTACATTCGACTTCATAAGAACTTCAGTACCCATGAAGACAATCCCTTGGTTAGCCGTAATGGTTTCGGGAATGCCAAAACGATATATGATGTACTCTTTGATGAACTCCCTTACAGTCTTCTGGGTTATGTTTTTGTGTGACACTGCTTCCACCCACTTATTAAAGTAATTAGCGGCCAGAAGTATGTAAGAATGTTTCTTGCTTAATAGTGGGTATATCTTCCCAATGATATCTATCCCCATCCCCTTAAAAGTTATGGCTTCACTATCGGTTTCAATAAGGTAGCCGAGACATGCTAGATCGGGCCATGTATTTGGCAATGCCTACATCCTTTCGCATAGTCTATACAATCTTAGGTCACTATGGGCTAGAAATATCCATGATGTCTCAATAGTGATTTCATTTTAATGCCTGATAAGCTCCACAAATCCCTCCGTGGACTTCGATCATTGCCAACATCACCTCCCTTCTATCCAAACATGTTGACAATACTCCCTCTATGGCATGCTGATATAGCTTTTTCTATAAGGGTATATATTTTAGTGCTTGCTTTCTCATCTTGTTGTCTCGAGATTGGGGATTCTTCAAATACTCTATTATCGGTATCTTCTAGTCTTGACCATCTCCTATCACACTGGCTTCAGCAACTATAGTAGTTGAGACATAAGTGAACGTTTTTGTCTCAGTTATTAAAGTGTAGGCCAACCTCTTTGTGATATGGTAACTAGATGCCATTTGAGCGAGCTCGTTGGCTTCCGCATTCTGATATCGCTATGTGTATCAGTTCCAAGTCTGAGAATTTAGCGAACAATTCTTTTGCTTTGTGGTAATGCCTGACGATATTTTCATTAAGACACCGGTAGTCTCCTCTCAATTGTTTTATTATCAATTGTGAATCACCCATCACTTTGACTGATTGTACACTCATGTCAGCCAACAAATAGAGGCCGATAATAAGCACTTCATATTCAGCTTGATTGTTGGAATATTTAATATCCAACCTGAATTGGGACTTCGTTTTATATCCCCTTAGAGACACAATCAAGAAACATACTCTTGAAGTAGCCGACGTGGAGGAATCATCAAAGTATAATAACCATGGAACCAACTATGCATAGCTTTCATTTATGAGGTCTTCAACTTGAACAAACGGATACTCTACGAGAAAAATAAGCTACTACTTGTCTCTTTACTGCTTTTATCGGTACATACACTAAATCCAACTCGAATAATGCAAAGGACCATTTTGCCACTTGGCATTTTACTATAGGCCTTGTGAACACATATTTAATGATATCGGTTTTACATGTTATATGAACGACACCTAGCAACTTATAATCCGCAATTTCGTACACGCAAAGTATAGTGACAAATTGATATTTTCAACAGCAGTATATCCCTATTGAGCATCATTCAGCGTCCTACTGAGGTTGTATACCGCTTGCTCTTTGCCTTCGTCATTCTCTTGTGCCAGCATGCTATCGATTGTCGTATTGATGGCCGACACGTAGAGTTTTAGAGGCCTCCCTACTTTTGGCGGCACCAACACTAGAGGACTAGTCAAGTATGCTTTTATCCTCTCAAAGGCACGCTAGCGCTCCTCTCGCCAAACAAATTCATCCTGATTTTTTAGTTTCAACAAAGGAGAAAACACCTCTATTTTGCCAGATAGCTTATTTTTCCAATTATCATTTGTAATTGTTTCTTGCTAGTTGGAGGAGATAATTCTAATAAAAGAGCAAATCAACCTCTATGTTTCTATTATTGACCAAAAATCCTAGAAAATTCTCAACTCTTATCCTAAATGCACATTTAAAAGGATTGAATGGCCATCCATCAAGGACATCATTTCGTTCTCAGCTATAAAATCGACCAGTATGTCAGCAACTAGCAGTTGATATTCATCTTTTGGAGTCGTGGCATTCAAATTTATAAATTCTATGCAAACTCGCAACTCCCCGTTCTTCTTCTTGATTGGGACAATGTTGGAGAGCCATTCAACACACCAAGTGATCTCGATGAAACCAAGCTTTAACAACCTTTTTGTTTCCTCTTTTATTTTTGCGTTTACTTTGGGAGCAAACCTCCTTAGAGATTGTTTATGGGGCCTCCGACCTTATTTTATTAGGAGACAATGTTCAATCATGTCTCTATAGGTGTCACGCCCCAACCCTCGGGCATATGGCATCTCTCAATCTCTTCGGTCATGGAATTGCAACGTCCCAGGATGTGTCGCCGACCCATTCAATTTATCTTTTGATTATATGCAAGTGGAAGTAGAACAAATATCTCTCAACCATTAACAAACAATAGGGATAATAAAAGGCATACATCATAACACCATTTTATATACGTGCATCTACCGTCAACCATAATCTTTCCTTACAACAAAAGCTTAGCCATTTACACGTTCGCGTAGCGGATTCCTTCATACTTGTCCAAGAATCAAGATATGGTTTAACCTAGAACCTCTATTCTATGAGGGTGACCACACCAAGTGGTATCCCCTATGTGTCCAGTACGCGTCCACCTCAAATTACTTTGGCTTGAGCTCGAATAGCCATGATTAGGGCCTAAAAAATGTTAAACAACGAGGAATGAGATAAACTCGGCGAGTAGACTCCCTAAACCTCGCGTAGGAGGGTTCTTCGCCTTGGAGACGCCTTAAACGTGCAACTTATCTGTTGGGAATGACTGATCCCCGAAAAACCGGATTCGACACCGAATCGAACCCCTAAATTCAAGCGGAAGACAAGCCCAGGAATTCAACACGCATCACCGATCCTAAAGCACACCACGGATATCGAGCGTACCTTTTAGTCACAGATTAAACACCGACGCCAATAGAGGGAGAGAATCCGGTCCTGTTCGATCGGGGGAGGCAAAAATCCTTCAAGCGCTTCACTGTTTGCTTTGAGGAACAACGTAAGGGAGGGAGAGCGTTGAGAGAGAAAAATACGTACGTTATTTTCCAACGGTAGATTTTCTCTCTCTCTCTCCTCCCTTTTATACCTCTTCCTTTCCACGGGCCGTATTCCCGTGGGCCGGGCTTTCTGGGCCCAACTTGGGCGGACAGGGCCTTAAGCCCAATACCAATAAAAGCCTTCATCTCCCACTCGCACAAGGTGGGCCGAACAGGATTCTCTTTACCTCTCTTCAACGTTCATACTGGTGAATAATCCGTGCGACCAGCATACTTTGAGAGCTCGTTGCTATACATCTGTTAGGAATATATAGCAGCTCATAATGGGCGTCACACTCCGAGTAGATTTAGTATGCAGTACCCTAGATCGATCAATCACATTTATATCTCTCTTTTGATCTCTTTTTAAAACAATGATATATATTGTATTCACAATTATAATCATCACAAAGACAGTCATAATTGGTCGACCAGTGAATACAAAACCACAATGTGATTCTCCTAAATCGATCTTCCTCTTTCCTTCAAACTCTCAATTTCAGTCCAGCTTGCTTTTCTAGGAATGCCCCATTAGATCGAATCAAACTCATGACCATTGGCAACACCCTAAGATAGCAAACACTAAATAGAAATCTTGAGAATAAGTAAGAGTCCTGAGGGGACTAAGAATTGAGGAACTCATTTCCTCAAGAGTCTTCACACGACATAAAAGTTGAGATCAAACTTTTGCCACTCTTTTTGGTCGTCTCATGCATACGTAGTATGAAATACGTATTACGGTATTAACTCCTTTCCCATGGAGCGTATGTCTACATCTTTCAATACCGTACAGATGATAGTTCAGACATACCCAATGTCTAACTTGAGTTCACGTATCTACTCATTCACAAAATTCATCAGAACTCACATCTGGCATCTTAGACAGATAAAGTAAAATATGTGGGGTATTTTACTTTCGGACATCATAAGTATTATGTCCTCATCTTAACACTTAGTTAAGGCGACATGTGTATTTTAAGCCCGAGCTCTCGATTATCACCTAGATAATAAGCTTAAATACAGTCTCATCTCTATTTATCACACAGTAAATAGAGGCGATTACCCGTGTGAGTGGGCTAATCTCTTATCTGTCTGACATACTTCCTCAACTTAAAATAATGCACTGAGCATTAGGATGCATAAAGATCACACAAAGATTCATAGGCATTAATCAATGAAAAACGAAATTTCATAAATGTGAACAACTCAGGGAAATTACAATCCAGTACATCAGACTCTACGCAATCCTAGAGATTTTACATGACCACAAAACACATCTCTAGGTATTGGCTTTGTCATTGGATCTACTACCATTCTATGCGTAGATATGTACTGCAAGTTCACATCCTTTCGTGCAACCATATCTTTTACAAAGTTATACTTGGTATCTATATGTTTGGTCTTGCCATGATACTTTGGATCTTTGGTGTACGCTATAGCTGCTTGGCTATCACAATTAACTAACAATGGATTTGCAGCTTTCTCAATAACACCTAAATGATTCAAAAATCTCTTAAGCCAAACTCCTTCTTGTACTGCTGCTGATAATGCCACGAATTCAGCTTCCATCGTAGACAAGGCTATGCATGTTTGCTTCTTACTGCTCCATGATATGGCGCCATTGTTCAGTAAGAAAGCAAAACCTGAGGTAGATTTTCTTTCATCTAAATCTCCTCCCCAATCAGCATCTGAGTAGCCTTCAAGTCGCAGATCTTTTCCTTGATAATTCAACTTGAAATCAGCAGTTCCCTTCAGATACCTCAGTATTCTCTTCACGGCTTTCCAGTGTGCTGGACCCGGGTTGGATTGGTATCTACTCACCATTCCAACCGCAAAACATATGTCGGGTCTTGTACACATCATAGCATACATCAAGCTTCCAACAGCACTAGCATAAGGAACATGTTTCATCTGTTCCTTCTCTTGTGGAGTCCCTGGACACAGTCTATGGCTCAATCCTTCACCTTTTGCAATAGGAGTGTCTATGGGTTTACAGTCTTGCATACGAAATCGTTCAAGAACCTTATTTATATAGGTTTCTTGCGAAAGAGACAACGATCTCTTCGAACGATCTCTCGAAATCTTAACTCCAAGAATGTATGCAGCCTCACCCATATCCTTCATCTCAAAGTTAGAAGACAACCATCTCTTGACAGTATTAACCAACTCCATATTGCTTCCGGCAATCAGTATATCATCAACATATAATGATATGATCACAAATTGATCCTTGGATCTTTTGATATAGACACAATGATCCTCATCAATCATTGTAAAATCATATGCCACTATGGCATTATGAAAACGTATATACCATTGTCTTGATGACTGCTTAAGGCCATATATCGACCTCAAAAGTCGACATACCTTTTCTTCTTGGCCTTTCACTATGAAACCATCAGGTTGTTCCATATATATTTCTTCCTCTAATTCTCCATTGAGGAAAGCAGTCTTTACATCCATTTGATGTAACTCAAGATCCAGACTAGCTACTATTGCCAGAATAATGCGAATCGAGGTAAATCTCACTACAGGAGAAAACGTATCTTCATAATCAATTCCTTCATGTTGATTATACCCCTTCGCCACAAGGCGAGCCTTATGCCTTTCTATCGAGCCATCAGCCTTTCGCTTTATTTTGAGAACCCATTTGTTCCCAATAGCTCTGCGTCCCTTTGGAAGATCAACCAGTTCCCAGACTTGGTTTGATTCCATTGACTCCATTTCCTCTTCCATTGCACGAATCCATTTTTCTTTACTAGGGCACTTCAGAGCCTCATTGATATTTCTTGGCTCATCCTCATCTTGTGGAGCAACCATAAAAGTTTCCCCTTCAATGTCAAAACGTCGACGGGGAATACTTTGGCGACTTGTTCGCCTTACGGGAGATTGTACACTTTGCACATCATTCCCTATTACGCTCCCACTTGGATGAACTCCACCAATATCATTATCTTGATCCAAAGTCTCAAATAGGGAGTGATCTACCCCTATTTCGCCCTTCTTAGGAAACTCATCCTCTAAGAATGTGACATCTCGTGATTCATATTCAGTTACACTCCCACTTTCCTGCTCACCAATGAACACATACCCTTTTGAGTGTTCTGAGTATCTTATGAAAATACTCTTCTTTCCTCTGGGACCTAATTTCCCAAATTTGTGAGAGGACTCATGTGTGTAGGCAGCACAACCCCGTGGCTTAAGAAAACTTAAGTCCGGTTTTCTACCTGTCCATAACTCATATGGAGTGGAAGTAACTGATTTGGAAGGCACCCGGTTAAGTATATAGGCAGCAGTTAACAATGCATCACTCCAAAAGGTGATAGGTAAGTTAGCATGCGCCATCATAGACCTAACCATTTCCAGTAGGGTTCTGTTTCTTCTCTCTGCAACACCATTTTGTTGAGGAGTATATGGAATAGATAACTGTCTTTCTATTCCTTTTTCATCACATAATTTTCTGAACTCATCAGATAAATATTCTCGACCTCGATCGGATCTCAATGCTTTTATTTTCCTGTCTAATTGATTTTCCACCAGGTTCATGAACCTTTTGAAACAACTTATCGCTTCAGATTTATGAGAAATCAAATAGACATATCCGAATCGAGTATAATCATCAATAAAGGTGATGAAATAAACAGCCCCATGCCTTCCTCTCACATTCATTGGACCACAGACATCAGAATGGATTAAATGCAAAGGAAATTCAGCTCTTTTCCCTTTTTCAAATGGTTTCCGTGTTGTTTTTCCTTCTAGGCAATGCTTACATATGGGCAAATCGACTTTTTCAATGTTACCCAACAAGCCCTCTTTGGCTAGTCTATTCATACGTTGTTGGCCAATGTGACCAAGCCTAGCATGCCACACATTCACATCATTATCATAAGTATTAGAAGATGTGATAAAGGAATAACAAACATTTGCATTAATATACTCAATATCCAATACAATAAAACCATCCAGAAAATAGCCACAACCATAGTAATTTGTCTCCAAAAACAAATTCACACCTCTACTACAGAAGTTCACAGCAAAACCTAATTTAACCAACATCAATACAGACACTAAATTCCGACGAATCTCCAGAGCATACAATACATCATGAAGAAACAAGGTGCGTCCACCACGCATATTCAGTTGGCATGTGCCAATTCCTTTCACTTCAGCTCTGGAGTTGTTTCCCACATAGATCCACTTAGTTCCAGTTGGTACTCATTGGAATTCCACGAAGGATCCTCTATCCTTCGCTACATGGTCCGTCGCTCATGAATCCACAGTCCACAAAGGATTAGACTCAGTTAGAAACACAGAACTTGACACATAAGCAAAGTTCTGAAAAGTACAAGGGGTGCATACCTTCTTTGGCTCACGACAGTCGCGAGCATAGTGACCCTTCTTGTCACAGTTGTAGCATTTCACCCTTGCTAACTTCTTCATGTGAGGACGCTTTCCTCTATTATGTTGGTTAAACTTGGGTTTCTTCCCTGAAGAACCAGCTTCTTCCTTGCCTTTCCCCTTATCAAACCAGCTAGGGCGCTTGCGCTTGGAGCTCGAAGCTCCATTTGAGCTAGAACTAGCATGATAAAGTTCAGCATCCGGCTTAGCCGCCAACAGGCGGTCCTCTTCCAGCTCAAGATGACGCATTGCATCCTCAAAGGTTTTGATGTTTTCATTGTGAGTCAGGTGCACCTTCATATGCTCCCAACTCTGAGGCAAGGAACGAATCACCGCTTGCACTTGCTGCTCATCTGTGAGGACATGGCCAGCGTCTCTCAGCTCAGTTATCATGTTTGACATCTTTCTAAGATGTTGCTTCATGGTCTGACCATAAGGCTTCTTATAGGAGTCAAACCTGATAGTGAGCTGCCTCAGTCTAGTCACCGAAGTATGACCAAATCTAGCTGTCAATGCCTCCCACATTTCCTTGGCATTGTCAAAACGCCGAAACTCTCGCATGACGTCATTTTCCATGCTGCTCAGCAACGTGATGCGAGCTAGAGAGTTCATTCTTTTCCACGCAGAAAAAGCTTCTTTGTCTCTTTTGTGCTGTGCAGTGGTTCCCTCTTCAGGTTCTACCATGGTCATGACAAGAGCCTCAAGTGCTTCTTGCTCTTCCAGCACATACTGGATTTTCATTTGCCAAATTTCATAGTTGTCACCATTGAGCTTTTCACCTTTGTTCAGCTCGGCAACTATGCTCTTTGTGGCTAAAGCCATTGATCTGAACAAATCAGACAAATATGCACGAATTATTAATGCCTATCATTTATGCATCCCTATTTGCATAGACCCATCATATTAATAAATAATTTTAAGTAAGGTTTTAGAATCAAAAGGTCACTATGTTTCCAATCATCCTCCAAAATCCTAACTTAAAACTATCATCAATATAATTGTCTTATGCAAAATCAATTCTATGAAGCTACATAAACTTCTAAAACTACCCACAGCTACTTACCCATAGCAACCAGCAATTACAGAAAGCAATAGATAATAGATATCAAATAACACAACAATGCTTTCATCTTATAATACAATCAATACATTGGTTGCTACATCAACAACTATCAGGTAGTCAAACAGTACATAATATGTCCACAAAGCACACTTAACATACATCAGCCAATACAACTAACACATAGTCAGCACACGAACTGGGAAAGATCCTCTTTTCTTCAATTTCTTGATCTTTTCCCTTGTCATAATACAATAATATTCATTTACAAAATTCATCACAATTTTCTTATAGGAAGCAGCTCCGTTGACATCCCATATGCGATTCAACACATCTTGCCATTCAGGTGGAAGAGTGGTTATGAAAAATCGCACCATCTCTGACTGTGACATAGGACGACCATTCCATATAACCTGTTGAATTTTCCCGTTGACTTCAAGGACGTGATCAATTAAGTCACCACTCTCCCATCGATGATCAGTCAGCTCAGCTATCAACTTAGACAGCCTTTCCTTTTGTTCATCGGTCACTGCGCGAATAGGTGTGCGCAACCTCAGGGGAGGCATTGTTCCTGCAACAAATGCAGAACAAATAAAGGATTACATATAATCCATATAGACTTAATTGAAAAAGAAACACATTCTTTTCCTCTTTTTTTTTTTTTTTTTTTTTTTTTTTTTTTTCGGGTCAACGGTCAAAGTCAACGGTCAACGGTCAACGGTCGTCGGACCGGTCGGGGCGGTCGGGCCGGTCGGACCGGACGAACCGGTCGGACCGTTCGGGCGGACCGGCCGCACGTGCCGCGCGCGTGCGCGGGCTGACGTCACGCAGACGTCAGCGGCACGTGCGACGCGCATGCCATCGCCAGCGGTCGGGTCGGGTCGGGTCGCGGGTCGGGTCGCTGCCCGGCCAACCGACGTCATCGCTGACGTCATCAATGACGTCACCCCAGCGGTTACTGACAGTTGGGTGACGTCATGCTGACGTCAACACGCGTCGGTCCGCGGACCGGCGCGTGCCGGTTCGTCGGCCGGCGGCGAGCACGAGCCGATTCGTCGACCGGCGCGTGTGCCGCACGCGCCTGGCGATCGAACGCTTCCAGGCGCGTCGCGCCCACGCGCAGCGCCTTCCGGCCGCGCGTGTGGGCGCGTGCGGAGGCGCCCGGCGGCGGTCGGCACATCGCCGGACTCGTCTCGACGTCGCGCTTCTTCCTATGCAATCAGAAAACAGTTTCGACATACAAAAACTCAGGAAAATGGCCTAAGAAGTCTCGGGTGTCGGGATTGCTAGCCCAATCCGTACGGCCGAAGTTCCTTTTGCGAAAAATTAATCAAAAACATATCAAATTGATCGGGAAAACGTGAACTAGGGCTCTGATACCAATGTTGGGAATGACTGATCCCCGAAAAACCGGATTCGACACCGAATCGAACCCCTAAATTCAAGCGGAAGACAAGCCCAGGAATTCAACACGCATCACCGATCCTAAAGCACACCACGGATATCGAGCGTACCTTTTAGCCACAGATTAAACACCGACGCCAATAGAGGGAGAGAATCCGGTCCTGTTCGATCGGGGGAGGCAAAAATCCTTCAAGCGCTTCACTGTTTGCTTTGAGGAACAACGTAAGGGAGGGAGAGCGTTGAGAGAGAAAAATACGTACGTTATTTTCCAACGGTAGATTTTCTCTCTCTCTCTCCTCCCTTTTATACCTCGTCCTTTCCACGGGCCGTATTCCCGTGGGCCGGGCTTTCTGGGCCCAACTTGGGCGGACAGGGCCTTAAGCCCAATACCAATAAAAGCCTTCATTATCTATCAATGACAGATAAATAGCAAAGCATTTGCTTTGCATTATCTATTAACAAGAATTAGGCCACTCAACATGCGACACTCTATCATGTGTCCAATTATAGTATAACAATCACTACGTGAGTGCACCATTCCGTTAAGCATACGGCGTTCACAATTTAATAATCCAAGCATGAATAACAATAATTCCGTGCACCATGCAGCATCTTAAATCTCTTGAGTCCTAGTTAAAGGCGTACAAATCCACAACCTCATCTACGCCTTTTTGACTCAAACATTGACCTGCAGGACTTCCTCATGTCTTTCAACATATAATCAGGGTCGATCAAAGCATACATGTGCCGCATAAGTCACTTAAATGACATTTAACTCATGCACTTTTCTCATGTAACTCATATCCATGCTACACATGTGCAGACTATGGCATCATTCTCATCATATGCATTCAGCATTCATGGACTTTTTACACATGTTGACATCTCAAGGACATCATGGCATCCCATACTACCATGCTATCCTTGAGACTGTGCGGCGTAATATAGTATAGTCATGCACCCATGCATGCAATAATCCGAACCTACTCATATATCAATCTCAGATCACAAGTGTGCCAACTATAGCATCACTTCTTTAAATATGCATTCATGCACTCGTGCACTTTTCACACAACAATATCCAGATTATTACGGTCACTCAGGACCTAAGGCCAACCCGAAGGTTCGCAGTCATCTGGCATAACTAGGCATCATTTCGCCCCATCGAGCACGGCAACATCCCTCGTAAACACATCAAGATAGCATTCTGACCATTGTTTAGAAATCCATCTGCGAATGGCATCCTGTTGACCCGGGGGCATCCAAACTTAATTAGGCACCATTCCGCATAAACGCATCAGGACTGGTTCACTACCTCGCGTAAACACATCATAGTTTTAGCTTATCACACGAGCATACCATCACTCAAGTCCATTGTTTTCTTTCTCATTAGCCAAGTATGAATGCCTCAATGGCGTGCCAGGTGGAGTGTGTCTCATGATCTATCGAAACTATATCAATAAAATATGTCGAGCACAAAACAAGAGTCCGTGGTTTGACATGATACATTGAGCACCGGCCTAAGTCCAATTCGAATTGAAAATAATACACCTAGAAATCACACTGAGACCAAGAAAGAACCAATCTGTCGTGACATGATCACCGGCCAAGTACCAAACTTAGCTCGGGAATGATACGTCGCAATATTGCACTAAGGCCAAGAAGGACTAAACACATATCACATTAAAAACCACAAACATAATACACACTTATCAAAATCAAGATAAGTTTTCGCATCCAACAATAACTTATAATTATAGCTTATCGTATCTAATGATAGCCTATCACGATAACTTATTACATATAACGATAGCCTATCGTGATAGCTTATCACATGTAACCATCACTTATCGCGATAGCTTATCACATCTAGCCATCACTTATCGCGATAACTTATCACATCCACTTACACCTATCGTGATAGCTTATCACCACTACTTATCACTTTAATCCACGTATCACATAATCTAATCACCATTAACCATGAACCAATCCTAACTCTACTCCTTAGCGCAATTACCGCCCTAATCAAGGATTAGGAAGCTACTCATTTCCAAAACTAGGCCATGGCAAGCAGTGGCAAGGCTCACAACATGGTAGAGGTTCTCGATGAGGCTCCACAAGGCGCAATGGTGGCTGATCGACGGTCGGTAGCACATGGCAAGGCTAGAACAACCAAGGAATAGTAGCACATAGCTTGAGGGAGGTCCAGCAATGGCTTGGGACTTGCGGCCAACATGTGGGAATGACGGTACGACGAGATCTCGCGACAAGGGTAGCCCGGTGAGCTGAACGGTGGACGGTGGCTCATGGCCACCACAACCAAGGGGGAAAAGAGAGAAATGGGTATGAGATGAGGGAGAGTGATGGGGGAAATTCATCCAAATGAGGGGTAGAGAGAGAAAGTGAGACAAATGATGGAAAAAGAGGAAAACTTGAGGAAGAAGTTGGCCATTTAATGCCTCTTGACTTATTGTCCTAACTTAGGAAGCAAGAACACATCTTGGCCCTCCATTCCAACTTGGGGAGCAAGAATAAATCTTATCCCTCCATCTTGCCACAAAAGTCAAAGCCTTCTAGAAGTTAGGTTACTATTTTCGCACACTATTCACGTAAGTTACTATTCACGCACATGGGCCAAGTCCAAGATGGCCCAATTGTCTTAATGGACTTGTTCTTAGGCCTTGACAAACTTGGGCTTGGGCTTAATTAATCCAATTTGGGCCTAAACAAGCTTAATGGGCCTTGAAGGGCAAAACTATAATTTCTATCTATTTGGGCCCTTATGAGCACCAAGCTCATCATTACCCATCCAAAAAGTCCAA
Organism: Eucalyptus camaldulensis; assembly: GCA_019915185.1. NCBI lineage: Eukaryota > Viridiplantae > Streptophyta > Magnoliopsida > Myrtales > Myrtaceae > Eucalyptus > Eucalyptus camaldulensis. The sequence continues at coordinate 31,976,820 of JAHSVA010000003.1, read as the reverse complement.
TCATATTTCTAAAGGTGGCATGGCTATGACCTTGAGGTGGCAAACATATGTTGCAAGGTGGCACACCTAGTTTCATGATGTGGAAATCTAATGACTTAGTATCATCATTTAAGGCATTGTTTGTCTCCATTTCATTGGGTCACATGAGCATTTATCTCATTATTAATGGGACAGCTCATTATGGATAGATGATACTCTAAAGGATAAGGTGGCATCAAGATTATAGGATAGCTATAATTAGCTCCCATGTGTCCTATTTTTATTAGGACATTTGGCTTGGATACTTTATTTAATTCCCCAGGTGGATCTTTGGTAATCATGACCATATCTAGAAAAATCTAGGTGGAATGATGAGTCACCCTCCTTCATGAAGAAGTTAGGCTGTTATAGAGAGTTCCATTTTGTCTATTTCTTGGCAACATGGTAATCATAAAGAAATAGGACATTGAAAATGCAACCGGGACCGAGCAAGGGCTTTTTATGTACATCCCCCAATGACCATTTCAACACACCCGAGGTTCGTGGCTAAGCCTCCCTTGGAGTAGTTGTCATAGACCAAGTTGTCTTTCTTGGCTAAATTGGTGGCCTAAACACAGGCTCAACGATTGGCCCTTAGATTGACTGTGGTCGGTTGGATCAAATCCTGGATTAGCCATAGGCTTCGTCCAACCTGACTTCTTATTGACATGTGACTGTTTGAGACTGGTCATATTTATGCCTGAAACATGCTCGTATCGAGTTGAATCACGGTCATCCATGACTAGCGCATGACTAAGCAGAATCACTAACGATCGACGCATGATTGTTTGGACTAATCCATGATCGTCGACTAATTTGTGGTGGTCGTAACCATTTCTCGATCAACCCCGACAGTCAGGTAGTCATTCATCTACCGAATTGCTTGGGCCCATGATCGTGGTCATAGGATTGGCCCACGACCATTCCTTTGATCAATCCATAATTAGCATATGGTCAAATCTTGGAACAATCCATGGCTTATCCTTGCCACTAGCACACCGGATTTACAACCATTTCTCATAGGTTTAAACCGGGAAGTAACAACTCTCCCCCTAAAAAAAATTTCGTCCTCGAAATTTCAAGACATACTTGATTCATGAAATAGATACGGGTATTTGTGTTTCATGGCCTCCTCACTTTCCCATGTTGCTTCTTCCATGCCATGGTGTTGCCATATAACCTTTACTAAGGGAATGGCATATTTTCAATCCACAATCCGCATCAGCTCTTCAACATACATGGAACACATTATATAATTGAGCAAGATTTGGTGGTAGTGCCAACCGATAAGCTACATTCTCAATTCTTTCTAGAATTTCAAATGGTCCTATGTACCTAGGGCTCAACTTCCCTTTTTCTCCAAAGTGAGATACACCCTTTTGGGATGATACTTTAAGGAAAATATGGTCACCACTCAGAATTCTAAAGGCCTTTGTTGTCCCCCCCGCCCATTTACTTAAAGGTCAAGCTACGGGTTATTTCACAACATCCTAGGCTTTGTTGCAGTCCCGAATTTATTTGCCTCTCATTTGTGTGCATAAGGAAAATGTCAACATACAAGGATCGGCCCTCAGGCCTATCGCTGAGCTTGTCGCGACCAATTCTCTTATTTTCGGTATTTGGTCTTTCAGTCGATTCAAGGCCAATCCTAAAGCTATCCATGACCTAACACTAAACCAAGGCACTTATGAACCTTACAATAAGTGACGAAATAGCTAGGTCTATCCCGAGACTCATTCCAATTGGCACCCGAGCTATCCATATGGTTCATAGTCGGTGCATTACAAATCCATACTCAAACATCATCAATTCAAGATTTTTTCCAATTACTAAGAATTAAATAGGGAATGATGCATTTTTGGTTGGAAGACAATCGCATTTGATCAAGTCAGATCATCCGTGTATTGGTGCATAGCTGGGCGAAATCACCCGCGGTTGAGCACTATGACCAATCGGATTGACCCATGACCATCCGCCGATCCAAAATCATCCCGTTATCAATTCTCGTTATCGGTATGGTTGGTGGACAATTCACGGCCGACACCTCAACCAGTTCTTGGCCGGTCAGTTAGTTGGACTATGACCGATCCTCGATTCCTTACTAATCGAACCGATTGATCCCATGGCTAATGGCCTATAGTTGATCCATTCAGGACCTTATGGCTAATTATGTTACATTTGTTGTGGGTTTGCATAACTATTTTGCCTATTTTGGGCCTTTTTGAGTCTATTCTTGATCACCTATATTGTTTCTGCTATAAGCTGTACTAATTATGGACTAGTGATTCTCTTTTCCTCGACCTCATCCCAACCAACTAAAGTTCTTCAAGCTCGACCATACAATGCCTCAAATGAAGCCATATCAATGCTCTGCTAGTAATTGTTATTATAAGCAAATTCGATAAGATGTAAATGCACATCCCGACTTCCTTGAAAGTCAATTGTGCAAGCTCTCAACATATCTTCTAGGGCTTGGATGGTCTTTTATGTATGACCATCAGTTTGTGGATGCTAAGCCATACTATATCGAAGCTTGGTTCCTAGTGTGGTTTGAAGACTTTGCCAGAAAGTAGTAGTGAACTTAGGGTCTGAATTAGATGTGATTGTTATAGGAACTCCATGCAATCGGACAATCTATTGTACATATAAGTTTGCATATTCTTTGAGTGAGCAATCCTTTTGTATTGCCAGGATATGGGTTGATTTCATCAACTTGTCAATTATTACCCAAATAGAATCATTTCCTCTTTGGCTTTTTGGCAGTGCAAGAATAAATTCTATAGTACTGTGTTCCCATTTCCATTGTGGAATTTCTAATGGTTGCAATAATCCACTAGGCTTGCAATACTGCACTTTTTATTTGCTGGCATGTTAAACATTTGGTGATGGGCCGGTGGGTCTAGGCAACTGCAGTGGGCGACGGAGATGGCTCAGGCAGAGCTGGACGATGACAGACGGTGGTTGGATGACGGTATGGATGACGGAGACGGCTCAAAACGATGGCTGGACTCGCGGGGACGTGCGGACCCGCGAGCGAGGAAGTGAGACAGCGTGACAGCTCCCGGTGGCAACAATGGTGCTCGGACAGCTTCGAGCAGCGGTCGACGGTGGCTGCTGGCTCTTGGCTGGCTTCCTCTAATTTTTTGAGCTCTCAAATGGCACAACAATGGATAAAGTGAAGTCAAGGAAGAAGAAGAAGCCAGCTGCTGCAAGAGGGGGGCCACAAGCCTTCACAAATATTCTAAACACTCAAATGGTTGCCCCACCATGCTCAACCATCATCCTCAGCCATTTGCTGCACCAAGGCTTCCTCAAGAAGTCTCTTAAATACCTAGCTACGAATTTTGAACATTTAGTTTTCAATTTCATTTAATTCCTCACCAAATTAATCCAATTGGTGTCCGAAAAATTCAGCCAATGTGCCTACATCACATTTCACATTTTTCCTTGCAAATTAGTCCAATTTAAATGCCAAAAGTGCAACAAAAAATAGCCCTCTAATTTTCCCGGTCAAAAAACGCCTAAATTTGATTTTTGCCAAAATCTCGGATTTGCAGAAAAATTTTAGGAGGATGAGTTGATGTTCTCAAAATGAATCGTGACATAAAAGAACTTTTAATTTCTGAAATCTACTTCAAATTCACAATTAATTTTAACCATATGTGATTTTAGCATGGCATAAGCTACCGGGGTAGCTTTTAGGAATTTTTAGTGCAATTGACTCATGGTTGATTATTTTCAAGCCACATTGTACATTTTGACACATTGGCGACTCTTGGTTGTCGTAAAAATCTTGAGGTTTTAAATACAGGCATAGAGTATAGAAATGACAAAAAAATTAGTTTAGTGTCATTCGATAGAAATTTTGCAATTATGTGGAATCAACCACTCTTTAATCACATGCCTCAGTCGAACCGACATATCTCCAACCTCTAATCGATTTTGACAGTGCCGTATTGACCCTTGCAAATTAGTAAGGTCGAGCAGTCAATCTCTAGTCGAATTCTCAAATATATTGCGTTAAAATCCCTTAACAACTTCATCAGATAGACTAGTTATCTCATGAGTGATTAGCTTAGAGAAAAGAATTATAAGCGCGTCAATGAAAAACCCAACTTATTCAATTGAAAACAGAATCAAAAAATCATGATGTCGCAGACATCGCTATAGATTTCAAAACCTCTTGATCCTGACAATATTGTGAGAACAGGAGCCGTTGTCAATTTCCGCTTTAACTCTTGGAAACTTCATTCACATTTTTCCATCAATTCGAATTTCACATCTTTCTACAATAATTGTGTGAGAGGAGCAGCAATACTGGAGAATCGTTCTACCAATCTCCTGTAATATCCCGTTAAGCCTAGAAACTTTGAACTTCGACCACCGTGGTTAACCTTGGCCAATTAATTATTGCTTCCACTTCAGCAAGGTCTACTGATATTCCATCACCAGTTACCACGTGTCCTAAGAATAGCATGCGGTTTAATCAAAACTCACAATTACTGAACTTATCATATAGTACATACTCCCAAAGTGTTTGAAGCACCATTCTTAGATGTTGGTCATGTTTGACTAAATTCTTTTAGTACACCAAGATATCATCAATAAATACTATAACAAATTGATCCAAGTATGGTTTGAGCACTCAATTCATCAGATCCATGAAGACGATAGGTGTGTTCGTTGAATGGCATTACAATAAATTTGTAATGGTTGTATCGAGTCCTGAAAGCCGTTTTCAGAATATCTTCTTTCTTAATTCTTAGCTGGTGATATCCCAATCTCAAATCTACTTTAGAAAACACTGACGCTCCTTGAAGTTGGTCAAATAAATCATCGATTCTCGGCAAGGGGTATTTATTTTTTATGGTGACCCTATTCAACTGTCGATAATCGATACAAAGGCACAATGACCCATCTTTCTTTGACAAACAAAACAGGTGCACCCTATGGTGACGCACTAAGGCGAGTAAAGCCTTTATCAAGCAGTTCTTGTAGCTGCACTCTTAGCTCCTTGAATTCCGCCAACGACATTCTATAAGGAGTCTTAGAGATAGGTTTTGTTCTTGGAACTAACTCAATAGCAAATTCTATCTCCCTTTCTGATGATAATCTCGGTAATTCCTTAGGAAAACATCAGGAAATTCTCGTACCACAAAAATATCTTCCAACTTCGCTTCTTCCTTTGATTTATTTTCCACTGTTGCCAAATATCCGTGGCATCCATCACTAAGAAGTTGTGATGCCTCGAGTGCAAAAATCAGGGGTATCAAAGGTCCTCCTCTATTTCCCATAAACTGGTAGCAGGGATGATTGGGTGGACTGAACTGGATTACTTTATTATTAGCAATCCACCTTGGCTCATTGCTTACTAAGCCAATCCATCCCTATGATGATGTCGAAGTCGTATATGGCTAGTAGAGCTAAATCTGTAGTCTTCTCTTCTCCACCTATAACAATCTTACTTCCTTTACATCCTACCGTGGATAACACCTCATTTTTCATTGGGGTAAAAATACTAAGAATTGTCTCAAGTGGTTCAACTTTCAATCCCGCCAATTGCACGAATTGTTCCGATACAAATGAATGAGTAGCACCAGTATCAAATAGAACGTAGGCAACATGATCATGTAGGGAGACTGTACCTATAATAATGGTCTTGGAATTCCCAACTTCGTCCTAAGTAATTGCATATACCCTTTCTTGAGCTGGAGGGCGATTATCTTGTGGGGAAGCTTCACTTTGCCGCATTACTTACGATTGTTGTAGATGACTCAATGATCGCCTTTGAGGACAATCGATTATTATGTGGCCTTACTGACCACAACCAAAGCAAGCTCCTGTCTGACCTAGACAAGAGGTGTTACCATGCCGTTTTCTACAACTGCGGCATACATCGCTTGGCACAAAATTTGGCCTTAACTTTAATTTTCTTATTGGGATGCTTTCCTCCCGGTATGGGTCTTTTACCCTATCGCAAATTATTTCGAGAGGTTTGGTAAGGAAATCTCCCATGATAAGTTGTTACGGCAGCTCTCTCCATGAAATCGGGCTCGTTCATACAATTCATTGTAATCTTTGAGATTTAATGGTACTAGTTGGCTTCAAATGTTAGGCTTTAAGCCATCTCGAAACATTTTTGTTCAATCCACCCGATCTTCAACCAGTCAAGGCACATACCTTGATAGCTCGGCGAATCTTGCCTCCTATTGAACAACCGTCATGTTCCGTTGCTAGAGTTGTAGGAACTCAGCCATTTTCTTATATTGAGCACACTAAGAAAAACTCTTGGACGAAAGCATCCCATGTTATAGGAGTGGCCTCGGGAAATACTCTTCCCTTTGTTGCATTTCACCAATGACTGGCATTACCTTGTAGTTCATATACTACCAAGGTTACTTTGTCTTCATCTGAGCACCTAAAAAATGCAAAGATCTTTTCTATTTCTTTGACCCAAACTTTGGCCTCTTGAGGATTTCCCATCCTGGTAAATTTCGAAGGCCGTAACTTTAGGAATAGCTCGACTGATCCCTACATAAGGCAATCACTATTACCATTTCCATTACCTACCTCTGAAGCATTAGCAGAAGTGGAGGCTACTTGTAGCTGATCTTGCTGCTCCATTAAACTTCCAATGGTCATCAATGCTTGCAAAATTCCATCCAGTCGAGGATCATGTTTCGATTTTCCTTTTGAAAAGTGGGATCCTGAGTCAATTTTCCTTTGGTAGTCACCTAGTCCTGAGTGCTCATGTTGTCCATTAATAAGGCACTATAGGGATCCTAGGAATGTCTTCTCTACAAGCATAGGATAAGGTTAGTACTTTTAAGTGATTACAAGAAAATTGATCATCAATGCAATCACACACAGAGTGTTTCTCTTGACTAGCAAGCCCACACCTTATGACTCCAAAAATCCAAAAATTGTCATGACCCGAACTCCATCGCTAGGGTCTTGAACAACAAGGGTTATTTTTATGACGTCGCCAGCTTGTCACCATCCCGATTCTTTTATCTTATTATTATGCACATGCGGAAACGTATACTTAAATTTTTCCCAAACAAATAACAATTAGAAGATGTGGACAATTTCATACAAACACACTACTTTCTCATACATATATTACAGTGATACAATAGGTATGTTGTCTCTAGCTACATTGCTTTTACATGACATCAAAAGGCTGGGGTATCCCTAGCTCCGCTACAAGCGATATCTTCCAAAATTAGGAGCCCTCCGCTACTAGCCGATATTATGATCTAGTTCTTCGGCCCCTCGAATGGCGCTCCATTATTTGAGCTCGCTGGTTCGTTGAACCCACGTAATAGGCTGACGAGGTCTCTGTCGAACCAGACATACCAAGCTACGTAACAATGAGGAACCAAGGCATCCAACCCTTCATCGACCCATACAAATATCAATCGTCAAGCAATTTGTCACATCACAAATCACGAGATACAGCCGAATAGGGCACTAACAGGCATACCCAATCTGTCATCTGATTATACCAGCTAAATGGCACAGCCCACAATACTAGTCACTTGCTTCATCTTTGCAAATTGATGACAAAAATTGTAATTGGAAAGAGGGAAAGCCGAGTTATGGTTCAGAAGTGAACTTTTTTTGCATTAAGAACACAGTCAAGACAGATATCATCAAGTCCACAAGGCACGATCTTACGGGGACATCCCAACTTCAACTAAAGACAGGTGACTCAAATGATGGTTACGTACATACTATGAGAACAGGAAGTGCATCATTGGAAGAGAGATTCTGGGATTCCAGATCGGAAGGATATTAGCCTCAGCAAGCTGGGGTTGCTCATACTTTATACCCCCACCAATAGAGAAATTTTTGGGTGATCCTGGAGCACATTTGTATCCACAAGCACTTTTTTAATAGGTTGAGAAAATGAAATAATGATAAGAAGAAGAAAGTTCATATAACTTGGCCCATGGTGATTGCGTTGGTGGATGAGGATCGATCTGATACCAATTAAAAATCTCTCAAACAATGAGGAAGAGACGATTGATATTTCTTCTGAGCAACCAACAATTCAAGCTCTTGGCCTGCCAAACTTTTCCATCAAGAACTTACTGCTCCCCTACCTGATGGTTTTGACTACCTTCTGGACATCTTATACCGCCAGTAGAGCAGTAATAAGTTCTCCAAACAACCAACCAACTACATAAGCTGGTCCCCACTCTTGACCTCGTCAATCACCATCTGCAGTTATCCTCACCTAGTGGCAACTCTTAACCTAAAAGCATTTTAAGATCTTCTCAAAAGCATGCAACTATCTGATGACCTGCTTAATCTCGCTACAACATAAGCATCTAACTCGCCCTCCCGTTGAAAGCATCAGAAATCACAAAAGAGAAAAAACAGATGACAAAACTACTGGGCCAAAGTTATTTTAAATTGAACTGCAAAGATCTTTGTTGGGCAATCACGCAATATGATGCTCTCTTCTTTGTCGAAAATCATTGTATTCAACAGAACCATAATACCATGGGGATGATTTTGACACAAATGCTATGATGCATGTTGGAAATAAAAGACTAAGTTTATGATGTCTGCCAACATCAAATAAACTGTATGCTCAATCCATCAAAAATGAAATCTGTTGAGGAGATCAGAGAAACTTTTCAAATTGAAGTCTGAGTAGCAATCCTCAGAACAAAGAGAGGCATCTTTAATATCACAGTAAGAAGATATCAATTTCCTGCAACAGTCTGGGACCCTCAGTACATTGACAAAGGGTAGGGTTTATGAATGATGAATAAGGCGGTGCCAGTCCAGGACTGTAATGTACATGAAACTGACTATATTGACAGGAAGCTAAGAAGTATTGGACATCATATGTTGAGTAGGCATCACTCATGATCTTGTTCAGTGTAGCTTCTCGCATGACAGATTTGCAAGAGCCTTGCGATAGGCGAGTGAATTATGGAACGTGCCATTTAATGGTTTTAAGAACCTTATTTGAGCCATTCTATCAGCTCAATCTGCATACTTTAAAAAAACCTAGGTACATCTTGTTTCGTCAAGGAAGAGATTAGATTTTTCCCTCTTTGCATTTTTCCTTTTTTTAGTGTTTGAGAGGATGCAAGCTATGCTATATCCAAAATTCAAAGTGACCACTTATCCGTAGATCCAAAAGTGCAATTTAACAAGAATATAACACAACACAGGTATACATAGAGGCACATCAAGCAAAGAGAACGGGCATATTAACTTCTTCTTTTTTAACCAAAAAGAAGTATATAACTTATTTACTTGCAACAACATGCCAACGGTTCCATAAAATTCCTCAATCGCTACAATAAAATTTCAATAAACTAATGCTACAACTGTGGGGAAAAAAAGAAAATGTAGCACAACACCTACAAGAGGATACACCTACATTGTCACAGCCATTTTGCTGGGACATGCAACTCCCTGAATCTTTGGTCTATTGTCAGATCAGTGGACCTCAAGACTTCCTTTAATCCAGTCATAAGCAGAAAGAACAATTATTAGAGCAACTTTTATTTAGTCATATAAGATCAACTACAAGAGTTTGAGAAACCAAACCTCTTTCCAAATCCTACAACCACCAAGCGTGAAGTGTGAAGGTTTGCCAGATGGTACAAAAGCAGATAACATGCTGCTACAGATCCCATTCCTTTGAAATCCGGACAACTAAGCCACTCGGTGTCTTAACTGTTTTCAGGTGACCTGAACCAATCAGATCACGAAGATGAAATCTCATATCAAGGGGAGACGCTCGGAGTATCTTTTTCTCCAAAGGTGCCAACATCATTTCTTTGTACCTCCTACGGCTTAACAGAGAAAGGAGTTCCTTCCTCCCCTAGTTCAGGAAAGAAAAAAGAAACGAAAAATAATTAGTAAGAGTTTATCTAGGTCACAATCTCTTAGATGGATTTCTTAGGAAAGGTAGCACCTCGTGACCAGTAGTTGAGAAGCTCTTTTCCGTGTCTGAACATTAAAATTCTATTGAAATTAGAGATTGTAATAACCATTTTATCCAACATTTCTCGGCTAGAGCAAATCCAACAAGAATCACAATGGTTACACTGACATGAACAATCTAATGGATACCTTAACCAGAAGGCTTTCACCTAGTTCGACCTGGCTGTGACAAATGCTTAAGTGCTCTAAAAGATCAAATTTAATCCCTATCATCTTTTGTAAAAGTCAATTTGAGATTGAGGAATCTGGGTCACCAATTACCTAGAGGATAGCCATTATGTTCATCTAACTGATGGGAATTACTAAAAAAAAAAGCATAAAAGAGAGAAAGCAATCAACATACTCAAAAGTATTTCGGCATTATTTGACCATGGAGAAACCATGTATTAAATACACTTCGGGCTCACGTTGGAATACTTGGAAGAATTCAGATTAAGATTTAGTTGTTATTTGTGCAGTTAATTGTATACCTACCCTGACCCAAAGGAAAAAATATCATCACCTATTCTATCAAATAGGAAAAAGAGTAATGCTAGATGTCCTTAGATTAGTTTACTGATATGGTGTACGGCATCACTTAATATACCATAGAAAACTGACATGGTCATGCTTGTTTTGAGTCTCAACATGTAACACCTATTCTATTTAATAGGAAAAAAAAGTAATGCCAGATGTCCTTAGATTAGTTTACTAATACGGTATACAACATCGCTTAATATACCATAGAAAACTGACATGATCATGCTTGTTTTGCATGTCAACGTGTAAAATGGAATGGATCATGCATGTGGAATATAATATCTGCACTCTACTTTGTTTCACGAAGAAATCTTCAACTATAAGCACTTCTCTTTTTACTGTGAACAAGAGAATATAATATGCTTAAGTTACTTTTCCACCCTCATTCTGTTATCAGGTACCACGGAATCTAAATACACGTGATCATAAGTTATGTGCGATCATGATCAGTGTTGCAACATGTTGGCACCAGAATGCTGTCAACTGCACCTATGTCCACCGATTGGAACCAGCTGTGAAGTGAAACTAACAGAGGAGTTGAGAAGATGTGACATTATGGTGAAGATTTTTAGTAAAGAGCAGGGGTTGGGCCAAAAGAAAGTAAATTGCAGGGAGAAGACATGGGAAGGTATCTGGAGAAAAGATCTCCACAGCTTGAATATCGTGTAGTCTTATAGAACTCGACAAAGCAGAACAGCATAAGAAAATCCACGTAGCAACCCAAACTTAGTGGGAATATACTTGATGAAACTGTAGATTATTTGTGTTCAGAGGGGCTAGCAATGGAAGTTCTTAGAGTGCAAGGATGGAGCTTGCTGTACTTATAAAAGATTGATTATTAACTATTTCATGAAAATAAAAGCACAATCCTTTTGATTTTCGACATTTAATTATCAATACATGTAATCAATATAGTTTGGTTATGGGTGCCTTTAATCATTTTTAGCCTTTCCCATTAGGCTATTAATTAAACTTTAAAGATGCCAACAATGAAGGAATGACATGTTTCCCCTGTGTACCTGGGAGAGCCCTTTAAGTATTGAACCCACATTTGGAATTGCAAACCAGTACATGCTTGGATCAATAAGTTGGCGAATCTGAAAAGTGACCAATAGCGTCAGAAGGAAACATACTCAAGAAAGTCGGACATTGTTTGAGATTACAAAAATAAATCCAGATGGTGGGATCGCTTTATCATTTCATATTTTGCTGAATTTGGCAGTGTTACATGCATGATGCATTCACTATGGAGATATGTACAGGAACAGTAGACATTTGTGCTTGACAAAGTCATCTACAAGGGACCTCATATTTCTAAATCTAAGAAAGTGTAATATTCAACCAAATTTATCCCAAAAATGAAATCAATTTTTCTTGACGGTGTCTTTCCAAAGACTACCCAATCTTATGCATTCTGGTTTGGAGTGCCATGATGCAAACAAAGAAACAAGAAGAACAAGGAACTGTGCTTTCTTCCTTTATTTTTTTCCTTTTGTGTGGAATGCGTCAAAAGAGAATTACTTGATTACAATAATTTGTGAATAAGACATACATAGAGAATAGTCAGACATTGTTCATTCAGCATAAGCTACCCTCAGCTGCTGAAATAGTTTACCATAGAACCGAGGACCTTCCAAAAAAAATTGAAAAGGGATAAAACGCAGAGAAATAATTGAGAAGGATACACAGCATTTCTAGCTAGATCGGTTCTGTTTACTGATCACTTCACTTATTTTCACGTCGATATAACATAAACCAACAAAAGAGTTTGCAATTGTAAAGAGATGATCCCCATCTGAAAAATGCAACTATTAGCATATTGCTGACGGGAAACCATCAAAAGTTCAGACCTTATTTTTTATGACAAAAGTAAGAACTTTAAAAGCATTTATCAGACAAAGGGGACTTTATGACGATGAAATAATCACCACATATCTACTTACAATAACTCCTCCATTAATGAGAACAGAGATGTGATTGTCTTTCACCTTCCCTCCAAGCGACAGAAGCGAACACTGCCACAAGTGATTTTAGAATTATGATCATGCGTGCAGGGTGCATAAACCAAAATTTGACAAAAATCAGGGTTACAACAGCTTGGTCAGGGCTATCTTAATCTTAGTTTCAACAATCTAAGCCATCCAATTATCTTTTCACAATGAAAAAATGCTAATGCACATATACAGTTGGACTCACATGTTTTACCAAGCACCAGAATTCAATAAAATTCAAGCAAAATAAGAACCACAGCAACTCCACACCAGGCAGCTAACTGGGGCAAAATTTGAGTCTGCTGTCATGCATCATACCTAGCTAGTCATCTCCCTTCACTTATAGATAACGGAGGGGGAAATTTTACTATCATTAAAGAATCAAATTTAACGTGCTAAAAAGCATGATATGTATTTATAAGCACCGCTTTAAAATAGGTTTCACATGTTCATGGAACTCCTTTGCATTGAAATTGCAGCTGTGGACAACCAAGTATGATGTTGACAAGTTTCCAGCTGTGTTTGGACTTTGGAAGCCATTAAATACAAGGGTGTCATGGTCTGGGCTGGTGGCCCAGCTCCAAGGACTGGGGCGATACCTATGATCATCAGCCATGAGCAATAAACCAGGTGACTCAATTGTGTAATGCCTCAAAGCTGAGGCGCACACACACTTTGCAGGATCATTTGTAGTGAGCAAAAATGAAAATGAGCCGTCTCAACTATATTAGTCAACAGTACTAATTATCGGGTAGGAGAGTTTGAGTAGTTGAACCCCCTTAAGAACTTCAGACAATATCTATTCTCACAAGAGTAAATGTTACAAGTTCTAGAGATCGCATCATCTAGAAATTATAAGAGATAAGAAAATATACAAAGTCTAAAACAACCCTACCCTATATTGATGTGTGTATGAACCAAGGACTCACAAAGGACTTGTGACAAAGGAGCACCCTATTAGTTCAGTAGAGATACAAGTTCTGGCGAGTTCACACCTAATAAAAGTGCTCTGTTACAAAATAAAACATAGAACATGTCACATCAATAAAAATTATCATACAGCACGGCATGGACTAAGTATTTAATGCATTAGAATAATTTATGGAACTAATGGGACCGGTCTTGGAATTCATCAAAAAAATGAGATAAGGTCTCTAAAATGACGCCTAAGATGGAAACTGGGTGAAGTTTCAACTTGACACCTGGTGCAGAAATCAAAGCCAGAGACTGCACCTACCACCTGTTTTCAAAAAACTTTTCATTCCATTTTGACAACTAAGAACGCTAAAAAGATTGGTGGACCTGATGGAACCAGTCCTCGGATCCATTATGGAAATTTGACAAGTTCTCTAACATTAGGATCAACAATGGAAGCCATGTGTTTTGGCAGGATCTGTAACGTCAAGATCAACACTGAAACAACCACTAACATTTGGTTTCACCAATCTCTTATTCACATTTTCGAGAAAACTAAAGGTGACAGACATATCTCTTAATTTTCCTGAAGATCTATACATGAAAATAATTACATAAAGAAGGAGGAAAATGATGAGCAGGGAAGAAGAGAAGCTAAACAATGATATGCATGAGACAACTCAAACAAACTAAAGCTAAAATTGCCAGTTCCCCTTCCCAACTTCTTGTTCAGGCTCATCATAGGTACAGCTGGCCTATGTCCAATTTAACAACTCCCAAGATTAAAAGATCTAAAACCAGAAATGAAATGACTGAAAATTGATTGACTCACAAGGTCTAGGTGTGAAATGTTTGGTTCCAGCCTCGTGTCAAGTACATGTATCTTGAACCACTCAAAAACTTCAAGATCATGTCCATTCTTTTCCTCCATTCTTTTCACAACCCTTTCTATCTACAGAAAGCCAAAGATAAAAAGCAGAACCAAAGAGAATATATTAATATGTAGCTTACACGTGACTAAATTCTTAGTGCAGCACACTCAAATTCCACCTGCATAATATAACACTCGAACAATCCAAATCCACCAGCTAGGTGCTTTCAACAACACAAATGACAGAGAGTGTCCCTTTGAGTTATACGAGTAAAAGCGGAATCCTGTGCAACTCACCTGATTTAAGTAATCATCTAAGAACATTATGGCATGATCATCTTGTCCAGTATTCAGTTTGAATATGCGCAAAACCTTTGTTCTTCTCAGAGACTACAAGAAGTAATTTATATCAAATATCAATTGAATAAAACTTTGGAAGGCAGAACACGGTTAAAGTGAAGGGACATAATGAATGCAAGGTACAATTTGGTCAAGGTATTGACTACACACGTCACAAGAAAATTGAGTGCATTGAAAATTAAAAGTTTCTTCTATAGTTTAGCTGGAAAATGTCTTAAGGAAACTTATCAACAAGATCCACCCACATGTGCGGTCTTAAAAAAAGGCAACCCTTTTATAAATGGCAGTTTCTAACCACAATTCCACAATGTAAAGCACCTAATTGGTTCTTTGCAACTTTCTTTTCCCACCACATAAATATGCCTTAGCATAATCTTCATCTGTTATGCCACCAAAGACATGCTTATTAAATGACGAGATCAACAGACATTACCTCATTCTGGATAACAATGTGAGGATGGAAATGTGTCTGAGGCAGGAATAATATAGAGAGTCCAAATATAAGAACTCCATGTTCCACAAATACAGATTACAACACCTTCAAATGTGTCTGGGTCAAAATCTTAATTACTGAATATCGCTATGTTTATAATCAAGATAGGAGGGAAGGTCAATCCCAGAGAGCCTCTGTTTCTGTCCTACATAATCGCACAATGATCTTATTTGTGATTATCAAATTAGCATGACGTATTGCCCTATTCGACATTTTCAGTTTCAATTCAACTCTCTCTGACCTCAAAGTACTAACATCTGCGAAGAGAACTCATCATGCAGAAGCTTCCCAATGTAAAAGAATCTAATAACCCAAAGTTATTACTAGAAGGCAAGACGCGAAGAATCGAAGAATTACAGATGAATGTACAAAAAGAAGGGACCCTTCACTGGTCCCCCAGATAGAGAGAGGGGGAGGGAGAGAGAGATGCAAGTGTACCTCTAACTCTCTATCCACCTGAGTTCTGTCCGCTACGCTGCTATACAACTGCGACCGCAGAACAAAAGGCCGAATCGAGACCTGAAAAACGCAAGCAACTGCTAAAACACACACATAATTGTCATGACTTTGCGCACGTAACACGATCAGGACGAATCCGCAACCTTGTCGATGCGAGGGAACTGAGCTCGCATCATGCGGAGGGCCACTAGCGTGTCGCTGAAAGTGAGACTCTGCTCTGCCAATCAAATATCGAATTCACTAAGAATCCTCAATCAAAAAGTGGAAACGAGAAACAGCGCAGAATGATGGGAGATTGTAGCTCACCTAGAGATTCAGATGCGGCGGCAGTTTCAGCGTCATCAGCCGCCGCCGCCGCCGCCGCCGCATCCTCTTCGTCCCGTCGCCGTTTCGTTCCCTTCGATGGCGACGAAGAGGAGGAGGGATCTTGCATGGACATGCGGTTTTGGTGTTGGGTTTCCGGAGCTTGCTCGCTATTCAGCCTCGAGCTGAGAGAATTCATCGGAGTCTTCGCGGATCGCAGTTCGCGCTAAATTGTGCAGGAAACAGAAGAGAAGTGAAGGCCCTGTTCTATCCTGAAATTTTCACCTTTTTCTTGTTTTTGCAAGAAAACCCTCATTCAACATTTGGAATACTTTGGCAAATAAGCTTTCAAAAGTATCCCTCAAACATCAAATATTTTCCCTTTGGCCCCCAAAACCAAAGCCGAACCAGACAACACCTTAACATTCTGAAAATACTGAATGTGCTTTGGGCTTTCAATATTTTAAATGCTAATATTGAGTAAATAACACCTCAAAATACTAAACTAAATACTTAATATTTTTTTTCAATGAACTTTAAGGATTCAAAATCCTTTGAAAATAATGAACTAAATAAATATTCTTTGCTCCCTTAAGCCTATGCTCCCTCAAACAAGTCTATCGGACTGAAAATAATCCGACACTATTAATCCATTTATGTACAATATAAATTTAAAAATCCATACTTATATTCTAATTTTTAGCAATTTTTCCTTAAATATAAATGATAACATGATGGGAAAAAAAACTCACTGAAAAACAAATTAAACGTGAAAACAATAGCAATAAAAAAAAAAAGAATTTTTATTTTCATGATAGTAGGCTATCATACTTTTAATTTTAAATAAAAAATTCTGCAAATAATCAGGATTTAATTTTAAATGAAAATAAAAATGCCACTTATTTTTTTAACATCCAAATATTAATAAATACTAACTCAATATTCACAAATTACTTTATTTTCAATATTATCCTAATGGACCTCCTTGATCTGGACTTTACACCAACAACCCAAATCCGGAAAGAATCATCTATTAGTTGGGATGTTACATCAAAGCCTTTTCTCTCTCTCTCCACGTGTCTTGAAAATTCTTCCCATCAACCAGTCAAAAATGCAATTACTTTAAAGCCCGAGCTACAGCCTTCTCGTCGTGGTCACAAACGGGTTCTCCAAGAACCCATTAAGATCTAATCTAATTTTACTTTAAAGCTTTTTTTTTATTTTTTTTTTTGCTAAAGCTCTTAAATGAGTCGATTGAATCAAGTTGAGTTGTATCATATCGAAAATAATCCAAATTAAATTTATGCGAAGATTTCATTATCACTTGAATAGTAGGAGCATCAAACAAGAGAGAAGTTGAACTCGCAGTTCCATAGCTACACATATTTTTGTTGAAAGTGTTGTTTCTTATAAGCTGTTACGGTGGATGGCACAATGAGTCAATAAACTTAAATAACCAATTACAGCTTGTTTTCTCATTTTGGAAATCAATCTAATATACCTATCTTAGTACCTCTAGGATTATTCTTGAAAAACATGACCCTTCTAAGATTATCTCTTATTTCCTATTCGATATGATATCATCATGTACAAATCTTTCGTGAGTGTTTGTCATTCATAGCGTATAAGCTTTTTTTCTCTTCGCTAGAGCAAAAGTCCTTCGCAAGGAGGGGAACATCGCCTTATTCACCCAATCACGGGCAGCACAGTTGATGTGTGTTCTCTTCCTCATCGTCGAGATTGATGGTTTGAACATTTTCGTTGCTGAAGTGTCTTAAACAGGGGTTTTGATGTTGGATTCTTAGACTAGTCTCCGTCGAAGTTTACATCTAAATAGCGGCTTGCGGCGATACTCAACGGTACCACCGAGTACTAGAGAGTCGCTTGATCCCCAAGCTGCGAGGCCCAACGGTGTCAGTAGGTACTGGAAGGTCATGTAATCCTGAAGAGTGATTTCATCAATCACCAAAAAAAAAAAAAAAAAAAAAAAATCGCATTGTTCATTACTATTTGTGAGGACTATTGCTAAAGGGAAAATGAGCCCAAAATTGAAGAGCAGGCCAGGCCCATTTTCGATAAATTAAATGAAAAAAATAATAATAATAATAGTCAAACGCATCGGTACCCACTTGACATGTCGTATCTCTGCTTCGTTTTCTCTTCGTTTGGAGAAGGGGAGACATGAACAAGGAGGCGGAGATGGAAAAGGGGAAGATAGTGATCGAGAAAGTGAGGGGCAAGTCGACGGTCACCAGTTCATTCTCCAAATACCCACTCAAGTTCATCATCCCTCGCAAGGTCTCAAGTCTTTTCTTCCTGGTCTTTGTTCACGCCAAAATTTAAGACTGAATCGCTTGTTTTCTTCAGGTGGGTCCTTCGCGAGTCGATGCCATTTGGATCTATGCTCTCACCTATGGCGGCGGCATCGTCTCCGTGCGTTTTCACTTCTCACCCTTTTCCTTCCTACTATATTCAAAGCCATTCCCATCTTTTATAGTGGCAATTCAAGAATTTCAATTCTTTACTAGAAATGTGTGAGAGCATATTGATTAGTGTGAGGTTTGAGTTAGTCATGTCGTGTCGTGTTTGGCATCTCTTCAACGGTTTCATGTTGCGGTGTCATGATGATTATTTGATGGAGGGCAAAGGGTTGGGGAACACTGTATGTTTGATTGGAATTGATCTGTTGTTGATTTAGGGAGATGCTATTTCTTTTAAGCTTGAGATCGGAGATGGTTGCACAGCTGTCTTAACAACTCAATCTTCCACTAAGGTTGGTTCTTTCAGCTTCTCTTTTTTTGGTAATAATATGTTAGTGGAATCTTGAAGCTATACAGCTTTAGGATGTAGTAGTGCGTCTCTGTCGATTCCGGTGATGCCAATTTTCTTCCAATGCTTGAGAGTTAAAGTTGTTGCAGGTTTATAAGTCTCTGGGATCAAAATGCTCTGAACAGTACCTTGAGGTAATTATGATTTCACACTCATTGATGTGGCATACTCCTATTTCTAGGCTTTCTTGTTATTACTATCTTGGTTTTCCAGTTATCACATGGCAGTGCGATCTTATCCTCCTTTGTCAGCTGAAGTGACAGTGAATTTGTTAAATTAAGGGTAACTTTCAAATGGTGTTACATTCCTATGTGACAGCGGCTATATTCTGCAATGCAGTAGGCAGACATCGGGAGTGGCTCCATGTTGGTCCTTATTCCAGATCCAGTGACTTGTTTTTCCACTGCGAGGTACTTCCAAAAGCAGGTTTTTAGGGTGTGTTCGGATTCAAATTTGGTCCTAGTTGACTGGATTACAAGCGGACGGCATGAAAGTGGAGAAAAATGGGATTTTGCGCTTTATAAGAGCACCAACAACATTTTCTTAGAGGGTGATGAGCCTTTATTTCTCGATACGGTAATGGCTTTGTTTCTTCCATAGTTCAAAATCTGTTTCAAAATTTTGTATCAGGAGTACTTTCTGTTTCTAATGCTTTTGACCCTAACCTGTCAGTATGCAAAAAGAAAAAGGAGGATAGATAGAAACATGTGAATTCCAATGAATGATGTTATGATAATTGCAATTGGTGTTATGGATAGGTTGTGAAAGAAGCAATATGAATTTACAGCCTCCCTTTACGGCTTATGCATATGAAGATTGCTCTTCTGTGACTTCATCTGAATAATCAAATATTTGAACAGGTATTGCTAGAGCATGGAAGTATTGTTCCTCTCGCAGAGCGCATGCAGGATTATCAAGTCATTGCAATGGTTGTACTTTTAGGGTAAGTATAGTGGGCTTTAAAGTCCCCATTAAACAGTCTTTCAAGTTGTACGGCTCATATCATGTTTATTGACTGCACAAGATACCTATTTGTATATATACCATTGAACCTTTGCTCCTTTGCAGGCCTTTGTTGAGGCATATTCAAGGCCAAATTCAAGAAGATGTGAAGAGGATGATGGCTGAGCAACTACAAGGTTCTCCTGCTCGATGGGATCGCAAGATGACATCCAATATGCATGATTTTGCCACTAAACCATCCTTAATAGTGTCTTGCAGTGCCTTTGGCCATAAGGTACCGTTTTTCTTTAATTGACAAATGGAAAATCAGGGTGCTTCATGGGAACAGGTTTTAGGAACTATACACTACTAATTTATTTGTTAGGTTGTTTTGGACCCAAGTTTTTCAACACCATTCCTGAGACGAACCTAACAACCATTGAAAAAGTAATGTAGTTCTACACTGAAATAAGTTGACATTCTTGCTGTTTTCCTGAAATTTGTTTTGAGAAAAATAAAAGCTTGGCATTAGATATGCGATCATTGAACCCTTCAGTAGGCGTCTGAGTTTGAACTTCCAGAAAAGATAATAGATGTCACTTTCGGGAGCTGCATTCTGCCATGCTGTCTCAGTTGGTTTGATTGACATATAATATTTGTTTTAGTTGCTCATTGTGCTTTTCAGTATCTTGTCTGAGATCTTTAAGCTTCAGCTTGTTCACTTTTCAGTTCTTACTTCCGCATTTAGGTCATTATTTCAAGAGAACTAATAAGCTTTTTGTACAAGTTATTCTTTGCCGTCTTTATCTTTTATTGCCAACTTATACTGTTTTTTTTTTTTGTTGCCTTTACTGTTCCTTAACAAGTAAAACTGGATCAATGTCCTCATGGCTTGATCATTTCCTAGTTAGTCGTTTTGATATCATATGGTAGAAGCAAGTCTGAACCAAATTTGTAGACAAAGGTACCACTAGCTTAGGTGTTTTTCAAGATGCCTCTGATAATGAAATGTTTGAAGCCTGATGGTTCGGTTTGTACAGGGAGGAGGTATCATTGTTCGAGTAGCTTCCATGACAACCGAATCAGTTTATCAATTCCTGAAGCATCAACTAGCTGGCTTGGAGGCATTGCTGGGGGTTTTGCCTTATTCTTGAAGAATGGCGGGTAACAGGAGCTCTCACCCAGACTTTTTTGGTCCACACGGTAAGTTGTCAGAAAGGCTGACCGACGTTCTTGACTTACGTATGTGTTAAAGAGGTTGTTGTCTCGGTGATAGAGGCTGTGACTGTTGTCGTACTTGTATATCGTCCCAGCTCCATTGAAATTGTGTTTCGAGAGTTCAAAATGTGCTAATTTTTCCAAGTTCCAAGTCTTTGATACATTATCAATCGTCATTGCTGAACATGGAGAACACTCGCCAATTGCCACCAGTCCCGAACAAGAAGCATGTCCAGCGCCAGTACCATTTACATAGGTTCGTCTAGACACCATTGGATAGGTGAAACTCATGTTTTTCACATTGATTGAACTCTAAGTTTGCGATTTAGCTTGCAAGTTAAGTTGGTGAGGGTTGCAGCAACCCTCGCGCTAGATCTCAATGAGGGCTCGTAGGCCTTTGCCACCGGTCGGCCGGGGTCGCCGGTCCCTGGCTAGGGCCCGGTGACCTCGATTGACCCTCCCCCACTGTCCCCACTGTCATCAGCCCTTCTGTTGACGGCAGGCAGGCAATGGCACTACAATCTTCGTCTTCGTCCTCTTTTTCTGAAATTTAAATATTTAAATATTTAATTAATATATAAATAAATTTACTTTTAATTTAATTTAATTAATATTATTAATTATCTAAGACACGCAAGAGAGGCTCCCGCCATAAGCTCAGTCGCATTCAACTTGATAAGTCATCAGTAGTGCTCGAACGATCATGAATGCTTTTAGAATTTCTTAGATGGATCTTGCACATATCCTCAATTTTAACATTTGAATGCAAGAAGAAGCCTACAACTTAACTCTCACTTTGAGGATTGGATCTGGCAAGGTCAGTCCCTTTGCTGGTTCACGCCTTATGTAGAACGTAAAATCAACAATTGCATTGCTGTTTTGTTAACTAGAATCTCACTCCAAAATTGAGGAACGACTGTTACCTTCATTTGCCAAATTAGTTAATGTCGCAAACCTTTTTCGCTGAGCAGTAGTTTCTGATCTTGGCCGCTTTGCTACGTTTCACACCTCATTATTCAACTGGTTTCTCCTTTCACTAAACAACTCAATCTTCTCCATTAATATAATGTCCCATATGCAAACTGTGCAACCGGTGGCATGTTAACAGGATTGATTTCACACGACTGATGCCACTAGGTGTGTACCAACAAGAACTCCGTTAACTCATGCACTTCAGAATAGATGCATAGGGAGTTATTAGATGTAATCCATAAAACAATCTCGCTCGTCAAGATTCCCAAGCGGGAGAGATAGCATCTCATCGGCTTCCGAAGGTATTTTACAGGTTCTATTTTACTAGATTAAGCAAATGGCAATCCCAATATAATTATATGGAAAACCACATAACAATCCCAATATAATTGTTAAAAAGAGAGGTTGCAAGATCAATTCCTTCACATACAAGATAGTAATCAATAATGTAAGGCAATGCGAACTCAATGGAAAATTCATTGGGTGATAAAGAAGAGTTGAGGGAAAAAAAAAAAAAAACCCCGAAACCAAATCTGGACCCGACCCAACCAGACCCCAATTCATAGCTTCGAGTATTATGCTTTTCAGGTCAGTTTGGGTCGAGTTAGAACACACTCCTTGTTCATTGTACACTATTATTATAATCTTAGTATTTCTGGTGCCATTCGATCTTTTCATGTGATATCTTCAACATCCTATGACCGTAGTTAAAGTACTCATATCCTTATCCCTCGTCGTAAGCTAAGATTCATTCGTTTGTAGTTTGCTATCTTCATCACATTTAATAACCGATGCTACTTCGCTTATCTCAACCCCTCAATGGTCGTGACACTTTGATAGACAAGCATTAGCTATAATGGTCAACCATTACGTATTTTCAGTTGCCCTACAGTTATGCACGTTCACCCACTCTTTTATTACGTTAGTTCGTGAAGGGTTGTGACTACTCAGCTTCCGAACTCAATCTATAAATAGTGAGGTTTTTGACACTTGAAATCCTATCCACCATTTCAGCCTTCAAACAAACTTCTGGTGTAATTCTGCAAAGTTGAAATGGCACCAAACCCTTCATCTTCCTCTTCCCCTTACTACTATCGCCATATTGTCGCTCTATGGAGGGAAATGCTCTTGTACCTTAGCCTGAACCGCCAAGCCAAATGCCCCTGAGAGACTCAAAAGCTTGGCGACTCATGCTATACCCAAAAACCTCCATGATGGTGATCCCTTCATTACTAACTACGAAGGATTCATGCTAACCTTCAACCGTGGCGTTGAAAGCTTCCAGTCAAACCTAGCGGATATCTTAGCCTTCAATCTTGCGAAGCACAAGTACTAGTGCAAGAAGGAGGAGATTGAGAATGTAGACGCGGTATGTCGTGAACTCAACGGAGGTGTCAGGAACCCTTCATGCTGCTCCTACCTAGCTTTCCAAGTTTCAGGAAGTCGTCTCTGACAAAGCCAAAATAGTGAAAAAGTAGATGAGGAAAGGACTGTGTGCTAGCAAGAGGCAAGAATGCAAGATCTACGAGGCCATGCTAGCCAGGTCCCTAACCTTCGTGGACTCCAACATCCAGGCTTCTAAGGCTCTACTCAGGAAGGTTAGTTGGTTAGAGCCTAATTGGTTTTTTTCCAGCACCTAGAGTAGGAGAGAGAAAACCTCAAGATCGCAATGGATAAGCTAAGCAAAGCCAAGGAACGAACCGAGAAAGCCACCAACCACCTTGAGTCACGTCTACGCCACTTTGTAGTCACATTTCGTTAGCACCTTAGCTTGAGTGGACTGGACTAGGGACGAGGCCAGGAGCTTGGAAGAGAAGGAAGGAAGGAAGGAAGGAAGGAGGGAGAATAGATAGAAAAAGAGAAGCAGAGAGAGAAAAAGTGAGTAAGAGAGAGAGAGAGAGAGAGAGAGAGAGAGAGAGAGAGAGAGAGAGAGATAGAGAATGTAATGGGTGTGGAATGAATGAAGGAAAATATTTTAGAAATTCTCTACCTTTCTCATTTTCCTCCAATCTCTTGCATTTCCCACATGGTCAGGTAATATCTTTTTAACAATTTGCCACTAATCAATCGTTGAAACTCTTTTCCATATAATTCCATCAATCAATATGCATTTCTAGTAAGAACATCACTGACTAAGTATGGACCTTCCTAGGTTGATAATTCTTTATCAAATTTTTCATTATTGACACTTGTGGGCAAAATGGTCTTCCAAACTAAATCACCAATGTCGAAGTGCTTAGGCTTCACTTGCTGCTTGTATTTTTGGCAAACCTTTGCTTTTGGGCGACTAATTTTTCCAACGTTGAAGCCATACTTTCACTAAGTTCATCGACATTGGCATATGTTAACTCATTATATTCTTCCTTGGATAAGTTGTTATGTAGTTTCATCCTAAGCAACTGTACTATGATTTCAAATGGGAGGATGACTTCTTGTCTGTATGTTAACATATATGGGCTAACTCCAGTACTTAACCTCTTCGATTTTCGATAAGCTCATAAAACAGTTGATATTGAGGAATCCTATTCTCTTGGATTTTCTTCTAAATGTTTCTTAATAAGATCAATGATAATTTCATTGGAAGCTTTAGTTTGACTATTAGCCTGAACATAATAAGGTGTCGAATAAATCACCTTGATATCTCTAGATTTAAAAATCCTAGTAACTCTTGCCTAGTGAATACTATCCCTTTGTCGACTATTATAAATTCAAGATTTCCGCATCGATGGATAATTCGTTCTTCAATGAACTCCCTAACAACCTTCTGTGTTATGTTCTTACATAAAGCTGCTTCAACCCAGTGAAATAGTTAGTTGCCACTAGGATGAAGCTATGTTTTTTTTTTTTTTATGATGGAGGATAAATCTTTCCTATATATATTGCCCAACCTCGAAATGGCTACAATGATGGGTTTCATTGATGTAGCTAGAACAGGGTGAGTAGACTATGTTTCTAACCAGGCTCACATCCTTAAGCATAATCAATGTAATCCTTCATAATAGTCGGTCATAAGTAACCGTATTGAGGCAATAACCATTTTATTTTTATCCCTACTTGGTGTGTGCCACAAACTCCTCAGTGTACCTTAACCATTACAAGTATCTATTCTTTCTTTCCTTAACATATCAACAACGGTCCATCTGCCGTCCTTCGATACAACTCGTCACCAATTAACAAGTATTTCATTGCCCGCCTCTTGAATTTCTTGTTAATACTTGTTATTGGAACTGGTTTTTCCAAGTAATTTATGAATATAATTCTCCAATCATGTTGTTCATCTTAATTGTCTTTGTTTTCAACCAAGCAATTTTGTACCATCATTACTCTATTATCTATTGAAGGCAAGACTTTCACCTGTGTAATAAAATTTTCTACGAGCTCCTTCGATATTATATACCCCCATGCCATTTGAGTAATTCATTAGCTTCTAAATTCTCATTTCTCTATATGTGAATTAATTCACATTCAACAAAATTGCTCAATAATTCTTTTGCTAGGACATGATGTGATATTATATTTTCATTTAAGCACTAATATTCCTCAGTCAGTTGCTTTATAATCAATTGTGAATCACTTTTGATTCTAACAAATTGTACCTTCATATCGATCAAGATATTGAGACCGACAATCAAAACCTCATATTTTGCCTAATCCTTCATTCTTGTCTTTGGCCTGTATAGTCATTATGTACTTTCCCTGGATTGATTCTATTGTTGCTCCGTCTATGTTCGGCTTTCTTTTCCAAATTAGGCTTTTAGTTTGGTTTGTTTGCCCCAATTAATGCTAGCTTAATCTAGGTAATATGGATTTGATTAACTTGTTACTACAATTGGCGCATTCTTCTTTTCCTTTGAACCATTCTTTTCTAGGTTCGTGTCATATTACCACTTTGGACCTCCTCTGCTTCATACCACTAACTTATGGTGGATTATAAGGCACTTTTAGAGTCCTTTGTTGATGTGATTGTACCGTATGGCCATACTCCCTAGCATCATTATCTTGAAATTCTTCCCCCCATCCGGAACGAAGGACTTTATGGGGATAAGAAGGAGGAGGCGCATAACTCACATAATAATCGGACTTCTCACTAGGTTTTCCTAGTGTGCATATGGTAGGATCTCCTTCTTCATATCTTTGTTTGAATGATTTATTAGGATTTCGGTGAGGGAGAACTTTTTTCTATGTAAATAATCTCATCCTCTGGTGATGAGTCCCACAACATGGTCTGGCACTTCTAGCACTTAGGTAATCGTTGAAAGTGTAATCCCCAATTGGCATAGCTATGTGTGCAAATAGTGCGAGTGGCATGCTAGATTGTATTGTAGGCATAACATTGGAGACATTTGTGGCATGCTAGGCATTCTCGTTAAGCGTGAGCAATGCATCTTGACAAGGTTGTTGTCCGCCTATACCATTAGGATCAAAGATGCCTTAGGGATTAAACCCACTAGCTTGAGTTGTCGAAACTGTTTCCCCCCTTTGCAGAATCCTTATAGTCTAAAGGTGGTAAATTATGTCCTACAGTGCCAAAACTTATCGCAAGAGCTAATGACAAAGGGGCGTACCTTGTTGTTATGGGAACATTCCCAATCTGTGGTTGAGCTGGTCTTATTGGGATTCCATGTTGCCCTTGAGCACATTCATGAAACGTGTTAATTTTCAACGGCCTGACGACATTAGTTATTCGTCTCACCATATAATTAGCGAGTTCATTTTGAGTTGCCTCAATGGTCATTCGCATTGACGAAAGCATGACAAGAGTTATCTCCATTAATCTTTGCAGTTCCTCCACCTATTTGCCTTGTTTCCTAGTAAATACTATTTCCAAATGAGTCTGAGGACATAACATTGGAATCTAATCAATGACACTGGACAGTAAATGAACACATAGTAAACACTGCTCCTAAATGAGTATAATGATACAACATTGGAATCTAATTGACGACGCTAATCGCTAGGTCAATACTGAAATCTAATAACAATACTATCCGAGGTATAGACACTCATTAGAATTGATTCTACGACGAGAATCTTAAGTTACAACTAAACTAGATTAGACTAAGATAAAAGGTAATATAAAGTAGTTTTATGTGTTGTTTGGGAGGCTTCTTTATTGGATTGCTTGTGGTATTTATAGTTTAACTTGATAACTGTCGGTGGTCAATCTCTCATGGCTTGTTCAACAAGTATTAACTGTCTCTTTTGATTGTGGCGCTCTTTTAAGTGTCAACCATTCTCACCCAAATTCTGCCATAATGCTATGGATTCAATAGTGTCTTTTAACTTGGATACATAGCAATCAACTACTTCATTGTCAAATCGTGTATCTCTACTTATAGGTTCATTGAAATCTAGCCCAAAGGCTCTTGAAATCCTTGGTCATCTATTGTTTTCATGATCACAATGGGCTGGGCTAATGAAAATTGCAACCCACATGTGATAGTAAGGATGATTTAAAATATTTTTATTCCTTGTAATCAGGTGTCGAATAAATCACCTTGATATCTCTAGATTTAAAAATCCTAGTAACTCTTGTCTAGTGAATACTATCCCTTTGTCGACCGTTATAGATTCAAGATTTCCGCATCGATGGATAATTCGTTCTTCGATGAACTCCCTAACAACCTTCTGTGTTACGTTCTTACATAAAGCTGCTTCAATCCACTACGTGAAATAGTTAGTTGCCACTAGGATGAAGCTATGTTTTTTTGATGATAGAGGGTAAATCTTTCCTATATATATATATATATATATATATATATATATATATATATTGCCCAACCTCGAAATGGCTACAATTATGGGTTTCATTGATGTAGCTAGAACATGGTGAGTAGACTATGTTTCTAACCAGGCTCACATCCTTAAGCATAATCAATGTAATCCTTCATAATAGTTGGTCAGAAGTAACCGTATCAAGGCAATAACCATTTTATTTTTATCCCTACTTGGTGTGTGCCACAAACTCCTTCGTGTACTTCAATCATTACAAGTATCTATTCTTTCTTTCCTTAACATATCAACAACAGTCCATCCGCCATCCTTTGATACAGCTCGTCACCAATTAACAAGTATTTCATTGCCCGCCTCTTGAATTTCTTGTTAATACTTGTTATTGGAACTGGTTTTTCCAAGTAATTTATTAATATAATTCTCCAATCCTTTTGTTCATCTTAATTGTCTTTGTTTTCAACCAAGCAATTTTGTACCATCATTACTCTATTATCTATCGAAGGTAAGACTTTCACCCATGTAATAAAATGTTCTACGAGCTCCTTCGATATTCTATACCCACATGACATTTGAGTTAATTCATTAGCTTCCGAATTCTCATTTCTCTTTATGTGAATTAATTCACATTCAACGAAAGTGCTCAATAATTCTTTTGCTAGGACATGATGTGATATTATATTTTCATTTAAGCACTAATATTCCTCAGTCAGTTGCTTTATAATCAATTGTGAATCACGTTTGATTCTAACAAATTGGACCTTCATATCGATTAAGATATTGAGACCGACAATCAAAACCTCATATTTTGCCTGATTCTTCATTCTTGTCTTTGGCCTGTATAGTCATTATGTACTTTCCCTGGACTGATTCTATCGTTGCTCCATCTATGTTCGGCTTTCTTTTCCAAACTAGGCTTTTAGTTTTATACAATTTTGGTTTGTTTGCCCCAATTAATGCTAGCTTAATCTGGGTAATATGGATTTGATTTGATTAACTTGTTCGTGTCAAATTACCACTTTGGACCTCATTTGCTTCGTACCCTATGGCCATACTCCCTAGCATTATTATCTTGAAATTCTTCCCCCCATCCAGAAGGAAGGACTTTACGGGGATAAGAAGGAGGAGGCGCATAACTCACATAATAATCGGACTTCTCACTAGGTTTTCCCAGTGCGTATATGGTAGGATCCCCTTCTTCATATCTTTGTTTGAATGATTTATTAGGATTTCGGCGAGGAAGAAATTTTCTATGCAAATAATCTCATCCTCTGGTGATGAGTCCCACAACATGGTCTGGCACTTCTGGCACTTAGGTAATCGTTGAACGTGCGATCCCCAATTGGCACAGCTATGTGTGCAAATAGTGCGAGTGGCATGCTAGACTGTAGTGTAGGCATAACATTGGAGACATTTGTGGCATGCTGGGCATTCTCGTTAAGAATGAGCAATGCATCTTGACAAGGTTGTTGTCCGCCTATACCATTAGGATCAAAGATGCCTTAGGGATTAAACCCACTAGCTTGAGTTGTCAAAACTATTTCCCCCCTTTGCAGAATCCTTATAGTCTAAAGGTGGTAAATTATGTCCTACAGTGCCAAAACTTATCGCAAGAGCTAATGACAAAGGGGCGTACCTTTTGTTATGGGAACATTCCCAATCTATGGCTAAGCTAGTCTTATTGGGATTCCATGTTGCCCTTGAGCACATTCATGATACATGTTAATTTTCAATGGCCTAACGACATTAGTTATTCGTCTCGCCATATAATTAGCGAGTTCATTTTGAGTTTCCTCAACGGTATTCTCATTGACGAAAGCATGACAAGAGTTATTTCCGCTAATCTTTGTGGTTCCTCCACCTATTTGCCTTGTTTCTTAGTAAACACTACTCCCAAATGAGTTTGCGGACATAACGTTGGAATCTAATCAATGACACTAAACAGTAAATGGACACCTAGTAAACACTGCTCCTATATGAGTGTAAAGACACAACATTGGAATATAATTGATGACACTAATTGGTCAGTCAATACTGAAATCTAATAACAATACTATCCGAGATATAGACACTCATTGGAATTGATTCTACGACGAGAATCTTAAGTTACAACTAAACTAGATTAGACTAAGATAAAAGGTAAGATAAAGTAGTTTTGTGTGTTGTTCAGGTGGTTTTTTTATTGGAGTGCTTGTGGTATTTATAAGTTAACTTGATAATTGTCGGTGGTCAATTTCTTATGGCTTGTTCAACAAGTATTAACTGTCTCTTTTGATTTTGGCGCTCTTTTAAGTATCAACCGTTCTCGCCCAAATTCTACTGTAATGCTATAAATTCAATAGCATCTCTTAACTTGGATATGTAGCAATCAACTACTTCATCGTCAAATTGTGTATCTCTACTTATAGGTTCATTGAAATCTAGCCCAAAGGCTCTTGAAATCTTTGGTCATCTATTGTTTTCATGATCACCATGGGCTGGGCTAATGAAAATCGCAACCCACATGTGATAGTAAGGATGATTTCAAATATTTTTACTCCTTGTAATCAGCATATAGTAACAGGGATATTTTTGGATGTCAACAATGAGATAAAACTTTTGAATTGGGCTACATTATATACTAGATGGTCTACGTGTTATACTATAATTGATCATTCGGACGTGATTGATTGACATAGGCACGCTTTAACAGGCCTATTTTTTAACATTTCGTGTTTTGGGCAAGGGAGTTCTTTCGTATGAACATATAATATTTATATGTGGCGTGTCTGAGTTTTTATATTTTTTTTTTATTTAAAGTGAGTGTTGCAAAATTATTGGACACAACCCACGCTGAATTTTTAAGCAGAAAAAGCTGGCTAAAATAGTCTCGGATCACCAATTAATCTTCGATGGCATATTGCGATAGATAAGCCACCATCAGTCCTTGTGAATAACAGTACCATTGACTTAGCAACACTCATGACATAAATATCTATGTATTTATAATCAGATTGAAATTAAGAATATAAGTGAGAGAAAAGAACAAATTTAACTATTACTACATGAATCCTTTCAAATTACACCGAATCTCTCCACACTCGAGGTATTCAGAAAGATTTAAAACGTATTTAAAATTAATTGGACCAATCCCTCTAGTCTCTTCTAATCCTTTCTCCATCTCTTTCTCTGGAAACATCATTGCGGTTTTAGAACCTTTCCCCATCCCTCCCGACTAATATGTCCTTAAAGTACATGATGAAGTATATGATTTCAATGATTAATATAAATCAAAGTCAAGGTTGGGTCTAATTGAAAGACCGATTCAAACTTTTGCTTGCCCACAATCTACAAATAAGCCAAGGAAATCAGTCCACGTCCATAAATCTACCACGAGAGTATTAAACAAATCAATCATGCCCATGCCCATGCCCATGCCCATGCCCGAAAAGAAAAGGAAAGTCATTAAATAAATGAAGGGAAGAATTTTGAGCGAGAACATGGTGGAGAACCTATAAATGCGACGTGCATGCAAGTTAGAGAGAGAGAGAGAAAGAGAGAGAGAGAGAGAGAAGGAGAGAGATTCTCGCGGGAACGCAAGGGAAAGGAAAGAAGACAAAAGCGAAGAGGCGTCATCGGAGTCATCGGAGAGCTTCTCTTTCTCTCTCTCTCTCTTCTCCCAATCCACCGAATTCGTCGTTGTCCGCGTTTCCACGCTTCCCTGTCTCTGTCTGGTTAAAATTTATTCCCCAGAAATTCTTGGGTCCGATCCGTCTCGCCCTTTACTCCCCCGTAAGTCGATATACTTTTTGGCTCCTTCGACTTAATCTCTTGTCTGTTCGTCGGTGGGTCATCGACCCTGTTCGTTTCTCTCCGTATTCAATCATGGGTTTGATCCTCCGTGTCTGATTTTTCATTGCCCCCCCTTCCCTTATTGATTGGCAGATGTTTCTGTGTCGTATGAGTTTTTGCGTATGGAATTATTAAAATTCTGGCCGTGTTTCTCTCTACAAGGTGTGCAGGTGTGCAAATGAAAGCGGTTTTGACTGAATCAATTTAGATATTGTTGGCAGGCAGGGCCGGCTTATGTAATTTGGCATATTATATTTTAGTCTCCAGGGGACATCATATAATATGCATTTGTTCATCGGGGGTATCGTGACGGATGGTTGGTAGATTGCGTGACGATAAAAACTGAATTCTCTTTTGGCCGTGGCGGATTGAAGTTGAGGGAATGGATTCAGCCAGGAGTTGGCTCCAGAAATTCCAGCCCAGGGATAAGTTGAGACCGAATATGAAGAAGAAGGAGCCGGGCGGGTCCGGGAGAGAGGATTCGAGCGTGCACTCGGCTTCGGGAGATGAAGCGCCCTCTAATGTCACCAAGCAGAGGGTTGCAGCTGCCAAGCAGTACATCGAGAACCATTACAAGGAGCAAATGAAGAATCTGCAGGAGAGGAAGGAAAGGTATGGACCGAATCTCGAATCGAAATAGAAAATAACTTCTTTGCTCAGAGATTGAAAAGAATTTGGAATTGTTAGAACAGATGAATGGATGCGGTGGTCCTTTATTGATAGATGGTAACAATATCCGTCTCGGGAAAGGTCCATTCCTGCTTTATCCGTATCTTGTTATGTTACCAGCCATTTCACTCATATGTATATGGGGCTTCTTTACAAGGGTTTTCAAAGTACAGATGTTGATTTTCAATTTCTCCACATTGTGAGGAATTATTTTATTTTTTCCTCGAAGTATGAGGGTGACGCCTCTTGATTCTACCTGATAGCTAATAGACTTAGGGCTAGTCCATCTCAGAAAAGCTCGAGGGGACCATGTTACAAAAGAAAAATTTGTGGGGGTTGAAGTTATGCTTGACCTGAGCTATGGAGCTTGTCTGGACATTGTTCTCTTTTCATTGTAGATTTCTTGAATCGGCAATACTGATGTTTCTCAAGTCTTAGGAGTAGTGTCATTGACTTTAGCAACTACTTAATTCATTACGAAGAATAGATTTTTCTAAATATATTCTAGTTTTTCTTGCTGTGTGAATAGTATCTCTTGAGGAGTTTACCAATCAAGTCACTGAGAGGGTTCTGATACTTGGGAGCGATCTGATTCTTTCTTTACTCTCGATTCTCCCTCAAGTTGCTTATTAGTAATCTTCACTTTTTCCTCTAGACGAATTTTTTTGGAAAAGAAGTTGGCTGATGCTGATGTCTCTCAAGAAGATCAATACAACCTCCTCAAATACTTGGAGAAGAAAGAAACAGAGTACATGCGTATTCAAAGACATAAAATGGGTGTTGATGATTTCATATTGTTGACAATGATTGGAAAAGGTGCATTTGGAGAGGTAATTGTTCCATTCTTCTGTTCTGATATATGGATTGCAATGACTCCTTCAACTATGTTCTTTCCCATTGTCATTAGCAACTTTTGCCCCATCTATTTATTTTCAATCGAACATGCTAATTTCAGTGACTACTAACCAGAGATCATTCACGGTGTTTTGTAGCTTCACTTATCCCTAAATCAAGCACAGTTATTTACCATTGAGTGAATGTTCTTGCGATAGTTCTTTTGATTTCACTTTTTACTTACAAATGTGTATTGAATGTGCAACTTAGGAAACAAATTGAATAGAATATGTTCTCTGGAGGACAAATGGAGTAGTAGCATTAAGTTCATCAATTTTATTTCTCCATAATCAAGAAGGGAACGTTATTGCTAGAAACTTATTAGGATGTGTTTGGTAGTCTGAAATTTTTACTAGAAAGAATAGAATAAAATAAGAAGTACCTCAAGTTTCTTGACAAGAGGCAAGAATGAAATATGAGAAATGATGAACGCCAAGACAGCACAGAACGAATGATGAACCTGGCAGAAAGAAACAAATGATTGGTGGATTTCCTTGATAAATTTACCCAAGCTGCTTGGACAATATGGATGGAAACTCCACTCTGAGATGCTCAATGGTGAGATTCTGATACCAGCAGCACTAAAACAAAGATAGAGCAAATTGGAGAGCCAAATGGCATTACCAAGGATATAAGTAGATGATCATATAAGGGGTGTCCCAAAAGGTAAGTTATTAGATTTGGCACAGAAAGCTTATAGGACATAGCATTGTAGAGAAATAAGAAAAAGGAGCAAATAGAATTTGCTCCCAATCATAAAGAATTTCCAACAAAAATGGGATTTAAATGAGCAGCTTTAAACTTGCACAGAAACAATCTGATTTGAAAGTAATCTGATCAACTGAATGTGTGTCCAAACTCTTGTTAGTCTGAAGTTATGAATTGTAACCATGCTTTAGTTATACATTTTTGGCAATTTATATTCAATGGTATATTATGGAATTAACAGGCAATAACAAAAAGTTAATTACTCAATTGACTGTGGATAATAAATTAGTTAATTCATTAACAAAGAAAATATTGTAATTCAATGTTCATCAGGCATTGCTGTCACTCTTAATGTTGTAGATTTGGTTCTTTCTAGTGTTGTGGTGTCCAATGGCACCAGATGCTAGCAGTTGTTTGGCTGGAAGTTTTGAATATGTTGAATTGATTATAAAAGTAGAATATTCTATCATTATGATGAGTTGATTTTATTAGAATATTTTGTATCATTAAGAATTTATAATAATGAAGAAAAGGTGCAACTGCAAAAGCTGCATTGACCAGCTGCTTGAAAATCAGGTTTTAACCCCTCCATCTTCATTTGCTTCTGGTTACTGTAGATTTTTGAAAGCAAAAACTGATAAAAGCACTGCCAAATAGTTATAAAATCAACTTTGATATAATAGGTTATGATAGTTTATCACTCTATGTGAATCCCATAATCATCAACATTAGGGTAAATTTTACTGGTAAATTATGCTGAACTTTATTGACTTTACTATTCATATTAGAAAGAAGTCAATATATTTAATATACAGCTATTACATGTTATGTTTTTTTTACCGTTTCCCTTCACCTTGTATGTCATTCTTAGCACTTCGGAGAGATGATAGAAAACAGTATTTTCTGCTTTCGATTTCAGGTTAGAATTTGCAGGGAGAAGACAACAGGTCAAGTATACGCAATGAAGAAGCTCAAGAAATCAGAGATGCTTCGTAGAGGCCAAGTAATGTTGGAACTTATGTCCTACTCTTGGTTTAGCTTGTACTTTCATTCTTATTGTTGTTGAATTCTGTTATTCTAGGTTGAGCATGTGAAAGCCGAAAGAAATCTGCTTGCAGAGGTTGACAGCAATTGCATCGTCAAACTATATTGCTCCTTCCAAGATGACGAGTTTCTTTATCTTATAATGGAATATTTACCGGGTGGGGACATGATGACTTTACTTATGCGAA
This sequence comes from Eucalyptus camaldulensis, assembly GCA_019915185.1. Lineage (NCBI taxonomy): Eukaryota > Viridiplantae > Streptophyta > Magnoliopsida > Myrtales > Myrtaceae > Eucalyptus > Eucalyptus camaldulensis. The sequence goes on along the minus strand of JAHSVA010000003.1, from coordinate 31,941,891 downwards.
AGGATACCTTGACTGAAGATGAAGCCAAGTTTTATGTTGGGGAAACAGTTTTAGCTATCGAATCAATTCATAAGCACAACTATATACACAGGTCGGTGTGAGATGTCTTATTTTGCATTTTTGCTGATGTTATATGTGAAAGATAATATCCTTTTATATGGCACAAACATGTGGATTTACCCCCTTCATGTTCTATGTTCCAGAGACATAAAGCCTGATAATTTACTACTAGATAAATTTGGGCACCTAAGGCTGTCAGATTTTGGATTATGCAAACCATTAGACTGCAGTACTCTGGAAGAAAAGGATTTCTCAGTAGGAAACAACATTAATGGATCGTCAAAACCTGCAGCTCCAAGACGTACACAACAAGAGCAATTACAACACTGGCAGAAGAACAGGAGAATGCTTGTAAGATCCCATAATTGCTCAATATAATATGATGCAGCTCTGTTCTTTGAATGACAGTAGTATGATTCCAGCAAAAGAAGAATTCTGAGCACTAATCTTGATGCTTTGCCTTTGGCCTTTTTTAATAGTAGCTCTGATTCACAGTCTTGGTATGAAGTTGTGTAATTTGGCTTATAAGGTTAAATCGTCTAATAATGTAGGCTTATTCGACTGTGGGTACACCTGACTATATTGCTCCAGAGGTTTTGTTGAAGAAAGGTTATGGGTTGGAATGCGATTGGTGAGTATTCCGATTTGTGTAATAGAAATTATTATATGAGATAAATGAAGTTTCTTGCTTGTCATGTCATCTTTTCCATGGAGATCCCATTGAGTTTCTGCAGCATGCTTTTGATAATCTAAAAGCACATTTGGCATTTGGAGAACTTTATATTCACTCTTGGTTTTTATTTTGCTGGATCTTTTAAAGAGTTACCTATCTTTGTTCACTATTAATTTGAAGGTGGTCTCTTGGTGCTATCATGTATGAAATGCTTGTGGGGTATCCGCCATTTTACTCTGATGACCCAATGTCTACTTGTAGGAAGGTAAGCCTCGGAGCCATTCAAGTTTTCGAAGAAAAAAATGCCATGTACTTTGTCCTAGTTTTGTTTCTTTCCTTTTTATGCGTCTATCACAAGTTTTGTTAAAAAATGTTACTGTGATTTCACTTATTTTGTTGAAAAATCATCTATATATACGTGTTTGTAAGTATTTAATGAATCTTTTAGCCTTTTGTTTTTCTGCACAATGAAGTTGCTACTTTTAATCCTTTTGATATCAGCCTGTATTGCTCTGAATGTGTAACAACATCCAGTTGCTTGTCTAGTTGGCTACATGTCCTTGTGCTACAAATTTAAATTATCACTGGCCACTGATACGCTTTTGCTGTAATGTCTATGATCACTGGCCACCGATACGCTTTTGCTGTAATGTCCATGCCCTTAGTGGTAGATTGTGGTTGAATATCTCTATTTCGTTTCTTGGTCATCACAAATTCACTCTTTTGTAATTTATGTGCAGTGTGAGATCAACAATTAATAATATGGTCTGGTATGAATTTACTTTGCACAAGATAGAAGGTTATTCCTTTTTTGGACCCTTGTGAGAATAAGTATTTAAGAATTGAATAAGTTCAAGTCAAGCTTTGAATTCACTTGCATGGGCTAGTTAGGCTCTCTTAAACTACTTTGGGCTTGGGAAGATTTTCCGGTATGTGTACTGGAAGTTGAAAGAAAAAGGATGGAATTGGACTACAACAGAGTAGTAAATGAAGAAGAACTAGGAGTAAATCAATTTAAGATCACGCACTGGCGGTTTCTTGCAAATGATTGAACAGTAGGAAGGATTGTTTCACGCAACTTTCAATTCTTCCATTGCTTTACTCTTATCTATGAGGAATTGGTACCGAGAAAGGCCTACCATCAACAATTTTGGAATTGTTTTTTTGTGAAATTGTCGGGGCACGTTTTTAACCTGTGGTGGTAGACCTATTGCATTTGACTAAGTTGTACTGATAATATTATCAGTTGGCAATTTGAGTATTTTTTTTATGTGAATTGTTTCGCTGGTTTTGATTTTAGCATCTTGAACATCCAAGTTCTTAACAAAAGGTAAAAATATAACATGCAAATTGAACATGGCAATCGATCCCACTATATACAGTTGACACATGAAAATTATGGAAAAAGGAATTTAAGGGAAAGGTAGTGGGGAGCTGTTTCTCTTGCCATTTGTTCAGTTAGTCTATTTAGGTTACACTTCTGATACTAATGCTTTGTCGTCTGTGTGTGTTTATTTTTTTATTGTTACTTTGTTTGGGTCTGGTTGCCTGCATCTGGCTTTTGTATGCTTGCCAAAGTTTCATTTTTGTATGTTCTATTCAAGCAGATTGTGAGCTGGAGAACTAATCTGAAGTTTCCTGAAGAAGCAAAGCTTTCGTCAGAAGCAAAAGACTTGATCAGCAAACTTTTGTGTAATGTAAATCAGAGATTGGGTTCAAAAGGAGCACATGAAATAAAGGTGTTGTACGGTGTGTTCTATTCTAAGTTCTCTCACCCTTACCATGGAATGAATTATAAGTAAGAGATTCATCTAGCTGGTTCTCCATTTCCAGGCTCATCCATGGTTTGCGGGTACTGAATGGGATAAACTTTATCAAATGGAAGCTGCATTTATTCCGGAGGTTAAAGATGAGTTGGATACTCAAAATTTTGAAAAATTTGAAGAGGTAAACTTGTACTTCATCTTCCCTTGATTTCCATACTTATAGTCATGTTTCCCATATTACCTACTCCATTGGCTTCTCATATTGCTTACGAGATCTTCTGCCTTTTTCTTTTGGGCAGCAGTCTGATACTCATGAACACTCATCGAGCAAAGCAGGTCCATGGAGAAAGGTGAGTCGAACTCTATAGCAATGTCAAGATTGGTGTCCAATCAACACACATCGTCTCATCACACTTGTCTATTAATATTATATGTTCTGATTTACCATTATTGCCTTAAGTTTCTCACTCATACTATGATGATTGACAATTTTTTGAAATGAAACACTGATTGGACTTCCAACTTGAACATAGTTTAATGTTTCTGTCCTTCAAGATATGTATAGACGAGCTGTTAGTGTGACCTCAAAAAATTAGTTTTCAAGTTATGTCATCCTATTTATATTAGATTTGCATGAAAGTAAGGACATACAGTTGAATAATTTGCCAATATTGGTTTGAGCTTAATCTTGAGTTCTGTTTAAGAATGTTTCGCAGCATGGTTGAAAATTAAGACCTGTCATAGTTCAACTCCCCATGTCTAAAACTATACGAATGCCCTTATTCTAGTCTTAGAGTGAAACAAGTCTGCTTTTATGTCTCTGCTTGTTCTCTCTCAATGTTTAGTTTGGTAGAAGTTTGCTTCAATACAGGCGCATGCATCTATATGCATCTTATATGCATATCTCTCTCAACCCCCCCGAGAGCATGTCTGCGCCTATGTGGGTCTCAGAGACAGCTTAAATAGCTGTGGATCTCCAGTGCTATTTCTACATCATGCAAAATCAATCACTATGGGTTAGGACAAATCTTTGCGATGCTGAGCAGATACTTAGGCAGTTGAGCATTAGAGGTGTAGCATATCATTCCTTTAGAAATTTTGTGTTTGCCATTGACACACTCAAAAAGTAATGTGGTTGCCCTTATTTAGCAATTACCTACCGTCCATGCTCTCAGAATGATATATTAATTTCCTGGTTTGTTGTTCTTGTACTTTATTGTGGTTTGTTACTGTAGATCTAGAAATAAGAGACACATATCCCCTGCTACTAGTGGCTAGAGAAAGCATATCACAATCTTGTAGCTGCTGGTCTGTTATCTGTTGATCACAATTACTCCACTCTGGGTTCATTATTGAGATTTCATGCTGATCGCCTCTCACTTTGTTGTTGGCCTTCCAGTTTGAGAACTGCCAATGACAAACAAGCAAAGTCTATATTAAACTTAACCTTATTTCCAATAATTTTTCTTGTGTTTTGCAGATGCTTTCTTCTAAAGACATAAATTTTGTTGGATACACATACAAGAACTTTGAAATTGTCAATGAATACCCAGTCCCTGGGATGGGTACTCTCTCTCTCTCTCTCTCTCTGATACATGAACTGCATTTGATTATATAAGAACAGTATTATATGTCAGATTGAAACTTTGATAAGATTGTGGTTAGCAAAAGTTTCAAGGGTTAGCTTCACTTTGTTTTTGAAAGACAATGAAATTTCTGTATCATGTCACTCATTTTTGTAATTTCTATACCATGAGTGGTTTGAAATTTCATTCACATATTCGATGGAAGTTTTTTAAATTCTGGTTATTTAATTGGAAAGGGTCTCACGATAAGTGGATTGTTGATGTACCATAGTTGGGTGCATCAAAACAAGCCAGTCCCTGGGACGAAATAGTCTTGTCTTCTTCTCTTTCTCTTTGCCCGTTTGCTTCCCCTTGGCATATTTTGCTCTAGTGAACTAAGAGAAAGATAAGGTAATTTATTTTGATTTTCATCTCAGCTGAGTTAAAGAAGAAAAACAGTAAATCAACAAGGCCATCCGTGAAGTCACTTTTTGGTAAGTCATCCTCACCTGCGGTAATTGTACAGTAGTAAGTAAAAAACGCACTCCTTTTCTGCTTCCTCTTTAGTAAATTATTTTAAGTGCAACTGGAGACTCCTTGATTGACTCATTTTCCCTCTCGGTCTTGAAACTTTGGCAGAAGAAGAAGAGTCGAAGTCTTCAGGTACCAGCATTGACGATCAATCTGGTCGAGGAAGCGATTACAGATGAATACGTAGGACTTGTGATATCTCATAGGTGTGAAACCAAGCGTGCTCGCAGAGTCAGATCAAATCTCAAGCTATTTTAGCTAGGAAAGAAATTAAATTACTAAACAATGATCACATTCACAGTGGATATGATACTTGCTCTGATTCCAATCCCTCTCACTCCTAGGGGAATCGAATGGATTTTCTTTTTCCTAATATAGGTGAAGGATCTCATTTCGGGGTTTGATTTGGTCCAAGATGTTCACGGAGGACACTCCAAAGCCAAGTCTCAGAAGAAAAACTAACAAGGCACCTGAAATTTTCCCTCAACACGTCCAATTGCAGTTTTTTATTTTGTTGTAACATTTCCAGTGTAACAATAGTGTAAGTTGCATTGTAAGTATGGGAGATACAAACATTGGAAAGATCTAAACTTGGATTTGGGATGTGCATAAGTCTATTTTCACGTATTGTTCATAGTTGGAAGCTTGAAAATAAAACCCTTGTCAGCCGGGTGTTTCGATCTCCATCTTTATCTGACCTCTTTCCTTCCACGTCTGTTTCTGCGTTTATTGCTTATTTTTCGAATTTCAAGTGATGTGGCGTGCACGCAAAGACTAGTTTGGCAGAGTGAAGGTAAGATGGAAAAGTCAAACCATCCACCATTAGATAATGTCGGCCTTAATAGGGTGTACCTGATCTAACAACACATGACTTGGGTCGTATGAACATGACGCGTCCGATCAAAATTTAAGTACGAGGACAGACTTTTGCTCTAGTTATCTTATAAATTGACACCCTTCGGAGGGGAGCAAATTCTTTACGATCTTGACGTGAGCGAACTATTAACGCATTTGTATCGACGGTGCACGTGAGCCTTTAATAATACATGAATGGCCGTCCATTCTGACCCATCAATCGAAACCCTCTTCCATCGAGGCATTGATAGCATATCTATTGTACTGTTCTTTCCATTACTCGTCGGACAAGGTACGTTACAAAGCAAAATAAAAACAAAATATAAAGACCAATTCAAAATCTTTATCGCAACAGGAGCTATTATCATTCCATCGATTTTTTTTTTTTCCGTTAAAATAATTTTCATTCGTTACCAATATGACACATGTAAAAATATATCGAAAATCTCGAAAGTCATCATAATAAGGCAAGCCCGTAACGCTTTAAAACAAACCAAAAATCAGAAATCAAAGTATAAATAATCACACGTAGATTTGTGACCACATCCAAGCAAAATGATTGACAATCAATCACTGAGTCGCATATTATCATTAATGATAAGCACACACTAGAACTCCATATGTAGTTATGGAGGCATTTTAGCAGTGTGCATCTAGGTTCGACGTCCTTAACACTTTTACCATAAAAAGACAACATAAACATATTGAACAACCTAATGTCTAAATTGAAAATTGCAAGATTATGATAATTTGAGAATTTTGCTCGGATATGACCAAATGACGGAAGGAGTTCGAAAAGTCGTCCCTTAAAGAAAGTAGAATAAAAATTCACTTGTGCGCATACTAGATATATGCAACGTATCTCTACTATGTATAAGTCAATTCAATGGGGGTTTAATCTTCAAGCAATTATCCAAAAGAAAAAATCATGAAACATTCGTGACCTTCATTAAGATATGTATCCTAGTGAGAAGGACAAAATCATAATTTGAATAGAAACACAATTGTTAGCTAATCCATGCATAAATTATTTCTCAAAATTAGACTCAGGTATCTCTCCTTGACCACTTCTATCCCCGACTCTCTCATAATCAAAATATTATTCATAGAATTTATGAATAATGAATCTATAGCGTAAGGAGATGAGAGATATAAACGCCGAAAATAAAATTTTAATTTAGTTCTTATGGGAATAGAATCATGTTCTAATTAGAATCATGGTCTATAACTATTCGTTAATTGTAGAGAGAGAGAGAGAGTTGCAGTGATTTAATTCTTGCGACTGTCGCTGCAGTAGGGAGGAGAGTAGATATATGGGATATTGCCTAAAGGATGGGTCTCTGACTCATGATTTAGATGTAGACTTTTCCAAGCTTATACCTCGCATGTTATCAGGATTTTCAAATTAACAATGTGAATTTTTAAAAATGAGTCATTACTAACTTATTAGAGTCGGCTAAAAATCAAGAGAAGTATGGGAGCATGCTTCACTTCCTACACAATCAGAGAATTTAAGGTTGGAGACTTGATTACACTATTTAACTAATTAGTATCTTTTAATACCTAATCTTATTCATTTTAAAAATATATTTTAGATAGTTTGAATTATTCTAACATATTCTTTAACACGTGAGGCGATCATGTAGGTGCGCAAGCAATCAAGAAAAGCATTAAGTAAATTGCAAGGGATAGCAAAGACCTAACACTAAGAAAAAAAATATATGGTAATCCTTACTAGGCTAAAGGGAAGCCAAAATCAATGTAAGCGCACAATCAAGGGAATTTTTTTTAAAGAAAAATTGAAACCTTAAGGGCTTGTTTAATTTTTTTTGTGCAATTTTAAGTCAAGAGACTTCCATTTTAAAAATAAATAAATAAATAAAGGAAATTTACCTAGAAAGACTATTTTAAAACTTTTTCGAGGAATTCTAATTTTTTACAAACTTTTAAGGATTATTTATGATATTTTCAGTTTCAATTCTTTTAATATTTTATACTTTTCTTAGATTTTCGAATTTTTTAATAAAAAAATTATTCCGAAAATAGGGACTCGACTGGGCCCTAGGGCCCGGTCAGAAAACAGACTGCCGTCTGATACTTCGTGGATTTGGGTGATTCATACGAACCAGGCTTTAGAAAGCTCCGTTTCAAAATGACCTAAACCCACCTTCGGAAATAATTATCCAAAGCCCAAGCTCAACTAAATATCAAAACCCATGCCAAGCTTCAACTTGAGTTGAGTCCAATGCCGACTAATCCTATTGCTAGAGTTCAGCCCAAAATCTCTGCTCCCCTTCTTCATTCATTCTGTCCTCCACGCTCCTCCCCACTGTTACCCGCCCTCTCACGTTCAGGTCCTCTTCTTCTAACGAGGCCAACCAGCAAACGAGGAGTTTAAGAAGCCTTGGACAAAGCTTACAAATAAGAAGCTAGAACACGAACAAAACACTTCACAATGAATATAAAAAATTCATTTGCCCAACTTCCATCATTAGCTACCATATCCAGGCATCATTGCCGTCCACCACTCATTCGAGATTTCGCAAAATATGGTCACAACGTGATTCAGGGCAAACGATGGCATTTAAAGGAACTCAATAGACAAACTGATATTGACTCATTCAGGACAAAGAAGAGGGTGGGCAGAAACTTTTAGGGTAGCCACGAAACGTACTAAAACTTCGAGACACCAGTTCGCCAAACAGATACTAATATATAGAACAGAACATGGCATGCTTGGATTTATTGGTACGCTAGCCAAAATAAGAGAAATATGCTCACAACGTCGGTTTAAATATTTCAGCAAGCAGCTGAGGAAAATAATGACCACTTTTAGGACTGAACTCAAGTTTGGACTCAAAAGAAATTATCACGAGACAACCGAAATCAACAACGCATAGCTCAAATCCGGCATGCGTATGGGCTTAAGGAGACCGAGTCTCGGCCTTGCTTGGATCAAAACAACACGGAGTAACAGGGATTCGCGAAAAACGAGCATTTAATCGCGGAGTTCCCTACTTGATTCGGACACGGCAGCAAGTGGGCGAGCTCGTGACAAATCGGGCTATGGTCTGCCGACTTGGTATCTTCAAGCCGGGATCCTTGAGCAAGGGAGATTTGAACCAAGTAAAAAAACTCACCGGTGACACAGAGATTAGGAAGCCAAAGATCGTGTGCTTGAGGGCATTGGCTTGAGGTCATCGGAGAGGGTTCGGGCATGGCCAATCTGCGGGAGAACTCCTCCCTATTCAATTTCACTCTCTCTGCCACGCTCTCTTGCACTTGGACCTCTCTCTGTTATGTCCAGCGCCCAAGACAAAGGAAAAAATTAGCAATATCCCTCTTTTCCCGAGCTCACTCGTGCCCTTGAACTCACTCACTTCCTCTAGCAACCTCTCTCTCTCTAGCTTGCCCTCTTGCTCTCTCAAGCTTACCCAAGCAAGCAATAAAATAAAATAAAAAATAGAGCACCCCTTTGAATCTGCCCCCCTTCTCTCTGTCTCCCCCACAAGTGCCCTTGTTGGTATTTGTTTTGATAAATAAGTATACGTGTATAAGTAAATTAAGATCAAAGTCTAATCACAGTGAAAATAAAGACGCTTATACACTTGTTTCCAAAACATTTTCGTGCATTTTAATAAAAACACATAGAAGAGATAAATGGGTTAATCATATTAACCTTGTACTATACTCCAAATTTGGTTCTGACGTTTTTCGGGTTCTAAGCACGAACGTCCGATATCCTTGCAGCAATGATTTTGACGTTCTTCATACTCTCACTATGAATGTCTAACGCCTTCTAGTGACACCGGTTATGACGTTCTTCAGATGCAGAACGTCTAATCTTTTCGTACAGCAGATTCTTACGTTCTTCAGATCTAACCCCACAAGTGTTGGGTCTCTAGTTTAGACACACCACTAATCTCACATTGAACAGAAGAAGAAAGAAATTGAGAGATCTCACAATTATAATTGTGCTAACAATTGCTCTCGTGCGTGAATGATTTAGTTGATTACTATCAACACTCTCAATTGTCAATTGTCACTCATCAATCATCCTATGATTTGCTCTGTATATTATCTTTTGTAGACAGTGCAATTCACATTTAAATTGACTCATTAACTCTAAAACCGTTTTAGAATTAATTCGGTCGTAATTTCTAACAGGCGTAAGTTTTGATACATATTAGACACTAATTTGGTATTCACTTTGTAACTATTATAGGGTATCAAGACATTTATTTGTAACTGTTATAAGTCTTTATTTTGGATATTCACTTTGTAACTATTACAAATATTTAATTTGATCGGTACATCTGAAATTGTTTCAAAGCATTAATTAGTCATTAATTTTGAAACAATTTCAGATCATTAATGTGACCGTTAAATCTAAAACCATTTCAAATTTTTAATTTAGCCATTAAATCGAAAATCGTTTCAATTCATTAATGTGGCTATTGATTTTGAACTCATTTCATATCATTAATAATGTCCTTGATTCTGAACTCACTTCAGCTCATGAATGCATTTATTAATTCTAAACTCACTTTAAATTATTAATTTAGTCATTGAATTTGAACATGCTTCAGATCATTAATTCAGCCGTAAAATCCGAAACCTGCTTCTTAGATCTTTTATATTTTAGTTCAACTCAATTTGATTGACTCAAATTGCAAACACATCTCTCTCTCTCTCTCTCTCTCTCTCTCTCTCTCTCTCTCTCTCTCTCTCTCTCTCTCTCTCTCTCTCTCTCTCTCTCTCTCTCTCTCTCTCTCGTTCAAATATCATTTTATTTGGTTATAGTGTGTGATATCTTCATCAGTGAGTCGGCAGTAGGACTTACACTAACATATTAGCACAACCAAGAGAACTAATTGTCTAGATCAATCTCCTGTTCTTGCAAACCATAAGTGACATCTAGCAATATATCATAACTACCCAAACAGTGTGAAATGTTTCAAGAACATAATGAACTTATCAGCTTTAATGATCGTGTAATTCGATTCTTCTATCTAACCATGTCTCGATCGAACAAAGACCATGGAATTATTGATCAAGCCACCAATTCAATCATATACCCAAATCTAATTAATATATATTCTACGAGACATGAACCATTCATTCTCAATTACAATCCCAGCCGAAAATTTCAATACAATGTCATGATTAAATTGCATAAAACATCAATCTTGTATATCTATATATAACAATAAAACATATTCCGTATTGCGAATGCATGTGCCTTCGTATGTGAACAAACTATGATTATCAAGTATAAAGACGGTTTAATGAAGTGTCAATGTGTGCACTTGTGAACCATAGCCATCCAACATATAAGTTAGCATCGTGCCTCAAGTCTAAGGATCTTACACTAAACCAAAGCGTGAACGATCATACATTAACCTCGTTAAAAGCTTCCATGTTACCAATCGTTCTATGCATGTCACGTTCAATGAACTTGTCCGAAACAAGCACTTGTGTTCTAGCTCAAATATCATAATACCTAATAACTTGTGACTCATCATTCCCTCAAGTATCTAATATTGCATGGTGAAACTTGAGAACATACCGATCTCAATAGAATCATCAATATCTTCTCAATAATCCATCGACCGTGAATTATTTAAAAATTCAGCATAATTGTAAACTTGTCACATATATTCTTAACACCTTAAGAATATGTTCAATCGTAACTGATCTCATGGACTCACTCATTTATAAATAGGACGATGAATGAAAACTTATTTACCATTAAATAATTCCTAACATGTAGTTACATGGTTGCTTTAGGGCATATAGTTAATAATCTCCTACTTGCACTAAAGCTAACCTATCTCATGTCTCAAACCCATCTTGGTAAAATATCTTTCAAAAAAAGACCGAGACAATGCTTTAGTGAAGGAGTGAACCATGTTTTCCATTGTGCTATTTTCTATAAGGTGATATCACCTCTCCCAATGATCTCTTTGATGAGATGGAAGTGCCTCTGAATGTGCTTAGATTTCTAGTAAAATTTTGGTTCCTTAGCCTGAATTGTTACCTCATTGTGGTCATAAAATAATGTAATTGACTCTTCTATGGAAGGAACCACTCCAAATTCTGAAATGAATTTCTTCATCCAAATCACTTCTTTCGTTGCTTCAAAAACAATTACATACTCTTTTTTTTTTTTTTTTTTGGTAATAGGTAAGATGAATTATAACTAAAGAACCAAGGAGCTATACAAAAGCACATCAAAAACAACCGACTCCAAGAGAACATACACTCAACTAGACACAGGCATCACGATGAGTGGATGGGAGACGGGAAGAGCTGCAAAGAGGAAGAAACAAGCAGCAGAGACAAACGCCAAAAATTGGCAAGAACAAAAGTAGAGAAGAAAGGCCAAACATTACAGCCAAAGGGAAAGAAGGGATCCATCCTAAAAAGAGAAACCGACACACTGAAGAACAGAGGTCAACCAGCCAAACTGCGGAGAAAGGAAGGCCCAGCAGCAGACGAGCGAGAGAAAGGGGTCTCCCGGGATAAGAACAGAACATAGCGTCCTTCATAAGAGTAACCAGGCATGACGCCAATGAAGCATGAACCTCGCTTCAGTCGAAAATAGAAGGATGGATTCCCCAAGCTATTTGGAGCCTACGGTTGCAGGGGATATTCGAAACACCTAAATAAGTGGTTGCTTTATCTTTGACAGCTTTTCGTAAATGCCCCTTTAAGGCCGGAAGGAAGAGGTTTTGGTTGCGAAAAATGATATTATTTCGTTCCTTCCAGATGAGGTAGCACAAGGCACCAAAGGAAAAACGAGCAATGGCTTGGTGAAAGCTCGCATTCGAGAGATGGTTCACCACCCAAAGAAGGTTGTCTTTCCAAGACCCATTCCTCCAAGTCAGATTACATTTAGACGCCCAAAATGAAGCTAGCCGACCTGTGATTGAGCAGCCGAAATATAAGTGATCAGTTGAATCCGGCGTAGATGAACAGAAGGCACAAGAGACATACGGGATCCACTCATATGACAGAAGCCGTACCTGGATTGGTAATCTATTCCGAGTAATCAGCCATAGGTGCGTTTGGTAACGCGGGGGGGTGAGGGGCTCCAGATAAATCGAGACCAGCTGACAAGGGAGCCTCTTGGACGAAGCATAGTCCATGCAGACGCAGTAGAAAACTGCCAGAGGAGTGGCCAAGCCACACCAGACGATCACTGTAGTTGTTGAGGCAGGGAATCGGATCATTCCAGGTCTCAATAGTCATTGAAACAGCTGAGGGGGTAGAAAGAGCCGCAATACCATTAGCCACTGAAGCATTCCGCGGGATACGCCTTAGTGGTGAAATCAACAATTATGCTTTGTTTGTAATTTTTCCAATTTTAGGAACTTGGTACTTAGATATTCACCTCCTTAATCAGATTGAAGAGCCTTAATACTTTTTTTCCGTTTGTTTCTCAACTTCAATTTTGAATTCCTTGAACTTTTCAAATGATTCAGATTCACACTTCGTTGAACAAATCATCGGTGAAGGTAATGAAGTAAGAATAACCATCTCAAGCTGATTTATTAAGTGAACAACATACATAAATATGTATCAATCCTAGAATATCAGCAGCTCTCACACTTTTTCCTACAAAAGGCGCATTTGTCATCTTTCCTATAAGAAACATGCTTCACTAGTTGAGTATGGTTCAAAGTCTAATGGATCAATATATCCATGTTTACTCAACTTATTGATCTTATCCTTACCAATATGACCAAATCGGAGATGCCAAATATACTTCAGGGTTGGTCTATCTCTAGGTCGTTTATTGGTCACAATATTCATATCACTTTGTTTATTAACATTTGTAATCATATTAATAGACATTGTAATGGTATAAAAATTATTGGTCATCATATCAAAACCAACACATCTTTTATCATAATAAATGGAATACATGTATCAGCCAAAAAAAAAAATCATAATTCTCTTCACTCAAATGAGATTTAGAGATGAGGTTCCTAATTGCATTCTTATAATAATGCAAACAATTATTCAAAACCAATACATGCCCTAAAGACAAAGGTAAACAATAATTCCTTATAAATAATGCAGTAACTCTTGCTCTATTTGCAAATGTCAAACCTATCTCATTTTTCCCAAACATATTGCTTATTTCCAGATTCTACAAAGACATGCAAATATATGAAGTTACAACGGAATCTAGAATCGATAAGCTAGATTCAGAACCAATCGTGAGGTTGGTTTCAATAAGCATGGACACCAAACCTTCATAAGATTGATTCTTTGGCTTAACCTTCAAGCTCGTGAGGTACTTTTTGTAGTTCCTCTTCTAATGTCCCTTGACAGCACAGTAATGATAATTCTCTTTTTCAATCTTGGGCTTTAGACATGTAGTAGACTTTATGGACTTCCTTCATTTATTTTTCTACAAAGTAGTCTTACTCTTTGAAGAGGAAGCCTTGGCTACAGCCATTATAGTGGGCCTTATGTTGTTCATTTCCTTCTTATAAACTACCAGCATGTCGTTTAACTCAGCAAGAGTTTTCTCCATCTTATGCATGTGGAAGTTCTGGATAAATCCAAAGAAAGAATCGAGCAAACTAAAGTATCAAATTCACGACTAACTCATTATTCATAATAAGATTTAGCCTGACTAACTCCTCAATGTGTCAAATCATTTTCAAAACATGATCATTCATCGATGATCTTTCAACGATTCTCATATAATACAATCCTTTAGATATCTCATATGTAGAAATTCGACCGCTCTCATCGAAAAAATCCTTCAAATGTTCAATGATTGAATAAACACTTTCTGTGGTCTCATATTTCTTTTGAAACTCATTATTCATAGAAGCAAACATGCATGACCTAACTTTTAGATCATTTTCATGCCACTTCTCATAAGTTTTGTGTTCTTCTTTGGTACCACTCGGAAAGTCTTTTGACAAGTTCTAATCAAGCACAAACCCAATCTTCTCGGAATTGAAAATAATTCTTAAATTTCTTGTCCAATCAGTATAGTTGGATCCCGTCAAACAATTTTTGTCAAGAATTGAAGTAAGTGGGTTTGTCATAACCACTTTCAGAGCAATAAAAAAAATCTTTATAAAAAAAAATAAATTGTTAACCATTGACTGTCAAAAAAAAATTCATTTTAGCCTTTAAATGAAATATTATATCCCATCATTCTTTTCGAATCACACACTTCTTAGGATGGGAAATGGTAATCTTTGTTCGGAAAAGATCACTAGTGGAGATTGAAGTCCTACTAGTCCATAATTTATCTCGCCTGATAGTTATTAGTGTCCTTTGAACTTAGTGAGTGGATCACATATTCAACAAATCACATGCGAGTCACAATCATACTTTGGCCTCTAGATCTTGAAATCATCACCTTATAGTTATTGGCCTCATAATTATAGTTAAGTCTACCACATCATCTCATGCAAGTATTTTAGACACAATTGATTCCTCACCTAATAGTTATTGGAAATCATTTGGCCTAAACCTTGCATCATTAGATGTATAATGGAGTGGTTCCATGTTCTTGAATAGCAATTGACTCCAACTTATCCAGAATCAGCCAATCAACCATCAAAACGTAAGAATAGACCAAGACGATGATAGGTCACGAGTTTAAGCACTTGTTACAACTTAACATAAATAATAATAATAATAATAATAATAATAATAATAATAATAATAATAATAATAATAATAATAATAATAATAATAATAATAATGAGATTTTCTTAATTATTAATGGTTTCGCCATGCATATTAACCGATTAATATGCATATCGAATAAAAATATGAAAAAGAATTCTCATCACAAATGAGAATCAGTCATCAAATCATACAAACAACAAAAATCAATCAATAATTAAAAGCACGAACATGTCTAAGGATTAGCTTTGATACCACTATTGGTGTTTGTTTCAATAAACAAGCATACATATATAAGTAAATTAAGATCAAATTCTGGTCGTAGTTGAAGTAAAAACACTTATACATGTATTTCCAAAGCATTTTCATTCATTTTAATAAAAACATATAGAAGAGATAAATGGGCTAATCATATTAACCTTGTACTATGCTCCAAATTTGGTTCTAATGTTCTTTGGGTTTTGAGCACGAAAGTCTGATGTCCTCGCAGTAGTGGTTCTAAGCTTCTTCAAATTTTGACCACGAATGTTTGACGCCTTCTGGTTAGGGGTGAGTGGTTCCAGGTTCTGGTTCGGTTCCGTCTGAAACCTGGAACCTACCCTCGGGTACAGGTTCCTCATTTTTTGGAACCTGGAACCTACCCGTCAGAACCAAGAACCTGGAACCTACCCTGTCACAGGTTCCAAGGTCGGTTCCAAGTTCCAACAGGTTTTTTTTTTTTTTTTTTTCATTTTCAAATTTGAACTATAAAATTAGAGTTAAACGATTAATTATCATGGGAAAACAATGAACGATTCTAAAGACAATCAAATGGGAAGATACATGCCTTTCCAGCTTTGCAAAGTGCAGCACATTGTGCCTCTGCTTCTGAAGGAGCCTAACATACAAAAACTAAACTTGGTATCTAAACTTTTTGTTAGAAATAATAACAAATAAACTTTTTCAGACAGAATTTAGACCCAAAAAAAAAAAAACTTTTCAGATAGAATTGTAACCTCAACAACTGGGACATCCATAAGTCTTAATAGTTTTTTGCAATCTTCATTATGCTGTTGTGTCACCTACAAGTGTATGAAGGCCATCATCCACAAGCACACTCATATCCATTTAGCAATGTAGATAGGTTTTTCTGCGAAGCAGAGACCAAAATCAAACTTCATATTGAATAAGACAAAAATATCGCACCATAAGGAAACCAAAACGAGACCAACCTTCACAGTTCTTTTACTGAATTTCTCCATGTCTTCCTTGTTCTGAGACTGCAGACACAATAAATACAGAGCTCACTAAGCATTTTTGTACTCCGTGTTTCTGGGTGCTCATGTGTGCGAGAGAGAGAGAGAGAGATGCATATACCGCAATGGCTACTGCCAACTCCTCAGAGGCAGCTGCCCTCTTCAAAAAACTGCTCAGAGACTTGTCTAAGGTAACTAAACGTATCCACAGGTAATCCCATAAACGAGAAAAGAGAAGGCTCATAATAATAAAGCACCGTTTTGCAAGCTCTTGCTTCTTCAAATCAGGAGGTTTACCATCAAATACATAGCTATCGTAACAACAGTAAAGCATAGTTCAAAGAATGATGAGCATCATTCTTCCAGTATTCCATCCCAACGAAAACAAAGGAGGTAAAGAGAAAAGTTTACGCTGGCTTTATCCCCGCCTCCAACAGCCTAATCGTCCGGTAAAACATGCCTTGCAGATGACTGCACGGGAAAGCAGCTCAAAATCAAAAACTTTCCAAGCACAAAGATCACATCGAAAGTGGATTTTCATTTTTATGGAGTATCACAATGCCAGTGTACCTGGTGACTTCACCAGCCTCGTTGGTGAGCATCTGAGTCCCCTTCCTCCCGACCACAACCTAATCCCCCAATCAAAAGAACCAAAAAACCCCAGCACTCAAAATCCAAATCCCAACTGACAACCGAAACGCACAATCGCAGGCATCAATCCATAAAAAGGAACTGATAAATGCTCATGCTGGCATCGATGGCGATCCTCCGGCCGAAGTAGCTCTCGAGCTTCTGCTCCTTCATGGCGTTCGGGGCATTGTCCGCCAGTAACTTAGTCAGTCCCTATCGAAATGAAGAGACTCGATGAACAACATATGAAAAATGATGGGATTTGAAGGAGACGGAGGTCGAACTGAACAATGAAGACGCTTGGGATGAATTGAATTCTAGGGTTTCAAGCTCTTCCGCTTCCCACCTAATTTGGAGACATTTGCACGGTGAACGTGAAGAATGGATCTCGTCTTCTTTTTGGAGCCCTAAACCGGTTCTGGTTCCGGTTCCATGACCGGTTCCGGTTTCGGTTCCAGTTCCGGTTCCACTTGGAACCAGAACCGGGACCGAAACTCCCGGTTCCCAGAAAAAAGGAACCGGGAACCGGAACCGGTCCCCTTGGAACCGGGAACCGAACTGGACCCTCCTTCGGTTCGGTTCCAGTTCCCGGGTAACCAGGGAATCGAGCTCACCCTTACTTCTGGTAACACCGGTTATGACGTTCTTCAGATGCAAAACATTTGATCTCTTCGTACAATAGGTTTCGACGTTTTTCAGATTTAGCCCCATAAGTGTCGAGCGTCTAATTCAGACACACGACCAATCTCATGTTGAACAAGAGAGAGAAATTGAGATATCTCAAAACTACAATTGTGTTAGCAAGTGCTCTCGTGTGAATAATTTAGTTTATCACTACCAACACTATCAATTATCAATTATCCATCATCGATCATCTTGCGATCTACTCTTTGTATTATCTTTTGCCGGTGCAAATCACATTTAAATCGACTCATTAACTCTAAAACCATTTCAGAATTAATTTGGTTGTAACTTCTGACGACTGTAAGTTTTGATACCGTTTTAGACATTAATTCGAGCATTAACTCATAACTGTTATAGAGCATTATTCCAGACATTTATTTGTAACTATTACAAGTCTTTATTCTAGATATTAACTTTATAACTATTATAAATGTTTAATTTGACTATTACATATGAAATTGCTTTAGAGCATTGATTGGTTATTTAATATGAAACTGTCACAAATCATTAAGGGTGCGTTTGTTTGCGTTTCTGTTTAAAAATTGTTCCAGGGAACAGAAATAGAAAAAAGTGTTTCTGTTCCTGGGAACAATTTCTGAACAAAAAAAAACATGTTTGGTAAATTTGTATAATTTTTTTATTTCTTTTATTTTTTCTATTTTTTTCTTTTTTTTCCTTTTTTTTTTCTTTTTTCTTTTTCCTTTTTCCTTTTTTCTTCTTTTGGCCGGTCGCCGGCCTCGGCCATGGCCGGCGACCGGCCGACGAGGGCCAGCGGCCTCGCCCAAGCACGGCGAGGCTCGCCGGCCGCTGGGCGAGCTCAGCCTTGCCGGATCTGGGCGAGATCGAGCTCGCCCAGCCCAGCGAGCCCAGCCCAATGCGCCGACATCTCGCCGGGCTGGGCGAGCTCGATCTCACCCAGATTCGGCGAGGCTGAGTAGGGCGAGCTCGAGCTCGCCCAGCCAAGGCGAGGCCGACCCTTGCCGGGGGCCGGCGAGCCTCGCTGTGCTTGGGCGAGGCCGCCAGCCCTCGTCGGGCGGTCGCCGGCCATGGCTGAGGCCGGCGACCGGCGAAAGAAAAAAGAAAGAAAAAAAGAAGAAAAAGAAGAAAAATTTCAAAAGTGTTTCTGATTTGTGTTTCAGAAACAAGAAACACAAAATTTGTGTTTCTTGTTTCTATTTCTTTTTTGTTCCTAGGAACAAAAGAACAAAAAAACAGAAAAAGTGTTTAAAAACAAAAAAAAGAAATACAAACAAACGCAACCTAAACTGTCCATTAATTTTGAAACTGTTTCAGATTATTAATGTGACCATTAAATCTAAAACCATTTCAGATATTTAATTTAGCCATTAAGTCTGAAACTGTTTTAATCATTGATTTGGCTATTGATTCTAAACTCATTTCAAATTATTAATGCATCTATTAATTATGAACTCACTTCAGATTATTAGTTCGATCATTGAATTTGAAAGTGCTTCAGATTTTTGATTCGGCCATAAAGTCTAAAATCCGCTTCAGACTTTGTAAAGTCTTAAACCCACTTCTTGAATCTTTTATTTTTTAGCCCAACTCAATCTGATTGACTCAACTTGTAAACACATTTGCAATATTCTTTCTCTCGTTCAAACGTCATTCTAATTAGTTATTATGTGTGATATCCATAGGTTCATTACTGAGTTAATAGCATGACTTGCCCTAACACATTAGCACAACCAAGAGAACTAATTGTCCAGATTAATCTCTTGTTCTTGTAAATCATGAGTGACATCTAGCAATATGTTATAACTATTGAAACAGTGAAATATTTCAAGAACATAATGAATCTATCAGTTTTGTTGACTGCGTAATTCGATCGTTCTATCTCACTATGTCCCGATTGAACAAAGGCTATTGAATTATTGATCAAGCCACCGATTCTATTATATGTCCAAATCTAATTGACATGTATTCTACGAGACATAAATCATTCATTCTCGATTACAATCTCGGCTGAGAATTTCAAAACAATGTCATAGAACATCAATGTTATATATTTATATGTAATAAGAAGATAGATTCCATATTGCACACACATGTGCCTTTGTATGTAAACAAACTAGGACCATCAAGTATAAAGACGATTCAACGAAGTGTCAATATGTGCACTTGTGAACTAGAGCCATCCAACATAAAAGTCAGCATTGTGTCTCAGGTCTAAGTACCAAGACCAAAGAGTGAATGATCAAACATTGAACCCGCTAAAAGCTTGTATGTCACTAATCATTCTATACATGTCATGTTTAGTGAACTTGTCTAAGATAAGTACCTATATTCTAGCTCGAATATCATAATACCCATTGACTTGTGATTTATCATCCTCTTAAGTATCCAATAATAAATGGTAAAGCTTAAGAACACACTGGTCTTAATAAGATTATCAATATCCTCTTAATGATCCATCGATCGGAAACTATTTAAAAATTCAATATAACTATAAATTTGTCACACATATTCTTAACATTTTAAAAATAGATTCAGTCATAATTGATCTTATAAACTCATTCATATATAAATAAGACAATGAATGAAAACTTATTTGCCATTAAATAATCCATAACATATAACTATTACATTATTGATTTAGGGTATATAGTTAACAGCCCTCTCAAGCTCCCTCTCCATTCCCCTTAAAGGCTTTTGGCAATTGTGCATAGCTTATGCCACTATCAGCTTGCTAGCTAGCTTGATCTTTGACTTGCGGATCATGGTTGCTTTTGCTTTCTACTCCTATGCGTCCTCTACCACCACAGAGGAGTGTGCATCACATGAAGGAGGAAGGAGGAACAAAATAGGCCCGTGAGCTAGGCTAATGAAAGAACGGAGGAAATGGGCTTGGCCCAAATGGGAAGGATGAAGAAGAAGGGAAAAGAAAAAAAGCTGGGTCGGCCTGGCCCCGCCCCAACCCAATCTCGCTTTTCTTCTTCTTCTTCTTCTTCTTTTTAAATATAATAAAAAAAATTAGTAAAAATTATCCAAAAAAAAATTAACAATTAATACTAATAATGCAAATGTTCCTATGTTCTTCTTCCTCTTAGAATGATCTTCCATGGAATGAAAAAGATTGATATTGACACCTAAATTTTGACCTTTTTATTTAGAATGTAATTGCATAGAAAACTAAGGATGAAGCAAACTCTATTATGCTAGGAGAAGCATGAGGCATGCAAGATGAATGATAGGAATGGATTGCAAGAGTAATTTTAAAAACTAATGTTAGAAATCTGTCCATGAAAGAAATATCATGTGGAAAATGTTTGAAGGTAGAGTTGGGTATACATGCATAAATTGGAGGTAATGTTGCCACTCTTTTGATGAAGACCGCGATAAGCCGAAACCAATTGTTGTGCTTAATCGAAATGCATGCTTTGCTCTAGATGTGAGATGCCTCAATTAAAGGAAGTCATGGTACAATTGATCACAATAAGACATTACGCGATACAGGCCATTAGAATGATCTTTGAAAAGCAAGGCTAGCATAGGGAATTGGCTCACCGAGTGTTTTATAGTTCCATAATTAAGGCAAATCTATTTGAAACATGACAAATGGTATTAAAGCAAATTCTTGAATTGTATATATGGAGCCATCTATCACCATATTTCAAGCATAAGTAGTAGCAGAGATGGAAGACATGTTTCGATTAGGTAAGCAAGATTCATGTAATGCCTATGGATAGGCATTGATATACAATATGCAAGGAAATGATAGTGAGTGATGCATTTTGTTTGGCAAGCGTCATGAATCAAAAGATGTAGGAATTCTCTTGTATTTGCATACCTTTGTAAGTGGAATTGGAGGTTATGGAGTGAAGTGTGAGTGATGTAGAGGAGATGATACAATTAGATTGTGGGAGTAGGGTTAGGGCTATTGGGGCTAGGAATTCTAAAATAGAACACAATTATATCTCTATGGAGCTCTAAAGATGGGATTAGTCTTCCATGCACAAACTAGTCAGAAGTTGATGCCATTTTCCTAATAAGGTAATGACAGGCCGAAATCAATTGTTATGCCTAAAATGTTCCTCATATCTCGCTTGAATGACTAAATGCTCGAATTAAGCTAGGCATAGTACTAGGGCATGGTATGATTCGATACGAAGATGTTATTCATTGTACTATTCCTTACAACAACTATAGAAGGAAGGTTTTGGCCTTGATGTTCTTTGGACTCGCTAGGCATTGCATGGGCTATTCTATGGCCAAAGAACTGCAAGTATGTGACAAATGGTATCAGAGTAGGATTCCTCCAATAGGTGGGGGAAAACTTGTGGTCTAGCCAATCTTATGAGGGTAGAGAGTAATTGTTGAGGCTATGAGGGCTTAGACAACGCGCAGCTCTCATCTAGCTTTTAGGATGACCATGTGGCTATATGAAGGAACTAAATTGCTCATTGAATATGGATAGCAATCCTAGATCAATTGGTGAACCTCAATAGGAGGTTTGCTCCCATGTTTCCAACAATGAGAAAACCCTCCATTGATCTATTGAGATCAAGAGAAGTTTAGTAGGTGAAATAAGGTATTGTTAAGGGAGCATAGTTGGCTACAAATACTATAGTTATTAGAGAACAAGCGACTGGAAATTCTCAAACAGCTTTGATTAGAAAAAGCTACCAATGGAGTGCGGTGGTCTGTTCTCTTGGGCCAATGTTGCCAAGTGTTGCCATTTGATTAATAACCCAAAGTGGCACATTAATGGTTAAATACTATTTGATATATGACCTAGAGTGATTACTTAATAGTTGAATAATGTAGGGGAGGACAATACAACTCACAACAAGGGCATTGCAAAATTGAGTGGGGAAAAATATCATAGACTAGAGTGATGCGGGAATTACTTGTACTCACATATCTTTGTGGGGAGAATTACTAAAAAAAGTCCTAAACCTATTGCAATTATATCAATTCAGTCCTAATTTTTTTTTTTTACCAATTTAGTCCTAAACCTTTTATAAATGTGCTAATTCAGTCCTTCCGACCAAAATTGGCCAGCCAGAGCTGACGTGGTCGCCGGCCGAAGACAGCTGGCCGGCGAACAATTTTTTAATAATTTTTTTTAAAAAAATTCGATTTTTTTAATTTTTTTTAATTTTTTAACTTCTTCTTCTTCCTCTGGCGAGGGCCGGCAAGGCTGACCTCGCCGGCCACTGGCGAGGCCCGCCCCCGCCGGCCACTGGCGAAGGCGAGCCTCGCCCAGCGATGGCGGCGCTCGCCGTCGCCCAGCCAAGGCGAGGTGAGCCTCGCCGGATCTGGTTACGGCCTCGCTAGTGGCCGGCGAGGCCGCCATCGCCAGATCTGGCGAGGCTGAGCCTCGCCTTGGCTGAGCGACGGCCGCCTCGCCGTCGCTGGGCGAGGTTCGCCCTCGCTTGCCACTGCTGAAGGCGAGCCTCGCCTTGGCTGGGCGACGGCGGCCTCGCCGTCGCTGGGCGAGGCTCGCCTTCGGCAGTGGCCGGCGGGGGCGAGCCTCGCCGGCCCTCGCCTCTGGTCGGCGCCGGCCAGAGGAAGAAGAAGGAGGTAAAAAAATCAAAAAAAAATCGAAAAAAAAAATCGAAAAAAATTTAAAAATTCAAGAAAATTATTAAAAAATTGTTCGCCGGCCAGCTGTCTCCAGCCGGCATCCACGTCAGCTCCGACCGGCCAATTTTGGCCGGAAGGACTGAATTGACATAATTATAAAAGGTTTAGGACTAAATTGGCAAAAAAAAAAGTTTAGGACTGAATTAGCACAATTGCTATAGGTTTAGGACTTTTTTGGTAATTCTCTCCATCTTTGTGAGTGGAACTTGAGGTTGTTGGGTGAAGAGTGAGAGATATAAAAGGGACAATACAACTGATTTGTGAGAGTAGTATTAGAATGATTGGTATTAGGGGTTCTAGAAGCGATTATTTAAACCTTTATAAAGTTCTGAGGGCAAAATTAGCCTCCCATGCATAAATTGATCAAGAGCTGATACCGCTCTCTTGATAAGGCTATAGCAGGCTGAAACCAATTGTTAAAGTATTCTACGTCTCTCGCTCAAATGAAGCTATTCGTGATACATCCAATATAGAGATGTTATTTGTTGTACTACTTTTAGGAAAAACTATAAGAAGAAGGCTAGTCTAGTGCTCTCAACTCACTAAGCACCATACAAGCTATTTTGTAGCCAAGAAACTATCGACCTATCACACAAGCATTGACCTTTTATCCAAGACCTAGGGAGAGGCAATAGTAATTAAAGGAATACAAATAAGCAACCAAATATTCCCTAACGAGGGCATTGCGAGAGAATGTCATCGTTTGTCTGACATTTTTTCATTCCATGAAGGCATGGAGGTGAACTCCACCATATCAAAAAAAAGCATGATCAATGTAAGTTCGATGATACAACTGGATCATAAGGGTGATATTAGAAAGTATGTGCTAAAAATCCGAAGGTGGACTTGGCTACCACGCACATATTGATTGGGAATTGACGTCCCTCTTCTAGTAATGGTCATGATAGATTGAAGCCAATGATTGTGTTGAACAGAGATGTATGCCTTGCTTGAGACACTAGATGTCCCAGATAAAGGAAGACATAGTATGGTCTCACAACGAGACATTCCACACTAAAAGCACTGTGACGATTCTTAGAAAGGCAGGCTTGCCTGTGATCAAGACCAATCAGCCCGGACCTAGACACCCTATTAGAACCACCCCGTTAAAAGGCTGGCAGTCCTTTACAGAGAGTTTCCCACAAACCAAAGGCAACCTACGATACCGGAGAGGCAAGTGTCACTGATTAAAAATGACTCAACCAAGATTTCCTGCGGCACGCGACCCTCCACTCCGGCCACAGGTCTAGCCACTGGAAAAATTCTACTAAAAATTGATAATATTTCCTTATTTTAAACTACAATCCGTAATGATCAGCAAAAATCTTCCACAAATTAAACATGAGTTAAATAAGTTTTTCTCAATTTGGATGAGAACCACGTCTTTCTCGCAAAGCAGCTACATTGAACATCCTCATGAAAGTCGCGAAACCTTTTTGAAATGTTCTGTGCAGGAACAACTGGCTTTTCAATGTAATTGATAGTCACCAGCAATGCCATTAAAGGAACAAGCGATGGACCTTAATTTTATAAATGACTTCACCGGCAGCAGCACATGTCTGAAAGGAGAGCAACATTTACAAATGCAACTTCAGTAGATGTTCATACATTATCCACCAATTTTGCAGATTTAGCAGAAAATAGGTCCACCAAATGATTTTCTTTTCAGTATAAAAAAGGAAGAGCAGTGACTAATGCAAAACAGCTAAGCTCTTGACAAGCGAAAATTCCAATAAGACAAAGGAACAGCAAACCTCTATTCACGCCACTCTCATAAATTCCACGTGAGGGCTTCAGCAAGACAGTTATATATTAGAGCCCAAAACATCTTATGTCCTTCCAGTATTTGATTCTCCCATGTTAACGCCTGCCCCTCCAACATGAGCAGAACTCTGGGACTCAATCGTCATTTGCTGCTGGACAGCTTGTGGCTGGCTCTGCGCCCAGCTCGCTCCATTTCCAGGACCTCTCCTTTCAACCTGCATTGTTTCACGGCGCCTATCATACCGTGGGCGAGGCCGCCTCGTTGGCTGCCTCTCGTTATACCAATATTGTGGCCGGTGAATGACTTTACCATCGACAAACAAATCACCTGAAAAAAACGTGCTCTGAGAATTCAGAAAACAACATTGTTTACAATTATTAAACAGAAGCAACGCCCTCATAACTGGCAATAATATGGTGAAATGCTTATAATACCAACCTCCATAATCTTTGTTTGGCACATCAAGATACGAATCTGGCAAAACCCAGAGAACACCAGGTAATCCTATTCAACCAAGACGAAGCACTAATTAGACTTGAGCCAACACCATCTGACACCAAGGGAACACCGATCCTCAATCATCGAATCGATTGGAATCTCCAACAAGAACATCACTCAAAAATAAAAAAATTAAACCTTTGAACAGACTGAAGCGCAAGGATTTCCAAGCAAATTGAAGACACTAGAATCCAAAACCCATTTGAATAATCCTTAAATCCTAAACCCAGATAAAAATGAATCACCTTTAACTTTATAGGAGAGCTCCTCGGAGATCAAGCACCCGAATCCAGTATAAGTGGTGCTGCAAACCGAGTAAATCTTCTTCTTCGCCTCCTCCTCACTGAAACCTCAAACACATGCAAATTACCACCAAAAAACAGAAATACAAATAAACCGACGAAACTCAGCTTGAAAGCATCGAGATTGGTTCTTCAACTCTGTACTGTACCTTCCGACGACGGAGGCAAGGGTTTTGACGTAAGCGTTGATCATCTCTTCCTCGGAGGGCTTGGGGTCGGTGGGGAACTCCATGACGATGAGCCAGTGCTCGTAGTCGCAGCCGTCGAGGAGGATGGTCTCCTTGGGAGGCCGGTTGCTCCAGTTCGGCGACGGGTCGTTCAGGGGCGAGTAGCCCGACCCGGAGGTCTTGGGGCGGGTCAGGACGTTGAGCGGGTCGGCTCCGCGTCCGGGCAAGGGCGAGGCGGCGGCGGCATTGAGGAGAGGAATGGAGAGGCGGCGGGAGCGAGAGGATGAAGATGGTGATGGGGAAGAGAGAGCTCGAGCGCGGAGCGAAGCTAGGGTTCGACGAGCTGCGGTGGACGCCATTGCAGATCCAAAATCTTAATTCCTGCCCTGCGAAACTCAAATAAAATGGATGTTAGAGAGGATGGGGCTAAGGCAGGTACATCCTAGCGGTCCAAGACATTTTCATTTGAAATCACAAAGTCTCGATTATTCTAGAGGGAAGATTTGTGTTGAGGGTAAAACTGTGATAATCATATCCAAGAAAATAGCCCCTTGGTTATTCCTCCCTAGATGTTCTTGGTTGCTTTATTCAATCCATTAATATCATAAAAAATTATAAATTAATATATATGTGACAAATTTATTCATAATAAAAAATTTTTACTATCAAAAATCTAAAACTAATACATATTTAATAAATTTGCTCCAAACTATTATAGTTATGACAATATATTTTCTATTAGTTTCCGTTAAATTTTACTGTCAAATTATTAAGTTGAATAACATATAACAGTTGAATTGAGATTTTATTCTCCGTTTAGTACAATTATGCAATTTTTGTGATTTTTCGTGATACTAATATAATTTAACAAATGGTAATATATCAATTTGGGTTTTTTGTGATTAAATAAATTAGTTTAGAAGCGTCAAATACTCACTGTGATGACCCTCCTGGAACAACAAGCATCATGGCCTCCCCTATCTTCACATACTTTGCAATTGTGAGCCTTTGATTTTCCTCTTGAATTGCGAGTTGATAGATACAGCCAAGGGAGGGGACGAGATCTATCAGTAAAATCTAGGATCGGAATGACGAAAAACTTTTGCTCAAGATCAAAATAAACCAAGTAACTTTCTCTCTTTCTCTAATTCGTCTGTAATGTGTGAGTGTGGTTTCAAGCCCCTCGAGCCCCTCCTTAGCCGCCTCGAGCTCATTCCACAGAGCTGAGAGTCCGTTGAAGCAAATGGTAACCAAGAGTTCCCTTGCTTCAACTCGATCATGGCTTGAATGAGCAAGAAGAGTTTTGCCAATCTAATTTTCCATACATTTCACGTATGTCCTCCCACATCTTTTTTGGGTCTGCAATTGGGGGTAGGCTGGCGACAACATCGGGGGCTATGCAATTCCCAATCCAAGTGCAAATGAGTTGGTTGCACTTGTGCCAAACTCATTGCATTCAGTTGTCGGCTGAAAAGGGGACAATACCATCAATAAATCCCTCCTCCTCTTTGGTCACAAGAGCTCGTCTGAAATCCCGAGCCAGTGAAGTACAGAGTGGATCTCCGAGTTCTAGACAGTAGCTACCGGCCGGAATCGACCATAGGTAGAGACCAAGTTGCAGTCCCAAGTAGGGATTCCCCCCTTGACCCACCGGACTTGTTTTAGGTTGGTGCCTCGAGGGGAGCCATCCCAATCCATTGGGTTGCAATCCAATGCTGGAATTTTCTCCTGATGGACCGTGTTGTGCCCATGGTTGATTATGTCCAATGGTCCATGGGCTTTGGACAAGAATCCATTGCACTGGTGGCCAATGAGTTGAGCCAGATTGTTGGACGGAAGTTGGAACCAGCGGGCGCCGATTGGAAGTGTGTTCATCTTATGGTGGGTCAGTCTGCTCTGGGGTTTGATTTTGCGGCAAGTTGTTAGATGAGTCCTCCATTGTAGGCAGGGTCTTCTCTTGATCTTTGCTGATGCCTTTTGGATATGTTATCAGAAATTGAATTCTTACTTAGCGTGTCAACTCATTTTGCAAGATGATATTTGCAACAACAAATTGAAAAAGCTATTGAGGGCAATTCGCAAGAATTTGTGGAAGCTAGGTCAGAACCTACGCTTTGATACCATAGAAACTAAAGATGGGGATGTATTTTGGAGGGAAAATTGTAACTTTATCTCATTGTATCATTCTTGTACATGTATACATATATAGTACAAAAAAGAGAATCGAGGAAAGAATATAGACGATTATAATTTCCTACTTTATTTCCGAATATCTCTGACTGAATCATTTAGAATCGGAGTCTAGGATAAAATCGCAACCTTCTCCAACAATAATCATAACACTCGTAAGAATCCTAAAATGTAAAAGTTATGTAAAATTCGAGCAAGACCGTATATGGTTTTATAAATCTCAAACACATCCTATGACACTAAACTGAGAATCCTTTTGTTAAGTAGGTTTGCTCCTGAGAATCCTTAAGACTTTTGAGCGGGCAAGTGGACTCAAAAGCCAGGTAATAAGCGAGTGGAGTGGAGCGCTTTCCCGTGGGGAGTTTCTGTTTCTCACTGATCGGCTACCGAAGTCCCAAATTTAGAAGAAGCCCACGTTGACAAAAATTCGAAAGCCTTTTCTTTTTTGTCGAACAAATTCAAAAGTCCTCGAACGAGTGAATTGCTGGTGTATATATAGTGAGTCATGCGGTGTGACAGCCCTAATCTAGGGCATTGACGGTGGAAAGAATGCCCGCATGTCCGGAGCACACAAGCCACTGATCGCTTGCCACATCTCATTAGGATGCGAGCCAATGATGGGTAATCACTTGTTAGGAGAATATGGACAAACAGCAAGCCAACTAGAAAGAATTAGGACAAAAGTTAGAATATCTCTTAACAGACCTTAAGAGAACATGGACAAACACCGAGCCAACTAGAAAGGATTAGGACAAAAGTTAGAATATTTCTAACGAACCTTGCTTCGAACCCACCAAGCCAAAACTCTCTAAGACATCCCAATTGAATAAAAATAACCTCAAATACTATCATAGGTCATAAGTTATTTTTCACATAGAGCGATGCTCCGGAGCAAACCTGCAGTAACTCCCTAAACAAAGGACATTTGTTAGCAGATCTGATAGATCATCAGAATGATAATATACTTACTACGACCAAATACGCCTCTACACAGTTTAAAGTCCTAGTAGGGTTGGGTGGCCGGTTGGGAACAATATTAAAGCCAATCCACTTCCATCCCTAGTAAGGAAAAGAGATATCCGCTACCTCTATTTTGATATTTTCTAGTTCAAAGCAATTGCGCAGCCCCAAGAGGACTAAGAACATCTACGGGAACTTATGCTTTGTACCCTAAAGAAGCTTTAATGTAAGCATGAAGACATCTGCATAAAGCATAAAGCAATGGAACTTGCGCAGGGATTTCCCAAAATAAGATCATTCTGTCATACAGGGAAATTCCTAATTCTAAGATTGATACGATGGAAATGATGATCACAAAAATGAAAAAAGAAGGATATCTACAGTGCACAATTTGGAGTAAATACAAATGATCCTCTACTAGTCAATTCAACAGATTTTTGTTTCTCGATCTTCGACTCATGGATTTTTCAGTGCCGCCAACCGCTTTTCAAGCTCATCAATGCCCGAACTGCAGCATATTAAGTATCCAAATGAAATCAACCAACAATTTGAAGAATTTTTCAGCAATCAATTGTAATGCTGGCACTTGGTGCAAGCCAGGTCGACCAAAACAATCATCCATAAATGCATGATCTCATTACTCTCACCTTGCAAGAACAAATACAAGATAAAGCAGGCAACAGTAGAAACTCGGGATACAAAAATTATTTCCACCAAAGATAGAAATGAGACCATATTTCTCAGCAAACAAAAGATGATCAATTATTTAAAAAGCAAATAATATAATCTGACTACAATCTTAAGTTAATTGATCCACAATTTAATATCTTTCCGGGGAAACAATCAACTTGTCACTTGTTTTTGCTCTTAATTAACACCCGTTGTGCTTCAACTGTCATTTAACCCCAACAACCAAAACAAATAAGCGAGAATGAAAGAATATGTCTAAGACATACATTCAAAAAACACCATAACTATATTAACCTCCAGTTCTATAAGAATGAGAATCTTCCATAACAGGTCAATTTCAAGTTTCCCAAGAAAATCATTATGACATAACTAGACATGTATCATAACGAATGGAAACTAGAGCATATTTTACTTTACTAGGAAAAAAATGTAATAAATTGTTTGACTTCATGTAATTCACCCTCTCCATAATTTACTTCATTTGTTGAAAATCGCTAAGATCCTACACACACACATATTAAACCTATTTTTTCTCATTACAAGGGGAAAAACTTTGAAGACCACTTTACCAAAAGCTCAATAAATTCTTGGTTAAAGCTCAATATATTCTTACTTTACCAAAAAAAAAAAAAAAAAACTTTGAAGACCACTTTTTTCTATCCAGTTTCCAGAAGAATATCTATCTAGGAAAGAAAGCTGGTCACCGAACTAGTCTATGAATTTAATTGAATGAAATGGCAGCCCAGAAATTCTCAAACACCAAACATGCCCCTCAAGTAGATTTCAAAACATTATATCTTAATATGAATATATTAATTGTATGAGCTGTGGCAGGATCAAGGCAGTCTCATTTAGTGATTCAACGCAATAATACCAAAATTTAGAACAACCAATCTCTTCCTCAGGGGCCAATGATCCCTATAGCAATGAAAGATTGGATGGTAGCAAAATCTACACCTTGTCTCCATTGGATGTGAAAATTAAATCAAGACATTTTATCCATCCAAAGCTGTAGGCCTAAACTCCCAATATAATCAAGTAGACGACGTCTTGGAAGCATGGATCAACTAAACTCAATTTCATAATACCCAAGATGCAACAGGAACAAAAACTCAGTGACATACCTGCCAACATCCTCACTTTGCTTTGTTCCAATTCTTCCTTTTGGAGCCGTTGACAACTGCAAAAAGTTCCAATGCAATGGAAGTCAGCAAAATATATTACAACTACTAAATTTCAAGTGACAATACAAGTTCAACAAAAAAACTAACCTGCGAGGCAACATCAACACCAATCTCATCCAACACCTGGAAACAGTTTGCAAATTAGAACACAGTGACGATTATCTCAAGAAAAGTTGCGAAAATATATATATATATAATATATCTAATGAAAGGTGAACAAAGAATTGCCATCACAGGATACTTATAGGCTGAATGAAGATCATATGCTCCTCGAAAACTCAACTGACCAATGAAATATGTAGACATGAAGGATTCTCAAATTGGATATACAAAATCTCTACCAAAGTTCTTTCCTATTTTTACATCACTAGGAGCAATCGCATTATGATGGCTGAATCAATTCACTCTTCAAGGACTTCCAAGATAAACATTCCACATAAGGCATACTATCAGAAAAGCAATCCTATCTCAGTTCACCTAAACAAAGGCAATTAAAAATCTACCTGGTTTGTCAACTCTTCAGTTTCATCTTCAGCCTCATCATCGTCCAATGCATCGTCAATAGCATCTGACATCATTTCAGTCTGCAGAACAACATATAGAATGCTGAGATCTAACTTTCAAGACTACAAGGCCAAAAAGTAAATTTTCACATGAGATTTAGAGCAAAATGTAATATCTTACAGTCATATCCATTTGAGCCGACTGCTTCTGAAATTCCTGAATAACCTTTGCTTGCTTTGCTGGGGCCATTTGCTTAAAAGAAACCATGCTAATTAGTCAAGAAGAAAGGGGAAGGAAAAGAGAGTCTCGATGCTTGTAGAGACTCTTGAATTCTACCAAAAATCAAAAAATAATCCCAAAAGGAAAGTTCATGCCATATGTGCAAAGCTCATTAGCAACCCCCACCTTATTTATAGCTGACATTGCGTTGCTAGCACCTTTCATGCCGACAGCAATTGAAGACTGAGCATGCATTGCCTGCAGACCAGACAAACATTCTTGATAGCACGCTCCAATAAGTAAGAGAGAGAGAGAGAGAGAGAGAGAGAGAGGGTGAAGGGTTGGCCAGTTGACCTGTGTGTGAGTTGCGATGCCTCTCATTTGAGCTCGACTACCTTGCAAGTTTGCTATTTGTTGTCTTAGCCTAACCAGCTGGCGTGCTAGAATTTTGGTAGCTGCCTACAGTTTAATTATCAAAAGTGTACAGAACATTGTGAGTATGAATTCAAACAACTTAATTTGTAACGTCATGATGATTCAAGCTACACTAGTGAATTCAGTGTATTAGATACCTCATTTCCCGTTTTAGCAGTTCTCTTTATCTCAGCAACTAGTTTTTTCTCCTGAAAAAAGTATAATGTCAAGATCCTATATCACATAATATATATGTGTGTATATAAATATATACATTAAAGGAACTATTTGGAAGCTCACAACATACTTCTAGCTGAAGTGCTCCAATCTCCTTCTCTATGCCTGGACAATTTCAAAAGTACGGTGACAAAATTTACATTTTATTAAGATACTGAATACTCCAATGCAATTGTAAAATCTATAAAAATTTCCAGGCTTTTAAAAGATCTGAAAGAAGGATGTTTAGCATTATGAACCACAAGAGAGTGGCAAAATTTTTCCACCTTCCAACAGGTGAACTATTTTTTTACTATAAACCAAGCATGAAACCACTAATGAAGATGACTAAAAATTGTTGAAGCAGCCGCAGGGCCTTATCATATCAAGATTCATACCCAGCAGCACAAACCTGATTCTCACAAGAATATCGCCGATTATTAAGGTCATCCAGTTCATTCACAGAGGGGATAATGCATAATAACAAGAGATAACCAACTGTGCTAAAGAATTTGAGCACAAAGAGCCCTGACAACAGTCCACAAGCAAAGTTAAACTAAAATAGCCAAAGGTTTCCTTCCAGAAATACAAAGTCTGCAAGAGTATAATGATGATCATGGACTTGAAATCAGAATGGTTCTACATATAAATCCATCAATCATCTCAGTGTGAATCAATCTTATGTCTGTATCTCTATAAAGACGAACAGATTCATACCTCCCACAGTAAAAGTATATCAATATATATAGTTATCACAGAAGGCATGATGCTGTTTACCTAATCCATTAGCTCAGTGATCCAGGAAGTTTCTCAATCAACAAAATTTTTAAGTGAACTGGGTAGATTAAGCATTTGAAAAGCTATAACTTTTAAAGCATAAATTGTATTCAAAGTTCAGAAAGAAAATTAAGCCTATGATGCAGGAACAACCCTCATGTTTGATGGACATGCCACTTTACATGAAAAAATGCAGTCATAACTGGCTAAAAGTTAGCTAATCTGCTAATTTAATAAGCAGGTAACTTATCCCAAAAGAAACAGGACTTAGGAGCTCCAAAAAGATCCATCCAGGCTGAGTGGCATTTATGACGGAAAGTAGTCGGTAAAAAAGTTCATTCCTTGTACTGGAGGGAGAAAATGTCAAGGATTTCACAATACCTAACCATGTGGACAAAAATTACAGCTTTCAAGTCCAACTGGGCTTTACCAACAAGACATGATGTGAGTAACCAACAACAACAAGACATTATCCAAGTGGCTTCTAAAAGATCCTAAACTCCATTGGAGGATCAACAATTTCAGATATCAGGATCGGGAAATTGGGTTTAATGATCTGCTTGAACTTGCAAAGTAATCCAGACACATCTTCGAAAGTACTTACAGGTGGACATCAAATACTTCAAATTGCATGCCAAAGAAGAAAGGCAAGTCACTTTAAAATCCTAGGAAACAGAATTCTTTTGACCAATTCTTCATAGAAAGTTGAAAGTACAACAAGTATAGACCTAACTTCATCATCCAAGGAAGTTAAATACTCTGAGCATCTCTCCCAAATAAGAAGAGATAACAAAATTTAAGCCGGTTTAGGACTCATTCTTCTATTACTTTTACAGTCGATATGAATCTAGAGCGGCAGTTTATTCCAGTTTATGGGTTATACCAGGAGTGTCTCCATAAATTGTTTGCAAAATGTTTTTTATCTAGTTCAACAAAACAAATACATGGTCTGACGTTATTTTCACATTCTTTTTCATGTACCGCAGGAAAATCCCATTGAAAAGATCAAACCAAGGTTTGTCCCAGAAAGCACGCATGCTTACTTTCAGTAACAACTATCAGACTTGAAAAACAACCAGACAACTTTTCACTTTTCACAATATTCCCAGTAGAATTCTGGATATATCCCAACATGATATGTCAAGTTGCTTCAAGCGAAGGTCACGTAAGTACAATAACTTAAGAAGTTACCCGCTGCACCTATCAGTATCTGTTGTCAACCCCAAGATCGTAAAGCAATACAAATCCATAACACCCATCAATTATCTGAAATCAAAGCTTAAAACCCAAGAATAGCATAAGAACTACAACAAAAGGAAAACAAACATCACCACTAGCAACACTAACTCCAAAGACGATAGCAGACAGGAACTAAGCAGAAACTACCGAAAGAAAAAAGCGCAGTCCTCCAGTAAGAAGAGTAAATTCAGAAATCAGATCGTGGAAAAGAGAGAATTGGACATTGAGAGAACAGCAATCGTACCTCTGGTGGCCTGATTCATCTCTCTCTTGCTCTCTCGAAGAGCCTCTGCAAAATCGAAAAACAACAACCACAGCACACGAAAATGAATCGACAAGAACCGAAGCCAGAGAGCAAGCACCGGAAAATTCACACGAAAACGAATCGCGGAATCGAAGGGGTTGGGGGAAGAGACCTTTGGGGTTGGGTTTTCGGTTGAAGAGGGTCTTCATGACGAGCGATGGTGGGTCGGAAATCGAGCGATCGATGGATCGATGCGAATGTGTAAAATCTGAATCCGAGGCGGAGGGAGCGGACGATGGGCCCCTCTTGCCTGCTCTTCTTATTCGAGCAGGAGGACTGCGTCCGCAAAAGAGGACTCCCGCTTCCTTCCGCGTAAGCCGTGTGAAGAAGAGAGAAGCAGCGTCCCGGAAAATGTTTCTAAAGCGACATATACATACACGCCTCGCTTGCGAAAATGAATATATTTTCTTTTTCTTTTTTTTTTTTTTTTGTAAGCGAGGAATCGCCGGAGGCTCCCTTACTGGTTCATGCCGCCCTCCGAACACTATCGTCGCAAGCTACTTTTTAGACATAAAAATCTCGAGCGCTGGCCCAGAAATCCATCTCTGAGACCCCCGCTTAAAACAGGGAATATATTGAGAGGATTCGAACTCTTGACCTCAGCGACGAGGGAGAGCACGCACACCATTTACTCTACTTATGGATGGGTGAAAATGAATATTTCATATTTCTTGATCCAAGAATGCCTAAAATTTAGAGGATATTCCATATAAGCGTATAAAGTATTCACATTTTTTTTCAAATAAAAATCCAAAATAAATCTTATTTCAAACAAACTTTTAAAATAGTTATGATAGTTTCAAAAAAGTCTAAACTTATGTACTTGTTAAAAATTTCGATTAGTCAAGAGCATTTTCATCCAAAGATATTTTTAATTTAAATTTTGGTTAAATTATATTAAAAATTAAGAAAATTAAATTTTTTAATATATAATTAAGCCCAACCCTGCCGGTCCTGGTCCGGTTCCCAACGGGACTGGGTCGGTCCTTAGTCCTAAGCTTTCAGGACCAACACTGTGCGGGTTAGTTCTCGGTCCTAAGAGTTTTGGATCGATCCAACCCTGGACCAACCCTGTATATTATATTATATTATTTATAATTATTTTATATATTCAAACCTAAGTAAAATTGCTATTATATTATATTATATTTAGATGTTCTATCAATAACGCTAATAGTAATTTCAATTTAAAAATTTTGTTGAGTATTAATTATGTGTCATTTGTTTTGTTTTCAGGTGTTTGGAAGTTCAAGTGAATTAACAAGATGTGAAGTTATATATTCATGGTTTATATTAAGTATTTTGAACTTTTTTGTGGTTTAATTGTATTTTACTAATGAATTTTGACTACACTTTGCTTTTCAATTTGTGTCAAATGGTAGAAGTTTTTGAAGAGTAGAGTAGTACTGCAATTGCTACGGTGATTTACTAGTCAAGCGGTGTGAAGCTCATTTTTTAGTTGAGTGGACTCTACATAATCAAATGCTAGTCAAGTGGCATGAAGCTTTCGACCAAAAAAAACAAAAGTGGTGTGTAGCTCATTTTTTGGTTAAGTGGACTCTGCATGATCAAATGCAGGAAAACGTTTTTGCATATGGTGTTATGAATATTAAAGATAGATGGTTACAAGAACTTTCCATCTTGTCCCATATCTCGATGAGCGGTTAGCAGGTACAAAATTTCTATTATTGTGTCATCTTAAATTTGCTAAATATGTATTGATATTTATAATTTAGTTGCACAATGTCGCATTGTCGATGTATGTGTAATTTGAATTTGTAGGTTTGCTTTTTTAGAGAACGTTCTCTTTGCCTTTCAATTCCCTGAAGGATTCATTAGACTAGTGATGGCCTGTGTTAGAACTCCCAAATACTCCATAGCTATAAACGGTGATCTTCATGGGTTTTTTCCGGGTGGGTGTGGCCTCCGCCAAGGGGACCCCATGTCCCCCTACCTGTTTACGTTAGTCATGGAAGTATTTTCAGGTATTCTCGAATCTCGAACGGCAAATCAGGACTTCAAATACTACTGGAGATGCAAACCAGTCCAGCTTTCTCATATGTTCTTTGCAGACGATGTTTTCCTTTTTTGCCAAGCGGATTGGAAGTCGGTCTCTATGCTCAAAAGAGGGCTTGATACTTTCTCCTCTTGGAGTGGTTTGATCCCTAACAAGAGTAAAAGTGAGATTTTCATTTCGGGTGGTGACTTGGATGTGCGGAACAGAATTTTATGGGCTTTTGGATTCTAGGAAGGAAAACTCCCCGTCCGATACTTGGGAGTTCCCATCATCTCCTCCAGATTGTCCAAATCAGATTGTATTTCTTTGACAGATCGTATTACAGCTAGAATACAATCTTGGTCGCATCGTTTTTTATCCTTTGCTGGTAGACTTCAGCTTATTCGTTCAGTGCTCCACGCTATCCAAGCCTTCTGGACAAGTGTTTTTACGCTACCGGCTACGGTCTTGACAAGCATTGAGCGTATAATGAGGCAATTCCTTTGGAAAGGAACGGCCCTTGGCCGTGGTGGAGCGAAAGTTGCATGGGAGGACGTTTCTCGTCCGAAAGTTGAAGGAGGACTGGGTATTCGCTCTCTCAAGGACTGCAATAAAGCTTCCATGACTAAGTTTATATGGATCCTCTTCTCTGACAGAGAGAATCCTTGTGGTGTCGTTGGATCCATTCTATCTTCCTATCAAAGAGGAACTTCTGGATTGCCAACCGACCGGGGACGTGCTCTTGGTCCTGGAAAAAAATTCTCCAACTAAGGTGCCAATTCCGAACATCTTTTATGTGGAAAATTGGAAATGGTTTCTCCGTGTCCTTATGGCATGATTATTGGCTACCATGTGGGCCGTTGGATGTCTTCGTTCCTCCATCGTTTAGGAACAGCCTCCAAGTTCCAGATCATGCGGTTGTAGCTGATCTTTTCACTCCTCTTGGTAGTACTTTGAAGGAGATGTTGGTAAGGTGGTCCATCCCGCTCCCGGTGTTATCTTCGACAAATGACAAGTTTATTTGGTGTCCTCATCCTTCGGGATCTTTTTCGGTCGCATCGGCTTGGAATCTTATCAGAACTAAGAAACCTCATGTAAAATGGGCGCCTCTGGTTTGGGATAATGCTGTTCCTCCTCGGTACCAATTCATCTTGTGGCTAATCGTTAAAAAACGGCTACCCACTCAGGTTCTACTCCTATCCTATGGGCGTATTGATTATAATGTGTGTGCCTTTTGCAGCGAAGTCCCTGACTCTATAGATCATCTCTTCTTTTGGTGTCGCACCTCGGCTTCTCTGGCCTACTTCTGGGCCGCCAGGTGTAACTTGCCATGGAGAAATAGATGTTGGGACAAGGTGCTCTCGTGGGCTATGAAATTCCTCAAAGGAAATGATTTTTATCATAGTATTGCCCGATTTTCCTTCGGTGCTTTATGCCATCTTATATGGAAGAAAAGGAATGCTATCATTTTCAGGGGAGAACCTCTCCTCATTCCAGCACTTAAGAATCACCTTATAAAGGTTGTTCGAGACAAAGTGATCACCTTCAAGGATGTCTACCCTTCCCCGAAGAATCTAAGGCTTCAGAGAGGGTGGGGCTTCGACTCGTCGGTCTTCTCGCCCTTGCCGGATGCTGCTTAATTGTGCTTTGCTAATCACATTTCCGCATTCGCCTTTCCTTAGAGAGGGTAGGAGGGTCGGTTGTTTGTGAGTGTTTGTTTCTTTTCTTGTGCTAGCTTCGGCTTGCTCTGTGAGTCTTGTACTCTTTTTCATCGGTTCCCCTTCACTTTTGCCTCTCCTCAAGAGTGTAGGTTTTTGGACCCGATCTTTTGTACATTTGTCCAAGCTCTATAATATTATTGCCTTTCACCAAAAAAAAAAAAAATCAGACGAAAAAAAATTATCGATCGGTCCTGGGTTGACCTTGAAACCGGACCGAATCCATTGGGTCGGTCCAGTCCTTGGTCCTAGGCTCAATAGGTCGGTCCTCAGTCCTAAAAATTGAGAACCGACATTGTACGAGTTAATCCTAGGGTTATGAGGTTGCCTGGACCAACCCAGACCATGCTCACCCCTAGTGGCTACCACCCAAATTGCCAGTGGGGATTCGCCATTGGTCAGAGATGGGGCGATGGCCATAAGTGAAAGGGCATGTGCTTTTCCTTCTTCTTCTTTTTAAGTTTTAGTCTTTTTTTTTCTTTTTGAGTTTGTCTTTTTTATGAAAATAAAAACGTAAAAAAAAAAAAAAAAAGAGGAAAGAGATAAAGAAATTGAAGAATGAAAATGTCTTTGATTAGCGAATGAGATTATACTAATATGACCATTTGAGACCATTATTTAAAATAAGTCTACCTCAAAGCCCTTATTTAAACTTTTTTCCCTCATATTTATTATGAAAAATTGGCATAAGTCCCAAAAGCATTTTAGCCCCAAAGTTTTTTTGTCTCATAAAAACACAGCAATTTTAGCCCCAAAGTGTCGTTTCACAGGTACATTATTTTCATGTTGCCTGCTGACCTGAAACTAAGATGTCTGGAGTGATGCTTCGACCAAAACGCGAAGCCAACGGACTCCAGCAACGTCGCTTGAAATTGGGTGAAGAATTAGGACACCCAAACTACAAGAGCCTTGAGATGGGAATGATTGTGAGTTTTTCTAAATGGATTGATCTTGAGTTGACAATGCAAGAGAAAGAAGTGATTTGCCAACTGATGAATGGCAATGAGACCTTGCTAATTGTCTAGAACAACCGTAAAGAAGCAAGTAAAAGATGAGCACTCTCCAAATTGAGATAGTAGGAAAGAATGAGGTTAAGATATCTCTGCTAAACCAATTGAAGAATGGCTTACACAACCAACTCGCAAGAATGCAAGTGAAGAACACATATATCATAATTATGCTAGTATTGATAGGAGCTTTGATTATTTTAATAATGTGTAAGTTTGATAGGAGAGGGTATCATTGCTTGTGGTAGATTGTGCTATATATGTATTTATTATTTAAGATGAGGTTTTTTTTTTTGCCGAAAATTTTATGATAAAAAAAATATTTTCTATGAAAAATATTGTTAGGAAAAATGGTTAGTTTTCATTTTTGTCTTGTGATTTATGGAAAATGATTTCCTTTTTACTAGAAGGGGAAATCACTTTTCTCTAAGTTTATTTTTTTCAATCTATGAAAAACATTTCCTATAAATTGATTAGTTTTCCGTCATCTAAATACCGAAAAGTTAGAAAAAATTCCCCCAAAATAGTTTTGCTTTGTACAAGCGGAACTTTAGCTCCTATTTTGTTGGCAATGTATGGGGCAAATTGGAATATGAGGTCTACTTTTCGTTTTTTCCTTTTTTGAGTGGGTTTGTCGTAAGAGCTTAGTGGAATAATTAAAATGAGTAAATGGGGATTTACTGCCATTTATCTTTGTGAGAATGCTTCCAGTCTGGCATGTCAATGAAAGAATGGCGTTTGTCATATCCAATGCCAATTTTGTCCCCAATTTTTTTCTAGAAAAAATTATCAATTTTCACCATAATCCCAAATCTACCTCCTATCCAAAAAATTCCATTGATTTCTTCAAAATTATTAATATCAAGAAGTTGTTATGGTTCTATACGAAGATAAGGGTGTTTGGTGAAGATGCAATTCTTACAATGAACCTTTAACTAGGCCTAATGTCATTAATTTTGAAGAAATCAACCATCTTTAGACACAAGGGTAGATTTGAAGCTATGTTAAAGTTTGTAAATTAAAAAAAAAAAAATCAGAGCAAAATTCTGATTAAAAGGTGTGCACATGATGATATGAGCTAATTGGCTAGGCAATGCAAGCCGCAAGGTAATCTTTTTATAATGGTTGACACAATTTTGCCAAAGGCCAGTGAGCCCCTAAAGACTTTCGGCAAAAAGTAAAGATGTTGGAACAAACGAAAATGAAAGGCCATTTAAAAAAAAATAATAATACAATGCGTTTTCAAAGGCCTTTTAGTCTAGGTTTAACCTTTAGCAAAAATGAAAGGTGCTCGGTAAACAAAAATGAAAGCCCATTCAGCAAATGCAATGCATCTTTAGAGGCCTTTTTCTTGAGGCAAGGGTAGAGTAGCTTTGACTTTTTAACATTTTCATAATGCTAAAGTTTGGGTTATTTCAATTTTGTTCTCACTAATATATTTGTATTCCTTTTGTACCCTTCCATGAAATCATTATTCATCTCTCTATTAAAGCAAGCAAGAGTCACCGACGTTCATCATTGCACGAGGCTCATCGATTGTTGAGATTGCGCGAAGGTCATAGAGGTCGAGGCTCAATTCATTGTGCAAAAAAGATTGCACCTTTGTTCCAAATCTACATAAGATTGCCATGTTCCAAATCTACATAAGGTTGCCATCAATCGCAGCTCTATTCCAAAGTTGCATGGTCTCGACTATACAATGCTTGAGTCGCCTCTTTTTAGATTTGCCTCGTTGATGTTCTTAGATGTGACTTGCCTCGAATTAGTGACTCGATGACGGCCATGGTTGGTGCTTCCAGCTTCGCCTAAGTTGGGTCACTATTGTAATTTTTGTGTTTTCTTCTTTTTTTAACCGACTACTATTTGTAGAACCTTTTTACTTAAAGATTTTTTAGCATTTATACTAAGTATATTCCCAAAACCTATCCCAAATGCAACCTAAATGTAACAAAAATGTGGTGGGACAATAATCTAAATTTGTTCATTCCTATAATAAATAGAAGCTTAATAATCATTATAAATCGTGAGAGAACATATGAATTATATTTAATCTAAATCATCCTTATTTTTGAATGATAAATTAGACTTTTTTTAATTAATGGATGATAACATTATCCGGAAATGATAACAATAATCTAGTTATTTAATGAGCAACGTGTACCCAAATATTCACTTCTTCGACTCCTCAGACTTGTTTGTTCATGTGGTAGATAATATGAGGCTGAATCTTAATACTAGAATGTTGGACGAGAGAATAGTAGTACACACGGTTTTTTTTTTTTTTTTTTTGTGGGGGGGGTGAAAAAGAGGATATTATATCCACGAACTAAACTAGGAATTATTCGGACATTTGCCAATAT
This sequence comes from Eucalyptus camaldulensis, assembly GCA_019915185.1. Classification (NCBI taxonomy): domain Eukaryota; kingdom Viridiplantae; phylum Streptophyta; class Magnoliopsida; order Myrtales; family Myrtaceae; genus Eucalyptus; species Eucalyptus camaldulensis. The sequence goes on along the minus strand of JAHSVA010000003.1, from coordinate 31,900,106 downwards.
CACAAAGTTTATAAATCCTCATAGCCTTTTCTATTTTGCATCTTTTTCCCCCTTAAGATGGACGGGCAGCATTTCAAGAATGTTTCGTGCAACAAGCTAATTTTACCTCTCCAATATGTTGAGGTTTGAGAGGGCAATTGTGAATATAGGTGATCATCGGTGGCCCACTCAAATCTAGTTCATGATCAACTCAAATGTCAAATATGTTTGGACAATCAATCAAATATTATTACAACCATTTAATGCACAATCTTCCACATTTATATTGTTAGAGATATTTATCTTCTTGATTGATTATAATTGATCTCATTTTGATATTGTAATATTTTATTACTTTAGATAGTTGTCTAGAACAACCTATAAATAGGCTATTATATTATCGGTATTACACCTACTGAAATATACAGAAACTCGTTTTTCCGATTTATTCTATCATATACAAAAACATTTGCCAAAAACCCTAATGCACTCTAAATAAAACAAAAAAATGTGGTGTGACAATTATCCGAGTTTTCTATTATGATAATATACAGAAGCCTTTGAATCATAATTAATAAAATGTATGAGTCATATTTAATCTAAATCATTCTTATTTTCATATGATAAATAGACATTTTCTTTTATTAATGAATGATAACGTTATCTAGAGATGAACTCGAGTCACGTGACTAATTATTTGGTGCACGATGTGTACACAAATATTCACTTCTTCTAATGTTCGTAGGGTAGAATAGAAGAGACTAAATCTTAAAAGCAAAACGTTTGATGAGAGAATTTCTATTATATAGTTTTTTAGGAGGGTTCAAAAGGAGGATAATAAGTTGACTTTTAATTGCTAAACCAATTTGTGTATTTGTCCCAAAAAAAGAAAAAAGAAAAACCAATTTGTGTCCACAAACTAAACTTAGAATTATTCAGGCATTGGCGAATTTCACAGGGTTTGTAAATCATTTAGCCTTTCCATTTTTGATATATTTTTTCTTTGAGACAAATGGGTAGCATTTCAAGATGGCTTTTATGTGACAAGCTAATTTCAACTCTCCAATATGTCTTCGTTCGAAAGGCCAATCGTGCATATGGGTGATCATTAGCCTTGAGGCCTGTTGGGCCGACCACCCAAATTTAATTTACAATCAGCTAAATTGGAGGGCTGACTCTTTTTCACATCCACGATTTACTATTTCCTTTAATCATGGATGGATCCAAATAAAGATTTTAAGCCTCAACAGTAAATATGTCGTCCCAGCCCGACCGATAGTATATCGAAGTTTGATGACCATCCATGGAGCAAATGTAATATATTTGCTACTCTTCTGGGAGAGGAAATAATATAGAAAACAAAAAGAAAATGTGTATGTGATAGAGAGAGAATGGAGGCACACGTTTCCCAGTGACTTGTCGAGCCCAGGGGAATGTTTCAGAGGTGGATCGGGCTCATGTGAATTGGATCCGAAATGAAAAGAGACAAAAGAAAGGTAAAAACATCTTGGAATACAGTGGAGATGCGGGGTATCGATCCCCGTACCTCTCGCATGCTAAGCGAGCGCTCTACCATCTGAGCTACATCCCCTTCACAGTTTCATTGTTTAATATTTATTTACATCATACAATACGAAGCCGCACAACTAACGGAGATTTATTCCACCCTAAACCTATTAAAAAATAACGGTGTCGCTCGAATTTTTTGTTCAAATTAATCTAGGTTAATCTATATAGTATGTCGTGTCAAAATAATAGCACTCAGAATGCTCATTTAACGAAATGAAGAAATTGCTCTTTAAGAAAAATAGAAATTTTTAAAGAAAACGAGCTTGCTCTTTAAGGAGCAAAATATATAAGAGTTAATGTGAGCTACATTAATTGATACTGTAATTTATCGTTTTACCAGATTAGTCTAATGTGAAATAGGAAATTTCTTAATTAGTAGTCTAATCTAAGATTGGTTAGTGTGGCCGAGTTGAGCCCAACCTACAATGAGATGGCCTATTTTAAAAACTCTATAGATAGTGTTTAAATCTCTCTTCTAACTCTAAGCGTTTCCTAAGAGCTAAGGATGAGAGGCCATCTCATTAAGCTAGAAACATAGAGGGCAGCAGAGAAGATGTTCTTGAGTTTGGATTGTTGCTATACGATAGTTCAAATAAAGTGCATTTTTGCGCCTTACATGTGGTATTAAAGCCTCCATAGATCACACGGATGTATAGTTTTTGCCTCTTTTTTTTTTAGATTTTTTGTGTAGTAAAAATTAAGTTTAATCATATAAATGGAAAAAACTTATTAAGACAAGTAAAACCATGGGTGGCACCATTGGAGGAGGCTGCTCGCGCCCCCACGCGTTGCCATGTGTCATTGCGCGTTGAGCACACATGGCCACGTGCCTTCACACAAAGTTGGCGTGTGCAACAAATGTGCCAGGGCTGACGTCATCATGAGGTCAGCGACTAGCGACTTGAGAGACTCAACTCGATTCGGCAACCTAACTAGTTGACCCAATGACCTTACTCGAGATCCGACCCATTGACCTGCTCGAACCAGGTTAGCGTTGACCGAACCTATCAATTAGTCAGACCATATGGTTAAATTGGGAATTGGTTGAATCACCACCGATTGAATCGGATAGCAAGGCTTTCAAGTTGGCCCACATGTGTGCTTCACGTGCCACGAATATGTGTGGTGTGTGCAGGAGTATGGAGGCTCCAATCGACGTGTGGTTGGTGGTTACATACTCGTATGATGATGCTCTACCTTATGGTGTATTTATTTTACATGTAATGATTCTACAGTACCTTAAATACGTATATTTTTAGTGCATTTTTGCATATTTTCTTGTATTTTTCTATGATTATATAGGTGCATATTTATAGGTATATCATCACATAGATATTGTATAGAGTATGACTTATCGATAATATATATAAAGTTTAACTTGTATCAATGAATAAAGTAATATAATTGGTATAATATGTGATTTTAGTAATAAATTACATCTATAAATAAAGTTAAAATTACATGTATATAGTGTAAATGAGAAATAAAGTATATATTCTTGATATTCCCCATAGAATAGAGTTTTAAGAATTCAAATGAATTGTAACTGCCAAAGTGGCACATTTAATTAGATCTAAGAAATATTAGTCTCATATAATGATGAAATGTCTCATATTCTAATACGTGGTCATATTCTCAAAAGAAATTATTATATATTAGTTCATAGATAGATATATGATAGTATGGTGGAGAAATGATGATTCATACACCCAAAATTGATGAATTCATGAAAGTTGAAAAATATTCTCATGGCCACTGTCATGTGAGGAATATACAACTCTATTGTTGTACTCAAAAATGATTATGTACTTTTTGAATGTGTACTTGTGTGTCTTCATGTTACCTAATACTCACATCATGATGCTAATGACATATATTGTTTATTATTTTAGTCACATTATCTGTAATTAATATTGTCATAACTATTGAGATTCTTTCTGATTCAAACTTTAATCAGTGAAAATAAGATTTTATGTTTGAGAAAAGAACAATTGGATTTGCTTATTATCCATGAAGCATTCCATTTATGAATATTTGAAAAGAATACGATTTCACTTTTCATAACAAGGATTTCGCTTTTCACAAGGCGTTCACACCCTTTTGAAGCCAAACGCATACTAATTGGAGGAAAGAATAGCGGCAACCATTTTTCAAGCAGTTGCATGTATTGTATTCATTCAAAGGGCGCGACAAGAAAAAATCAAAATGCAAGAAAAACGGTATCACAAGGCCTCAACTGAATCTATCAAATTATGTGAACTCCTAGATTGCAAGACGGGAGAGATATTGAAGTGAAGGAAAGGCGAAATGACTATGACCAGTAAACAAAGGTCAATATACTCATTGGATTCAAGAGAGAAGTGATGTATAAACATACATAAATAAACTCTGGATGAGAACTTACAATAATCATTAATGTCACTCCAAAGGAAGGCCTACAAGCCTAGAAATCTTGACAATCCAATGAAGTTTGTATCCTGCACAAATTGATGCCTATTGCTAACACAATCTTTCCTACAATTTTACCCAGAAAAACCAGGTATAACTATAGCCGCCTTTTAAGATGTAAAGCACAAGATCAAAAAGTTTCTGGAAACGTTCAACCAGTCGAAAGTCACAATGTTTGCTCTTGTTTCTTTGGTAAAGTGATAATTTTTCTATTGAGAGAAAAAACTGTTTTGAGTACGTCAGGAATATACAAGAACAGTAAGAAAAAGTAATAAGGCTAACCCTATTCCCAAAGGATTGGAACATGAAGGTCATTAACACTTAATTAGCAAGGATGGAGTCAAGAGAAGGTTTGAATCCATCAAAGAGTCTTGTATTATAATCCTTCCGAATGCACCATAAGAGGCAAAGAGGAGCAACAGTCCAAGCTAATTTGGGGAGAGAAGAACATAATCTGCATCATTGAAGCAAACTTAAAACAGGCTTCAGCAGAATTTATATATACCAGAAGAATTGAGAATGAGATGCTAGGATGTTGAGCAAAACCAAAATGAAGAAGCAAGTGTTCTGTGGATTAGCCGGAAATTTTATGATGTAGGACCGCTGAGTCGCCAGATAAAGAATAACGAGGCTTCACACCCAAAGTTTCCTAAGCATCACATGAAAAGAAAAATTGCATCACACGATCCCAAAGCAAATACTTGCAAAATTTGGCATTTTTTCAACTTTTTGGAGAGAGAATTATGACAATATTTATCGACTCTCCTAAATCGTACTCCCCGTCACACGATCTTCTACTTCTCAAACTTCAAAAAGTTTAGCAAAATACTAATAATTCTCAAACCCAAGTTCATAAGTTTACTAGTTAAACTTGAAAAAGAATTTTAATCCTTCTAGGGCTCTTATTTGAGTTGCAAAGTCTATCATAAACAAAACGATATTGGTAGAAAACAGCAATATTTGAAAAAAAATCATCAATGATTTTGTTGGCTGCATCACTATGCACATGCAGACCAGCCAACCCAAACTTGATTTGAGATGAGAGTAAAGACTAACAGAAGCTGCTAAGCAAACGGAAAAAAATTAAAATAAACTACTGATAATAATAATAATAATTTGCAAAACCATTACTTCAGTCAGTATTTGTACATGTAGGACTGATTCTTGAACATTCAATATCACAGCTACTCCTGTACATCATAAGGTAACACAGAGCATGAGAGAAAAATAAAATTCAATGAAGATTTCAATTCATGCATTTTCTAAAGCATCCTATGAAGAACTGACTACAAGAGAAGAAAATTCTTCACAAAAGAAAATAACTCTGGGTCATGTTGCCAAAATAGGAGAAATTCTTGGGCCAAAGAAACATATCAGTTATTCACTAGTATGATGAAGCAGTGACAGAGAGAAGGATTATGGGAAAAACAGCCACACAATCTGAAAGTGGCCCATCAGTAACCAAACTAAAGTAGGATAGCCTAAATAGTTAATGCAATAATTTCTTGATCTAGTTGAAGCAAAAAACTTATTAACTACTGCAATTCATGCTGCCAAAGAAAAGGCTATTTGAACTTATTAATTGTATAAGCGATTGATGTGAAATAATGGATAGCCAGAAATACTGACCAAATTCAAGAAACTTCAATGATTGGCATAACTTCGAACACTATATCCTGTAATCCCAGGGTACCAACTTTTTATTACATGGGATAACCACACTTTTGACTAAACTAATTCCATCAATGCATGAAGCCTCCCTGTCCTGTTCATCAGTTAAGACTCCTATCATCACAGGGTATCTAAGATTACATTTATTAAGAGATGTTCTGTTTAAGCATGAAACCTGTCAGGTCCAAATTAAATGTCAGACTGCTCAACCAAACCTTTTCCATTTGTAAGGTACCATCTCTCATGCCATACTCTTAGCGATTCTTGGACAGATCTGATTAATTCTATCTATCGTCAAATTTTTAATTCTCCACTTTATTAAGCACTCCTCAATAATACACCATCTCATCTTCCTTCATCAATTTCATAATAATTTCTTCCTCACTTTACTTCCATAACATCTCATACCTTTTTATATGCTTCTCCAAAGATTCATGAGCGAATCTTCACATGCAAATCATCCAATATCGCAGCAATTAAATTGGTAGGTGTAGTAGGAGTTTCTTGGCATGAACTTCCTCAACCTTTATCATATCTAGAATTCCTGTGTCAAAAACCACAACCCAAGTATGATATCAACCATATAATTTGATGAACATAGTGCAATAAGATGGTGGAAGCTACCAGAAATTTAGAATACACAATTAAAGGTACTTGTCAACAATAAGACAAAGCTGGGAGTAAGCCATTACCAAAAGGTGCCTACTACAGACGTAGTATATAACTAAAGCATGAGTATTCAAGACAAAAGAAGAAAAAAGTAAGGCATAAGCATTCTTCCAGGATTATAGAGTGACAATATAAAAACTCTAGAAAAAAAAAATCTCAAGCATTTTATACTTATAGATTCGCACTTAGTTGCAGACTATAAACAAGACTAGCGGAAACATTTCTTGCAAGACTTCTTTTGGCATGATCTATACCCAACACTGGTATAACAAAAGAGTTTACTATAACACACAACATTTAGATGCAGACCATGTATACTTCTGGAAGGGCACAGTTGATTGACCAAAGATGTGTTAGTCATTGTCATCATCACTTAACACAATGACATTGAGTGGTGAACAAGATCTTGCATCCTTTGCCATTAGTTTCCCAGGTGCCAGTTTGCCAAAAGAAGGTGCTTTCTTCACAGTTGAAGTAGGACTGTCGACAATGCTTTGTTTGGTTGATGCCATATCATTATTTGATTCTGCAGCTTTCACCCCAGAATGGGATACAAAATTAGTTATCTCGTCTTCAGAGTCCGAGGAGACTGATACACTTGCACTTTCAGATAGAACACCAATGATATGTCTGTGTGAATGCGATGAGCTTTCTGCTTTCCCAAAATCATTGTTTACTTCACCCCTCAATCTATCTGAGGACATTTTTTTAATCAAATGTTCTTTCAGTTCAGCCTTGATGTGAGCTTTAGAGGTGATGCTTGCACTTGTGCTAACCTTTTGTCCCGAATCAGTTGGTTCAGCATCTGAGGTGGACTTGCTTACAAGAACAGAACTCACCAGTAGATCTTCTGTGGAAGTCTTAAAAGCAAGCCCAAGAGCTTTGGCCCATTTGTACACAGCGCTGAGCTTCCCTTCCAAAGCTTCAATAAGGAGGTTCAGCTCACCAACCTCATAGCGGAACAGGAAAACTTTATTGGTCCAAGCACAAGAGCAAATTTGTGTAGCATGATCTAGACATGAATATTTGTCCCTCGAACATTTGCAGGACACTGCAGAAAGATGCAAATCAAAATGACATATGCCGCATTCTCTCTTACTTGAAGCATCAAAGTTCTGGTCCATTTTCTTTGACTGTGAAGAGTTGCAAAGATATTTTCTCCTTAGACTCTCCCATTTTACTCGTGACTGGGAAAAGAAAAGAAAAGGACTGATAAGCAAAATTAAAAGCACATTGACTTTGTTAAAAAATAAATCAAGTGCACCACAGAAGTTAAGACAAAAGGAGTTGGTTATTAACCACACAAACAAATGCCCACACAAGCTTAAAAAAATAATCTTACTTACATACCTTGAGTGCTTTGACCAGGATCCCATCTTTTCCACATGCATGTTTCCACCTTAAGTTATCTGCAGTCTCCTTTTTCAACAGTAAAAGTTCCCATTGCGCCCTTGCAGCTTCCCTAGCTCCTCCAAGCAACAGCTTATCATGGGAAATCATTGTCTTTCTCCTTTTCTCACGATAAAGTTCAACAATATTCTGTCCATGAGATAACCAATCAAGAGGAGCAACATTAACGGATTCCACACAGTTAAATCCACAGCTAAATCCTGATTTATACGCCCCTGGAAAAATAACAACCAACTCTCCTGGATTCTGAGCACAACGGTAGACAGGTATACCCTGGCTTTTCAGGGTTGATGGGGATATATGAGAAAACTGCATCCAATATTACAAATTTACACATCAATCAAACACTTAGGTTGTAGTATTGTAACTATACACATCTCTCCGATGTATAACCAACTTTATGAAGAATGAAAGAAATGTTAAAAGAAGTAGCAAATAATTCACTCAACTTCCCAGAAGCATAGCTAGGACATAAACTTTAACTCAATAATGTGCCGACAATCACATCACTCTTCTTGTGACATTCTTCACAATTCCATAACAATATTAGAACGAACAGCACGTGAATTTTTTAATCTGTAAGTCTTGTTTTGATGCTAAAAGGTTGTGGTTCGTGAATCCTCCCGTTCTCGTGACATTTGTGAGTGGTGCTTGGAGTTATCGAGTGAAGAGTAAGGAGGCAGAAGGAACGAACACAACTAATCCGTGGGAATAACGTCAGGACGGTTGGTGCTAAGAGTTTTAGGATAAAAAAATTATATCACTTAGGAGCTCTGAAAGCGAGGTTGGCCTCCCGTGCATAAACTGGTCGGAAGCTGATGCAGTCTAATGAGACTATAGTAGGCCAAAACTAGTTATTGAGCTTAAAAAGATCTATTGTCTCACTCGAAGGACTAGACATTCAAGCAAAACTGAGCATGGTTGAGTAGGCAAAAATAGTACTACCAAAAGATACGGCTAGCGAAAAATACCATACTTGCCAAAGAAAGCATAAGTGATCGAGAATGGCCAACCAGCTAAGATTAAAAGAGGCTACCAATGGAGCAAAACTTGTTTTGTTGGGCAAGCATGACCATTCGATGTAAAATTCCAAAAATGGCACATCAATGGTTAAAGGACGCAAGGAAGCGATGGAACAAATCGCAATAAGAGCGTTGCGAATTTGAGTGAGGGAGAATGTCACGGTTCGTGAATTCTCACACACTCGTAACACTTGTGAGTGGTGCTTAAAGTTATCGAATAAAGAGTGAGGAGGCAAAAGGAACGAACATAACTGGTCCGTGGTCCGTGGTCCGTGGGAGTGGCGTCAAGACGGTTGATACTAGAAGTTATAGGATAGAAATATCATATTACTTAAGAGCTCTGAATGCGGGATTAGCCTCCCGTGCACAAATTGATCGGGAGCTGATGCTACTCTCCTAACGAAGCCATGGTAAGTCGAAACCAGTTATTAAGCCTAAAGAGATCTACCGTCACAATTGATGGATTAGACGTCCAAGCGAAACTGAGCATGATAGAATCTCGCGCGAAGAAGCATTCACCGTATTGTTCTTCATGGAATAGCTATAGAAGAAAAGCTGGCCTGACAAACTTTGCTCGTCAGACGCCACACGGGCCCTTCCGCAGCCAAGAAAATTATTGGTTCGTGACAAAAGCATGTCACAATGTTGAGAGAATACACATAGCGCACAAGAAGTGTAGTTGGATGAATTAAAAAATAGATCAAAGGATAACATTAAGGCTTGTTCACGAACATTAAGGCTTGTTTACGGAAAATATGATGTTTCTTGAAAATGTTTTCTAAAAAGCCATTTTCCAAGAAAATATAATTATTTTCTAATGTCCGGCCGAAACGTGAAAAGAAGTGAGAAGTATTTTCAACTGTTCACTAAGGAAAATTTTTTCATTCATGCACTCTTTTTCAATAATTTTTATTATTTTATTTTTGTAAATATATTTTTTAATTATTTTTTATATTATAAAAAATCAATTTTAAAATTTTTTTGTCTTCTCTTTGTTTTTTTGTCTTTCTCCGGCCGGTTGCTAGCCATGGTAATGCCAGCAACCAACCTAACGCAAGCTCAAGCTCACCTAATGCTTGCAAGCAAGCTCGAGCTCACCACTCAATTGGATCGTTGATTTGGCAAGCGGCGGCCTCAACTCACTAGATCAGCAAGCAGCAAGCCAAATCGACAAGCAACAAGCCTGGGGCCCTAGGTCACCGTCGATCGGGCAAGTAGCGAGCTCAAGCCCTGGCTCGCAACTCGCTAGCTCATCGCCGATCAAGCAAGTAGCAAGCCTCAAGTTGAGGCTCGCCTATGGCCGGTCATCATGATTAGCGACCAAAAAAAAAAAAAAAAGCTTAAAAATTTGAATAAAGAAAATAAAAAGATAAAGAAAGATGAAAATGTTTACATGGGTGTTAGATAAGAGAAAGTGAGTGAAGATGTTTTCCTCTTTCTCAAAAGTGAAACATTTTCTCCTATCTTAGAAGACTTTTCTCTCATAATGGAAAATGTTTTTACCAATTAATTCATTTTCCGTGAAACAAACATCCGAAAATTCGAGAAACATTTTCCTAAACGTTATTTTTTGTGAAACAAATGGAGAGTAAGATTCAAAATCAAGAGAACTTAAAACTCTTGAAGAGTAGACGAGATCTTCAACCTGATTCTGACGAACTGGTAAACATATAGGAGCCAAGCATTCTTATTACAGTTGCTGATTCAGAGACAAAAGTTCAGCCTAAAAGTCAAGAGGTTTTGGCTGATGGTGGAAGTAGAAGCACAGTATCTACAATATAAATACCCAGTAACTCCCACAAAGGTCGTTCCACCTTAGGTCATTTTTCATTGTCACCATGGAATTCAATTGTATGGCAGAGATCACCACTACACATTAAAAAATCATTCAATTATCACCAATCTGTTGCATATGGTGGTGATCACTTCTCTCTCTCTCTCTCTCTCTCTCTCTCTCTCTCTCTCTCTCTCTCTCAATTATCACCAATCTCCATTATCACCATGGAATTCAAATTGTATGGCAAAGATCACCACTAAACATTAAAAAATCATTCAATTGTCACAATCTGTTGTGTATTGTAGTGATCACTACTCTCTCTCTCTCTGTTGTGTATTGTAGTGATCACTACTCTCTCTCTCTCTCTCTCTCTCTCTCTCTCTCTTGCCAATTCAAAACGACAACAGCACCACATGTCATCTATATAAAGAAAATATCTTGTAGGTGGACATGTCAGCATTTGGCCGGAACCAAAGGGCATCAATTGATTGCCATTTCGATATTCCAATACATTGAGTAACAGATATTAGTGACCCAAGTGATATTCATTACCAAACATATGAAATAACCACCAATTTCTAATACCGAATAGGTACTTATCACGTTCAACTCATGCTTGCAGCAACACCACATGTCATCTATAATGAAAATTGTAGGTGGACATGTCAGCATTTGGCCGGAAACCCAAAGGGCATTGATTGATAATCATTTCGACATTTCGATATATTGGGTGACAGTATTAGTGACCCAAGTGATCATTACCAAACATATGAAATAACCACCAATTTCTGATACTTTACACAATAGGTACTTACCACGTTTAACCCATGCTGTACGGATAGCAACTCCATGGAATATTTCTTAACAATAGCCTCAAACTTAGCACGATATCTGCCTGGGATGCAGTACCAAATTGTTGGAGCACCAATATGCGTATAGCATACTGAATATAAGCAGTGTTCTTCACATTTCTGCTTCCAACATTGGCGGCAAAGTCAGGCCATAAACAATATATAAAAGACATGGATAAATTAACATGAAAGAGGAATCAACAATAATAATAGCCCAGAAATGAACATGCAAAACCGAGCAAATATCAAGGAGCACACCGAGAAAACAATATCTAGGACTAGGAAAACCCATATAAGTTTAGAAGCTATAATATAACAACAGCAGGATTGCATAAGCGAGAATGAACAAAAACGAATTAACATGCATTAAGAAGCTTTGAAATCTTACCCAGAGACTTGTTGCAAAGCACATACCCACATGTAGCTTAGGTGCCAAAATACTACATGTACTGAAGCTCTCAAAAGAAAGAAGAGAACCAGAAAGCCTTGGTAAATCATTCAGGTTCCACCCAGAATTAAAGGTAGAAGAGAATCCACTGCCAAAAGTTCTAGAATCCAAATGATCGCTGCATAACACCTACAAGAGCATAGGAGACCTGTTAGTAGCAAGTGAAACAAAGAAGTCAATATAATTGCTATCTTTCCTTTACCTCAATTTTATTGGTAGGATTCTCACAGATCTGTCTATATGCACACTCAATATTCTGCACATCATCATCTGACTTCATATCATAATCCTTTTTCAGGAAATAGTTTTCCTGAAAATCATCGGCATATTTCTTGAAAGTTTCAAGAGTATATTCCGGACCACATTCCAATTGAATGCCTTCGGTACAAAGGCACCCATCTTCACAAGGGTGCCTTGTGAAGATATTTTGGTTTTTACAGTCAGCATTTCCATTACATTTAACTGTTTCCCTTGGCAAATGGGTATTTAGCAGCAAATCTAGTCGTTGTACTTGAGTTCTGAATCTAGCACTTCCCCATATGTTTTTCTTGGTTAATTGGCACAGAGGCTTCCAAGAAGGGGGAGGAACAACACGACAGATCCCATACGCTTCTGCTCTCTGGTGTAAGCTTGTCAGGTACGCAAGGGGGTCGCCGAATTCCTGGTAATCAAATTCCAAAAAGTCTAAAATGACCCAAATTTTGACAGTCAGTTAGACAGGGGAACCTAGTGGTCCCCTTGACTATAATTGTTAACACAGACATTTTCTGGAATCAGCCTAGAGGTTATTAGAAGGATTACCTCTTCAGTCGGTCGGAAAACAGGAGCCTCCTCAAAGATACAAGTTATTGCATTTTCAGAATCCCCTCCAGCTTGTACCTGTTCTAGAACAGCAAGATAGGAGACTAAACTAGTTTCAGACTCTCCAAGTCAAATAGTGCAAAATAAGCAAACATGTAGAAAAATAACATGAAGACAGATATCCATTATTGTTCTCAGGTAGAAAAACCAAGCGAATTAGAGGGAATATTTCTATTCATTCGATTGAATTCAAATGTGCATCGACTCCCAAAAAGATTCACAAGCTAGCATCATATCAACTTCTCTGGAGTCTGGCCTGTTAAAAAGTTGATGTTCAAATTTGAACTGACACTTTAATTGAAAATCGGTCTGGGAGAAAAGAAACAGGTTCAACATTCAGCTGTCTTAACTTCGAGTGAAGGTCAGTGAACATCCAGAATCTGAAACCCATAACAGATTACGGATTACGGATTTCTAATAATGAACAAAGAACTGGACCAGAGCAAAGTCCTCAAGGCGGGGGAGCAACGGTTTTCTCATTTGAACCACACAAGTTGTGAACCTCTGGAATTCACATTGGCAAAATTACATGACAATTCATAGTCCATGAGGGCTTGCAGTTGCTTATTCAGGTAAAATAGCAACAGGACAGCTTTACAGCAACCTTGCTTCACAGAAATATATGTGAAAAACTTCTTTCCGCACCAAGTACTACTTTGTTGAGGAGACCCAGTATAATTACTCAAAGGTGACGACTGGTATGATGCCTCAACCGAAAGAAAGGCCTTGTTGGTTCACTTCGAAAATGAAATCCAATTCCTGATGAACCATACTTCTGTTTGGCAACATTCTTATACTAGGAACCAGATTACTAAAGTAATTAACCTGCCACGGAATCATCCACGTTACTTGTTCTCCCTCACCAAACGAGCTCTTTCCAAGTCTCCATCATTGCTCCTGCCCTCATACTCTCTCTCTCTCTAACATGCTTATTTAACTTGAGCATTGCACTCCACATGCTTGTTAACATGATTTAGGGGTCTAATGAAAGTAAACAAACAACAGACTACAACGCGAAGGCCATTCCGAGCACGAGGCCTAAGGGGAAACGAAAGGTTACCACAACCGCCTCCGCCTCGTGCTTCGCTGAGTCGGAATCTCGTGCACCGTGACCGGTTCCGCTCTCATGGTGAAGCACCCAAGGCCTGCGATTGATGGAGGCGTGTGCGACGGCAGGCTCCGCATCCGCCTCTTCGGCCCTCTTGAGAAGGAAGGATGTGAGAGACGCGAAACCCGGCGGAACCGACAGGTCTTCAGGTTTCGGACGTTTCGTTCCCATCTGCCAATTGCCATTGAAGTTGGATCTCAATTTCAGATCCCACACGAACCAGCACAAATTCATTCACGAACTAGCCCAAAATCCCTACTCAAAAACTTTGAAAATTGGGGACATTCGCCTTCGACACGAACGATGAGAAGCTCGAATTGTAATAACAAAGAGTGAGAGAGGCAACACAGCTCGGGATTACGAGCTTGCAAATGAAGAAAAATGAACATACCGCCGGTCCCGAGGCTTCGCCTGAGCAGTCCGAGAAATTAAAAGAGAACTTTCAAAAGAACAGTAGCAAAATGGGGACCCTCTAGTCGTACTTAGCCAGTTTTTTTTTTTTTTTAATATAAACTCCCATGCCCGAATGGCATCAAAGGGTCGAACCCTTATACCTCAGGAGAGATTAGTCCAACATCTCACCACTAGAACCTCCATATTTAAGTCGCTAGCAATTACGAGTTTTCGAACCTTCAACCTTTGCGATAAAAGAGATATACTCAACTACTGTAGCTATTCACGGATGGGTTACTTAGCTAGATGGATTCATGAAAAACTAAATTATTTTTAAAAATAATTATTTATATTTTTTGAAATAATTAATTAATAAAAAAATTTCATCACTAGTTTGATGTTATAATACATGTTCTATTCTCTAATGTGTGTACATACATGTGTATTATTTATAAACTCAATGAAGCATCCCAAATTATGATATTGTGATGAGCGAAGGAAGGCAGTTTAGGTTGAAACATAATCACCATTAACGAATATCTGTCAATTATTAGTCAAGATCAAGTCGTATGGATGTATCATACCATTTATTAATGGTCAGGATCAAGTCATATGGACATACCGAATCAATAATTAACTTTAAATGCACGAGATTGCCGATGGTTGTGGATTAACGAATGCACGAAATCATGTATGCTTCTAGACAATAGCTTATCATGCAATACAGCTCAAACAAATAATAGACTACGTAACTTATCCTGAAAATGTTTAGATCAATGACAATTTCTAGAATAGAAGCTTCAACATAGCAAGTGGAGTCGCCCTTCTCGACATGAGTCGTAAATTAATAACTACCATCAGTGCATGAAAGTGGGACAATATCAACGCAAATTTCTAGCAGAAGAAGGGAGACAAACTTCGATTGAGGAACCTGGAAATCAAACCTTTGTTACAATGTCATGCATTAACACCCAGTTGAATAATTAGAATGATAGCACGAGTGCTCCAATTCCAATTAAGAGAACCGTGCCTGATGTTGGCGGCAGCAAAAGCTAGCCGACGGCAACGGTAAAGCATGGACGAAGGAAGAGGGGCCGCCGGTAGAGGAAGGAGGAAGACGAAGCCAAACGGCGGAAAAAGGCAAAAAAAGACAAAAAAAAAAGAAGGAAGGCAAAAAGAAATAAAGACACATCCAACACGTTAAGTATCATCCTTTGCCTGACATGTTTGGACGCCCGGCCGGAGCCTTAGCTCGCATTTTTTCCGATCCATGAAATTTACGAAAATTCTAATCAATTTGACTAAGCCTCTGGATTATAATTTTTCTTAAAATTTAAATATATGAGAAACACTTTGGTTGAGCTAGACAATCCTTTCGAAACTTAACGACCAAGATCATCACCCCTCATAGAGACTTAAAGAATAAACAAAGGAAGAGTGCGAATCAACATGGTCAACATTGTCTAAAATTGGAAAGAGACATCTACTGTTATAAGGATGATATGATGATATCTACGCATGCTATATTTCTATTTTTATCCAAGTGCCAGAAAAAATATTTTTCTAATATTTTTAATTTTTTTAAATATTTAGTTAATGAACTTTTTTTCATTTTTTACAACAATTTATATATAAACATTTTCCTGAACAATTAAAATATTTTTTTCGTCATTTTTGGGAAAAAAACACAAGCAACCATTTTTGGAAATTATTTTTCAAATCATTTATCTTCCACAAAACAAACAAAGCATAAACTTCCCAAATTTTGGATAGAATATGCTTAATCCTAAACTAGTTTAATTACATTTTTCCTCAACATATACCATGCCTGTTACTTTTAAGGAGTAAATCTCTATCATCACAGTGGAAAAAGGATATGGAGAAAATAAATCAATCGAAATTTAAATATTAGGAAAAATAAATATCAATAACAGTTGAGAAAGGTCTCAATAACCAAAAGGTTAAACGACGAAAATTGAATAACATCATGTGTTTTTAACTGGCTAATTAATGCAAAAAAAGAAGAAGAAGATAATTAATGAAATTATTTAAGACATATCACCTTAGATATTGGTCAGTCATTTCTTTTTATGATTTGAGGACAGCATTTTTCTTCATATATTTTTATATTAATCAATCAAATTTTTTTTTTTCATATTAGTTAGTATAAATAGAATAAAGAAATTTTGCATCCTTCACTTTTGTTAAAGGCTATTTGGGAATCATGGTGAACACATCAGATGAATAACCCAAGTATACCAAGAGAAAGGACACAAGAGAGATTCCATGGATAGGGCAAAGAGATTTTGGGATGGTTTAAGACTGAACATCCGAAGCTAGTTGGTGCCCTTGAACTTGAAGGATAAGCAAGCCTAAGATAGTGCACTACTAGGATGGGTGGCCTCTTGGGAAAGTGCCCACCTATGCACCAAAGGACTACTAGGATAAGCAAGCCTATGCAACTTAAATCTCACGAGTCATAATCAAAGGCATACAAATCCACAACCTTATTTGTGCTTTTCTAACTCGAATATTGACATGTGGGACTTCTTCATGTCTCTCAATTCATAAATAAGGTCAATCAAAGCATGCATGTGCCACATAGGTCACTGAAATGACATTTAATTCATGCACTTTTCTCATGTAACTCATTTATATATATATATGCTACACGTGTAGACTATGGCATGATTCTCATCATATGCATTAAGCATGCATGCACTTTACACACGTTGATGTCTCAAGATCATCATGACATCCCATACTACCATGTTATCGTCGAGACCATACTACCCAATATAATATAGTCAAGCGCCCATGCCACACAATAATCCAGACCTGATCACATACAAATCTCATGCACTTTCCACACAAGTATGTCCAAATTATTACGGCCGCTCAAGGTCCAAGGTCAACCCGAAGGTTCACAGTCATTCGGCGTAACCGGGTATCATCTTGCCCCATTGAGCGTGGCAACATCCCATGTATTCATACGCCTTAGGACTGCATTCCATTCAGGAGTTTCATTCCAAAATCCATTCACGAATGGCGTCCCATTAACTTGGGCGCATCCGAACTTATTTAGGCATCATCCCGCATAATCATATGTATCAAGATAAAACCATCACCCCCCCCCCCCCCATAATCATACGCATAAGGGCATTTATGTGATTACACAAGCATACCATCACTCAAACCCATTGTTTTCTTTCTCCTTAGCCAAGTATGAATGCCCTAATGGCACGCTAGGCGGAGTGTGTCTCATGATCTATCGAAATTATATCAATAAAATATGCCAAGCACGAAACGAGAGTCCATGGTTTGACACAATACATTGAGCACCTACCTAAGTCCAATTCGAATTGGAAACGATACGCCTTGAAATCACATCGAGACCAAGAAAGAACCAAGCTGTCATGACATGATCATTGGCCTAGTACCAAACTTAGCTCGGGAACAATACATCTCAATATCGCACCAAGGCCAAGAAGGACCGACCTGTTGTGACATGATCATCATGGCATGCTTCCAGTATCGCCAAACTCGGTTTAGGAACAATACATCTTAGTATTGCCAATCCAAGAGAGAGACTTGACCCGGCATGCTTCCACGCACGTCCAAGAACCACTGTATATCCCGTCTTGGAGGCTCAGAGTGTTCTCACGCATTGATTGACCATGGATAATGAACATATGTGTGAAGAATAATCTAATGAACATATATAAAACATTGACATTAATAACAAAGAATATCACATAGAGCAAGAACATCCAATAACATCACAAGTTGCTTCCAATGACAATATCATATCGAACAACTTAGCATAACCTTTCAAAATAGTTTCTCATTACATATAATTATAGAATGCTACGAATGATTGCCCTTTTCAACTTTTGAATTGCATAGGCATGTAACATCTTTGAAAACTAGCATTCAACAAGCATATACACTTTATAATTCACAACATAAAGAACACTTATCATAATCAAGATAGGTTATTGTATCCAATGATAACTTATAACTATAGCTTATCACATTTAATGATAACCTATCATGATAACTTATCACATCAAACTATCACTTATCGCATCCACTTATCACCTATCGTGATAGCTTTTAAACCACTACTTGTCACTTTAACCTACTTATCACATAATCTAATCACCATTAACCATAAACCAATCCTAACTCTACTCCTAAGAGCAATTACCACTCTAATCAAGGGTTAGGAAGCTACTCACTTCCAAAACTAGGCCATGGCAAGTGGCGGCGACCGCGGTAAGGCTCACAATGAAGCTCCACAATGTGTGGTGGTGGTTGATCGGCGGTCAGTAGCCCATGGAAATGCTAGAATAGCCAAGGAACAGTTGCACACGGCTTGAGAGAGGTCTGGCAATGGCTTGGGACTTGTGGCCAACTTGCGGTAAGGACCGCACTGCGAGATCTAGTGGCAAGGGTAGCCCAATGCTTAATGGTGGACGGTGGCTCACGACCATCAACACCAAAGGGGAAAAAGAGAGAAATGGGTATGAGCTGAGGGAGAGTGATGGAGGAAAAGTTATCCAAAGGGAGGGGTAGAGAGAGAAAGTGAGAGAAATGATGGAAAAAGAGGAAAACTTGTGGAAGAAGTTGGCATTTTAATGCTCCTTGACTTATCGTCCTAACTTAGGGAGCAAGAACACATCTTGGCGCTCCATTCCAACTTGGGGAGCAAGAATAAATCATATCCCTACATCTTGCCACAAAAGCCAAAGCCTTCTAGATGCTAAGTTACTGTTCACATGTACTATTTGCGACATCCACAAACCGACCCCGATTTTCAAAATGGAATTACATGGGCATCCAATTTTCGAATGAGATTACAATAAGGATTGGTAGACCCCAAAAATGGCGAAAATGCCACATTGAGACACAAACTCAATTTTTCATCGACAGGATGCAAAGGTTTGGAAAAGTGGAAACAAGCTGTGGCGAGGGCCTAAGCCCATGTTGGGCAACCCAATGGGCCTATGCCCACAATTAGGCAGCCCATGGGCCAAAGCCCATCACATATGGCCCAAATGGGCCTAAGCCTAAGTGGGTGGCCCAAGGCCCATACACCCAAGAGGTGGGTTGCCATAGTGGGGCCGTGGGTCCTCCATGTCCATCAAGCATTCAATGCAAGATCGTGACTTTTAATGCACTCCATGTGTGTGAATAATACCCAATCTTGGCAAAATGACCAAATTGCATTTTCATTCAACTAAGAACAAAAGGGCAAGATGGGAAAGGAGCTAGGAAGGGGCAGCCATGTGCTGAAGATGGTGAAGGTGATGTCATTCCATGGCCTAGTCTAAGTCTACCTAGCCTATCTTCTAGCCTAGCCATGAGTGGTTCATTAAATTGCATTAATGAAACTTGGACAAAAAATAAAGTAAGAAGTGATCCAAGCCTTTAAACTTGGATGGGACATGGCAAAATGTAATCTTGGCTATCCAATAACCCAAGCGTGGGTTGCTCTTCCTCTCTCCCCAAATACACCCATACCTCTCCCTCACTCTCATTTTCACACTTTGGCTCTCAAGTTCATCTTTCTCTCCCTCCTTGCCATAACTGAACCACCCTTTGTCCATTTGCATCTCATTTTCAAGCCATCTTCTTCATTGTTCTCATATTTCCCTCACCAGCAACCGAACACCACCCACCTCGGCCGGTTGCCGTCGTGCAATGGCTTGAGACACCGTTCAGCCCACTCACGGGAGCTTTGGAGGCGTGACCAGCAGCCCCAGCCACTATCCGATCTTGTCGCTCCTTCCCCGATGCTTTTTAAAGCTAGGACTTGAGTGTGAGTGGCTTTCTAGCCCTTGAATAGGGTTGTTGTTGCATTTTGGAGTTAGTTTAGAGCTAAATTAAGGCTAAATGATGTTTTGTTAATGTGATAAATGGGTTTTGTATGATAGGTTATCATAGGGTCCCGATAGGTTATCTTGATAGCTTATCATATGTTTGTTAATAGCTTATCATATTTTTGTTGATTGCTTATCATTTTTTAGTCGATAGCTTATCATGTTTTCTTCGATAGTTTATCATGTTTTCATCGATAGCTTATCATATTTTAAACCGATAGGTTATCACGGTTTATCAATAAGTAGTTATGTGATAAGCTATTAAAGTATGATATGTAAAGTGTGATGTGTTATGTTAACAACCGATGAATTATTGGATAGTTTATGATGACATGTGATAAGTGAATTTCATGAATTATCTTGAATTGCAATGACTACTCCTACTTTGATGAGTGACTTATATGCCATGGACTTGTAAAATTGGGTGGTACTTTTTATATGATATAATATGAGGCACGTGGATGACATGATGGCATATGGCATAAGTTGTTGCATATTGCATGGGCATCACATCGGTTAGTGAGAAAGATAAGAAATGAATCATGTGATGGTATGCCCATATGATCACCTAAAGACCTTGATGTGTTTACGCGGGGTAGTGAAACTGTCCTGATGTGTTTAATTGGGACGATGCTTGATTAAGTTCGAATGCTCCCAAGTCAACGGGAAGCCGTTTGCAAATGGATTTTGGAACGAAGCTCATTACAAGAGTATTGTCTTGATGCATTTACATGGGATGATGCCATGCTCAATGGGACGAGACGATACCCGATTACGTTGGATGACTGAGAACCTTCAAGTTGGCCTTGGGTCCTAAGTGACCATAATAATCTGGACAAGATTGTGTGAAATGTGCATGAGATGTATTTGTGATCATGTCTAGATTATTGCATGACATGGGTGCATGACTATACTATGTGGCTCATTTGTACGATTGGATCGGGAGCATGGAAAGTATTATGGGAATTGCTTATGTATTGTAGATGATGGCCTTGAATAAGTGAATATGTTTTCTTGTGGGATAAGTACACTAATGGTGCCATAAGTTGTGTACGGCGCTCACTTTGGTGCCAAAAGTTTCTGTCGGATCACTTAAGTGCTAAATCGGAGGAAAAATGCTCACTTTGGTGCCACTGGCGAAAGATTCCGGCCTCCGGCGAAAGATTCCGGCCAAAATGATTTTTTTTTTTTAAAAAAAATCGATAAGCCTTTAAATGACGTCGTTTTCGGTCCTCCTTAAGAAAACGACGTCGTTTTGCCGTCCTACGTGGATGGCTTCATGGAAACGACGCCGTTTAGGGGGAAAATTAGGGTTTCCGCCGCTCGGCCACCGTCGTTTGCCCGCCGTTGCTCAGCCACTGTCGCTGCTCGGCCACCGTCGCTGCTCAGCCACCGTCGCTCAGCCACCATTGTAGTTGCTCGACCAGGTGAGCGAGGAGAGACTAAGATTGTTGCAGGAAAAATCAAAAGCGAGGGCGGAGGAGGAGGAGGAAGAAGATGGGTCGAAGGGGCTGCTGGTGCGCTGCTGCTGCTGCTGCGTTGCTGGTGTGTTGCCGCTGCTGTTGTTGGTGCCGTGCCGATGCCGTTGCTGGTGTGGGTCTTCGAGGAAGAAGAAGACACGAAGACGAGCTTCACTCTCTCTCAATTTGGGGATTAGGGTTTCAAAGTTGGGGGAAAAATACCAAACGACGTCGTTTTAGTGTTTGGATGCTAACTCAACTCTCCGACAAGCCACGTCGGCGTCAAAAATTAATAAAAAAAGGCCACGTCGGATTTCCGGCCAATTTCGTCGGAGTTGGCACCAAAGTGAGCGTTTTTCAAATTTTTTGGCACTTAAGTGATCCGACAGAAAATTTTGGCACCAAAGTGAGCGCCGTACACAACTTTTGGCACCATTAGTGTACTTATCCCGTTTTCTTGTAAATAGTCAGGGCAAATCAAAAGAAACTTTGCTATTGATCTATTATCGATAGAGGAATTCAATGTTTAGGGCGTCTATAAGATGAACGGCTTCTCTGTGTGAGGTTTAAGAAGTTCACTGATTGAGTTTAATCTCACTGTTATTTATTGAATGTTTATAGGCCCTAAAAATGATTGAGCCTTTCCGCCAAATCTGATTCGAACTCCCCGTAGAGCATAGCACCTCTAGTACTACGAAAGCGATCCAAAAAGCATTATTAACCCAATTACCACCTAACTATCTACAGGCTCCAAAATCCGCACCCATCACGCCTAAGTTAGAAATAAGGTAAATAGGATAGGGATTATGTCATCTTCTCTCTCCTCCTCACCCTTGAATGCCCAACATCTTCTTTATGCACATAATTTTTGTTTTATTAGGCTAGAAGGGCAAAATGATAATTTCACTATCCTTCACACACATGAATCATTAATGAGGGACTTGAAATGACCTTGGGCTTGGGTGACCCATGAGCTCCTTTGGGTTGCTCATCTTGGGCGTGAGGCCCTTGGGCCGCCCACTTGGGCTTAGGCTCATTCGGGCCGTCTGTGGTGGGCTTGGGCCCCTACCTAACGTGGGCTAGGGCCCACTTAAGTTGTCACTCATGGCCCATTTCCACTTTTCCAGACTTTTACATCTCGCCAATGAAAATTCGAGTTTTTACTCCAAAGTGGCCTTTTCGGCATTTTCATGGTTTACCAATCCTCATTGTAATCCCATTCTGAAAATTAGGATCAAATTAAGGATGTCACAGTTTTGTTTGCTATTGTTTACCACTATTTTGCTACCGTTTGTTATTGCTGTTACACCATCATCTATGTTATTTTCTAGTCATTGCTGCCACTATTTTGCTGTCGTTTGAGGAAAGGGGATTTGGGTCGGTTGGTACCAATCTTCCTTCGTTTGTTATACAAAGTACATAGTTTGGTATAGCTCCCACTATGGTTTTGCCAATAGTAAATCAAAGCTCCTTGACAGACATATCGAGGGCCCTCCTCATCTCCATTAGGATTTGTATCTTTTTTCTTCTTTCTTTTTCAAGTTCAGTGGAATTCTATTCAAGTATGGGTTGATGGTGATAGGTAGATTGCGGCATGAAAATGTAGAGAGAGAATCAATAGACAAAAATATCCTTAATGAGGGATTTTTTTTTTTTTCAAATTTGAGCTACTGTAATTATCTCAATGTAGTAAATAGATTTTATCTTTATCAATCTTATCAAGCATATTAGTTTTTTTCACTCAGATCTGCCCAAAGGATAGGCCCTCTTCTTTCTAGTACCGCAAGTTTTCCTCACGTTAAAGCTTCTATTCCATATTGTTCTAATCTTGATGTAGGAGTAACCTTAATTGATAGTTCCTTTCAATTCTAGGTCAAGTGGCATTTTCCCTCGGAATGCTCATCAACATCCTCCTACTCCAAGCTTGTTGTTACATGCTACGGTTTGGATGAATCAAAGAAGAGCATGCATACTTGTCATAGTAATAGAATCCAAGCATTTAGGGTCCCTCAAATAGATTATTTTTCATGCCAATAAGTTGCTTCGCTCTATGATTTGTCCTCTTTGGATGGTTTATGCTATTACCTTGGCTATGGAAAAAGGGGGGGGGCTTTTAGTACCCCATTTGTTTCCTTGGTTAAAAAAAACTTGCAAATTTTTTCTTCAACTTTATTGTTGAAGGTTGTACAATCTAAGTTCGATTTATTAATATGTTATGGGGTCATTGATTTTTTGCTAATAACTTATTTATATGGATGTACTTATTATTATATATGTTTAAATTTGCTTCTTCTTCTTTTTTATCATTACATTTACTTGTAGTATATATTAAACTTATAATTCTCGTAATTTTATTTTATTTTGTAAAATGTCCTCAAGTTCAAACATGGGTAGTAGCACTTCGAGTACTCAACCACCTACCTATAGAAACGAAGTTGTAAAACAACCATTATGGAGGTATGTTACTAAGTTAGTTAATCATAGCGATGCAAGAAGAAACTTGCCTTAGAGATCCAATTTTTATCAAAAAGATTTCAGAAATTCATACATGAGAGTGAGGGGCCATTTGTTGATGATAAGTGGAAAATGAATAAAAAAATGCACAAAAGTAGGGAAAAAAAAAGATCTTTTGGAGATGGAAAGATTAGAGGAAGTGGTCAATACTAAATTAATGAGTATTGCACCTAGATATGTACATTTGCCCCTTCTAGTTTTTCACTTAGTAGCGGTGGTGATGGAATGAATTCATCATTTAACTCCAAAAAAAGGTAAATTTGAAGTGGGAATGGAAAATCATTTGAGAATTCATTCAATATGACTCAAAGAGAATATCTAGATTGTGAGATTGTTAGGATGCTCTATTCGGCGAGCTTGCCATTTAACTTAGCAATGAATCCTAACTTTTAATCCGCTCTCACTTATGCCGCTAATCATAATATTACTGAGTATATACCACCAAAATATAATTTGTTGAGAACTATTTTGTTGCAAAAAGAGAAGGCAAATATTAATAGGTTGTGTGTATTTATTAAAAACGTGTGAAATGAGAAGAGTGTAAATATTGTGAGTGATAGATGAAGCAACTAAAAAAGGAGACCGCTTATTAATTTTATGGCAGTGTTAGATGGAGAACCAATGTTTATAAAATCAGTTGATTGTCTAGGAGAAATAAATGATATACATTTCATTTTTTTATTTGTTGAAAGAAGTTATCAATGAAATTGGACATGAAAATATAGTCTAAGTAATTACGGATAATGCTTCAAATTGTAAGAGCGTGGAACAACTTAGAGCAAAAATTTATATCCATTTTGTGAACACCTTGTGTGGTGCACACCCTTAATCTAGCTTTGAAGAATATTTGTGTTGCAAAAAATACGGAGACCAACTAAGTAGTTTATGAGGAATGTAATTGGATTTTAGATATTATAAAGAAAGTTATGTATATCAAACATTTCATCATGAATCATTCCATGATATTAGTAAAATATAATGAATTTGTTAGCTTGAACTTACTTTACATAGTGGATATGCATTTTGCTTCAATGATTATGATGCTTAGGAAATTCAAGTTAATAAAAATTGATCTTCAAACATGGTGATTTGTGACAAATAAAATATATATCGAGATAATAATCAAGGAAAAGCTAAGTTAGATATGAAGAATGTGTTGGATGATTTTTTATGGGATTCGATTAATTATATATTTTTATTCACAACTCTTATTTATGGCATGCTTAGAATTTGTGACACTAATAAGCATTGTCTTCTCTTAGTTTATGATATGTGGGGTTCAATAATCAAAAAAGTGAAGAAAGTTATATATGCACATGAAGTGAAAAAGCTAGATGAGAAGTCCACATTTTATGAGGCGGTTCATACAATTATTGTGAATCATTGGTCATTGGACAAGGAATAACACACCACTTTATGGCTTGGCACATGCTTTAAATCCTAAGTGAGTTCTAAAATTGTATGAGAATATTACTTTAATAGTTATTATTTCTTTAACATGATAATATAATACTCATCTTACTTATTATTACTTTCTATTTTTATTTTATTTAATTAAATAAATGTACTATAGTGATCAATGGCTCAATGAAATCCTACCCAAGTTTCTCCATATAAAGATAAGGAGATCAACCAAGAAAAATTAAAATGCTTTAGGAGATATTTTCTTGACTTAGATGAGTGCAACAAGGTAACTTTGGAGTATGCAGATTTTGCAAGTACAAATGAGGATTTTAAAAATTTTGATTCTATTCAAAGTCAATATTCTATGGATTATAAGGCTTGATAGGTTAATTATGGTGTATATGCACCAATGCTTAAAAGTATAGTCTTAAAACTTCTTGCACAATTTTATTTTTCATCATGTGCTGAGAGGAATTTGAGTACTTACTCATTTGTACACTTAGTAAGAAGAAATAAGATGACTTCAAAACGTCCAAAAGATTTGGTTTTCATTTACAACAACCTTTGTTTTCTATTAAGAAAAAACCCACAATATGCATAAGGAGAAATTAAGATGTGGACTATTGGTGGAGATGCATTTGACATGTTTGAAAATGTTGGGGTACTTAAAGTTGCAAGTCTTTCAATTGACAAGCCAGAATTGGAGTTTGTTGTTTTTTCAGAAAAAAGTAGATAATGTGGATGAATGATTTATTGTTATATTTGATAGTGAAATATTGATTTTTTTCTTATTGTTGAATTTTAAATTTAATAATGGAATGTGATTATTTTTTTCTTCAAGTTTTATGGATTATTGCGATGGAATGTAGTTGAATTTGTCAAATTAAAACAATAAACGATATTAATAAATGTATGATTAATGTTTTTAGTATAAATTAATTATTGGCTCCTTTTATTATTATTTAGTTATTTGTGCATTTATACATAAAATTATAAATTTAATATATAATGTGACAGAACGTATTAAAATTCTCTATTTTTTTAGAAATCATGTGTCGGTGTGCCGTGTCAGCGTGTTGTGTCATGTTGTATCACATATTCATGTCGGTACTACATAGTCGATGCATGACCAAGCAAAATCAGCCGTGACCGGATATGATCATTTGGATCGATTCATGATTATCGATTGATTCGTGGTGAGAGTGACCATTTGTTGATCAATCTTGACAGTCGAGTAGTTGTTCATTGACCGAATAGCCCAGGCCCATCAACATAATCATTGGATTGGTCCACAACCATTCCCTCGATTAATCCATGACCAGTATATGGCCAATTCTTGGAATGATTCACGACCTATTCTTGCCACTAACACATTAGATTCATAGTCATTTCTCATAGGTCAAAAATTGAAATGTTATTATTGAGATCAAGGAACTATGTTAGGAATTTTAGATATGTATCTTTATAATATTGAAAACCAAAATGAAGAAACATCCATTTCCCATTTCCCATTTCCCATTTCAATAGTAATTGACCTCTACGGAATTCCAAAAGGTAGGAATATGCCAAATTCATTCCCTGAAAACTTAAAAAATTCGGAGCCCTGTGGCCCCTACTCCTTTTTGTTGCGAGTCCGAGGTTTCGTGGCACCAACCTGACAAAATAAATTGAAATTTGACCTCCGATGGCCCTGGTTGTCGTCCTTTATGACAAGTACAGCTCTTGCTTTGACTTGTTTGTCTCAAAAGAAGGGAGAAAAATAGCGAAAAGTCCCAACGTGTAAACGCCGAGGCTTCATTTTATGGATGGGACCGTGATATGGTTTTTTTTTTTTTTTAGCTTTGTTTCAACTGTCATGTGATGGTTGTGTCAGCTCTTGTGCACTAATCTATCTTTCCCAGTAATTTTGGAGATGTGCTTTCTAGTATTGTTTAATCTCCATTTATGATTTTATTCCTAAAATGTTCTCAACAAAATCCGAATCCAAAATCATAAGGAGCAGAATTAATTCCCTTGTAAATATTGATAGTAAATCTTTTCTCAAATATTCTAGGCATAAAGTTATTACGCCGGAGTTCATTCGGCCATTGGTCCAGCCTAAGGACCTTAAACAAAGGCCGTGGTTATCGAAGCTCCCGTTTCACGTAAACAAAATGGAAGAGTTAACCGCGGGGGAAATTGTAACCAATTCAGGAAATAATCCTCCGGCCTGATCATGGCTTTGCTGCGCTGGCGTCTCGACGACTGCCAGTCCAGTATCCTAGAAATGATTAAACGGTTAATTTGAGTGGGCGAAATTTTGAGGCCCGACATCTTCTATTGAAAGTAATGTTATTGTCAAGCTTTATATCATATGGATTTACCTTTTACTTGTTGTGTGCAGACAGAATTTATATAAGAAATAATCTAAATAGGAATGTTCGAATATCCTATTATCTAAAAAAAGAAATTAAGTCCCCAATATGGTAGAGCGGAAAATGAGCCGGAATATACTGTGGAGATTCCCAAGTTTGTTAAAACCTCGTTTTGCATATAAATGCATCGCATCTCATCCCAAAAGGAAGCACCCAAAGCTATCGACCTAAAAAAACCTTGACGTTTAATCTCCCTCTCGCTCTCTCTCCCTCCGTCGTTTTCTATCATTTCTCCAGACAGAAAGCAAGGTTAGCCTCTCTCTCTCGATCGAATACTAATCATTATCTTATAAGCACGTGTATCTTCTTCGTGCGTTTCCGTACGCCGGTCTTTGTCGCGTTTGTTCTTGCATATAATTTCTTTTTGTTTATTTTGGTTGGTTTGTCTCGTATCGCCAGAAAAAAGCTCAATGACATTGTCGTTGCGTATCGTCGTCGTTTCCCCTACGACTCTGGAAACATGAGTTTCTTGATATTTCAGTCATCTGGGTATTCTTTCTTCGCCGTTAGAGATCATTTCTGTGATTATACTCGTCTTCGGTGAAAGAATATTTAAAAAAGAGAAAAAAAAAATACGGAAAGGAGATCAAGAACTCGTCGTTTGTTGCCTTGATGGAAAGGGCAGATTTGGATTCGCGTATAAAAAAAGAAGTAAATGGCATTTAAGGAAAAGATATGGAAAGGAGATCTTTCTCTTCTTGCTTGAGTCGAGATATACTTTTTGATAATGAAATTCTGAATGCTCTCTGGCATTCCGAATTTTTTTAGGAAAGTTGTGTTGGCAATGATTCCATTTATGGACGATGCGTTGTATTTGCAACGCATCAGGACAACAAATTGTGCCTGCAAAATTGGGTGTCAAAATGGCAAAAGATGATGACTCCTTGGCCTGGTGCACCGTGCCGTTCGAGAGGCCTATTTATTCGTCTATGGCGTTTAGTGCAAGTGCTCATAGTTGTTTCTTGTCGATCCTGAAATTATTCACAGAGGAAGAGAGCGGAGAGAGTCGAAGGCCATGGCGGGGGAACAGTTGCAAGTCCTCAACGCCCTCGATGTCGCAAAGACCCAATGGTACCACTTCACCGCGATCATCATCGCCGGGATGGGTTTCTTCACCGATGCGTACGATCTGTTCTGCATCTCCCTTGTCACCAAGTTGCTCGGCCGCCTCTATTACCATGTCGATGGCGCAGCAAAGCCTGGCACTCTGCCTCCTAATGTTTCGGCAGCCGTCAATGGTGTGGCGCTCTGTGGGACCCTCGCCGGCCAGCTCTTCTTCGGGTGGCTCGGTGACAAGTTGGGCCGAAAGAAGGTCTATGGCCTGACCCTGTTGCTCATGATCATATGCTCCATCGCCTCGGGCCTCTCATTTGGGCACAGCCCCAAGCCGGTGATGGCCACCTTGTGCTTCTTCCGCTTCTGGCTTGGCTTCGGAATCGGTGGTGATTACCCGCTGTCGGCCACAATCATGTCTGAGTATGCAAATAAGAAGACCCGAGGTGCTTTCATCGCTGCCGTTTTTGCCATGCAGGGCTTCGGGATCCTCGCCGGTGGTGTCTTCGCGATCATTGCGTCGACGGCCTTCAGGGCCAAGTATGACGCCCCGGCTTATGAGGTGGACCCGCTCGGCTCAACTGTTCCACAGGCAGACTATCTCTGGAGGATCGTCTTGATGGTGGGAGCGTTCCCGGCGGCGCTCACCTATTACTGGAGGATGAAGATGCCGGAGACCGCCCGCTACACTGCCCTCGTGGCTAAGAATGCCAAGCAGGCCGCAACGGACATGTCCAAGGTCTTGCAAGTTGACATCGAGGCCGAGCAGAGCAAGATCGAGAAGCTGACCCAGGGTGAGGCCGGTGGATTTGGCTTGTTCACCAAGCAGTTCCTCCAACGCCATGGCCTCCACCTGCTTGGGACGACCTCCACCTGGTTCCTGCTCGACATTGCATTCTACAGCCAGAACCTGTTCCAGAAGGATATCTTCAGCGCGATTGGGTGGATCCCTGGGGCGAAGACCATGAACGCAATTGAGGAGGTGTTTTGGATTGCGCGGGCGCAGACACTTATTGCCCTGTGCAGCACCGTCCCTGGGTACTGGTTCACCGTGGCCTTCATTGACAGGATGGGGCGTTTCGCCATCCAGCTGATGGGCTTCGCTTTCATGACGATATTCATGTTCGCACTCGCTATCCCATACGACCACTGGACGCACAAGGAAAACCGCATCGGGTTTGTGGTGATGTACTCACTCACTTTCTTCTTCGCCAACTTTGGGCCCAACGCCACCACTTTCGTGGTCCCGGCAGAGATCTTCCCTGCCAGGCTGCGGTCGACCTGCCACGGGATATCTGCGGCAGCAGGGAAGCTTGGGGCGATCGTGGGTGCATTCGGATTCCTGTACCTGGCACAGAACCAGGACAAGACCAAGGTGGATGCAGGCTACCCGGCAGGCATCGGGGTCCGGAACTCGCTCATCTTGTTGGGAGTGGTCAACTTCCTGGGTCTCCTGTTTACGTTCTTGGTGCCTGAGTCCAAGGGCAAGTCATTGGAAGAGATGTCTGGAGAGAATGAGGAAGCGGCAGAGGAGGAGGCGAGGTCCTAGATCTAGTTCGGACACAGTCAAAGTTTATGTCGGAAATAATCCTGCAAATCTTCAGGACTTTTATAGTTTCTAATGTCTTGAACATCTGATCTCCTTTAGCAGCTGAGGTTTTTATTTTTTTTTCCTCATCTTTCAGTTTGGCCTTTTCATTTGGGGGAGTTGCGTTTTGGAGTGGTTGAGCTTTGCATTACATATTTGTAAGTCAAGAAAGTGCATGTTCTGATGCCAGTTACATGATCTCGTGTTACCAATCCATGGCTCAGTTGTGGCCCCTCGTTGATCATTATTATTTTCTATTCAAGTCTCGATCTCCTATGATCTTTCATATTAGTGGAAAGAGTTGGTGGGTTTTACTGGCTTCATAGAACTATGCAATGAGATGGACTTCTATAAAACTTGTCTTAGACTTCTGAGCAAAACTTGAATTAGGAATGTTTTGTCAGTACCTTCTTCGGTGCTGTGAATTCTGATTAGTTTTGGTAAGATGTGCAAGAATTTGATCTATGTTTATTTTTGTGGGATCTATATTGGAAATGTCAAGAGTGCATTCGAACGGGTCTTCACTTCCCAGAGTTTTGGCCAAAACTGTTAGAGGTGACTTCTCATATGTATTGTTATAATACGAGATATATGAACCTCACGGTACTTTACAAATCTAATGCAATCTTATTATCAATTGAAAAAATGTAGTTACAGCAAGTGAAAAATAATCATGAAGTTTCAATAGTGCTCATGTTGAAAATCAAAGTTGAACTAAAATACTACCTTCACAACCAATTAGCGTAATTTAGTTATGAACCATAATTTACTAGTTTTTGCCTCCCTACATTCAACGACTTTGTTCATCACATTCAAAGCACTCTCTTATTAACCTAACAGGTCAAATGAAAATCCTGTTCCAGTCAATCCAATTTCAAACATAGCAGTTAGCACCGGCAATGCTTCCCACTCTCTATGATCTTGTCAAGTTGATCGATGTCAATTCATTCATTTTCTAGAAGTTTCTTGTGCGATAATTACATTTGTGATTATATGGTCTGGGGAGATTGATGCATCTTTCTCCTCATAACTTTCATGACCAAAAAAACTGTTCTCGGAAAATTATTTTCTGACTTTTCAGTATTTGAATGAAAAAAAAATTAATCAATCTATGAAGATATTGTCCATGAACTGAAAACAATCGATTTAGATGGGAAGAAATTTTCTTTTTTCTGACAAAAAGGGAAACACTTTTCCTAAAACATAAAATAAATGAAAACTAACTGTTTTTCTTTAAAAAAAATGTTGATAAAAATATTTTCCATTCTTCCGAAATTTTCAATGAAACAAACATCCTTTTTTTCTTTGGTAGAAACAAACATACCATTTTACAAGCCATACTTACACAATTTTCCACAAACTTTAAGCTATGTCATCATTTATTTTATTGTAGCTTGTAATGCTTGACAAATGGCCCGTTTGGTTTGACTTTTGGGGAATGCACTTGCAAAAATATAATTTCTTTGGGAGAATAGGATTTTTCGAAATGCAAATAACGTTTGGTAAATTTTTCATTGAAAAATAACTTTGGCTAAAATACCGTTTAGTAAAATTTGCATTTGTAAATGACTTTTATTAAATTAAAAAAATAACAAAAAATTGTATTTTTTTTTTTTTTTAAGTCTAGCCACCGAACCACTTGATCTGGCGGTTGGACCGCCGGATTTGGCCCCTAGACGGTTGCCGGGGTCATGCAACTCAAGCGTCACCTAGGGTCCGGCGATGGTCGCCAGGGTTGGGCGACCCTCAGGCAATGGTCGCTGGTGCCTCGTCGGAGCGCACGACCTCTTGGCCAACAGTCATCGGCCTCTGGTCGGCTTCTTTGTGCGGTGATGTGCGATGATTTTGGAGAAGATAAATAGTATTGGAGATTTGTATTCCGAATATGCAACTTCCCAAAGTACCTTCAAAGCTGCATTAGGCTAAAAACCCTAGAGCCACTTGAAAATGCAATTGCATATTGTCAAAGTTGCCAAAAAAAACAAACCAAACGCGTTTACATTTGACCAAGGGACTTTAAAGTCGCAAAGTGAAATGCCCAACCAAATTGGGCCAAAGAGGACAGGTTGTTGCGAGAAGCTATGAATTCACGAAAAGCAAGATGGAAATTGGGATTATTACTCGATTACTTGCTCCACTCCGCTTGTTCTCTTTTGGAAGGACGTGAATGACCGAAAAAAGGCCCCTGTTTTTGCCTGCCATCAAGTAAGAGCTTGTCTGCTATGGTCCCAAAAAAAAAAAAAGAAAAAAAAAGAAAAAAAGAAAAAAGAGTAAGAGATTGTCTCATTCTTTGCATACTTCTATAGAGTGAATTTCAAAAATCAACAGCGGATTCACATACAAGGCTAGCGGCGGATCAAGCAATGGGCAATCGTATCGGGTGATTTGAGCATCGACTGCACCTGCCTTTCAAGACTATTCATGTCAAAAATGAAGCACGTTTAACATCCTCCTAATTATATGGAGGAGGCTGATTAGTGCCGGTTTGTTAAAAACAATTTATGTTCTTCGGAACAAAAATTTCTATTCTTTTGTTTCGGGGAATAAAAATATATTAGAAACATGGTTGGTAAAACTTTTATTCCTGGAAATAAAAATAAGAAATAGCAAAAAGTAATTTCTTGTTTTTTGGAACAATTTCTAGAATTAATTTTTCATTTTCTTATTTTTTTCTTCTCTTTTTTTCTTATTCTTCTTCCTTTTGCCGGTTGTCGGCCTTGGCCATGGCTGATGCCGGCAACATGCTAGACGAGGGCTGGTGACCTTACCGAAGCATCGCTGGCCTCAAGCACCGCGAGGCTTGGCCTCACCTAGGCTAGGCAAGGTTGAGCCTCACGCGGCCATGGCAAGGCTCAGCCTCCCTAATCAATGCAAGGCCGGGCCTTGCCAGGCCAGGGTGAGCCCGAGGCTTGCTGGGGTCAGGCTGGCCTTCGATGAGCATGCTAAACATCGCCCAGCTAGCTAAAGAGAAAAAGAAAAAGAAAAAAATTAAAAAATTAAAAGAAATAAAAAAAGAATCTAAGAATTTTACTAAATGTATTTCTATCCCAAGATTTGAAATTTTGGTAAGTTACCAAATGGGTCTTTTTGCTTAAAAATTATTCCTAAGAGTAGAAATAAAAAAAAAATCATTTCTCATAAAAAATTATCCTTTGGAATAGAATGGTTATCAAACACATCTTTAGATTCCTTTGTGCCAGCCATTTTGAAAGTCACAAAGTATGATGCCCATTCACTCTTGTGACTTTCTTTGACATTTTTAGTTTATTTGTACATACGTGCTCATTGTAGACTACTATTGTCTTTAGAAAAAAAAAAAAAGGAAAAAGAAAGGAAAAAAAAAGACTACTATCGTCTTTGAAGTTATATAACATCAAAGTGGAGGTTAAGCCGAGCTTTAGGAGAGGCCGAACGAGGGCCGCGACCCTCTCTGGCGGCAGGCAAGGGCTTCGTGGCCCTCGCCCAGTGGCCGGCAAGCTTCATCGGAGGCTCGCCGGCAACCACAAAGAAGAAAGCAGAAAAGAAAAGGAAAAAGAAAAAAATATTAATAAAAATTAATTAAAAATTCGAAAAAATCATAAAAATTGCTACGTCAACGTCTAGTCGGCCAAAATTGGCCGGATGGACTGAATTGGTACCAATATTAAAATGTTTAGAACTGAATTAGTCAAATTGAAAAGTTTAGGACTAAATTGGTATCAATGCAATAAATTTATGACTTTTTTGGTACTTTTCTCAAGATCGAAATGAAATTGCATGAAACAACGTTCTACGAAAAGAGAAAATGTACTAATAATGGGCTTTAAGTAAAACTAGTTTTAATCGAGTCTCTCGATTCAAAATTACTAGTTTGTGGAAGTAAGGTAGGCTTGCATGCCCTTTGTTCAGCTTCTAACCTAGCTTAGAATAAAGTTAGTGGCTATTCTAAATTAAATTCGATAAATAATAAGTAAGGAAGCCGAGATGCAAACATTAAGGTTAAAGAGGGTCTATGCTAAAAAAGAGGGTTATCCGCGTCCGCCCAACTATTCGTCAAAACCTTAGGCTGGATGACTGGAGCCAGGTCGAGCCGGTTGGATTGTTTACTTTACCCGTTATTTATTTATTTTTTTTATGGGTCCGGTCGTTTTTCCACCGCTATATATTTCATTACCGAGAAATTTTCCGACATTCGTTCTTTCAAAGCCTCATCGGCTCCTTGGTTGGTTTTTCCAATTTCAGTCACCGCCTGCCCGCAAATTGGGGAGGTTAATCCCGAGCCCAACAACTTGGGGAAAACTCATGAAGTTGCTGGTACATAACCTTGCCCACCTCTCTCATTTCTATCTACGCTGCTGAACCATTGTTCAATCCGTTGCAAATTCTTGAAATCAATTCAATCAGGACAAGATAATGCAGAAGAAGAAGACGGCGGGGGAGGCCCAGCCTCAGCCCCAGCTTCAGCTCAGATGGCACGAAGCAGGCCCCGTCCACTGGACCGAGACCTCAGATTCCGTCTCTCGCCGCTTCCAATTCGAGCCCGATGGTCAACTCTCCGTAAGTCGTGGTCACGCTAATTTCTTCTTGAATGTGGTGGTGCCTGTTCTTCCGGTCGACTGATTCGGAGCGTGAAACATGTGGGGATGGATGTCAGGTGAAATTGCTCGATGACTCGAGGCCCGTTGCTCATAGGGTGGTCGATTCCTTTCTGAACAAGTTCTTTCCTTCAGGATACCCCTACAGGTAAAAAAAAGAAAAGGGTCTGATTTTGTTTCTGTGTTCACTGTTTAAGAGGAAGATTGCCTTGGGCTAATCGTAAAATGTCTTTCTCGATTCTGATTTTATACAGTGTGAACGAAGGTTATTTGAGGTACACACAATTTAGGGCTCTGCAACACCTCTCGAGTGCTGCTCTTTCCGTGTTATCAACTCAGGTCTATCTGCGATGCCTGAACACACCATCCTAGTTTGATGGCATGTTCCATTTTGGTGATTTTGTGCATATTTGCGAGTTTTGGCATTACTTGGAGAATGGATACTTACATTGGACCGACATATGTTGCGGGAGGCCATTTTCTATGTGCTAACTCCTCTGCAGTCCCTTCTCTTTGCTGCAGGATTGAGGCCTACCCCGGCTCAGGCGACTGTCGTGAGTTGGGTAAGTTATAATCATATAGTGGCACCAGTTTTGGCCTGTTGGGGTGTTTGAAGATTATTTTGGTATATGTTTTCTCGACACAGATTCTAAAGGATGGGATGCAGCATGTGGGAAAGCTTATATGCAGCAATTTGGGTGCTAGAATGGATTCAGAGCCTAAGCGTTGGAGGATTTTAGGTTTGTATTTTAGCAGGATATATCAGTCTCCTGTGTCACTATTGTGACATTAGTGCCTTCTATATTTTAAACAAGGTGATACCATCTTCAACTTGATCGATATTCTCATTTGTAAAATTCTCTCTGCAGCTGATGTGCTGTATGATTTTGGTACTGGCATGGAAGTTCTTTCTCCCCTATGTCCTAATCTTTTCCTTGAGATGGCCGGACTTGGTAACTTCGCGAAGGTACATGTACTTGTCTTTAACAGATAGTGCTTAGACTTCTCTATATGTTCTGGTATCATTTTATTAACGAGCATCTGTAGAAAAGAATTGAATGATCTCTATCATGGCAAGTCAAGCAATGTCTGAATATTAGTTTCTCCAGTTGTTTTCGTGCATCTAGTTCTTCTTTCAGAAATTCAGGTTCTGCTTCATGACTTGATAGGGAATGGCAGTTGTGGCAGCAAGAGCAACAAGATTACCAATTTATTCTTCGTTTGCTAAAGAAGGCAATCTTAGTGACCTTTTCGCTAAAGGGGAGGCTATCTCAACTCTTTTTAACGTTGTTGGCTTAGGTGTAGGCATCCAGCTAGCATCAACAATATGTTCGTCAATGCAAGGAAAGGTATAGTGCCTACAAGAGCTTGATTTTTCACAATATTTTTTCTTTCATTGTTTATATTGTTGCATCGGTCCTCTGAGCAAATTAGATGCAATCTGAGGCTTTTGTTGGCAGCATGTAATGAGTGGGTGCAATTGGCCCCCCTTAATTAAGTTGCAATAAAAGAAAAGAAAAAATAAGATTCAAGCTATAAGCCCACTCAACTTTTAGTTACTTCAACAGAAACAGAAGTAATTGAAAATTGAGGTTTTGGTACCTGAACCTCTTAATCAACTCATGTTGATTCTCGTTTTTGTAAAATTATTGAATCTGTTGGATGGGCCAAATAATTGGATTATTGTGCCCTTTCTAGTTTATCAATATCTACTTTGATAGATAAGTCAAATTGCGTCGGTTCGCTTGCAATGTATGTATGGTTATGTAACAATGGTGTAATTTAGCTCAATTTGCATGTGAAAGTTGTGAAACACGGACCAAAATCTTTATTTTTTAAAAAAAAATCAGACCCATAGTTTGTAATTGAGAGCATAGTTACTCTTGCATTAAAAGTACTTCTGTCTTTTTATTGCCCCCACTGACAAATGGACATAGCTCAGCCATTTATTAATAGCTGCTTTTTGCATATTCAAATATCTGTCCAGTTATTAAAAAAAAAAAAAAAAAAAAGCACCCTTTTACTTTTTTTTCAAAAAACACAATGTTTGCCAAATCTCTGGGACAGCTTGCCCTTTTTCATCAATAAGGGAAAAAATTTTAATTCTAAATGGCACCAATGGGTGCCCTGTATACAGTGTTATTTGCCAGGTATTGGTTCAGTAAGTCTAGTATGCTATTTACATCAAGACTGGAATTGATGAAACCAAAAGTTAAAGAGTAAATAACAGCAACTTCTTGACAGAACTAAAGTGAACTTTAGGATGAATGACAAATGTTCTATCTTTAATTTCATCCAAAAGGGTTCTTTTGGATCAGATTTAATAGGACTTGTTGGAGAGTTGGGAGATTTGAATTGTAATTCCCAAGATGTATGGTTAGGTCATGTATACAGACGATAAGTTGAACTAAGGGGTTATTGAACTTGTGAAATTCTGTCAAAATATATTTTAAATTAGTGCTCCAGTATCTGTTCATGTGTTCTACCGACAAATTGTCTGTAGTTCATCTGTTATCAGTCAGGTTAGGCATTGCTGGTATTTGGTACATTTCCTAAATGAACTTGATAAAAAGTTTTGAAGGGTCTCTTGAAATTTGAGGTCTACTTGACAATTGTAAGTGTCTGATGCCTGTATCTTAATTGAATACCTCAATTATGGGTCCTGGAGCTATCTCTACTGCTTCTACTCCTTTGAGTAAAGTTTGATACTCAAATAAAAATGGTTTGATGTGCATTAAGGAACTTGCTTCGCCTTCTTTCTGTTTTTCGCACATACAATCATTCAGACATGTAGATCCAAAGCGAATGACAGAAAAGGTCAAGCGTACTTATGTATCTTCATCTCCAAAAGAGCTCTATTTGCTTCAGTTAATGGAAGACTATCAGGTTTAGCTTCTCATGCAGATTAAACTCCCAAGTCCCAGGCAATTCCAGAAATCACTTAAGTTTCTGCATCTAGCTTACCAGTTTTAAGACAAATGAATGCATCTAGTTTACCAGCCATTAACTTCTTTTTTTCATATCAGTGAAATCATTTCGAAATTCTTGCAGATGCTTGCAGGACCTCTCCTCTCTGCCATTCACATATATAGTGTCACCGAAGAGATGCGAGCTACCCCAGTGAACTCATTAAATCCACAGAGAACTGCTATGATTGTAGCCGACTTTCTTAAGGTTTTATCCTAAGCTATGTGGTCTGGACTGGCTAATTCATTAGATTGTTATGAATTAACATCACTCAATTTCCAAAGTTACAGACTATCCATTTAATTCTTTTCCCCTGAATTCTATTTCTTGAATTGATACAGACGGGAAAAGTATTGAGCCCAGCTGATTTACGGTATCGGGAAGATCTCCTCTTTCCTGGGCGACTCATAGAAGAAGCTGGGAACGTGAAAGTTGGAAGAGCCTTACATGATGTTTTTAGGCCTTCGAAGATTAACGAATGGAAGGAAAAACTTCCGGAGGAGAAGTTTCTTTTAAGTCGTGGCAGTAAATGGATCGACATGGTCCTCGAGCACAATGCAACTGGTGAAGATGCGTTGAGGGGTTGGTTGGTTGCCGCGTATGTTGGATGTATGGAGAAGTCTTCTCATGAGATGAGCACGCAAGTCTTGCAAGATGCTTACTTGAAGATGAGTGATATCTTTTCCCCGTTTTTAGCTGAAGTACAAGCCAAAGGATGGCATACTAATCGATTTCATGATGGAACAGGAAGTCGATTTGCATGGTAGTGTTATTGTTATTTTGATGGTATACATCATATTCTTTTGCATAATTGTCGCGCCCTCTTTACTGTGCAGCTTTTTCCTTTTTTCTTGGGTTTTCCCCCTTAAACGAGTTACAGCTGCTTTGCTCGTTCTTGCTATTGACCAAATTAGCCAAGAGAAATATGGAGTAAAATAAGAAATGGTTGTGCATTCAATTGTGTTTATCGATAAAGAAGACCGAAAACATGGAAAATTTGTCTTGAATCATATAAAGGAGAGAGAAACAGGTGAAAACAAAGAGTCATCGACTCCAAATTCTGTAGGTCTCGTGGGCATTGTTAAATAGAACCACGCCAACGGTTCTAGCTGTCTCATATTTTGTTAAATTGAAAGGAAATAAAGTTCGTTCCTTAATAATTGCACCATCGTCATCCCAAGGATACTAGTAAGCGTGCTTTCCATTCGAGGACGAATGCTAGGCTCCACCTTGTCAACCAAAGCTCAGCTCCAAGAGGTTAATCTGTAACACAAAATCTGGGTTAAGGATTCAGGGACTAGTGCTCAAATTGGTCCTTTGATGCTTGAGTAAGTTAATTATTGAAAGAGAGGAAGAGTATAAATAATTCAGATTATGATTTTAGAAAGTCCAACTCCATACCTGAAGACCCCTTTAGCATTCCTCTTATTCAGATTAGCAGCAAAGATATTTACCAATTCAGTCCCTATTAGATGCTACGAAGCTCTATATTTTGCATAATGGAATTGCAGAAGCCTGAAAAAGATAATCACCCGCTTATTATAGACTAAGTTTAAGTGTTCACATAAGCAGCAAAATGACCGGAGGCTTTCAATGTACAGTGCAACGTATGTAGACCATATTTCTTTGGGATGTTAGAGAAGAAAGACATTGGATACTACACCACAACATTAAAAAAAGAATGCTAGCTCAAAATCACATGCAAAAACAAATTTATCAAGGAAATGTGTGCTATCAACTAAAACCAGTTGCTTGCAAGCAGCCCTCTTTGCCTCGTTGTCGATCGATTATTATGGCTGCTTTCAAAATTCATCCTCCTCATACTCTCAACACATGTATTTCCTGAAAAAAGAAAGAAAAAAGTATGGTGTGATATTGGATTTTGTTATGGTATTCGATATGATTTTGAGTAATAGTTTCTCATAGTTGTGCTGTGATATCAATGTTCCTTTGGTGGGATTATGCTGAAGATTATATCTGCTCAGCAGCAAGGTACATTAATGTATTATATATGATTTCTGTGTGTCGATTATATTGATATTATCCGTGTTTATCTACTGAATTATGTGGATATATATCTACCGTGTTGAACTACTCATTGAATTTTTATTGAATAAGCTATTTCTGCGGCAAAAGAACTCTTCAAGTGCCTTAACTTTGCACAAAGGGACACTTAAGTGCCATAACTTACGAAAGGTACACTTAAGTGCCAAAATCGGAGTAAAATGGATCACTTGAGTGCCAATCCGGCCAAAATCCGGCCAAAATGCTGACGTGTCAATTTTCCGGCGAAGCAAGTGCGAAACGGTGTCGTTTTAATGCTGATGTGGCCAAAAATTTAATAAAAAATTAATTTAAAACTAAATTTATTTAAATATTTATAAAATATTAAAAATATTTAAATTTTAAAAATTTAAAAAATTTCAAAAAAATAAAAATTTTAAAAAATTTTAAAAAATTTAAAAATTTAAAAAATTTAAAAAAAATTAGAAAATTTTGTAAAAATTTTAGAAAAATTTATAAAATTCTATAAAAATTTATAAAATTATATAAAAATTTATAAAATTCTATAAAAATTGATAAAATATTTAAAAATTAAAAATAAATTAAAAGAAATTAAAAGTTAAAAAAATTCAAAAAATTCAAAAAAATTTAGCAAATTTTACAAAATTTTAAAAATTTTAGAAAATTAATTAATTTTAATTTAAAAATAAATTTATTTAAAAATTTGAAAATAAAATTTTAAAAATTAAAAAATTTTGCAAAATTAAAAAAGTTACAAAAAAATAGTTTAAAAAAAAAAGAAAAGGGTGCCGGTTGGGGGCTGAAATTTTTTGTAAATTTTTTAAATTTTTGTAAATTTCGTAAGTTTTTTAAATTTTTTTGTAACTTTCTAAAATTGTTTGTAAATTTTTTGAATTTTTTGTAAATTTTTTAAATTTTATGTAAATTTTGTAAATTTTACGTAAATTTTGTAAATTTTTTTATAAATTTTGTAAATTTTAATTATTTTTTTTAAATTTTTTAAATTTTGTCTAAATTTTTTAAATTGTATGTAAATTTTGTAAATTTTTTGTAATTTTTTGTAATTTTTTTGTAACTTTCTAAATTTTTTTGTAAATTTTTTAAATTTTTTAGTAATTTTTAATTGTTTTTTTGTAAATTTGTAAATTTTTTGTAATTTTGTAATTCTTTTTTTTAATGTTTAAAGTTTCTAAATTTTTTAAAAATGTTTTATATAAATTTTTTTAAATAAATTTATTTTAAATTTAATTTAAATAATTTTTATATTATTATAAAATTCAAATGATGTCAAAACGACGTCGTTTTGGCCGAATTCGAGCTGACTTAGCTCTCCGGCGAGACACATCAGCGAGAAATATTAATATTTTAATGCCACGTATGATTTTCGGCCAACTTCGCCGGAGATGGCACTTAGGTGTCCCACTTTTCTTAAAATGTGGCACTTAAGTGTACCTTTCGTAAGTTATGGCACTTAAGTGTCCCTTTGGCCAAAGTTATGGCACTCCAGGGGTCCGCACATCCTATTTCTGCATACATCTGCATTTCTAATCACTAGTAGAGGTAGAGGTAGAGGATCACTTACTGCCTAATTAGCTCATTCCTGTATAATATTATGTTTTTCCAAATATAGCTAAAATTGCTGAGGATAGGCTGTGAGTCGGGTTATTTTCCATGTTCGGTGGCATCTCGAGGACGTAGGAAAGTTCTGAATACTTCTATTAAGTTTATCTGAGGAGAAGACCAGTTTGTTGTTATATTAATGTATTAAACCTATGGACACAATTCCGTTGCATACAAGCCGTCAAGGATATGTGGAATAATTTTCACCCCGCGTTTTAATTTAGTGATATAATTGAGGTATATAGTTTAGTTGCTTTGCGTGTGTTTGGGATTTATAAAAATGCATCAGCGGCGCTGCTGCGCATTCGTTTTGAGTCAGCGATATGACTAGTCCGTATAGGAAGGGAAAAGCTCTACTAAATTTACTTCAGTTGTGGGGATTAGAAAATTGCAGTTGGGCATGTCGAGAAACAGGTGAAGGACTTGAGTGAAGAAAAAGTTTTAATTAAACCGAGGTGAAAAAGAGCAACCGGTGAAGATTATCATCAAGAAGAAGCTTTTCATGGCTTCGATCTGAAGAAGGAAATAAGTACTGAGACTAATATTTGAGAAAGGGAGATTTGGCGAAGATGGGAGCTCTTGTGAACTAAATTAATTAATTTATATAAGCTGGTCCTAAAAGCCTCCATCCCCTGGTTCCATGGTCTAGTGGTCAGGACATTGGACTCTGAATCCAGTAACCCGAGTTCAAATCTCGGTGGAACCTTTTTCAAGCTCTACGCACTGATATATTCCTTTTTTTTTTTACCGGGAGTAAAGCTAGCATAAGATCAAATAAAACGATTATGTAGACTCTGAAGAAAGCTAACGCAAAAGACATGACCTAATAACAAGTCCAAATCACCACCTTCGAGAAATTAGCATCTAGGCCGCTGTACATCATTATTATTCATTCACTTCGAAAGATTTATGTGCAAATTTTCAACATTTAAGAAGAAGATCATAAGGTGCATATTCAATTTCACCACTGTGAGATAAACTGATTCTGATAGAATCTTTTTCCGTAATAATTTGAATGCAAATTGAATCTACCAAATAAATTCGTGGAAAAGACCTTAGTTGAATATGTAATAGCCACCTTTCACAGGCTTAAATCACGGCGGGCACACTTGCAGATTCATGCTTTACAAGTCCACCGTCCAATCACATCTATACGAGTATATAAAACAAAGAAGAGCTTCAACTTTTAACCGACTATTCTCCTTTTGTAATTTCCATAACATAGTCAATTAGTTATTTTATAGATAATTTATCAATGGGTAAATATGTAAATTAATAATCCCAAACTAGTACGTCTGTAGCAAATTTACCGCAAATTAATTTTGTAATCACCAAAAATTCAAAACTAGCACATCTTTGGTAAATTTATTTCAAACTGATACATTTATGATAAGTTTACCCTATTTAGTTTCCGTGTAAAATGACACGTGGCAATTAACTAATATATTAGTTTTGAAGAAGTTACAAATTTTTTGTGGTTTTTTTTTTAGTATTAATCCAA
This sequence comes from Eucalyptus camaldulensis, assembly GCA_019915185.1. NCBI lineage: Eukaryota > Viridiplantae > Streptophyta > Magnoliopsida > Myrtales > Myrtaceae > Eucalyptus > Eucalyptus camaldulensis. Next base: position 31,856,895 of record JAHSVA010000003.1, on the reverse strand, counting down.
ATAACATATGATATATTTGTCACGAATATATCAATTTAAGATTTTTGGTAGTCAAATAGATTAATTTGGGATAAATTTTAGGGGTGTTAATGCGTCAGATCAGGTTAGATTTTGATGTTACCTGACCCGACTCGAATCATAAGGGTCACATACTATGACCCAACCCGAATCAACCCGAAACACATTAGACCCACATCAAAAATTCGATTCAGGTCAGGTTGGGTAGGATTGGGTTTTTGGGTTTTCCTCTTTTTTTCTTTTTTTTTTCAACACAATTTTTCTCCTTTTGCCTTTGGTAATATCGGCTCAGAAAAACTTCAGAAGACCAAGCAACAAAATCAAATTAAAAGAAAAACAAAAAAGCTGAAACAACAATGTGCAAAGAACATAACATTCATGAACTTAAAGATCAAACATCAACTTGAAGACATGAAAACACGCATCCAATAGACTCAACATTATATGACTCGGATCCAATTGCCATTGTGGTATGATCCTAAAAAAGTACTACATGCACCATTAAATAAAAAGAAATGTTTAATAAGAAAAACTTATAACCTCTTTTGCTTGGATTAGTTCTTCCAACAACAATGTCCCGTCCAAAGCTACAATTGCATCCACGCCGAAGCTCAATCTTGCAGCATATAAAAGCATGAGAAGACTAGAAAATATAACAATAAGAGCGCGTTTGGTAACGATTCTGTTCCCGGGAGTAGATTCTAATCAGAACTGATTCTTTTTTATTCTGTTCCCGGAAACTGATTCTAAGCATTTTAGGCCGTTTGGTAACTGTCCAAATTTTTTTTATTCTAGAATAGAATTGCGTTTGGTACCGTGTTCATTAATTTTGTTCCAAATCTATTTCTTTTAATTTTTAAATATTTTTTTACTTTTTTCCTTTTTTTCTTTTATTTTCATTTTCCTTTTTTTCTTTTCATTTTCTTTTTTTTTTCCTTTTTCTCATCTTCTTCTTCTTCTTCTTCTTCTTCTTCTATTCGGCGACCGGCCAGACGAGGGCCGACGACCTCACCGGATCGTCGCCGGCCCTCGGTGAGGCCGGTCCTCGCCGGCCGAGCCTCGCCGGCAGCTAGGCGAGGCTCACCTAGCTAGCAGCTGGGCGAGGCTTGCCTAGCCCAGCCAAGGCTCAGCCTCGCTAGATCTGGCGAGGCCGAGCCCCGCCGGTGGCCAGGCTGGCCTCGTTGGGGTTAGGTGAGGCCTGCTAGACCACCGGCGAGGCTCTGCGAGCCTTGCCTGACCACCAGTGGGGTTGGGCATCGCGAGGCCCACCTAGCCCTGGCCCAGCCCAGGCGGGCCTCACCCGGCCCCGGCGAGGCCCGCCCAACCACCGGCGAGGCTCGGCCTCGCTCGGTCTGGGGAGGCCGAGCCTCGCCGATGGCTGGGCTTGCCTCCGGTGAGCTTGTTGGACCTCGCCCTGGTCTGGCGAGCCTTCGGCAAGCTTGACGGACGACGGCTGGCAGCCGGCGGCGACGGCGGGCGGCGGACGGTGGCGAGTGGTGGTGGATGGCGGCGGGCGGCGGACGGTGGTGAGTGGTGGTGGACGGCGGTCGCGAGATGGCTGAAGGGAAGAAGATAATTTCTTGATTTTGATTCTCAAATTCGTTCTCGGAGCAAGAATCAACTTTTTTTTTTTGTTCTTGATTCTATTCCCAATCTGTTCCCGGAACAAATTTGTTCTCAGGAACAAAAATTTTACCAAACTCGATTCTAGGCCGAAACTAATTTCGGGAACAAAAAATCAGAATTTGGTCCTATTTGGATGGTTACCAAACATGGCCTAAGTTGACACGCCCGAAAGAAAAAGGGTGCCTGAAACAGAATCAAAACTACTCTCAGTTTGTTCTCCCAAGCTTCCTAGTTTTGGCATCCACATTCCTAGGCATGTGTTTATGGATAATTAAAGACCCTTAACTAATTCAATAAGCCCCGCTTATCAAATATGAACTTGCCTTTAAATCTAAACAAACTTGCTTCATATATTTGTTCCTTCATTGTCACTAAATGCTTATCTACTCTAAAAAATGTTCGTATAAATTTTAAAAAGAAACAAAAGAGAAAATAAGTAAAGCATGTACAGCTCTAATGAGAATTATCATATTCTCCCCCTCATGTCTTTTGTGTTCTAATTTTTTTTTTAAAAAAAAAAGCAAAGCATGTAGAGCTATTTGCTTAAGTAATGTACAACTACAGAGTATAGTAAATAAATAAAAAAAAAAATGATAAGCGAGAGTGTAGAGTGTGAGCTTGAGATTGACGGGCTCAAGGTTCACCTAGCAACGGCTAACGACTAACCAAGAAAGAAGATGATGGAAAAAAAAGAAAAGAAAAAAAAAGAAAAAGAAAATTAAAAAATAATTCGAATAAAGAAAGATGTTTTTAGGTTTTGTTTTCTTTTTTAGTGAAGGTTAAGATGTTTCTTTTATTTTGATTTTTAGCTTTCAATTGTCACGTATAGTAACAAGCGGACGGGGCACTTAAGAGTAATCTAATGTCCAAACTAACATTTCTGTTGATTTTTTAACGAAAAAATTAAATCAATTAAAAAAGCATATAACACAAAAATAAAGAAAGAGATAAAACCGCCTCTTTCGAACAAAAAGAAGAAGAAGAAGAAGATAAAACCGCCTCTTTGGCCAATTCTGATACCTGAGGAGCAGAAACGTATTTAACCACCTCGGACGCGTATCTCATCAATCAAAAAGAAAAACAATCTCTCTCTCTCTCTCTCTCTCTCTCTCTCTCTCTCTCTCTCTCTCGGAACTTGGATTTTCTCTGAATCCCTTCCTACCTACCCAGCTAAGAGCTCGACCGATTGCGGCTTTCCTCGGCGGTGTTGCGCTGAGTTCGCACCCGAGAAATCATGGCGACGGCTTCTGGTGCCTTTCGAAACCCTAGATTGTTCCTAACGTCATGCCTGATTTCGTTCTTTTCTTGTTTCGGGGTTGCCCCATTTCGTTGTTTCGATTTCGCTTCGCTCTTCTGCGCCGTGATCATCGCCTTTGTTTTCGGGATTTTCCGGCGTTATTTTGTGTCGTGTTGGTTGATTTCGCCTTGTTTTGGTTTGCGTGTCGCTGAAATTCAACGGCGGCTTTCCTTTGATTACAGCAGGGTTGCGTTTTCGTTCCCGTTTTAATTGGAGAATACGTGTATCGATTGTATGAGCTAAGCTTCATAACTGTTTGCCCTTCAGGCTTTTGATGGGATGATGTTTTTCTGACACTCGTGTGCCTTTTAAATAGAATAAGTTCTGTAGATTGTGATGAAGAGAACAGATTCCGATCGAATGATGGAGTAGGTTTATGTAGGATTTTTGCTGCTAGAAGATATTAAATTGTATGTTGCTTTGATTTTTAAAGGCAGCTCTTATGTTATGGTGTCTGCAGTGGCTTTTAAATCTAGGGAGGACCACAGGAAACAGATTGAATTGGAAGAAGCACGAAAAGCCGGACTCGCTCCAGCTGAGGTTGATGAAGATGGCAAGGAAATTAATCCTCATATTCCGCAGTACATGTCGTCTGCGCCATGGTATCTCAATGCCGAGAGACCTGTAAGTTGAATTTTTGTTTCCTCTTGCTTCCTATAGATGTTCTTATGATTCTATGTATGATAGAAAAGGCTGAATGGACTTGTGTTTCTTATGTTGTCAGAGCTTGAAACATCAAAGGAAATGGAAATCAGATCCAAATTACACGAAATCTTGGTACGACAGAGGCGCGAAAATTTTTCAGGCTGACAAGTACCGGAAAGGTGCATGCCAGAAGTAAGGGAGACTCTCTCTCTCTCTCTCTCTGTGGGTGCACATCCCCTAGACTGGCTAGGGGATTCCTTTTGTTTAAGTCCATATGTCCCAGGAGTCACAAACCATGAACTGTTTCTTCGACTTAATTATGATAATGTTTGAGGAGGTTCATGGGCTGACATTTTCAGTTCTTTATTCGCACTTTGTCTACAAGCTTGTAGTTTTTTTCCTGTGTTTTTATGGCTTAACAAAGTGCAAATATAGGTTCTTCAGAAACTTATTTTAATTCTCAATTTCCTTTGTTGTTGGTTTTCAATGGGGAAGAGAATCATGAGGTTTTTTGGTCCCTCATGGTGTTTAGTTTAATCTGATCATGGCCTTTACCTTTTTCTATATTGTCAACTGTGATTTGCTTGTCTTGTACCCTTATTAGCTGGAAAACGGTGGCTAATTGCAATTGTCCGTTGACTCCTGCAGCTGTGGTGCCATGACTCATGATTCGAAGGCATGCATGGAAAGACCCCGGAAAGTGGGAGCCAAATATACAAACACACACATTGCACCTGATGAAAAGATAGAGACCTTTGAGCTTGACTATGATGGTAAGAGAGACCGGTGGAATGGCTATGACGCGTCAAGCTATGCTCTTGTGATTGAGAGATATGAAGCTAGGGATAACGCTCGAAGAAAATATCTGAAGGAACAACAGCTGAAGAAATTAGAGGAGAAGAACAATAACCAAAATGGTGAGGATGGTGAGGATGGTGAGGAAGATGATGATGAGGAGGAAGATGATGATGACGACTTAAGAGTGGATGAGGCAAAGGTTGATGAAAGCAAGCAGATGGACTTTGCAAAGGTTGAGAAGCGTGTTCGCACAACAGGTGGTGGAAGTACTGGAACTGTTAGGTAGGTGGATCAGTTTGCTTTGATATTAGCATTCTTTCTTTCAATGTTTTAGGAACATTGGTAAACAACTAAAACTTCTTAAACTGTTAGTATTTGTGTGACTATTTGAAGATTTATGAAGTGTACATGAATGAGTCCCCCCCCCCCCCCCCCCCTTCCCAATTCTTTATCATATTCTGGACAGTACTAAGTTGATTTATTTGTTAGGAACCTTCGTATTCGAGAGGATACGGCAAAGTACCTTCTGAATCTAGATGTCAATTCAGCTCACTATGATCCTAAAACTCGGTCCATGCGTGAGGATCCCCTCCCAGATGCTGATCCAAATGAGAAGTTTTATGGGGCAAGTTCTTTGAAGTTTTTTGGCAGTAACTCTAGCTCATTTCCTTATTTTCTGAGGCATAAATATTTTACTAATCAGTCAATTCTTACTTTCAGGGTGATAACCAATACAGGAATAGCGGTCAAGCTCTTGAATTTAAGCAGCTTAATATACATGCTTGGGAAGCATTTGAGAAAGGGCAAGACATCCACATGCAATCAGCGCCATCTCAAGCTGAGTTGCTTTACAAGAATTATAAAGTTATTAAGGAAAAATTGAAGTATCAAACAAAGGATACCATCCTGGAGAGGTATGGCAATGCAGCTGCAGAGGAAGAGCTCCCAAGAGAGCTGCTCTTGGGACAGAGTGAGAGAGAAGTGGAATATGATCGTGCTGGTAGGATCATTAAGGGGCAGGTGGGGTTTCTAGTTAAGGTTTTCTTATTTGTCAAATTCAATCATGAAAGATGCTAAAACTTTCGACCTGAATTGGCTATGTCATTTTCATTCTCCTTGACAATGTTGGGGTTGCTTTTCCTGAATCATAAGGATATAACCAATATCTGCGACAGTATTGAGGTACTTAATCAGCTTCTTTTGCTATTTCAGGAGTTAGCACTGCCCAGAAGCAAGTATGAGGAGGATGTTTTTATTAATAACCACACTTGTGTTTGGGGTTCATGGTGGAAGGATCATCAATGGGGCTACAAGTGCTGCAAACAGACTATCAGAAATAGCTACTGTACGGGCGCTGCCGGAATTGAAGCCGCCGAGGCAGTAAATGAACTAATGAAATCAAATATTGCTCGGAAAGGGGCCACAGAAGGTCAGTCCACTTTTTCACCCGAATTTTTCTGCCTTTAGAGGATCATTTGCTGGAAAAAACTTTTTGTCCTCAGTTTTACATTTCTCAGTCAGCTTTGTTGATTGTTTTGATCAAAAAATTATCAGATGCTTCTTGGTCACTTGATTTGTTTTGATCATGGCCATTGTAATATCTTTTTTTAAAGTGGAATTTTGATACTATAACCACTTTGCTGATTTTTGCTTTGGCACCACTTAAATGTGGAAACAGATGTAGCTGCCCCAGTGGAGGAGAAGAGGCTGGCTACCTGGGGAACTGATGTCCCTGATGATTTGGAGTTGGACCAGAAACTTCTTGCTGAAGCACTTAAGAAGGTAACTAGACCATTTTCAGTTCTCTGTCTGGTCTTTATTTTCTCCTTTCCGACCTATTCCCACTGATAATTAAAGAAAGAAGTGGAAATTCATATAGATCATCAACAAATACAATGTTGGAGTCTGGCTATCATTGAAAGTTGACAATGAAATTGAGGGTAGCTAGTCATTGTTGCTCAGAATAAATTTAGTTTTTAGTTTAGTCGTGTATAACGTACTGCAGAGGGGAGGCTCAGTATAATAATAGGGGAAAGGTGACAGAACGTTAGGAGTTTGATTTATGGCAAATGCATCTAATTTGGGAAGCAGCGGGAAGGCGACGGTTCAGTCATGGACAGTCCTTGTTTAATTCTGCTAATTCTTGTTTGATTCACTTTTACAGGAGGATATAAGAAAGCGAGAAGAGAAAGATGAAAGGAAGCGCAAGTACAATGTCAGATGGGAGGATGAGGTATTCCTTTCTCTCTATTTTGGAGTACCACAGAAGAACTGGATTTTTTGTGGTTTATGTGTTGATACAATCACTTGTTACTTGCAGGTTACTGCTGAGGAGATGGAGGCGTATCGGATGAAGAAGGTACACCATGATGATCCAATGAAAGCCTTTTTAAGCTAGGTAGATAGATAGCATGTAAGAGTCAGCTGGTCTACTCGGAACACATACACTATCGATGTTATGTGATCATTTGTGGTGCCTCAAAATAACCATATGCTAGTGTGTTCCCCTAGTATTCTGTATTGAATCCAGCCTCGTGGCATCTGTTGGGAGTTCTGTTTTGTGGCAATTGTTTCTGCTGCAGGATGAATACAAAGCTGAATATTGGGGAATTCTTATGCTTTTTGGTTGTTTTGTTTATTTATTGATATAATGAAAGGTGATGTATTCTTTAGTTGCACTTCCTTTGTTTTCCTGTGTTTGGATGGTGCCTCATTTCACCTCTTTTGATTTGTCTGCTCAACTTGTGGTGATATTTTGCCGAACCTGACAAGGGATATGTCAAGTTTATAGCGTTAAGAGAGACTCATTTTTCCTGAACACTTACTACTCTCTCTGCCTCTATATCGACTTACGTGGCTCCGAACAGAATAGTGGTCGAACAGAATAGTGTTCATATTTGGAGTAAAAGGAAAAAGGCAATGCCTTTCTAAGTCCGTGCCCCGTTTCATTTGGGTGTTGTCTCCCCATTATTGAGCCTGATGGATATGGCATGGGCTAGGGATGTCAACAGTCCGGTTCAAGCTGAGTTTTCATGCGACCCGAGCCAAACTAAAGGGGCTCTGCGTGCTTATTTTGACCCAAACGCGACCTGAATCGCATCCTTCTCGAACTGAAAACACAGGTCGGGGTGGGCCGAATCGATTTGGGCTTTCAAGTTTTTTTTAGCCCAACAAGAAGAAACGAGAACAAGAAGACCCCGCAACAGTGAATCACCATCGCCTTCGAATGACAAATCACTGGTGCTCTCCAGCATAAACCCTTGCTTCCCCATTCTTCCTCGAGATCTCATCCATGGCGGACGCCAGCAACATCCCCCACAACCATCGCCGGGTCCAATGCCTGGAAAGACAACCAGCCCCTTCTCCTCAGCTGCTATGTAGTTGGCAAGCTCCTCGACCGTGGCACCTTTGCCAAGGTCCACCACGCCCGCAACGTCAAGTCCAGCGAGGGCGTTGCCATCAAGATCTTTGACAAGGAGAAGATCCTCCGCTGCAGACGCCACCCCAACATCCTCCAGCACCCAACATCATCTAGCTCTTCGATCTGAAAGCGCAACTCCATTCTAATCGTCACGGCCCTCGTCTTTTAAGGTTTGTGGAAGGAGTCGAATTGTTCGGGGTGAGAGAAGAGTATCGCAAATTAATATTTTAGTTTCAACTCAAACTTGATAAAGTAATTTTGTTTCAACTCACCTCAACTTATCACCAGAACCGAACCGAAACTATGACAATACACATTTTTTAATCTTTCAATTGAATCATAATGATGTGATCAGAAAAAAAAAAAAAAACATTGAATAATAATGAGACCCAAACCAAAAATACCCGAAAATTTTGGGTTGGGCTAGGCCGGGCCTTTTTGACCTCTAAAACAGACAGCTTGTGTACTTCACTTTCCTCGGAGCTGTTGTTTCAATCGGAAGTTTCTGAACAGTCTGTGGATATTGTTCCTGGACATCACTCGAATTGAGGAACGGATGACTGCTATTTTCACGAGCTAATTCATGCCAAATTCAGGCCATGCTTGATTTTGTGGTGTATTGGAAATCCAGGCTCTAATATGCAAAGTATGTACACAACAGAAGGCTGAGCTTGACGACAGTAATCACAAATCCAGAAGGGGAGGAAAAAAAAATAGAAGAAAAAGGAGAAAATATATGAAGTTATCAACTACAAACTCCGTGCCACCCTCTCCTGACGCGCCATTTCAGCTCGGAAGCTGGATATGAACTGCTCGGCTCTCTCATCAATGCCGTGAGTCAGCGGAGACGCCAGCCCTACCGACTCCCACATGTCGTCCGCTTCACACGTCTTTGCACCACTTTCGCCGCGATCCTCGTCATTCTTTCCTGCCTCTGGAGCAGAGCAATCGATCGTAGCGATGCTGTTGCGACTCGGCATATACTTCACAGGAAGAGTGTCTAGGCAACGGTGCTCTAAGATCCCTTCCAGAGGCTCCTTGAAGAGCTTATCCACAAACATGTGCGCTTGCTGCTTCTTGAACACTTGATGCCGAACGTTGAAAATGCCCGGTGCGTGGGCGCGCCGAGGTCTCTGCCTGTGCCGTCGACGGGGTTGCTTCACGACAATGACAGGCTCATTGGCTCCTGAAGAAGCAGCGGTGAGAACTTCAGCTTTAGGCAATTTGTAGACGGGCCTTGGCCTGTGGAGCTTGGGGAGCTTCCGCTGGAGCTTGGAGGTGAGAATCTTCCACGCCTTCTTGGGAGGCGGAAAACTCAGACTCAGGCAAGACATGAGCAAGGAGAGAGCCAAGAAAAAAGCGGATGCTCTGGTTTTGGGACTGGGAGTGCATAGAAACGGGCTCTTTATAACGAGAAATTGGGTATGACGTATGAGGTTTTTTTTTAATGTTTTTCTTGGGTTAGGCGGGGGACTGCAGACTTTATGCGGATGGCTTAGGTTTTACGCTGTGTGATTCCGTGGATCAGCTTGATTCTAACGCTAGATTTCTGACCCCACTTTGGTCATGGCTTCATATCCCGAACTTAAAGTGCTGTTGGTCCTTCCTTCTAGATTACAAAGATGCTTCGAATTTGTAATTCTGTCTCCAGTGATAGCTTTTGGATCACTGAAATCGCAGAACTTTGTTTTAATTGCCGAACCACTAAACTCACTCTTCTTTTTGCAATTGATGCATTTTGATCAAATTTCGACAAGTTTCTAGCGAATTGCCAGTGCGATGGACATGTATATAGTATTCTCTGGATGCCACTTGGATGCCACATCATTGTTTGGCTGAAGAATTGGCCGAAACCCGATTAATATGCTACAATTACCAAAAAGAAAATTGATGAAAATTTAGTGCGTTTGGCAGTTTAAAAAAGTCACTAAATTTTCACTGACCGCGAATGAAATTTACGCATGCATTTTGCTGGTTGAGGCACATCTGAATACAATTATTTGGTGGTCCTGATTTAGGTAAGCCCACTTCATAAGGGTGATTTGGTCATATGAAGTGAGATCCACATGATCTAACCATTCATCAGTATGCCCAATCTGTAAAATGAAGCTCGCTTACTCATATTGTTGTTTGTGCATATGCAAAGATCAAGATAGAGAATTTAGAATCAGTCGATGAAATATCCTTGAAATATCCTTATCTAAATGTATATGGTGCCTGTGAGTACTTTATATTCCGGTCCATCGTCTCTATTGTGAGTGGCAACCTCCATCTGCTATCATGATTCTGACCTTGATACGGTGGAACTGAATGCTGCAATGATAGAGTAAAATGGACTGAGGACTCTCGTTTGCAAGAAAAGAATTGGGAAAATGTAATTGGCATAGTGATTTTTTCATATATTAGGAAATTGTAATGGGAATGAATGAAACGGAGATCTTCATATATCTATTAAAGGATATTTATACGTCAATAGCGATTTGAATAATAATCCTTTAATATGACATCATCCTATCTCCATTATTAAAATGGGGTATTATGCTACTGGATCTTGATGGATTGTTGAAGTGGTTACTATTCTACACCCTCTAATTTCAATCGTAAATGTATATTGGGATTTTTAATATTGTTCTTTCTTATCACATATATTATTCATGAAACCAAACGGTGTAATAACTATTACGATTCCACTATGTTATAGTTTAATAACTACTTTTACATTGTAGTTGTATTTCATTAAACGGATTATAAGGAATATGAAAGAGAAGGAGAAAGAGATAGAGAAAGAATGGAGAGAGTTTGGATTTTTTTGGGCTGTATATTTGGGGTAATACCATGTTTTCCTTCCTTCAAGTCTTTGTAATTAATGGGTTACAAATATGGATATCACCTACATCATAATTTTTAGTAAGTGTGTATGCAAATTATCGAGATATCTAGTAAATTGTAAGGTATCGTTAAAAGAAATTCCCTTCGATAAGAACAAGTTGTGCGCAAATTAAAAAGCTAAATAAGTGAAGTCACTAGATGGATATAGTACATGGGGACTCTACTGACTCCCTGGGGATCTTCTACCACCATTCTTGCCCTCCTATGATGTTTCAACCATTTGAAAGTCAATTTATATAGATGTGATCCGTTTGGAAAAAAAACTAGCAACCGAGTACATTAATCAATAAATGGTTGAAATACTGAAACATCAATGGAATCAAAGCCATGGTGACGCATATGAATGTCATTAATTAGGCCTAAAGTCTCTTGCATGACAGTTGACAAATCGAAGAGTGACCAAGACAAATGTCAGGACCAAAACCTCTCTCTCTCTCTCTCTCTCTCTCTCCCCAGCAACACTCACACTCCTGTCGCAAAGGCCAGGCCGCCGCCACTACCACACGTAACCAAGAATGCCATGCATGTCCAACACATAAACACACTCCCCACGCTCTCCAACCCCATTGCAATGTGGCTTCGCTCCCTCGGCATCACGACAATCCTCCACGCCAATACATGCAGAACCGGTTCGCCACACGGCCACTTCACTCCTTATATAACCACCGCTCTCGCCCCCAACCGTCTCTCATCTCACTACTATTATTTCCTTCTTGGGCTTCTTCTTCTTCTACACTCTCTCTCGCTCATCGACGTCCATGGCTAATTCAAGACTAGCTTTCCTGGCCGCGACCCTCTGCTTGCTCGTGCACGTGGCCTTCGGGAAGGGCTACGCCACGGCCGGGCTCAGTGAGGCCCAGCAATGCAGGCTCCAGAGGATCAGAGCCACCCAGCCAGACGAGCGCATCGAGTCCGAGGGCGGCGTCACCGAGCTCTGGTCTGAGGACGACGAGCAGTTCCAGTGCGCTGGTGTTGCCGCCATCCGCAATGTCCTGCGCCCCAACGCGCTCTTTTTGCCCGAGTTCATCAACGCCCCTCGCTTGGTCTTCATTGAGCAAGGTCATCGATTTAGCGACGTACTTACATTCCCACATATGACCACCGCAAAGGAGGAAACACCATCTTATGCAACAGCAGTGCTTAATCATAAAATTGGAACCTTTTACCAATAATTAATGTTTTCCATTTGTCTTTCATGATCTGGGATTGCATGTCCTTATTCCTTGATATAATTATACGTCATGAAATTTGACGTCAAAATTGTATCACAGGTAGGGGATTGCTGGGGATAACCTACCCAGGATGTGCCGAGACATACCACTCGGATCAATCCTCTGGCAGCAGCGGCGAAAGAGGGAGGAGATGGCGAGGAGAGGGCCAGCAAGGGGAGGGGGGAAGCAGGGACCAACACCAGAAGGTTCACCGGATCCGCCGGGGCGACATCATCGCCATCCCTGAAGGTGCGCTTCATTGGTGCCACAACGACGGGAACGAAGAACTCATTGCCGTCTCCGTTGTCGACCTCAACAATCAGGGTAACCAGCTCGATCAAAGACTGAGGGTAATGACTAATGAACATTCCCAAATTTTATGTCCATTTGAATTGCATGCACAGGTATTCGATTCTAATTTTTGGAAATGCATGCACGTATTGTGAAATTAACACGAAATCATTTCACGAAATCACGGCCACTACTATCTATGATCTTACGTGGGACAGGACTTACCTGACATCAGTTGGGCGGAAGAGTTTTTATATCCACTTTATTGAAAAAGAAATGGAAATAAGGCAATAATTCTACTTCGACCTATCACAAACTTACCTTGTTCGATTAGCATGTGGCTGACCTTTGGAAACTGAACAGGCGTTCTTCCTCGCTGGAGGCGAAGGCGGGCAGGGCCGCCAACAGGGCCAGCAGAGCCGCCGCCGCCAGAGCGGGCGGTACGACTCCCAGAACATCTTTCGAGCCTTCGACACCGAAATCCTCGCCGAGTCCTTCAACGTTCCGATCGAAATAGCTCAGAAGTTGCAACAGCAGAGCAACAGGGGAATCATGATCAACGTCCGTGAGAAGATGAGAGTGGTAGCCCCAGATGAGGATGAGGAGTACGATGAGGAGCAGGAGGAGAGGATGCGAAGACGAAGGGGGCCGTTGACTTCGCAAAACGGGTTCGAAGAGACGTTCTGCACCATGAAGATCAAGCAGAACATTGACATCCGAAGGGAAGCCGACGTTTTCTCGAGGCAGGCCGGGCGGGTCAACATCGTCAACATGCACAAGCTCCCAATCCTGCGTTATATGGACATGAGCGCTGAGCGAGGCCGTCTTCTTCCGGTAATGAGACCCGTGTGGATTATGCGACTCATACTTTTAACAAATACTAGATTCTCTGTACTGTCCTAAATCAAGCACGTTGCCTAGTGATAATTAGAGTCCAATTAACTCCCATCTTTTGTGCTGCAGAATGCGCTGTACTCGCCACACTGGTCGATGACCGACCACAGGATCGTGTACGTGACTCGTGGCGACGCGCACGTGCAGATCGTGGGGCAGAACGGGCAGAACGTGTTCGACGAGCAGGCGAGCGAGGGCAGCATGTTCGTGATCCCGCAGTTCTTCACCTCGACATCGAGGGCAGGCAACAGCGGGTTCGAGTGGATCTCATTCAAGACCTCGAGCCAGCCCATGAAGAGCCCGCTGGCGGGTTACACCTCGGTGTTCAGGGCCCTCCCGATCCAGGTCATCACCAACTCCTTCCAGATGTCGCCAAGGGACGCTCAGGAGCTCAAGTACAATCGCGAGCACCAGACGTTCCTCTTATCGCCGAGCCGCCAGAGTCAGTCCATGTCTTAATTTTAGTACGGTGTACATTTCGTTGCGTAAGCAGCACGAAGGTTATGGTTAAATTATGGTATGGTAGGGTAGTAAAAAGGGTCACTGAAATGCAAAAAATCCTTCTTCTAGAGTAAGAGAAGGTTAAATTGTAGGCGGGATTCAGAAGAAAGCTAAGAGCATGTTTATGAGAAACTTTTGGGTTAGTCAAATAAAAATAAAGTGGCCTTTCTATATGTAGATGTGCTTGCTCTGATGGTAAAAGGGGCTTGTTTCTTATTTAATGTGCTCTTTTAGTGACGAGTTGTTCTAAGTTGAGCTAGCACACAGTAGATGGAAAATTTGTAGTTTCGAATATCTGTTTTTGAATTCATAAATTTATATATTTAAGGACGGTACTAAGAGTAAGAGGGGTCGGGTGCCAATCGTGCCCGTGGCCAAAGGAGTCATGTCCAAACAAATTATGTTAAAACGAAAATTTCCAGGGCACTTCAATTTAGCCCATTTTGGTCTCGTCGAGTGAAGCAATTCACCTGTTCAAATATCACAAATTTAAAAGGTCTGACACGCTTCGCAGCGGAGTAAAGCCTGGGGGAGTGCCGCAGGACCCACCACCACAGACTCCGGGTAAGACGCTTGAGGACTCCGCGGTTGACTTTCCACGCCTAACAAACGAACTGGGGGTACCATCCGGGGATTCGAACTTCCACACCCAACTTTGATAGGGGTACCGCTCAACAAGCGAGGCCACCGCCACGGGTGGTTATGCTTCTTGGTTACTGAGAAAGTGATAATTACTTTTGAAGAACAATAATTAAAAAGGGGCGGTGCCTCATGGTTATTAAAAAATGATAATTAATTTTAAAGAACAAAAATTAAAAAGAAACTTTAAAAGTCATAGCAAGCACAAGCACACGCTTAACCCTTATCGGGAAAAACTATTTCAAAACAATCGAATGTCAAGAACCACCACTAACTTATACTTTACTCATAGGTTATATTTAGTAGTTAAGATAAAAGTCATGTCTTACTCTATGTTTGGTTATTATTCAAGATATGATAAAATTGGATATAAATGGAATTTAACTAGAATATTTAAAAAAAAAAAATCTAGACAAGATTTTTTAAAGATTTTTATGTCCAATAATATAATTTATTTTTCCAAAATAGTTATACTATGGGCACTTGGATGATTTTGCTCTTATCTCACCTAGCAGTCTACACAAAATGTTTTGTGTTTTTCCTCATTAGATATGGATCACGATAATAATGAGGAATGGTATTTTTTTCTTGAGCAGCATATAAGGGCATATTTGCGATTTACACTGATACACAACAACTACCAAATAATAAACAAGATAGAATATGAAAATATTAGGTTTTATCACTACAATTTATTAAATAGTTGATAAATATAATAAAATCCATAATCTCATTCCGTATTATATCTAGTTTAATCATAATTAGAAATCCAAACAACCACACTCCTAGAATTAAAAACGTCCTAAGACTGGAGTATGAATCCAGTCGACTTAAGACCATCAATAAAGGAGTAAATTTCCATCATAAATCCAACTTCTATAGACCTAATGACTTGACACAATTTCATTTACCGTTTGGTTTAATTGGCTTTTTAGTTTTTAATATACAGGCTATTAGGGTGAAGCACAACTACGAGTGTTAACCTAATTATAAACACTTTTAGGTCAATAAATATGTCAATAAATATTTTTAATAATCCTAATATCACTATTGATGAGACCTCTTTGTTTGTTCAACTTAAATTTTTACGAAATGCTTTGTAATACCTTCTTTTGATTTTGATTAGTTCATTCTTATTAGTATAAATTTGGTGTAATTACTTGAATTCTTTGCAATAGTATGGAATGCTATATATAGTCCACTCATTAATTATTAATCGCTTTTATGGTTATTTGCATAAGTTGAGGCAAAACGTGATATACATACAAGCAAAATTATTATGGATCGTAAAAATTAATTTATACTTCCTTAAAGTTTATGGATTCAAAATTGTTGTAGTACAGTCTTAGCTTTCTAGATCGGTTCCTTGACCTCTATTACATTCCATGCCACAATCTGAATTTTGTATACTTTTACGCATCGATGTATGTGGAATATTGCACTAATATATGAAGAGAAGATAATTATGTTTTGGATGCTAAAAAATTAGATATTGCCCTTTTTACCCCCTAGAGTCACTATTTTTGTGATATGCTTAATTTTCTTTCAAATGAACTTTTAAACCTATTTCAACAAAAAAAAAAAATTTAAACCTACGAAACTTCATGCATTATTTGATAAATCATGAAAACATGTATGAAATTTCAATTTTAGCCCTCAATTTGATGAATGCACGAAGATTCATATTCAAAGAATAATTTCAATACAAATTTCAAATCTTCATACCCGTCAAGTAGAGTACAACACTTTTAAAGCGTGAACTCGTTTTTCATTGGTATCGTTTAAATGACAAAATTACCCTTAAGGTGTAGAAATTGGTTTAATTTAAAACGATAACTCCACAATTGGTCCTCCAAGTTATAATTTGTCCAATCAAGTCCTTTGACATATATGATTAGTCAATCAAATCCTTTCATCGTTAACATATTGAATCATGCTTATGTGCCTTTTAATATGTCGATTTTTAATATGAAAAAATCGTTCAAGTGACTTCCTCGTATCTTTCAAGTATCCATCCTTTCTCCAAAAGCTAGCATAGATCGTATTTGATGTCAGAACTCCAAGTGCAAAAGGGAGTTTTCCTCCTTAGTCCGTTCCTCTAAAATTTCCTTTGATTGGTTTATTTCTACTTTAATTCTCCTTTCTTGTTAAGCCAATTAGTATCAACAAATTTAAGATCAAAGAAATCACGAGCCTTCTTTCCAACCTAATTCAGATCCTTGGCCCGATCTTGGCCAGTGGAGTTCCAGCAATATGTGGACATGCCTCTCCGTGGATCCTTCCATATTTCAACTTTGACATACATGCAAAAACCAAAGCAAAAATTCAGAGTCAGAATTAAGTGCTAACTAACATGGTATGAGCGAAATTTTTTTAAAGAGAAACATTTCTTGGGGGCGGAGAGATGATTTTCATCGAAAGACTCCGTTTCACAGATAATCCTCTTATATCTTTTACATAAATTGGATGATGAAAATTATTTCTATCTTTGACGAAAATATTTAAATTATAAATTATCGTCAATAATGAAAATATACTTTTTTTTTACTTATTATTTCAAGTTGTAGAATCAATCATTTTCAACTCTAAAAGCACTTATTAATCATTTTATTGTTCGAAGGCAGTAAACCTAAGTGATGGGCTTTCACTAATACTCCTTAAAATTTTTGCTTTACCAATAATTAGGCAGTCCAATTTGTACATATTTCAGTTTTTAAGGGAGATTACAGATAATTCTCTTAATTTGTAGGAAAATATAAATTCTGTTTACACACCAGTTGCAGCAGACCAATTGCTCCCTAAATTACACTGAGAGCATGCAAGGAACTGTTTATACACCAGTTGCTGCGGCGGAGCAAATTGTTCCCCAAATTCCGACTGAAGAGACCATGCGGAGTGACAATTAAACTTAACTTTCAATGAAGAAAACCAAACATGAGCGCACAGGGAAAGAAACATCGAAACCGCATGAGGCAATTCGAGTTTGCAGATAGCATAAAATTGGATGCGAGGTACTGTGAGACGCTTAAAGCAGGATCAACAGCCTACTCACGGCTCGATGCTTGTGGCATGCCAAGTGCCCAGAGGCCGGAGCCGTATAATAATACTCTGCAACTTAAATCAAACATCAAGAGCCAAACGTCTTGGAACTGAATTTGCTTACATGAGGAAACAGCACGCTGCTACAGATACATTATCAGAAGTGGCAATGCAGGTACGACAGTTAGAATCAATGGAAACAGTACCATACCACTTTCCGATCATTCTCATGATCGTTTCCAGATTTATTTTACATGAGATGAAACATCAAAAAATACACTTTCTTTTCTTTTAACGGTAATCCCTCAAAACTGGCAGCAGCCCGTTGATATCAAAACCCCCCAAATGAAAAAAAAGGAATATCCTAACTGGATGAGCTTCTATCCCAATCTCAGCAATAAATCGAACTCATCACGATACGAATAAGCAACTGATCAATCTACTCTGACGCAGGAATCATGCCTGTCTTAATCAATGATTAAATAAGTATAGAACCATCATATTAGAGCTTGGACGCCGATTTGTTGCATTTCTCTTAACCTCCAGATGGGAAAGATAGCACCTTCCCCAAGCTCTTCCGGATCCACTTGTTGCATAGCCCAAGCATAGTAGACGGTGTGTATCGTATCCTGTTTACACAAACCAATATCAGATTACATTCTGAGACATGCAATTACTCTTCATAACATTTCAGATCATCGTGGTGTACTTTCTCACTGAACAGGCACAGAACGTCAATAGGGCTACATACCCTTGATAAACACAACAAGATGGTGACAAAGCGATTTATGCCTAAACCACGCACATCAATATTTGCAACACTTTTGGCAGAAAGAATACAACTTTTATGTCATTGTTAAAAAATGTGGCTCCATAGTTCATTGAGTTGTGCTGCAAAATTATCTTCATGTCAGAACTTGATTCGAATTGATCCAGTCGGACTGACATGTCATCATCAGGAACAGGGAGGAGAATTTCAAAAAGAAGAAAACGGTGAATCGATGATTCTGCAGTTAGGACAGGCCAATCCAAGAACTAGAGAACCTGGTTGTCTAATACCACTAATGGTTGCCTTTCCAATTCCATCCTATAGCAAGATTGTGGATCGTGGGATATTGAGACAATCTGGTTTATTGAGACATTTTACATGTTAAAAAATTCAGCCTATAACAGTAACAAAAGCATCACTAGATTTCAGTGAGGATTTGAGTCAGACTAACCACAAATAGGCCACTTTATGTGAAACATAATATCCCTATCAATATTTTTTCTGATCACCTAATAGCTTAATCTCTCTGTACTCTCATATAGGTCGTATTTCTCCCCTTCAAATAGAGATTAGTGAATCAAAGCACACACAAAGGATTTGATCTTCATAGAATGAAGATTGACAATCAATAAAGATCAAGTTTCCTTGGACGTTTGAAAGTGGAAGTAGACTCTGGAAAAATTAAAACCACATTAATCTCTTATCTTTATGCAAAACCTGACATAAATGTGGGCAAACTACATTCAGCCATTTATTTCATACATTATTAGGCACAAGTCCTAATACTAAAGCAAGTGTTCTCCCGCTTCTCCTTCTCCATTCACTTCTTACACCTTGGACTATGGAATCAAAACCTTTTGTCAAAACTCATGAAATAAGTAAAAACTATGCTGCTCCATAATTCCCTTTCATGAAAGTTGAAACTAACACACGACGGAAACCATTGTCCAAATGAGGGCACATGCAACTGCGAAAACAGCATGCACCGACTGAATGATTTAGCTTTCCTTTTTGTATTCAACACAAAAAAATGGTTTTTCCTTAACCACTTGGCCTCATCCAATCAAAAGTTTGGCTTACCTTTTGCTGAGTTTGAAACTGCCATTGGGGAAATCAGTCAGATTTTGCTTGTAAATAAGAAGCTCCTACAGATAAATAACGAGCATGCAACAGCACAAGTAGCAGAGTACAATCATACCCCGACAATGATAATTGGTGAAGTGCCCATCATTTTTGTTTCTCTTACGTCAACGTCAGACACATGCAGAATCTGCTTGGGATAGAATTGAAGAGTTAGAACAAGCATAAATATACTACAACAGAATGTGACAATCTGAACCAACAAACCATGATAGTCCAGCAAACGAACTTGCAATATCTAATAGCAATAGTAAAAATAGGAAACACAAAAATAACTGCTTCCAACTATACAGAAAACAGAGCTAGGACAAAGTAATCAAGTTGCTCTGCCATACCAAAAGTAAGAACGTGAAAAAAGAAAACTGCAAAAGAGAGATAACGGAGCAATACAGTAATTCAAAAGATGCTGCTATCAGAATTCAAAACCAGCAAAAAGCACATAAAGATATGTAATGATCATAGATTGTGTGTTATATTTGTATACTCCAACTATTCTATGAGCTTGACACGCCTGTGGTGAGATGCTTCATCTAAAATTCAACTATTGAATCATTCATGTCATTTTGCAGAACTACTATAAATCTAAACAATCATAATGAATAATATTATGCAATGTTTATCATTAAGCTTGAAGAATAATGACAATATGTCCCAGAAAATCACAAAGATTCCGGTATATATTACACGTATATGCCGATTCAACATATTACCCATCTAAATTCATAAATGAGTTAGAAACCAGGATATATCCCTGTCAGACAACCATACCCGATTGCAAGTAAAATAGCTTGTATTGGCACCTAAATAGAAGTAACAACCAACAGCGGGGGTGCCTCCATAACTAACCCACATTGCAGTTAAATTTGCATATACACAATGTGTTCATTTCTCCTTTTGTTCTCACAAAACTTCTGACATCTATGACTTACACAGTTGCTACTCCATAAGTGAAACTAGGAAATTATTGAGAAAAAAAAATCAATTAATTTTGTCAGCAACTTCTCCTAATATTCTCTTTCACAGAGGCTAGAGTAAACGAGTAAACACTTCACTTAGAAAATTAGATGTGCCTTATATCATACCCTATTGTCGAAAAAAATGCCATGGCTCTGATAAGCACCATGCTCAGCTTTGCATCTCTCAATGATTTCAGAGCTACAATATTTTTTTTAAGTTTCAACATCTCCCTGCACAAAGCAAACACAAACATGATGATGAATAGAAGTAGCTGAAGTTCAGATGGCCCAAGCAGAATCCATCACAAGGAATACAAAAGAATGGAAAATCAATTTTTAGGAAATAAGCGCATTATCCACCTTAATGTAAGCATTAAGCACAGGCTTTACTACTTCCTGGACTTCAGCCACAAACTCTGGTAAAGAGAAAGATCTAGGCCACAAGCAAAGCACCAGATGTCAGTGAGCTATGATTTGACAGGAGAACCAAGTGAAACTGAAACCACAAAAAAATAGGAATGTGACCATACGGGTCTCGCCAGCATATTTCCTTCATCGATGCTGCAGCATCTGTTTCTTGAAAGATAGTTTCATTGAGACTGTTAAAAAAGATAAAAATCAGTAGAATAACAGCTATAATTATGACACGCAAAACAAGGACTGCAAGCTTGCACATGAAGTATGCTTGTATTTATGTGCTGCTGTCTAGTGTGCACTTGTAATGGCCAGGTTAGTGCACCCACCACATGAGTCCACACACATTGGTGTGCATTCACACATATGCATAAGAAGAAGCAGAGAAACCGCAGGAAGAGAAAAGAGAAGAAAAGAGAGGGGGGGGGGGGGGGGGGAGCGACTTGAACAACTTACTCCTGAATTTTATGCACAACAGGGCTGTCACTAGTTTCCCATCTCTCCCGCATATCTTCTGCAATCTGCAAAGTCAAACAGGCATAATACAAAATGGTTGAGAGTTCAAATAATGTTTAATATAATAACTTGCTTTCTTTTATATAAAGAAGACATATACCGAGCAACAACATGATAATGACCAGATGTGACAATCTATTGAATCAAGCAAAGTCGGACATAGTTAAACATGTGATACTATTTCTTCCGTAACCAGAGAACCAGAAAATTAAATTCAGTATATAATGGGTGAGACAATTTAACATGGGGCATTTGGAAAAACTTCTCCAAGTAACCCTCAACCACTCAACCATAGGTCATGGGTATGGCTCCAAAGTTATTTGTGACATTGTGAATAAAAAAAAAAAGATCCATTGGATTTGGAGCAAGCACTTGACTACTCACTAATGGTGAGGCTAATTTATGCAAATTAACCTGAGTAAGAATTTTCAAAGTATCAATATCACAAGTCTTCAGTGGGGCCTTGTGACTAACCATATCAACTCTTTCGTAGTAACAATTGCATATATATGATGTCCTTGAATAAAGAAAAGAAGGGCAAATGTCCAGATGAAATATTTGAGCAGCTGTTGGTAAGTTCAGCCACGTTCACAAATCCCTAGTGACTTAAGGGGTCTATCAATGCAGCACTACCACATAAAATCTCCTAATTAGCAAAAAATTTCCTTCTCTCTCCTTACTATTATACACGTGAGGTGATGTTGCATCAGACAAGAAGAGGGAGGATCAAACAAAGAAAAGGTCAACAGATTAAAACAACATATGCTTTTCCAGAAAAAAAAAAAAAACTTCCAATTAAAAGCAGGCTTCCGCCCAAAAAAGTCAATCCTATGGAACAGACATCTGACAATAAGCGTAAAGATTTCCAAGGAAGATTTACAAAAGGTTTCGGCGCGTACCTCCTGACCTTTCGTTACAACTGGCTCACTCACGTTACCAATACGCTTGAACATGGGATGCCCTTTGACCTTCAAAAAGAAAACATTAGATTTAGGAACCATGATTACTCCCATGTAATATTCTTTAAATCTGCAAACAGCTTTCATGCATAACAACTAGTAAAATAACATTACTTTCTCTTTAAATGCTTCCCACTTTTTACTCCATGGAGACTGCTTAGAAGGTAGAACAACTATATCAGTTCTTGTACTTCTTTCGACTGTTGACGTAGTAGGCGCATGTTCCATATGCTTTCTCTTACTCGGGCTACCACTCAACTCATCCTTGACAATATCATATCCCTGCTTTGCCAAGTCAACAACCTTTACTCCCTTCAGCTTCTGGAAAGTTGACGAGACCTTAGGAGAAGAGGAAAAGAAGCTTGTTCTGTATTTGCCAAAAAATGATTCTGTGTTATCACCAGAACCAGCCTGCTTGCATTTTTCTTCTGTTGATTTTCCCTCATTTCCACCTTTGGCGTGAGCATCATGTTCTGCTGAACCACTCGCAGATGCTGATTCCTCTTGCTTCCCAATCCCCAACTGTTCTTTGACCTAAACGCAACACAAAAAGATAACGTTTCTAAACAGTCACTTGCATATAAGTAAGCATTGTCAGGATTACAATGGATAAAGCAACCACACCTCCTCAGTTGCAGAAGATATTTTTTCCCTCACATTGGCAGAAACCTGGAGATAATGCAATATTATAGAAAACCAAAAACCCCAAAGAATATTAATGAATTCCACATAGCAGACATAACAGAAGAGAAACATGAATCGCTGCACAGAAACACAATATTACCTACCAGGTACCCAAGTGTATAACTTTTGTGAATACTAAATTTCTCACCAAGAAAACACGATCAAGTTCATAGTTATTAAATACATCAACTTTAATGAACAAGAAAATACTATACTAGATTTTGAGAGTCTGTTGCTTCAATAACCTTTCCAGGACCAGGGCATATTCCAAGGGAATCAATTCAGACCATCTTCTGGCCCAAAAAGCAAAGGAAAGGAAAGAAATATTCAGACCTTCTTTGCTGTAGCTTCAGCCTCTGTCCAAACACCATCGACATGCTTGTACAACTGCCCAGTTGTCTGTTTTGTTCTGCAAAAGCCAGTTTACATCCTTAGCTCTTTATCCAGATGTTCAACCAAACAAGAAGTATGTCTCAGATAGTCAGATGCTTAGTTAAGAGGGCTACAATCTCGCTAATGAAAGGTTTTCAGCCAACAGATTTGCAAATTACCTAACTTTAAGCTCCTCCTTCACCCCTTTAAGCTCTTCTGCTTTTTCTTTTAGCTGCTTCACTGACTTTTGAAACTCTGGATTGCTATGACCAAAGGATTGAAGAAGATCGTTAACATGAATAAGCCTCTCAAGGGAACCGACACACCAATAAATTATAAAGGCAAGCAATATCATTTGTCTGAAAGTCCAAGTACCGAAAACAATGAAGCAGACAAGATCAGAAGTATCTCTAGTTCTTGCTCCTTTATTTTAACTTATATGCCCAAACATATGCACAATATAATGAAGCTTCACCATTTCTGTATTTGCAATCTATATGACACTCAAATGGTATATCTGCATCTCGATATCCCAAACGTAGAATCTCACAGCAAATTAAAGGAAATTGCTCCATGGTGGCAAATCAATATATCATGAGCTCATCCAAAAGAAAAAAAAAAGGTCAAACATTTACGCGTGTTTTGAGCTATAAAACCATAGAAAGGACACTTTACAGATTAATTCCATATGATTGTAAGCGATGTTAAATCTCCAATTACAAGCTACCAGAAGCAAATGAGACTAAAATGTGAACCAACACCACAATAACACCAAAGGGCATAAAAACGGGGCAAGAGTCTTTAACAGTAGAAAGAGCATTGAACTCGAAAAGCACAGCCAAGTAGTCCCTGATCAGACCGCTCCTAGCGTTCAAACTACTCATTAATGGTCGGCGTCATTGGTATCCTTTCGGTATGCATTGCGAACATTTTCATTATTAGCGTCTCTACTACCAAAAAAAGAAAAAAGAAAAGACAGAAAAAGAGGAGTGAAGGTACTAAAAATCGGCATACCAAGCTTCGCCTTTAACTTTCTTAGAGAACTCATTAAACACGCTATATCGACGATTACACAAGTGCCCACCTGCTGTAATCAACCTCAGCCTCGAACTCGAAGTCTATACAACAATTCAATTAACAAACCCCACGTCAAAAGAATTACATATTACAGAGAAAAGGGAATAAAAGCCCAGAAATTCACCTGGCTATTGCAAGAAATATAGAGGGAAAAATCAAGAAAGAGCTCGAGAAGGAAAAAAACCTAGGCCTGAGAACTAAGGTGGAGACGAAGAGGGTGTCCCGAGAGCACCAAGTCTCGGACCAGCTTCTTGGCCGCCATTAGAATGAAGAGACTTTGGTCGAGAATTTTGAGCTATACCCTCCTCTCTTGTGATGTGATTTTGCTTTGCTTCGAAAGAAGGAATCAGAGAAGCCTTTTGCGGATTTTTTCGCACCAGCGCCCAAGAACGGTTTGATAGGAAGCTATTTCGCTGCCCCAAATTTCTAACTCCTCCAAAATTTTAAAGGAAATTCGATTGGCACAGGTACTTGGGTAGCGGAGAGAGAGGACCCCGTCATTGGCGCCGGCGGCGGCGGCGGCCGGAGTGGCGAGGCGGCATCCAACGGCGAAGGCAGGTGGTCGGTCGGAGCAGTTTGTTAGGGTTTGGACATTTAGGGACAGGGAGCTGAGGTCGGAGGTACGAGCCGAGAAGGATGTGCTTGGTGTTTCGGAAGAGGAGGGCAAAAATTTGTATTCTCGCCCATGAGGTCTTCCGCTAGGATGTCTTATATTGAAACACAGACCGATGAAAATGGTGGAAGGGTGACAAGTGAGCAAATTAATTCGTATCTTTTATGTCCTTTCCATCTTACGAACATTCGATTGTTCATATGTTTCTGAATCCTTCACCATCCCACGAACATTCGATTGTTCATATGTTTCTGAATCCTTCACTGAACATCTTAAGCATTAAGAAGGCCATAACAATATTTAATATTCATTCTTTCTCGTTAAAGATAAAATTCATAATAGCAATTAATATTCCATTTTGCATGTCATTTATTATTCCTTTCGGCTATATATCTATTTTGATCTTTACATTTGTGCTTATTTTTCAATTATATTCTTGAACTTTTAATCTAACTAACCAAGTCATTGAATTTGTCTAAATTTTCCTAATCACATATCTCCGGCTCTAAATTTGAGTCGAATGAAGCTTACATGTTTATTGGAGTAATGTGAAGATTGGAAGTTTTATATTTGTGCCAAGAGATCTCATTACGCGAGTTTAGTGATTTCATCCTTAACACTTTTAGTCCCACGTATTAATTGGTAGTCCACTACGATAAAAAGTTTTCCATATTCGACTCTTGCCAGCATCGGTTTAGGTGTCCCCTCTAATTAATCGGAAGTAGAATTAATAGAAAAATTCTGCAAGTTGACGAACTTGATTACATAAATATAAAATTTTCAAATATCTATAAGAAAAAAAAAGAGCTGTTTGGGGGTTTGAAACTTGTTTTGCCTTCTTTTTATAATTAATTTCCACCGCACCCTTATGTAGACAAGGATCTTTGTTCAACTAATAAAACCACACGATGAAAGGAAACCAGAGATTAAATGATGAGAGGGCAGACAAACAATAAACATACAATTAAGCCGCCTAAGAGAGAGACAATCTAAGGGAAAATTTCATGTAAGTACTCAAAGTAAAATGATTTTCTAAAAAAAATAATAAAAAGTAGACTTTATCCCAAATAAGATTAATATTATAAAAAACCCCCAAAACTGATATATTTTTTGACAAATTTACCATAAATTAACTAAAAACATCAAATTGATACATATGTAACAAATTTACACTCCATTAGTTTTTATTAACTTTTATTATCCAATTACTTAGTTGGATGGTGCCTAGCAATTAACAAATATATTAATTTGAGGTTTTATTATAAAAAATGTATTGATTTATGATTTTTCTTGATATTAATTTAATTTAATAGAAAGTAACCAAGAGTATATTATACACTATTCATCTCCCTCTCTACAAGGGGCGATTTTGCACTGTTCATCACGATTGCACTTCGTCTTGCTCCGAGTGCTACAGCTGTCCATTCGCTCCAATTTTTGAAGGTCTCTTCTTCTGGCCACCCCCCGTCTTCTCACTGAACGACTTCTCTTGATTTGTCCCCCAAGCGGAGCTCGAAGCTGTACTCGTGGCTTGTTTTGCTACTACTCTAGTTCTTCGCGAGCTGCTTTGTTCTACTCAAGCAGGTTTAAAGGTTGGGCGAAGGGCTGTGGTGGCCTGTAAGTTGCCTTACTTGCGGCTCGAGCAGATTCGCTCTGTTCTTTTGCTTTGTCCCCCAAGTGGAGCTCGAAGCTGCCCTACTCGTGGCTCGAGCCAATTCATCGCTGCTTTGGTTTTTTACGAGCTGCCCTATTCTGCTCGAGCTAGTTCGGAGCTGGTTCATAAGCTCCTCTCCTCATCCTTCATTAGCCCTAGTATGGACTCCTCATGGTTGTACTATAGTGGCTGTTGTTCGGTTGTTGGAGGGTTTTGTTGCACCGATGGCGTCTTCGTCTTATGCGGGAGCATCTAAAGTAGCTCCATCGACCAACTCAGAATCGTTGATGCTTATCCAAGCCAATAAAGAAGTTGGGCATTATGTGCTTTGATTGATCATTTTGAATGAATAATGTTAATTACTTATCGGTACTTTATGGTATATCGATAACTATTAATGGGAGGCAATTTTAGATGTCTTGTATAATCAATTGATGAAGTTTCAGGAGGATTATTTTCTGGTCAAGGGAGGAGTTCGAATTTTGGGAAGGCTAAAGGTTCACGAATGCAGTTCAAGAATATGGAAAGCCAAAGGTTCAAGAATACGGAAAGCTAACGGTTCGAGAATGTGGAAGGCCGAAGATTAATGGCATTTAGTTCCTGTGTTAATAATGGCTTTTTATTAAGTTCCCAGGTGTTTTTATTTTTATATAGCTCACGAGGTCATTAAAGTTTTTTTTATATTTCCTAAGACTAAAATCCTCCTATAAATAGGGGAAACTATCCAATGTATGGGAGATACGAATTTGATGAAATGAAAATGGTGAGATTTCCTCTACTTGAGTGAATTCCTTTGGAGAGTGGATAACTCCTTTCGGTTTCTTTATCCTTGGAGCGTAGATCACTCCTTGGTGGTGAGCCAAGAAGCCCTTTATCCATGGCTGGTAGAATCTTTAGGCCTTGGTGGTGAGCTTCTCCTATCCCAAAGTCATTTATCCTTGGTTGGTGGAAACTTTAGGCCTTGGTGGTGAGCTTCGTAGATCTCGATCATTATTCTCGGTTGGTGGCATGGCCTTTATATCTTGGAAGGAGATCGCTCTATCTTTTCTTATTCCTTTTTGTTTCTTCACCGTATACACTACTCCATGCATTTAACCACAAAAATCGCCTCTAAAAAATTTCTGTTATTGAATCACTCACCCCATCACGCATCAAAAGATTGGTATCAGAGCTCAAGGTTCAACGCATTTGAGTGATTCCTTTCTTTCTTTTGTTACAAATTCCTTATGGATGATCAAGTTCCAAGAGGGTTGACTTTGAAGCAAGCGCACAACGAAAGGCGAGATCGTGCAATCCAAAATCTTCAACAACAAATGGAGCGAGTCCTCAATCTTCTAGAGAATCTGGCGAGACAAGGACAACCAGCAAGGCGTCCCAACGAACGGCATTGGCATGACGATTCCGAATCTCGTCAAAATTCTGATGGCGATTCCGATTCCAAAAGGAATTATTCAACTTATGACAAAGAGTTCTATGCCATTGTCCGAGCTCTTGATCATTTGAGTCATTATTTGAGGCTAAAATAATTGTCCTTCATTTTGATCATGAGGCGCTTAAGTTTATTAGCGGCCAACGCAAGCTTAATTCTAGACATGCAAAATGAGTAGGATTTCTTCAATCATTTTCTTTTGTCTTAAAATATAAACCTGGGCACACTAATGTTGTAGCAGATACTTTATCGAGAAGATATTCTATGATTGCTGTTATGGACTCTAGGATTCTTGGATTTCAATCAATGAAAGAACTTTATTTTGAAGATGCGGAGTTATCATCCATCATCAACAATTGCAAGCGGCGAGTTCAAGGTATATATTCTTTGCAAGATGGGTTTCTTTTTAAAGGAAATCAATTATGTATCCCGAAGAGTTATTTTCGTGAATTGCTCATTCGAGAGGTGCATGGTATCAGTTGGTCATTTTGGTATTAACAAAACTCTTGAGGTTCTTCAAGAGCATTTCTATTGGCCAAAGATGAGTGGAGATGTGCATGCTATCATCTCCAGGTGTGCAACTTGTAAAAGATCAAAAAGCCATTTCCATCAAGGACTGTATACTCCACTTCCGGTACCATTGCAGCCCTGGGAAGATGTTAGCATGGATTTCATTGTGGCTCTACCAAGAACTCAAAGAGGGAAAGATGCTATCATGGTGGTCGTCGATCGATTCTCTAAAATGGCTCATTTCGTGCCATGTCAGAAGACCAATGATGCATCTCATATTGCTGAATTATATTTCAAACAGATTATTCGCATTCATGGAGTACCAAAGACCATTGTGTTGGATCGTGATTCCAAGTTTTTAAGCCACTTTTGGAGGACTCTCTAGAGAATGCTTGGTACAAGACTCTTATTTAGCACAGCTTGTCATCCACAAACCGATAGCCAAACGGAGGTGACAAATCGTACTCTAACCACTCTTCTTCATGGTATGCTGAGTAAATCTTTGAAAGATTGGGATTTAAAGGTTGCGCATGCTGAATTTGCTTACAATCAATCACCAAGTTATACTATTGGTCGATCACCATTTGAAGTTGTGTATGGAATTAATCTTCTTACACCCATTGATTTGATTCCAATTCCATCTAACTCTCAAGTAAGCTTTGATGGCAAAAAAAGAGCTAAATCAATGAAGAAGCTCCATGAATAGATTTGATCTAAGATCGAAAAGGCCATCGAATCTTACAAGAAGAAAGCTAATCAACATCGCAAGAAGACTCAATTTCAACAGGGCGATCTTGTGTGGCTTCACTTAAGGAATGAGAGATTTCCATTTCGATGAAAGAACAAGCTCATGCCTAGAGCTGATGGTCCCTTTAAAGTTATTGAGTGAATTGGTGATAATGCTTACAAGATTGACCTTCTGAGAGAATTTGGAGTTTCAACAACATTCAACGTGGGAGACCTTTCTCCTACTTAGAGGATGAAAACCTTCTAGATTTGAGGACAAATCTCAAACAACCTGGGGAGAATGATGCGGGAGCATCCAACGTAGCTCTATTGACCAACTTAGAACCATTAATGCTTATCAAATTTAATAAAGAAGTTGGACATTATGTGCTTCAATCGATCATTTTGAATGAATAATGTTAATTACTTATCAGTACTTTATGATATATCGATAACTATCAATGGGAGGCCATTTTAGATATCTTGTATGACCAATTGATGAAATTTCAGGAGGATTATTTTCTGGTCAAGGGAGGAATTCAAATTTTGGAAAGGCTAAAGGTACACAAATACAGTTTAAGAATATGGAAAGCCAAAGGTTCAAGGACACGGAAAGCTAACGGTTCGAGAATGTGAAAGGCTAGAGATTAAAGGCATTTAGTTCCCGTGTTAATAATGGCTTTTTATTAAGTTTCTAGGTGTTTTTATTTTTATGCAGCTCAAGAGTCAAACATTTAAGTTCCTAAGTCATTAAAGTTTGTTTTTAATATTTCCTAAGGCTAGAATCCTCCTATAAATAGGGGAAACTATCCAATGTATGGGAGATACGAATTTGATAAAATGAAAATGGTGAGATTTCCTCTATTTGAGTGAACTCCTTTGGAGAGTGGATAACTCCTTTCGGTTTCTTTATCCTTGGAGCATAGATCACTCCTTAGTGGTGAGCTAATAAGCCCTTTATCCATGGCTGGTGGAATCTTTAGGCCTTGGTGGTGAGCTTCTCTTATCCCGAAGTCTTTTATCCTTGGCTGGTGGAAGCTTTAGGTCTTGGTGGTGAGCTTCGTAGATCTCAATCATTATCCTCGGTTGGTGGCGTGGCCTTTATACCTTGGAAGGAGATTGCTCTATCTTTTCTTATTCCTTTTTGTTTCTTCACAGTATACACTACTCCATACACTTAACCATAAAAATCGTCTCTAAAAAATTTCCATTCTTGAATCACTCACCCCTTCACGCATCATCTTCAGCTGAGGTTCACATAGATGCTAGTAGTGGTAAGAGCCTAGCTCCCCCCCCCTCTCATATTGAAGCCTCCCGACCTATTGGAAAGTCGATCCACCCCCTTGTCCTGTAGGGGGGCCTCTTCCGATTGGGCATGGTGTTGAGCATGGCCCGCACTCCAGGCTATCTCGTGTAGGACAGTCCAGGAGCTGTAGCTGTGCACATGCCACTACTAAGAGGCCCTCAAGCAACCCAGCTAGCTCTTCGAGACCTCCTCAAGCGCGGTCTTGGGCCAATGTAGCGTGGTTGGCAGCTAAGGGTTACAAGTTGACCTATATTCCTCCTTCCGTTGTGGAGGATAGATCGGTTGTTAATCTGTCCAATGAGGTGCTGCAAGCTATGAACCCTAAGTGGAATGAGTACTTGGTTGGGTACTTTGTAGGGAAAAGACTCCCATTTCAGCTCACCAAGCAAGCTTTGAAGAATACTTGGGGCTCTAAGCTAGTTGATGTGCTAGCCGATGACCAAGGTTTCTTCTTTTTTCATGTTCCGAACCCCTTGTTTCGTAGAAAGATATTAGAAGAGGGACCTCTCACCATGGCTAGGGCACTCCTCATCTTGTAGCAGTGGAAGCCGCTTCAGGAATTGAAAAAGGACAAGCAAGCTTCCGTTCCGATTTGGATAAGACTCAAGAATTTTCCTCTCGACTTGTGGTCTGCCTTGGCGATTAGTGCCATAGCTAGTTCTGTTGGCAAGCCTCTTTATGTGGACCAGCGCACAGAAGGTATGAGGACAATCTCCTTGGCAAGAGTTTGTGTTGAGATCCATGCAAATCAGCCAAGAGTTTTCGCGATTGAAGTATATGTGGATGGAGTCTCGAGGGCAATTGTTATGGAATACGAATGGAGGCCTGTACAATGCCTCAAATGTGGAGTCTTTGGCCACAAATGTGAGATCGCTCCCAATCCTCCTCAGGTGGCGTCAAAGGTGCAAACTTAAGCTGCCCCTGCTTCCTTGGACCCAACCTAACTTCTCAGTCCTGTTTCAAGAGGTCCTGCTATTCCGAAACAACCTTGGAAGCAGGTTACAGGGAAGAAAAAGAAGCCTCCCCCCCCCCCCCCGATTGGACATTAGCTCGACCTTCCAGGTCAGCTCCAGTGATGAATGGCGTTCTTTGAAGCTTAAGGCCGTGGCTGTGGAGAATGGGTTGTCTCCTGCCTCTACCTATACTCATAAAGCTCATAGAGGGCCCAAAATCTCCTAGAGGCAGATTGTTGACTCCTGCGTCTCTTCGGAGGACATTGCCAGCTTTACGGAACTTGACATGCCGGCTTTGTCCGATCCAGTTGAGGACCACAAGGGTTCAGATAATCAGTGACTCTCTTCAGATGAGGACCTTCTAACTCCATGCCCCTCTTCGAAAGCTCCTGTTGCTAATAGAAGACTTGAAACTATGCAGGACAAACTTCTCACCTTGGCTCCAAATCCTATACCTCTAACGGTCCGTGCAGCTCCGCCTTCCACTTGGCGCAGCTCCTCCAAAAGGAGGTAATCTCATTCTTCCCTTCTCTTTTGTAGATATGTACATAAGTTGCTGGAACATTAGGGGCCTCGTTGCCCCTCTTAGACAAGTGGAGGCTTGGAATCTAGTTTCATCCAATTGGCTAGCATTGCTTGGGTTAGTTGAGACAAAAGTACCCCAAAATTGCTTCTCTTCTATTTCAGGGAATTTGGTGACGAATTGGTGCTAGTTGGCTAATTATGAGCACTCTTGTCGGGGAATGATTCGAGTTAGGTGGGATCCCT
Source organism: Eucalyptus camaldulensis (assembly GCA_019915185.1). Classification (NCBI taxonomy): domain Eukaryota; kingdom Viridiplantae; phylum Streptophyta; class Magnoliopsida; order Myrtales; family Myrtaceae; genus Eucalyptus; species Eucalyptus camaldulensis. The sequence goes on along the minus strand of JAHSVA010000003.1, from coordinate 31,824,780 downwards.
CCTTGGTTTTCTTTGAAGTTTTCTCGGTGTTGGACCAAGCGATACATGGGAACCTCAGGTGCTTAGATTCGGGAGCTGTTTGTTACATTACTGTTGTTTATGCTGAGCACTCTTTCACTTCTCGAAGACCGCTTTGGGAGGACCTTGTGTTTAGGAGTTCTACTCGTCAAAATATGCCTTGGCTTGTGATGGGAGACTTCAATGTTATTAAGGACCCCTTTGACAGGATAGGCAGTTTAGACCTTTGGTTGCTATGCTTTGAGGAGTTCGGTCAGTGTATTGATTAGGCGGAACTAGAGGACCTCAGATATGTGCGGTTTCGGTACACTTGGTCTACTTCTTCTGGGGCTTTTCGTAAGGCGAGAAAGATTGATATGGTTCTTATAAACCCTACCTAGAGTCAAACTTTTTCCTTCTCGGAGGCTTCCTTTCTAGCTCCCAGGATATCGGACCACTCTCCTATGGTAGTCAAAGTGGAGAACCCGATGTTTTGGAGGAGGCTTTTCAAATTCTTTGATTTTGGATGAAGCACCCAAAACTTTGAGGCAATTGTGAAGGAAGTCTGGGAGGGTCCGAGAGTAAAGGTACCATGTTTAGGCTTTTGTGCAAATTGAAAGCCCTGAAAAGTCAGCTCAAGCACTTAAATAGAGATTCTTTTGGTAATATTTCTGCTAAGACTTTTAAGGTGAGGGAGGCTTTTAATCGGACTCAGCTTGGCCTCCTTCAAGATCCTACAAGTGATGAGCTTGCGGAGCTAGAGAGGTCTCAACGCCATACCTTTTTGGAGCTTTGCTCTTAGGAGGAGTCATTCTTCAAACATAAAGCTAGGATCAGGTGGCTTAAGGAGGGCAATCGGAATACGAAGTTCTTCCATCATTATGTCATTAAGAGACAAATGAGAAACAGAGTTCTTTCTGTAATGGATACCTTGCGTAATCAAATTATTGAGCCGCGGCTAGTCTAGCAACACTTTGTGGAATACTTTCAAGACCTCCTCTTGCCTCGGTTGGAGCCAAAAGCACCTCTAGTTTCGAAGATCCAGGAGGTCATTCATTTTCAACTCAACAATGACCATCTTTCTTCTCTTGCTCAACTTGTCTTTGACCTCGAGATTCGAGACACTCTCTTCTCTTTAGCTTGGGGTAAGGCCCCGTGATCGGATGGTTTCACAGATGAGTTCTTCAGGGAGAAATGGGGGATGGTTGGTTAGTTGGTAACGGCAGCCATCAGGGATTTCTTCACCTCAGGGAGACTCTTGAAGGAAGTCAACAAAACCATTTTGGTTTTGGTGCCAAAGGTTCCTAATGCGTCTTCCCTTGACGAATACAGATATATTGCATATTGCAACACTATCTATAAGCTTATTACAAAAGTGTTGGCAAATAGGATTACTTCAGTGCTGAAGGATCTGGTGAGCCCATCTCAAAGTGTTTTTATTAAAGGACGGCGAATTAGGGATAATATCCTTTTGGCATAGGAACTCTTTTCCAACTTCCATTTGGAGCCTTATATTCCTAAGTGTGCAATTAAGGTAGACTTTAGAAAGGCCTATGATACCATGGATTGACGATTTCTTGAGAGTGTTTTCCTTGCTTTCCGTTTCTCTGATCGTCTGGTGCATCTCATCATGACTTGTGTTCGAACACCTCGGTTTTCTATTGTGTTGAATGGGGAGCTTCATGGTTTCTTTCCTAGTGGGCATGGCATGTGTTAGGGTGATCCCATGTCTCTCTATTTATTCACCTTGGTTATGGAGGTGCTTTTTAGGATATTTGAGAGATGCTCGCTACACCCGGATTTTAGATTTTTTTGGAGGTGCAGACCTACTTCCCTCTCGCATTTATTCTTTATAGACGATGTTTTTCCCTTTTGCGAAGGACACCTACCTTCTGTGACGCTCCTCAAGGAAGGACTCCAAACCTTCTCTTCTTGGAGTGGCTTGTAGCTGAATTCAAGAAAGAGCGAGGTGTTCCTATCTGAAGGCTTGCCTTCCCTAAGGGATAAAATACTCTCGGAGCTTGGTTTTCCAGAAGGGAACTTGCCGGTCCATTACCTGGGAGTATTGATTATCACGTCAAGGCTGGGAAAGTCAAATTGTGCTACTCTTTTCAAACACATCACAACAAGGGTGCAATCCTAGACCCATCGTTTTCTATCTTTTGCTGGGTGCCTACAACTAATCAGGTCGGTTCTTTATGCCATTTAGGCCTATTGGGTGAGTGCCTTTATTCTCCCTGTGTTAGTTCTGGATCAAATTGGGCGTATTCTAAGACAATTCCTTTAGAGAGGCCCCAAGTTGGGCAGAGGGGGTGCCAAGGTCTCCCGGGAGAATGTGTGTCTCCCTAAAGCAGAGGGCATGCTTGGTATCTGGAGACTACGCGAGTGCAACAAAGCAACCATGCTCAAACATATATGGAATTTGTTTTCATATAAGAAGTCCTTATGATGCAAGTGGGTCCACTTGACCTTCCTAAAAATGATGAATTTCTAGGTTGTTAAGAAGCCGACTATTTGCTCTTGGGCTTAGAAAAAGCTTCTTCAACTCAGGACAGAAATCCAGCTCAGCTTCTTTTAGAGGATAGGGGATGGCCTATCAATGTCACTCTGGTTTGACAACTAGCACCCTTGGGGCCCTTTAAACTTATATTTCTCATATTCGCTCATCTACAATTCCAATCTCTCTCGACAAGCCATGGTGGCAGATCTCTTTTCTGACGATGGACAGGCTTTCAGGTTAGTGTTGGAGTCTTGGGATTCGCCTCTCCCCTCCTTGTTTGGGAGCTAGGATCGTTTTTGTTGGTTTGAGGACTCATCGGGCGTGTTCTCAGTCGGCTCAGCTTGGGAGGCTTTAAGGTGGAAGAAGGCTCGTGTCAATTGGCATCGCTTCATATGGAACAAGGCCATTTTTCCTCAATACCAATTCTACATTTGGCTCATCACCAAGCGTAGGCTTCCTACTCAATCTCTCCTTTTGTCATATGATAGGATTGATGCTGCTTCCTGCCCCTTTTGCAATGACATACCTGACTCTATAGATCATCTTTTTTTTTAGTGTTGTGTTACAGCAAGTTTGGCTTTCTTTTGGGTTGCCAGGTGCAACTTTCCCTAGCGAAACAGATCTTAGGAGGAAAATATCCATTGGGCCATAGCCTTACTTTCGGGCAAGGAGTTTTTTTAAGTGTGTTGCCCGATTTGCTTTTAGTGCACTTTGTCATATCATTTGCAAAAATAGGAATAATATTCTCTTCAGGGGGGAGACACTTTCTGTTCCAGCCATGAAGAAGCACCTCCTTCAAGTCATCAAGGACAAAGTTGTCACCTTCAGGAATGTGGAGGACTTCATTAGAAACAGAAGGTTGCAACGCTCTTGAGATTTAGATCCCATTATCTTCTCGTCTAGAGAACTTCAACCACCTGTCTAAGCTACTAGTCTTTGTTGGTTGCCTTTGACTGGCAGTTATTTTTGCCGCCTGGTGCTTTCTTTTTCAGTGTTTTGTTGTAGCCGTTTGGCCTTTCTCGTAGCTTCCTTCCACTCATAATGAGCCTATTAATTTTGAATGCAAGTTTTTGAAGCCGTTTCGCTTGTACATTTTAGCATTTCCCAAATATATTCCTCACATTTACCAAAAAAAAAAAAAAAAACAAACAAACAAACAAAGAGTAAATTTATCTTATTTGTGGTCAAAAGATTAGTTTTGAGAAAAATTATCACAGATGTACTAGTTTGAGTTTTTTGTGGTAAAAAAATTAGTTTTAAGTAATTTTTTCTTAAGTATTCCAGTTTGAGTTTTTATTTTATTTTTTCATTTTTTACCCAATTGCAAATTTTATGCAAAATTGCCCCTGTTTAAGTCATTGGAAAATGTACGTCAATGAACATTTGGCCAACTAACAAACTCATGCCTTTTTTTTCCAACCTAACTTGGCCACTTTAAATTTTTATTTTGAACCAAGTCTACTCTTGACCCCTTCTTGGAAAAATGGCTCACTTTAGGCTTAATCAAACCATGGGGTTTCCCCATTAGGTGTTTGTCAATGGTGTCTTACTCAATATACTTGATTAAACAAGACAGACTTGTGTCACAGGTCGATCAATCTGACGTTCCCTACCCATGCGACCTCAGGATTTCTCTTAAGACCTTACACATACACTCAACTCACAAGGATTGTGTGATGCCCCCAAGCGCAGGGGTGCGTCTCCTATCCCACATCGCTTAGGGGGGAGTCCTGGGGCTAGTTTATAAGGCTTAGGTGTCTCTAATTTATGTGACGCGTTTTAAAGCCGTGAGAACTTAGTGTTCAAAGTAGACAATATTATACAGTGAGGCCTGGGTCATCACAAATGGTATCATAGCCGACTCCCGATCGCGTTGATAATGTAAGTGCCTTTGGGATGTCACATAGAACTTGACTTAGGGACTTCGTGACTTTAGTCACCATTTGTGAACATAAAAAATGTCTTGCTTTTGATTGTTTTGATACGTGATGATTGTTTCTTTCATTCATATGCATCTAATCATCCAGATTTCTTAGATTAGGTTTAGATTAAGGCCCCAAAGATGGACCTTTGCATAAAGATGGTGGAGGTCGATGTCCACTCCAACCGTTGTCATGTACTATTTGTTTTCCCAACATATGTCTCGGGTTCTATGCATGATATAAAACCCAACGAGTTGCGGGTTTCCTTTCTTTCCCAATTGTTTTCTCTTTTATATTTTTAGAATTACATAATTAGATTTAACTGCTTTTCTTGATTATTTACTTCATGTCTTGCAATTTCATTTTTATTGTTTGTTTTCCTTTCATTTCTTAGGAATAAAATAGAATGAAAGTAATCCACCACGCATGATTATTTAGTATAGAATTGACGATCCTGAAAATATAAAAAGAAATGCATGAACATGTTAGGAAAAACACAACATACTGTTTAAGTACTAAAAGGACGCTAATAACAATATTAGTGTAACCCAAGTCCCCAAATCTAGATATTTGGTTACGTAGGATTCGAGGGAACACTCCCGACCATCGATTGGGTTTCTAGCCGACCCCCAAAATGAGGCTAGTGGCGACTCTTGTCTATTTTTTAGCTTGTTATAAACAACTAGACTGCATAAATAAACCCGCTGTCACACGGAGTATGAGCTTGGGAGAACTCGTGATCTCGTGAGGGAACTCTCGTGATCAAGTACTCCTAAACCCAACCTTTCCCACCTTGGACTTTTTGAGGGCGGCGAGAACGGGTCGCGACAAGACCCTCGATTTTAACCCCGTGAGGATCGACCATGAGGTCCTATAAGGATCGACCATGAGCCATTGGCCATGGGATTGATCAGTTCAATCGATAAGGAATCAAGGATCAGTCATGGTCCAACCAACCGACCAACCATGAACTGGTCGAATAATGGTCATGAATGATTTACTGACCATACCAGTGGGATCGGATCACCGGCCCATAAGATGACTTTTGGATCACGAGAATTGATCATGGGATGATTTTGGATCAGCGGATGGTCACGTCCAATCATAGCACCTAGCTGCGGGTTATTTTGCCAAACTATACACTGATACACGAATGATCCGAAATCGATCAAAAACAATTGTCTTCCAATAAAAAAAAAAAATGCATCATTCCCCATTTAATTCTTAGTGAATGAAAATATTCTTAATTGGTGATATCTGATCATGGATCATTAATACACCGGCCATTTAACACATGGGTGGATCGAGTACCAACCAGAATGAGCCCACGGATAGACCTAACTACTCCGTTATTTATTCTAAGGTCCATGGACACCTTGGCTTAGTGCTAGGCCATGGGTAGCCTTAGCATTGGCCTTGAATCAATCAAATGACAATCGACCCCTTAGGTCGATCGACTCTCCAAGGGGGCGATTTAGGCGAGTATAAGGCGTGGCGGCTGAACCTCACATGTACGTGATTCAGTTTTTTGAGGTGTACCTAATGATCTCTTTCTTGACTTCGGAATCAATTTAAATGGTATAATTCTCTAGAATATCTTCTTAATGGAGAAAATGACAAAATAAGGAAATCTCTAGAAACCCCTCAATAAATGAAGGGGTAGTTGTCCTTTGAAAAGTCAAATTTCATGATTACATCTAAAATATCCTTGAAAGTTCTAGAAAAAACGGCATACACATGGACCAATAGGAGAATGATACACGGGTCATCATTAATGACCAAATATTCTAGAATTGCTGAGTTGACAAACTAGAGTAGTATCATCATTGGACTTCATTAAAAGCGAGGTAGATGCGGGCCAATGAAAAAGCGAAAAGTGGGCCATCATCAATAATGCCTAGGAACTAGATTTGCCAAGCAATGCCTTTTTAGCCTTCCAACTCATTCCTTATGCCTCAATTATTGGACTAATAGGCTTGCCACCCGAGGAAAGTAAGCGGGACACTTGGAAACATTGGAGAGGACCGCTTATCTTGGTAATGATTGCTCCAAGGGCTATAAATAGGAGAAGCACTTCCATTTTCCTTACTTACCTTCCATTTTCTCCACCCTCCTCCTCGAACACCCCTTCTCCCTCCTCACGCTCTCTCTCTCTTTCGGCCTCTAAGTAAAGCTGCCCATCTTGTATAGTTCAAGCTTTAGTTCGACATTTCATCCAATTAAGTATAGTTTCTCCCTTCTTTTAGTAACATTTGAGACGTCTTTGACTTTAGGAAATCCTCTTGCGAACAAGCCAAGGGTAGGTCGACTAATTCTTGGACGTTTGATGTATTCTATGACTTGTTCCTGTTCTTGAATTTCTTGTGTGATTAGAACAAAGTTGTGGTTCATAGCTTTCAAGAGGTTCGCCCATAGTCATAATATGTGATTCTCTATTGAAGCGTACCAAGTTCACATCTTGGATTGGTGCAGGGTTAATCCATACTTGCTACTCGAGTAGAGCTTTGGGCTTAGGCTCGTTCGTGATATTATTGATGAAGAAATTCATGATTTCATGGCACATGCATTATGTTTGAGCACAAAATGCATAATTCATGGCACGTGCATAAGACTTGAGTACACCCTTAAGAAAGGATTTGTGCTTGAGCAAAGATAAGAAAAGATAAGAATGTGGTTTGAGTTTCCAAATTCCTGCCAAGAACTAGGTTCAAGTCCTAGAGGTTGGCATAAGAGTTGGGTTTGAGTCCCGAGCATATTAACTAGGTTTGAGTCCCAAAAGCCAGCAAAAAGCCAGAAGCCTGATTAAAATGCCCGAATTGAATTGGGTTTGAGTCCCAAGACAGCTCCGGGAGGACTTGGGTTCGAGTCTCGAGCACAAGAGAAAAGCTCAGGGCATGCATGAGCAAGAAAGAAAGGCTAGAGTGCATAAGCTCAGGGCATGCATCATATGTACGAATGCGTGCAAGAGTTGTCATTCATTTGTGCTTGAAGCTTGGTTGCGTCTTGCAATTGATTTGCCTTCACCATGATTTGCATGAAATACTTGACTAGTATTGATGATGAATCGACGTTCTATGCAAAGGCCAAATGCTATACTTACTAAGTATTCCAAGTACTCACCCTTATTTCTTTTACAGGTACTTAGAACTATGGCTGCTATGCATTTTGGTTGCCTTGTAAAGATAGAAACTATTATGATGGATGTATTCTACGTAGATACTAACATTACTTATCGCAAGATATCATCCATCATATGGATAGAAAAAGGCTTGGATGAGCTCGTTCCGATGCATTTCGAAGCATGGTGTAGGTTGTATGAAAATACTTGGATAGGGCCATTCCGAGGTTTCGACAACCCGAATCCAAATTTGAGCAACAACGATGATATGGATCTGTCCAAGGGATCGGACTAAGTTAGATATAGCGGCTCTATGTAGTAAGACAAGGGTTCCCAATTTTGGTTATTACCTACCGTAGCGGAGATAGGGATACCCCAAGCCCCTTTTGTATGTGAGATAGGCTTGTAATCATCACCGCTTATGTAATATACTAGTATGTTGGTATGTTTGTATCTCATGTTCCCATATTGATTGTTGTTGGGATTTGTTTGTAAGTTCACGTTTTCCGCGTGTGTATAGACGAAAGATAAATGAATTTGGGACAGCGACAAAGCTTGGGATGTCACAAAAATAACTCGTAGCCCAACCTTTGAGTAAAGGGGGTTGTGACATCACAAGACTATTCTCATATTGATTGTGAATTGATCATGGGCTTACTCTTATATGGATCATGACCCGTTGTTTGGACATCTTGGAATGCATTGATATGCTTCTTGAACTGCCAAAGAGTCTCAAACAATTCCCAATTCACTTCATTCTTTGAAAGGAGGCCCTTCCATCATACTAGTTACTCCTTCTTAAGCAGTAATACTTCTTCCGTATGACTTGGTCCGCCATAATACACTCGACATCTTGATTGCACGAGGTTTTTGCTCCAAGCGATGCTCGTTGTGATTCTCCTCAGTCTAGGTATTCCTCATCTATGTGGAAAGGCTTGAGCATACTCACAAGGAACACTAGATATACTTTGAGTTTTGACGGCAAATCTAGCTTGTATACGACCTTTCTAACCCGTTGCAACACACGAAATGGTCTTTCATAGCTATGGATGAGCTCTTGTGCACATCCCAGTACTAGAGGACCAAGTGTAACTTAGCTAGCCTCACATGCCGTGGCTTCTTATCAGCCTACTTGTTCATATGCTTCGAGGCCTTATGTAGACATGCCCGTGCCAAGTTCGATTGTTCTTGCCATGCCTTTATGAACTTATATGCCAGTGGGCTACTCTCTCGATAGCTTGAGGCACTTGCGGTCAGAATGAATGGTTGTTGCCTGGTCACTATCCCGAATGGGTTTTGGTTCGTGGACTTGCTCTACTGCAAGTTGTATGGAAACTAAGCCACATCAATTAGCTTCACCCTGTTTGCTTGCATGGTGCTCATATAATGCCGAAGGTATATTTCTATGAACGCATTGATAAAGCTAATACGAACACTTAGAGGAATAAATCGGTATTTAAAAAAAAAAAAATCTTGACAAATAATTGTAGAATAAATAAGTTATAACAAAGTATGAATGAGGATTAGAATCTGTTATACAAGTCGCTAAACTTCTGAAATAACCTGTAAGAGTGCAACAGATTTAAGTAAAGAGAGTCAAGGAAATAGAATATTGCATATGAAATTTATAGTGGTTCGGCTTAAATTAAGTTTACGTCAACTCCTCCACGCTAACAACCCACTAGCTAAATTTCATTATAGAATCAATAAAATATTATAACTGTAAGTACAAACATTTAATGCCATTACACTATCTCACTAAGACATTCTTTTTTATGTTTTCTCTCTTGATTAAAATTTGAAAAGCTCACAAACAAAGACAAATAATCGAGAACAGTTTTGGACTTTGCAATTTCAAATTCACATCCTACTTCTTCTTGATCGAATGACCTCCTTAAATACTCCATGTCGCACTAGCAACCAATCACCGAAGACAATTCTACCAATCTACCTATTGGAGAGAATGCTTCAACGAGATATTGTGGCCATTGAAGATAAGTATGGAATTTTTTTCAAGAAAAACCCAAAAAGTCAAACGATTAACTTTCGAGTTGACTTTTTGGTCAACTCTTTGACCAAAAGTCAATCCCTTATCAAAAGTTGACTTTTTACCCCAAAAAAATGCCATTTAACCTTAATTTCACTATTGTCAAATTAATTTCTTAGCATTGATCCTATCAAGGAATTCGAGACCCTACACAGTCATAATCATCAATGGGGAGTACTTCAATGTTTTCTTTGTTGGTCCATGGACCAAGACGGAGCTCCACATGCTTAGCCATCCTACAAGTCGGGATATGGAGCTCCATGTTGCTGGTCTTTGGAATTTATAATTTTAAGCCAACCAACTCCTCCTTTTTCAACTTGAAGATTCAGCTTTTTCACGACCTCTTAGTATATGAAGAGGTTGAATGCCCCAGTATCCATGGTCACACTTATCGTGGTACCTCCAATCTTCATATCCATGAACATCATGCCTTTAGGCTCATTCGCCTTCTTGACTTTGATCAAACCAAGAATCCGTAACAAACCCAACCACACCTCTTCCCACGGCTCATCCTCCTTACATAAGGTTGCTAGCTTGCCCTTGGGCAATTTTAAGTCATGTGTGGCCCATCACAGAAGAAGCACTTGTAGATGCGTGTCCTCTGGTATCCTACATCGCTCAATTCTAGTTGAGCTTTAGAAAGGGCTTATGGTGGTTTGCCTCCATTCAGAAGATTATACTAGCTCTGATCTCCTCCACCATTGGCCTTATCCCTTGGACGAGAATCTAGCTTAGCTGTGGGCGACAGCTTATACTCTACAAGGGACTCGGCCATGGACATCATTGTCGCAAGGTCATGAATTGGTGGTACGCATTCGTCTCACTCATTGATGGGATTTAGAGCAATAACTCCAAGAATTGCTTCATGTAGTCGCGAACTTTGCCCTTTTGCTCAAGGCAGTTGAGGTCATCACAAGCTTCCTCCTCCGCATATGCAAGATAGTATTTTCACCAAAATTCCTTGATGAATCTAGCCCATGTCATGATAAGGTCGCCACTCCTATCATCCGACCGACAATGCCACCACAATAATGCATTATCAACTAAATACATGGATGTGGTGTTTACCCGAGATGCATCATCGTTGATCCCCATGGCCTCTAAATATCGTTCCATATACCATAAAAAGTTATTAGTGTCCTTGGCTACTCACGAGCCCTTAAACTCTCTTAGCTTGGGTGCATTGGCATGTGTGTTTGCTTGCCTAGTGACCATCTCATTCACGCGTGCCGCTTCAACCTAAGCTTCCCCTTAAGCTTGGCAATCTTTGCATGCATGGCCACCATCTCGGTAGCCCAGGTCTCATCCCACTACGCCGTTTTGCATGCTGACATGACAAATAATGCAAAAACGGCGTCGCTTTGGGTTGACATGGCAAAAAAATAATATAACAATTAAATAAATTAAATTTAAAATTCGATTTAGTTAAAATATTAAAAAAATAATTTTAAAATTAAATTTAGTTAAAATATTAAAAAATAATAATTTTAAAATCACATTTAGTTAAAATATTTTTAAAAATAATTTTAAAATAAAATTTAGTTAACATATTAAAAATAATAATTTTAAAAACTAAAAATTAAAAAAATATAATTTTAAAATTAGATTTAGTTAAAAATTTAAAAAAAATAATTTTAAAATAAAATTTAGTTTACATCTTAAAAATTAATAATCTAAAAAATTAAAAAATAAAATAAATTAAAATAAATTTAAAAAATTTAAAATTAAATTTAGTTAAAAAAATTAAAAAAATAATTTTAAAATTAAATTTAGTTAAAATATTAAAAAATAATAATTTCAAAAAATAAAAAATATAAAAATATATAAAAAAATTTAAAAATTTAAAAATTAGATTTAGTTAAAAATTTCAAAAAAAATTAAATTAATTTATTAAAATATTAAAAAATAATAAATTTAAAAAATTAAAAAATTAAAACAAATTAAAATAATAAAAATTTTAAAATAGATTTAGTTAAAATATTAAAAAATAATAATTTTAAAAATAAATTTAATTAAAATATTAAAAAATAATAATTTTAAAATTAAAAAAAATTAAAAGAAGGGGGGCGGTGGCTGAGGCTACCCTCAGCCATCGCCCCCCCTTTTTATTAATTTATAAACTTTTGATAATTTTTTTATTTTTTTTAAATTTAAAATTATTTTTTTAATATTTTAACTAATTTTAATTTTAGTTTTTTTAATTTTTAAGTAAATCTAATTTTAAAATTTTTATTTTTTAATATTTTAACTAAATCTAATTTTAAAATTATTTTTTTAATATTTTAACTAAATCTAATTTTAAAATTATTTTTTTAATATTTTAACTAAATCTAATTTTAAAATTATTTTTTTAATATTTTAACTAAATCTAATTTTAAAATTATTTTTTAATATTTTAACTAAATCTAATTTTAAAATTATTATTTTAAAAAATTTTAAAATTTTTTAATTTAAAATTATTATTTTTTAGTATTTTAACTAAATTTAATTGTAAATTTTTTTTAATATTTTAAGTAAATGTAATTTTAAATTTATTATTTTTTTAATATTCTAACTATTAAAGTTATTATTTTTAAATATTTTAACTAAATCTATTTTTAAATTTAATTTATTTAATTTTTATATTATTTTTTTATCACATGAGCTAAAAACGACGTTGTTTTTGCATTATTTGGCCATGTCAGCGTGCAAAACGGCGTCGTTTTGGGTTCGGTTCACCGGAAAAATTCCACGTCGGCATTTTAGCCGGATTTTGGCCGGATTGGCACTCAAGTGATCCATTTTGCTCCGATTTTGGCACTTAAGTGTACCTTTCGTAACTTTTGGCACTTAAATCTCCTTTTGTGCCAACTTTTGGCACTCCAGGGGTCCTTGTCCCGATGGTCTGGTTTAGGTCATCCATCCCTTGAACATCTGTGACAGTCTCCTCTAAGGACGTCATTGAAACAATACAATTCTTTTTTGACTTAGTGACCTTCTCGATAGGTCTTCCGCGATCCTCACGATCCTCGCCTTGAGCAATCGCAGCATCAAAACAAGGATCGGTCATTACGCTAACAAAGGCTTTGATACCACTTATCACGAGTCGATCAAATCTGACCTTCCCTACCCACTCGGCCTTAGGATTTCTCTCAAGTTAGCCTTACACATACACTCAACCCACAAGGATCATGTATCAAGAATAAAACTCGAATTATATTAACTTATGAACAAGATAGTATAAGTGAGGGGGAAGGGTCCCTATTTATTTAAGTCCATATCTAATCTTGAGCGTTGATCCCTTCCTTGATCCAATAGTGGGATTTGAATCCCATAATCATTATATAGTCTATACACTAGGATACTCAAGAGGCACTAAGGCCTGGGGAAGTCCAAGGGTCATGTGTCAAAGGGAAACAAAGGGTCACCCGCTCATGTCTGGTATTGAAGCTCAAGAGTTGTGGGCTTGTTCTTGCATGGATCATGGGCCTATTCTCGTATTGATCGTGAATTGATTGTGGGCTTACTCTTGTATGGATCACGGCTCATCAGTACATCTTGGATCATGCTTGTCTGTTGGGCCGCATCACTTGCATACTTCTGTGGAAAGAGTTTGTTTATGGGTGCATCCGTCATGTGGACATCTTGGATCATGCTTCTCTATCGGGCTGTGTCACTTGCATACTACTGTGGAAAGAGTTTGTTTAGTTTGTTTATGGGTGCAACGGATACGCTAAGTCAATTCACGGTCGCCTTGAGGTTACGTTTGCGCTCCCTACAAATTGATTCTTATTCAATGCACTTAGGCATAGTCATTTGCATTCCACCTTGGTGATTATATGCCATTTGTTGGGGCTACAAGCTGAGAGACCTGTATTCTTTATCTCCTTTTCAACGTCAAAACAAACTATTTGGCCGCCGCCGCCTCCGAGCCTCCGCCACCAGCACCAAGTCAAGCCCTCTCTCACGGATTTGTGCATATAGATAGGTAGCCCAGACAGATATAAAAGAGACCACCAGTTAACCTCTTATAACAGTTCTAGGAGCCTGTCATCAAATTCTGTCAAGAAACCGCGCATATACTATGTCTCCTCCTATACTCGATTATCTAGGATCTACTCTTTTTCTTTTGCCATTGTAACATTTAGTTCCAATTTCTCATAGCCTCGTGTATTTCGTGATAAAAAAAAACATACCCATTGAAGAGGCGAACTCTACTATGCAAAGCCAAGCATATGCACAAGACTAACAACTTACACGTACAGATACCACATACTCATTATTATGATCCTCTTCTTACTATTCTAAGTAGATAATAACATAATTAAGAGTGGTCACTCCGAAGGCTTTCGCTGCCTACAAAAAGCTTTACATGCACTAATTCATCCTCTGCTTTGGCGCTTAAGCCTCAGCCCTCCTCTCAGAGAAAGAACCGCCGCTCTCGTTGGAGGAAAACACGGTGGTCTCCCTCCGGCTGTACTTGAGCCTCTTAGCGTCCTCCCTCGACACCTGGTATGCGTTGGCGATGACCTCGTCCGGCAACGCCCGCATCACCGAGGTCCGGCCTGCGAGCGGGTTGACCATCGCGTTGTCGTTGGTCTTGAAGGACACCCACTCGAACTCCTCGTTCTCAGCCCTCTTCACCACTGCAAAGTTCTGCGGCACCACTACGAGCTGCCCCTCGCGGAGCTCCTCATCAAACACTGTCTGGCCGTCGTCGCTCACCACCTGGATGCGCGCTCTTCCGCGGATTGCATAGACCACACTGTGGCAGTTGAGGTTGTAGTGTGGCACCATAATTGCATTCTGCACACCACGGCTACCGTTAAAAGTAAATCCAATAAAGATCCCTGCTATATCGCTTAATATTAATTTGAAATAGTTTGATAATCGATTTTGCAGTCCGACATTAGTTCCCTGAAGATCGATTATTCTATCTTGATATTCCTATTCATGCAATAGCTTTCAAGAAAGCAAGTTAAATCGTAGCGTCGACTCAGATTACCGTGATCTAGAAAGTGACGCAAGTGATGGAATCTTACTACAATTGAAGAAGAGACACCTCACCCTGTGTAGATGGCCCTTTTCAGCGCTGAGTTGGAGCCAGTACAGGATGGGCAGCTTGTGGCTGTTGAGTGCGCTAATGTGGCCGGCTTGTTGCGTGTAGACGTCCGCACGCGACGGGTCGCCAATGTTCTCTCGGAGCCTCATAGTGCAGAGCGTCTCCTCCAATCCGTTCACGTCATACCTGCCACCACCGTACCTCTCCCTCTCGCGCTCCTCCTCCCATCCACGGCCTCCGTGTTCCCTTGGGGGCCTCACAACCTGAAGGCCGCCCTCGACCCTCACGATGTTGTTCCTGTTGTCATTCTCGTTCTGCAGCCTCCTTGCTGTTTCCAGATCCACGTTAAACGCCTCAGCCAGGAAGCGCGCATCGAATCCGCAAAAGACGTTGTTGCATTGACCCCTTTGCTGGCCCTCCTCACCACGCTGTCGCTGTTGTGGGCGCCGTCCCTGCCATTGCTGGCCCCCTTGCTCATGCTCGTCTTGCGGGTTGCCAGCCAGGAAGAATCTCTAAAAGCAGGAGAGAGTAGAGAACTTATTCGCTCTCAAACTTATCCTAATCATGCATGCAGAAGCTAATCAACTCGATTTTACAAATTGACTCACTCTTGGGTTGATATCAAGCTGGTTCTCATTATTGGTAACATCGAGGAGGGTGACGGCGATGATGGGCCGATTGCCATCATTGTAGACCCATTGGGCCACTCCGGTGGGCAAAGCAATGACGTCGCCTTGTCGGAAGCGGCTGATCTTCTGGTGCTGATCTTGGAACCGCTGGCCTTCTCCTCCTCTCATCTGTCCTCCTTGTCCAAACTGCGGCCCGAACTGTGATTGCTGAGATGATTGGAATGTCTCGGGGCAACCAGGGATCACGGTCCCCAGAATACCATTACCTGCACTCGACAATCAAGCAAACAATAACTGCTTTCTCCTGGACATGTTTCTCCACTTCTTTCAGGGATGCTAGGAAGTGCAGAGAGGATGACATGCAAAGAATGATTATGGCTAACTGGGGCATGTGGTAATTAAGTACTTTTAACAATTCATGTATTTTACCTTCAACAATGTACGTGAGTTGAGGTGAATTGGTGAAGGAAGGCAAGACGAGGCCGTTTGGCTCGATGATGTGCCGGACCACGGCGATCCGGGCGCACTGGAACATCTCGTGGTTTGGGTCCCACGACTCGACAACGCCAGCCTCGCACTGGATGCGGTTCGTGGGCTCGAGGGCGTCGAGGCGGTCGATCCGGCACTCCCCTTGCTCCCGGAGTGAGTGCTGGTGGCTGGCCCCGTACCGCTGGCGGCCGAGGCAGCCGTGGAAGGCCAGGAGAAAGCAAAATGCGAAGGAGAGGACCAAAGGCTTGGCCATGGTTATGGAGAAAGAGAGTGGATTGCGATGGGTTGGGGGGTCGTTCGGGAGCGAAGCGGTGAGTGGGGGGCGTTGGGGTTTATAAAGGGGAGGGTGGGGACTGAGGGGACGACATAGGGAGGTGGTTGTGCAAGAATTGTTTTATCATTCTTCACTTTGCATGGCATGCACCCTTAACACCTCAAGGGGTGTGTTGAGGCAGCTGGCTCCACGGCTCAGAAGGAAACTTACAAAAGCTTGGGAAGGAGTGCCTTCTTTGTCTTGGCTTTGGCATGAGAGGGGGTTCGTTTCTGTGAGGTTGAGGTGGAGGGTGCTTCAAGATACAATGGTTTTTCCTCCATGTTAGAAACCAAGGTTGCAATGTTCCCCGACTACTTAGAATCACTTTTGTTTCATTAAAGGTGTTACAGTCACTTGCGTCAAGAGTGATCATCAGATACATTTTCATTCTATTAACGATACTATCTTTATAATGGTGAAATATCCGAAACTCTTTTAAGTACCCGGCTCATCCTCATTGAGCTTGGTAGTCCCTCCATCCCCTACACATATTAGGTAATTAACAAAAATACACATCCGTGCTCTTATGGTTAGCTGCAAGAGATTGCCTAAAAATGCTGATTCGAGCTTCAAACTTGAGCGCTAATACGAACATGCTTACCCACTTCAGTCTTCAGCGACCACGAGGTCAACCACATGTATTTCCGATTGAATGAACTGTTGTAGACCCATGTGGATGTATTCTCTATGTTTCTTTAAGCTAGCCAGTTATTAAAGAGCTGACTATTGAGTATCATCTCATTATCCAAAATACCCACACACACACACACACACACACACACACACACACACACAAAAAACCCACGCCTTGAAAATTCCTAATTTAGAAATTCATAATGGTTTAGTATGATTTATCTATTTAACAAAGTTGCATCGTAAGTGAAATCAATTTTCTACACCACTTTTAATATTATATCGTCAAACCTATTATTCAGATATTTGGTACCACCGAATGAAATGGAATATAGAAATTAAACGGAAAAAAAAAGAGTGAAAATGGAATAACGCTTTCATGTTCTTTGTTTGGTAAGCTGAGGAAATAGAATAAAACGAGGTTTCTTCTGTTTGGTTGTAACAAAGTGACGTGGAAATGGAATGAAAGTTACGAAAACTTCTATTTACGTACTTCTGCATTTTTTCAATAATTGTATTTAACAAAATTATATAATCATTTGAAAAACCTTATTCTTCAATCATAGGAAAATATATTAAAAATCCTAACAACTATAACTAGCATTAATTAATTTTATGAAAAGTTTACATTTCGTAAATTATCATTAACTACTGCGATAAATTATAATTCCTAAAGTATTAGTTGGCATTCTTTATAATAAATGAATTTTCTAGCATGATCTCGTACCATTGAAGAATTTAGATGAAGGATATACCTGTCACTAACATAGTCTAGCTTGGATATGGACGGAATAATAATGACATATAGCCAATTTGAGGATCCCAAATACTCAATTCGAGTTAAAATCATCATAATTCATAATTAACATATAATTTTAAATAAATATTAAGTTTCATATTAGTATCTAACTAATTATAATAATTTTAAAATATGGTACAATACAATCCAGTGACTAATAATTTACAAATAACGTTATTAGATACTAATCAATCAGTTATATTCTTACAGATTCATTTGATGAACCCCAAATGGTTCTAGCCTAAGAATGGACTTCGTAGTATAATGCCAATTCCAAGAAGTTGGTGGAATCAGCACTCCTCTAGGATCACCATTCCATGTTTTACACGTTGATCCAATCCAAAACTCATTCATGACCAAACATGCCATAAGAAAACTCCTGGAAAATTGTCCCCAGCTAGATCAAAAAGCACCGTCATGATGCAACGAGCCATAAGCAGGCACACGTCAGTGCCTCTTTCTTACAAAACGATCTCTGCAGCTAATGAGCCTTTCCCCGCCAGTTCGGGATGGCTAAGAATGATCATTATGACATTCTTGAAAAGTAACCCACATTTGTTGAACAATCACTTCCATTAAAAAACAAAACAAGTTCATATGCCAACCTTCCAAAGAGCAAATGAACCAAAAGTGTTTCGAAAAGGAAGCACCGTTCTTTTTCTTTAGCCACAGCAAACAGAAGCATGGTGACATTATTATCACGGAAGGTAAAGAGACATGGAGAGGCTGAACAAGACAGTATCTACAATGCAGCAATTAAGCCCACCAGAGACCTACCCACAAAATGCGTACAACCATCCAACGAAGTCAGGAACGCCCTCTATGTTTTGAGAGAGAGAGAGAGAGAGAGAGAGAGAACTAATTATCGAATTCAAGTAAAAACTAAACAAGCAATAATACTGAGAAAGCTGTCGGAAGCGATAAAAGAAAACTAGAGTTGTTAAAGGGCAATACACGGAGAAATGAGAATTTGCAGCAACCTAGTCATAGCTACAATATACAGCTTCTGAAGAGGATATCTACATCGACAGTGAAAACCTTCAATGATCGGTCAAATCTTTCAGGACTCCCGGTATTTGGTCAAGTCAAATGTCAGAGTTCTTGAGCAGCTGCGAAGAGTACAGAGAACACAGACGTTAATCCTAATCATACTTAAACTGTAAAGGGACCAAAGGAAGACTCAAGTTACAGATGGGAAGAGAGCCACCTCCTTTCAGAGTCCCTATATACACCAACAAGGGCTTCAGCCTTATCATAAAAGCTGTCTTTCAGAGATATCACTATGCTCTGGAAACCACAACCCGCATCTGCATCTTGATTAAGCCTGGACCCTTCGCATGACTTCGAGCGGATATATCCAGCCACCTTCGCGACATTCAAATTGTCCAAAGCAGCATCAACTTCATCCAATATGAAAAATGGCGAAGGCCGATAACTGAACCAACCCATAGATGCAAAAAACTAGACTACATTAGTAGTGGTCAGGATGACAAGCAAACTGCTACAAAATAGCTACAGTGTGATCATCCATATTCTTGCCAATAGGCAAAAGCTACGAAGTACAAGTGCAAGAAAATATGAACTGTCACCAGAAAGCAGGAGAAGCCATCTTTTTCTAATGGCTACAAGTGCAAGAAAATATGAACTGTCACCAGAAAGCAGGAGAAGCCATCTTTTTCTAATGGCTCTCCCAGCAGCAGTCCATTATAAAATACCGAAAGAAAGAAGTTGTTACCAAACTCATAAAAAAGCATTTATACAAAAGGGAAATGAAGGAAAAGGACAAAGTGAAAACCTCAAAAGCTAAGAATCCGGTCTCAAAGTCATTGAATTTTCAATTAAATAGAGTGGCAAAGAACCATTTGACACAATATGCTCACCTGTGGATGGAAAATAGTAATGCAAGCGCAGCAACCGTCTTCTCACCACCAGACAGCTGTTCCATGTCCCGGAAGCGCTTCGTTGGAGGCATAGCTGTGTACTTGATGCCATGAAGGAATGGATCATCCTCATTCTCTAAATTCAAATACGAAGTTCCACCGAGAGGATGTGTTGTGCTCTTTGTTAATTGCTTGTAGATCTTATCAATGATGCTTGAGATATGGTTGAATGCTTCCATAAACAATTCATTCCTATTTTCCCCATAAAAAAGGGTTAACACAAATGACAACACAAGTACCAGCAGAATAGTATGTACATCCACACTCATTGTAGTATGTATATCGATGCTCTAATGCATCTATAGGGTGCATCACATCTTTCAACAATGGGTTAGAGCAATCAAAATAGCATAGAAACTGAAACTGTCCATTTAGCATTCACTAAATTTAATTACATGGTAACCAGAGCCTGACGAATGAAAAAGTAGCACAGCACAGTCCATGGCAAACCATTCTTCACAATCATATCGATCACTCACTTTCTTGAGACTAACCGAACCATGGCACTCAGAGAGTAGGAGACTGTTTACAAATTATTTACCAGCAAACCCTCCATCTAATTGGATACATCTCCCAACTGTGGAGTGTAAATTTTCTTGCTCGGAACCAGCATCATGCACCTGCAGAAGGTAAATTCTAAAGCAGGGTGCAGAATGCAAGGACAAATATCACTGAGGTCATTAATGCCTAGAGTTACTCTCATTCCTTCACCGCCCCTACCGATACTGTTTGCAAAAATCTTCAATGTCACCAGTAATTTGCTGAAAGGAATGATGTGTCTTGCGCATGCACCTTGTTAAATATGAAATTGCCTGAGCTCAGCTGGGTATAAAAATTGGCAAACTAGAAATCATAATAGACCACAGGTATTCTTCTTCATGCTGTAAATAAGGGCCATGGCACGAAGGACCAAGGACAACAGACTCAGTGACAGCACCTCCATATTCACACATGATGGACACAGTAACGAAAATACTAATGTGCATAAGATTATAACTACTTTTAATGGATTATTCTGTTTTCCAGGTGATCAGGTTGTATGGTCCAAAGTAGTTCGCTGAATGGGAACAGATTACACACCGCAAGTCTGACTTTATTCTGCAAAAGATCAATTAGAGCTCACGCAAATCATTTTCATAATTGGTTTTCACAATCCTGATGGCCATAACCTTTCTTTATTCCCCTCCCCAACCACCCCTCCCCCCCACCCCAACCAAAAAAAAAACAAAGAAAAACCTTTCCCAAAAAAAGCCCCCAGGAAGGAAAAGGGAATATGTAATTCATATATTGTTTGCATCACAGCAGCTTACCTCTTTTGCTTTACTGCATTATACTTGTCAGCAACCTCCTTTTCTTCTTTCCTAGCTGCTTCAAACTCCTCAGTAGCAACTCTTTCCTTTTCTTTTAGAGCTTCATATTGATCAAGAGCCCTCAAATTTGGGGCAGTCCTCTCAATTTCTGATACCAAACCATCAATTTTCTGCTTGAACTCTATCTCATGCTTTTCTCGATCAGAAGATCGCTTATCCTGCAGTAGGGATCTATTTAGTTGGCTAAAATCAAAGACAGGACCTTCTGTCAAGGATTCAGTCTCCATTGGATCAGCGATAGTCGGAAGGCTTATATGTTCCAGCTCACAATTCTCCAGAATTTCCTGTTTCCGAGATATCAGCTGCTCAATTTGCGACTCCTACATGAACAAGATAGCAATTGTGATTATATAAAATGCCCTTTTGGTTTCAATTTCAAAATCATGCACCTTAAACAAACCCAAATCTAGGAATGACCTTAGAATTTATCTGACGATTAAGTTTGGACAAGTTGGTGGTAGCATTAGAAGCACGCTTCTTCCACTCTTGCATATCCTTCTCACACTCATCGGATTTCAATTTCCACTCTGCAAGAGGTCGAACCAGTCAATGACATTTCTGATGATATATCCAATTAGAAATGTCCACAGAAAAAAATAAATGCATCAATAGTTGGGTAAACCTTATGAGTACAAAATTTGCTTTTTTAAGTGATAAGCAGACAAAAATCAAATAAAAAGAGTCACCCTTACTTCATCGTTAGTGAAAGTAGTGCAGGTGGTAATTAACACTATCGGCATAGTCCATTTACACTATATTGACAACGTAATCACAATATTCTGACTTATTCATCAAGATACCAATACAATAATTGCATAGATAGGCACATGATCTAGAACATTTTCAAACCACAACAGAAAGAGAGAAACGCCCATTGCATCTTCAGTGGAGGGATAAATTGGATTCAGGAGAAGGATCTCATCTACTCCAGCAGTACTCTATATAGTCAGAAACAAAGCCATACCCTGAACTTCTTCCTTCAACCGGTTGATCTCACTGGTAGTTTTCTCTGCTGCTACCTTCGCTTCAGACTCCTTCTTTTGAACATTCTTCAAATTATTTTCCAAAGAATTGAGTGAAGATTCCAGTTCTTTAATACGTAAATCCATGTCCCGCTTTTTCTCATACTCCAACCTTGTCAATGATAGTGATACATGATATTGAAACTTTGACTTCAGCACATAGTAGTTCTCACCAAGCAAATGCCCATATAAATAATGCAGATATAAGATGTGCTCATCCTTGTCATACCAGTAGTGGCATTCATGTACGATTCAACTCAATGCAGTTTTTATAAAGACAAATATCAACATTCATAAATTAGCTATTTCAAATGTTAAAAAGAATCACAAGCAAATATACCCATAAGTAACTAAACCTACAAACCGACAATGATCAGCTGTTTCGAATATTCACAATCTAAGAAGCAATGGAAACAAGTTTCATATGAGAACTCTTTGCGAATTACTCCAATTCAGAAGTTTTTTTCTATTACTCCTAATTTAATACAGTCAATAAGTTAAAGTCCTTAACAAAACTATCCTATACCGTCTTTCTGCACTTCAGCACAAAATAATTGGAGGAAGAGAAACATACTGGTATTTCAACTTTGCCAGCTGGTCACTTACGCTAACCCTTTCTTCAGCCATTTCTTGGGCAGCTTTTAGCTGGTTTTCTTCATACTCACGGATGTTGTTCACCCCAACATACTCACTGAAATCTTTGTAAATTCTATCAACAATCTCATTTATCCTCTTCTCGAGCTTCCTTATCTCAGCACTCCTTTTATCAATTGAATCTTTCAACTGAGAAATCACGTAATAAATTCCCACTTAAATACATGCAGATAAATTAAAATCCTGTTACTTGAGAAGGTAAAACATAATTTTTCGGCTTAATAACTAGAGTAACTAATCACCTTCTTGAGTTCAGGACTTATACAATCGATTTCTCTCCGTATGTTTTGCTTTTCTTGTTTCAAATTGGCAAGCTTGTCCTTGATACTTTGCTGCATTAAGCCACTAAAATTGTCAATTACCAACACAAGCATTACAAGTACAAGATCCACAATTTACATTGGTAGAAGCTAATCAACTAGGACAATAGATCTATATATATGCAACTTCACCATGCAAAAAGCACCTTTTTAGCAAATTATTGTTGCCAGAAAGAACTAACCAGAAATCTGGAAACTTCAAAATTAAAAAAATATCAGCAAAAGAATCTCAGTACTGAATAGGGAGCGTCTTACACAATGACAGTGCAGGTCAGGACAAAGATAATTTCAAAGCCAACAAACTTTCAGGGTGGCAACAGCTTCAATATGAGTTACCAGTCTACCCTAAGAAGTATACTAGCATTAACCTGCATAGGTGCAAGCGCAACTGAAGCATACAGACATTTGAGATATTGTCCTGCTGACGTTTTCGTTGATTATAATTCTTTGCATCATAATTACCCAGCCGGGTCTTGGTATGGAAGCTTTTAAATTGCAGTCGGCAGTCACATTGCGATAATCGTAGAATGAGGATTCAGCAGCCTCCGGATAGTGGATAGCGGTCACAGCAGGCATGAATTTTCTTTTACAATAATTATACAACAAAAGGCACAATCATATTTAGTAACTCAAATGCAACTTTAGCAGTGATTTCAGAAGATATTAGAGTATCGTTCCAAGCATCAAGAGCACAAAAACATTTTTTCCAGTAATACTTGATTAGAAGGCTTTAAGCAAACTGAAACTTTTTATCATAAAACATATGTTTCCATATGTATACAAATTGGGCTAAAGCATTTGAGCCATTACACTTATGACAATAAAATTTTTGATCTCTCTCCCATACAGAGAAGACACAGAAAAGAAACAAAGGTGATTTCAGCTGTGTCCAAACATGCTCAGACATCAGTTGGCATAACAAGCCTTTCCAGACAACAACCGAGTTTCACGTGGGCCGCTTTTTGTAGCAGATGCCATGTATCAAAATGCTTATTAGTTCTTGAAAGGGGGAAGTGTTGGATGACAGGGACAATATCGTCTATGACAAGCATTGTCAATGCAATAGTGCCAATGGTGACGGCCATGGGTGTGAATTTCTCAACCCAATGGAGAAAGAGGTGGTGGTGCCACCACTATTGACTGCCACTAAAAACCAGCAGCATCCTTTTTATAAGCAATGAGAGGAGCTGAGTAGGCCTAGGTAGATGTGAAATGGCGAGTTCAAGATGTTGTGACAGAGTAGGGCCGGGTATCAAGAGGGAAACAAGAGGCAGTAGAAAACGTGGGTAGAGAGAAAAGAAGTAATTTCCATCAAACAAAGCTATGAAAGGTTTACCACTAAAAACGGTACAATGGCATGAAAAACATTCATGTGGGGAAACTTCTAATGCAGAAAGCTTAATTTGTCATTATCATTATCCCTCCTTGGTCACTAACTCAGATTTGATAAGCTTTACCTTTTCAATATCAGCATACTGCATCTTCTTCTCGAGTCCACTAATTTTCCCAGATAATTCAGACTCTTTCAAGCGCATCTCTCTTAATGAACCGAGTTCTTCAAGCTCTGACTCATATTGTTCCTTCAATTTTTTAAGTCCTACAAAAAAAGTGCATCAAAGAATTCACAGAAGAGCCAGGTCAAAATTAGTAAACCAAAGATAATTCCTAATCATCCTGTTCATATGCCAAAGAACTTTAAAACAATGTTTACAGATATAACCTTCAATCTCCGCATCATCCCATTTTTTAGATCTCGCTTCCATCCCACCACTGGTACCACCCGTCATTGTACCAGACTTTGTGAGGAGGATACCATCAGTAGTGACAACTAAGAAATAACCACATGATGTATTTAGCATAAGAAAGTTTGAGTTCACAAACTATCGGTAGGAAATAACAGAAATATGCACCTTTGAACCTCTCTCCACTCCAGCTTAAAACTTTCGCTTCGTCAAGATTGTCGCAAACTAGAGTATTACCAACAGCATAGAGAACTGCCTTCTCCAATGCAGGATCAAATGTGCCTTTTGTTAAGTACCCAAAAGTATACACAGAAGCCACTCAACATACAGATTGCTTGGGATGTCTAGCATAAAGGCAAAGAGGTAAATCCTCTAAACTGTGAGTGCATGATTTCATCAGTTCGTTCAACCAAAAAAAAAAAAAAAAAAAACAAAACCAAAAAAACAAAATTTCATCAGTTTGCACATGTACGTGCGCGCATGGATGAGAGAGAGAGTTCCAAAATAAGCATGAACAGCAACAATAGAACACAGACAATATGCTTTCACGAAAAAGCTAAAATGTTAAAAGAGTATTTAATTGATATGCAATATCCTTATCAACTTTATGATAAACAAGATGGCCACCTCCTTGCCGAAAATCTACCCAACATAAAAGGAGGGAAAAAGCTGACAAGCAACAGACATACACCGAGAGCATTCACACATGTAATAAAAACTCAAGCATGTATGGCGACAACCAGCAAACCAACTAGATAAATGATACACTTCACATAGAAAGCTAAAAGTACAGACCACACTGCCATGCAAGCTATTCATCAAGCCTGAAGTACAAAACATAACAATTTCCAACATCAACTAAGATGTTAAGCAGAAGTTTCTGTCTTGGCTTTGCATTAAATTCAGTTGACTGAGGTGCAAAATGCATCAAACTGATCAATTATGTAGTTAAGTGCTGCTAGTTTCCTGCATTGCATCATGTCGACCAGGTGAAGTTGACATAAGCATTATAAAGTAAAACTACACCTGTTAAACTTTAGGATTGACACTTGAAAGAGCAATAATCATAATTTATGTTAAGGGACAATGCTATCAAGGGTAAGTGAAAAAAAAATTCCATGGTCCAAAGGAGGAAACCACAAATTATCAAAATTAGTACTCGTCATTAAGCTACTTGTTTCTGACCCCCCAAAAAAAAGCTACTAATCATAATATATAACAAAAAGCATCACGCGATAACAGCACAAATGAAATGTGGAACTGCGACATTCCACCGTTTTCCCATGCAGCATAAGAAAGAATCACACATTTAACATGCAATTTTAAATATCTATTTTGAGCAAAGATATTTTACATGTAAGGTAAATTGGTTTGCTATTTCTGATAAAGGATATTGAATCACATCAAAGACAAGCTTTGAAGTCCCACCCAAGGCGCGTAGCCTCTCAATAATTGGCTTTACCCTAACCGCTTGAAGTGGTATAAATGTCTGAGGAGGAAGTCTTTGTTCTTTCAAATACTGTACACAAGAAAACAGAAGTTCATCAATGATACATGAAGAAATTTCTAGATACCATATACATTTTTCAGATATACAACCTAACCATGCTAGAGTGCATGGGCACTGGTCTCATGTGATTGTAATATACAGAAGCAAGAGAAATAAAAAGGCAAACGAAAAAGGACAAAATAGCCAGCGACAATTTTCTCCATCGATCCAATTCATAACCAGCTAAATACTCTAACCACCATGAACAGATAAGTATTTAGTTTAATATCATTTAAAATTCTGCTTTTCTATCTCTCCACCCAAATCAATACCCTTCATCTACACTCTACAGATTCGCAATATGCACAAAAGCAAAAAGGAAGCAGATACAAGTTTTTGTTTCCTCCAAAAAAAAGCTTAAAGTTTTTGTTAAGTTACTTTATTAAGTTTCCTTTATTATCAGAGTTTTATTTCTTTTTTTACTTACATAAGAATATTATTGTTATATACAATTTATATTCAATATAAATACAATGCGTGTAGGGTTTCTGTGACTACAGAAAACTACAGCCCTCTCTTTATTTCTTTTAGTTCTCTTTCTCCTCCTTCTCTCTTCCTTCTTTCTCTCTTTCTACTTGTTGCGGGTTCTCTAATCAGTTTTGTGACATGGTATCAGAGCAGGTCTAATTACCTGATTACTTGATCCTATTGCTGGTTTGAGAGTCCCCTAGGGTTGGTGCACAGCCACCTAAAGCTGTAATTTTTATCGATTTTCTCTTCAAGTTTTGATACATATGAGATCGGAAGATATCAAATTCATCAGGTTTGGTTTGTGAACATGGATTACAACACTTACTAATCAGCGGATTCAAGAATCGGAGTACTTTATTGATTATGGTTGACTAGTCTTGCTGGTTTCCATCAAGCATATAATTATTTGAATGGAGATTTCTGTGGTAGATATATTTATATTGAGATTATAGTCATGAGTGATACTACTACGACTCCTTTTGCGGCTATTATTACTTCTGCTGCTCCTATTACTACCGTTGCTCCTACTACTGCTGCTATTGCGGCTACTGCTACCGTTGTTGCTGTTGCTATTGCTGCTACTACCACTACTACCATTGCTGCTACTATTGCTGCTACTGCTACCACCGTTGCTGCTGCTACATCTGCTACCGCTGCTACTACCACTACTACCGTTGCTGCTACTATTGCTGCTATTGCTACCACCGTTGCTGCTGCTACATCTGCTACTGCTGCTACTACCACTACTACCATTGCTGCTACTATTGCTGCTACTGCTACTACTACTACCGTTGCTGCTACTATTGCTGCTGCTACTACTACCGTTGCTGCTATTATTGCTGCTACTGCTATTACTACTGTTGCTGCTACTACTGCCGTTGCTACTGCTACTACTACTGCCGTTACCGCTACTACTGCGGTTGCGGTTACTACTGTTGCTGCTACTACTGTTGCTGCTACTATTGCTGCTACTGCTGCTGCTGCAATCGTTGCTGCAACTACTACTGCGACTACTACTACGATTGCTGATTGGGCTCTACTATCTATAGGAAGAAACAAACTAAGAGGCTGAATATCGTGCTATGGCACATACTGTGGCCATATTGTTGTGGTTGAAATCTCTTCTCCAGGAGCTTGGATTTCCGATTAATCAACCTATTGATATGATGTGTGATAATCAAGCAGCTATTTATATTGCTAGGAATCATGTTTTTCAATAGCGAACTAAGCATATGATGTGAAGCAAAAGCTGGTTGCTACTTTCTTACGTTGCCTCTAGAGATCAGTTTGTTGATATGTTTACCAAAGCATTATTTCATCTTGTTTTTTTGTTGCTGGTTGTTCCAAGCTGGGCATAGGCGACCTATATGCTCCAGCTTGAGGGGGAGTGTTAAGTTACTTTATTAAGTTTCCTTTATTATCAGAGTTTTATTTCCTTTTTTACTTACATAAGAATATTATTGTTATATACAATTTATATTCAATATAAATACAATGCGTGTAGGGTTTCTGTGACTACAGAAAACTACAGCCCTCTCTTTATTTCTTTTAGTTCTCTTTCTCCTCCTTCTCTCTTCCTTCTTTCTCTCTTTCTACTTGTTGCGGGTTCTCTAATCAGTTTTGTGACAGTTTTGTTTGATAAAAAAAAATAAAGAACTGTCAGTGAAGCATCTCATTTTTGCCTGTACTACAGTGCTGCATCAGTGGAAATACACCATGCTATAAAATGGGCTGAACTCTGAGTCGCTGCAGTTGTTACTTTTATTTCTCAGGCCCTTGGCGCAGCGGCAACTAGCAAGCCCCACTTTCACATAGGTGACAAGATTGCTTTACTGAAACATGTGACTTGGTAACTGATGCAACCATAATGGAGCTTTTAGAAAACTAATTGCACGTCGAGATATCCATTCTTAGATGCAATATCCAATTAATAATAACAAACAATAACTTGACAATCCATTCTTTTCTTACTGTATATAGCTTTTCACAGTGATTGGGGATGGTCAAGGTTACATTGGGTTTTGATAAGGAGACTGCCTTTCCACACGCTATGCACAAAATAGTGTACCACGTGAAGACTAGGCATTCATCTCCTCCAATGCTGGGGAGCATGAAATGCAGCCTCTACATTCCTCAGACGACAATGGCTCATGAGAGATTTCTCAATTTCTTCCTCAGAAGCATATCCAATTCTCATCACCATAACAACCAAACAAATTTGCTGTCCAAGCCAAAGAAAGAAAAGGAACAAAAACAAAAGCAAAAGCAAAAGGAAAGTGGAAAAGGTCTTGCCAAATCTCAAACACATTATAATTCACTGTCTCTCAAAAATTACGCCTTTGTATGATCAGAGTGTTCTTTTAACATCATAAATGTTACAAAAATAATAGTTCAAAGTCATCTATTAAAAACTGCTTTCAACTAGCAAACTCATCAACATACAAGAAGACAAGTAGGTGCATAATGCA
The DNA here is from genome assembly GCA_019915185.1 of Eucalyptus camaldulensis. Classification (NCBI taxonomy): domain Eukaryota; kingdom Viridiplantae; phylum Streptophyta; class Magnoliopsida; order Myrtales; family Myrtaceae; genus Eucalyptus; species Eucalyptus camaldulensis. The sequence continues at coordinate 31,795,756 of JAHSVA010000003.1, read as the reverse complement.
CTAACGTTATGCCATGATGCTGTTGTGACCATCAGCCTATCCTCTTAATTATAGAACAGGTCGGCCATTATATCACATTAAGGGTCTGGATAAATAAGCAGAATTCTACCAGTTTTACATATGTATCATATTTAATATCATTATGCACATATATCACTCTCCTTTGACAGGTCAATCTAAATTTAAACGCTTCCCAAGTATGCTGAACCAAAATGCTTCAATCATGTTGCAGAATAACTGCACAAAAAAGCGGGTTCCTGCAACATTTCTCTATCTTTTCACTAACCAAAACAGCTTTCCACAATAACAACATGAGAAAGTCTTATTACCTGCAGTCCTGTCGCATTTTATTCACTATGACTTATTTCAATACAGCATAACTAGTATGTGGTTCAGCAACTGAAATCAGATAATTCCCACATCCCATCTTCTGACTTTGCACGATTGTTTATTTTCCCCCTTAGATACTGTAATCAATGATCCACACTCGGATGTAATGCACAAAATCATCTTTTTCCAAAACAATTGAGACAACTTAGGTAAAGTGACTCAGAATTTATAGGAATTCAAAGAGCGCAAAACATATCTCCTCTCATTAAGCAAAAGTGGAAGTACCTTGATGCATTCCTTTCCTGTTTGCTCATCTTCAACAACAACTGCATCCATGAATTTACCCATAGCAACAGTAACAGCAAGGTTGTACTTTTTTTGTGTTGGCTTGCAAAGATCAGTGACTCGACCATGAACCCCAGGAAAGAGGCGTCTGAGGGCATCAACTGCTTGAGATAATCTAGTGTCCCTCTCGTTTTCATGTCTATCAGCCCTTGATTCACTCAATTTGTCCTCCACTTCGCTAAGTCTTGATTTCAGATTTTCATACTTACTCCTGTACAGACCATGCAACAAGTTTAAATCAAACAATGCAATAGGTACATATAAAACTACTTCCATTCCAGCAATTCTAACCTAACAACCTAGTTGAGCCTAAAAGGCACAGAACACACAAATACAAACTCATGAAGATCCTTGAATGAAGGAATATATTAAGAATTACCTGGACTTTCGGGATTTATCTTGCAGAGAACGTAACTCCTTATTCAATTCAGAAAAATCGACCTTGTGCTTTGCAGATGAATCCAGAATTCTTTTTAGTCTACTTCGCATTTGTTCTTCCTGTGACTCAAGTTCACTCTCTCGATTCTGCAACTGCTGAAGATTTTCTTCTAAATTCTTTTGAGCTTCCATATCAGCATGTTGTTGCCTATCCAAAACTTCTTTCTCATCTCTGAGCTTTGCTGTTCTTGCCCCAGCATCCGCTTTACTGAAACATTACTTTCTTGTTATTGGAGACCCCCACTTTATTGACTCAATCAAATGCTAAAGGGTTCAGGCCATAAACTTAAATTCGAGCCTATTTTCAGGTGATGAGACAATATAAAAATGACGACCAACAACAGTTATTCTGTAGACAATGTTTTCCTCAAAGACACCAACAACCAATCCAAACAAAAGTAAACAGTCAGAGGCAAATAATAAAACCATAAATGGAGTGCCTCTTCAAACCATTGTGACCCAAAAAAGTATAGGGTCACATAGTAAGCAACATCGACTTAACTGGATTACCCTTTTCTACAGGGACAAATAGTCCATGGTTACTATACTAAACCAGCTACTTTCCACGCAAAAAAGAGACTTTTGTCCACACTTAACCACAAAACGAATAACAAGAGGAAGTTGACCTTTCTTCTATCTTCCCAAGTAAAGAACAGTAGTTTATAAGAAAGACTTGTTTGAGAGCATCCCATCCTTTTTGGGTCAACTCCAATATGTTCTTTGTACTAATTCAGAGTTGCCTTCTTCAAGGTTTAAAAACCTGACATATTTTCAATCTACCAGCCTAATACCAGGTATCCACCATAGTTTCTTCCATCTATAGCGGTAAGAGCTTAGAGTTGCCTCAAATTTTCTTGCCAATACGTATACAGTTCAGAAAAAAAAAAATCTAAAAGGAGTTATATTGCGACCCAGGTGTCAACAAGTTATCAACAACAATGCCAGAGATAAATAGAAGTCCTCAAGCAAAATAGAAATATTTAGAAAGACTACAAGCAAAACTCCTTTTAATCCTGCAGATCCCTCAATGGAGGCTCACAATGAAAGACCAAAACCATACTTCACTAAAAAACTCCCATTAAGTTTATTATCCTTGTTGTGAATTATATACTTTTTGCAGAGAGCCCACCTCAGAAAGCTGTTTCATTACATAAAAAAGTTATCTCAATATCACTGTTTTCAACATATTCAACCAGACTCGGAGTGATATAGTATACTATTAACGCCACTGTAGCAGGATTTATCGCAAGAAATATTTCTTTAGAAGTAATGAGCAGTCTAAATTACGAATGGACTATCAACTTTTGCAGGAAACTATTCATCAAGGGAACTGCTCTCCAATGAAAACAGTAAATCATCTACTTTTGAACTTCTCATAAATGACTCCTTTCTGGTCTTTGGCGAAGTCAGTCATAAGTTCAAGTGGGTGAAGATTTCGACTCTGTTGAGAAAGAAATAAAGTGTGGGAGGGTATTGCTATATGTCAATGAAGAATATAGTTTGTTTTATTGTCCCTCTGGTTTTTTATTGAATGAGTTGGAGCGAGAGTAATAGGAGCATCTTTGAGGGAAAGAAATGTTGTGTGTATAATTAGGGATTCTTGCTTTTTTACCTCTAACTTTTGATTTAGTCGTCACACTTCTTTAGACCTATACTAAGCTAGACCTGCAAGAATAACTCTCTTTTTTTAGATAGGTGAAGCTGGAATCCCCCTAGTATGGATAATTCTTTATCGTTCAGCATCTCATGGTTCATAAAAAATTGTGATTACCTATTAAAGAATTCAGCATCGCATTTTAAGCAAGAGTAACTTACATTCTACAATATTGCTCAAGTTCATCTTGATTAAATTGAAGATTCTGCCCACCATCTAGACCTTTCTCACGCAGTTCATCAAGTTTTGCAGTAAGATCCTGTATGCCCTTCTGCAGCTCCTTAATTTCATTGGCATGCTTGTTTTTTTCTTTCCTTTTCCTATCAAGATCTTTCCGGGTACTCTCAATTTTTGACCTGATACGAGACATCTCCTCCTTCAGTTTCAAAAGCTCAGGTTGCTGTCATCAAGTAAGGGACAGAGAAGTATTTAGCCACACTGCACAAAAACTGATAGGATATAACAAAAGGAAAATATCTTAAATCTGTGGATAGCAACAAGTAAGGGACAGAGAAGTAGAAGAGACAATGTAATCAGTTATAATGATTGAGGAGAATGTCACAAAAGGAAGGGAAAAGAAAACTGTGCCAAAGATTGAAAAGAAGATGAATCGGATGAATAACGTTAATGATGACAAATTGTCCTCACATGATAAAAGAAATATAAACAGCACTTTTCTTATGAATTGAACACAAGAAGTATACCAATCTCACAAGTTCACACACTTTAAATGCAGTGAATATAGTAAGCAGAATACAGCTAGTGACTCCCTCCCTCACACATTAGATGGAGGAAGGACAAGCACAGGGGAGGGGGAAAGGGTGCAGGACCCTGGAATTACCTCTTTGTTTAATGACACACATAAACCAAACGGTGAGCAAAGGGAACGTCACACTAGTGTATATAGCATTACTGGAAGAAATGCAACATGTGAAGTACATTGCAACTAACATAACAATTTAATTCAAGTGGTAATGGGGAGGTACCTACTAAATATTAGTTATCGCAGAATATTTCAGCAAAACATTCAAAAGCCCCTGAGCATTAACTACTTATCAAAGAGATTCCAATTCCAGTACTCATTCTTGAAGGAAAGAGACAACTGCAATTAGCAGGAGCTTGTGCCCATGACACACGGCACTGTAGAATAACTGTGACTAACAGGAGCATCACTGCTACTAAATCTGGAAAGTTCAAGAGGAGAGAACACTGTGTTACCATCGACTGGTTCTCTTAAAGAAAAAAGCACTGAACAGGGAATCTGAGAGAGAAACAAATGACAGGTGGAAAAGCAGCCAGAAGTTCTGGGGGTAACCTGCAGTACCAATTAACCAGTTACTGGCCCCTCCATTCTCCCCAAACGCAACCCCACCCCCACTCCCCCAACCTCAACAATCAAAAAAAAAATTCCCCTTTGCCCCTTCCCAAAATCAGCCTATCCAGTGTCCCGTTCCATGAGAGAATAGAGTCCCCAGAAGATAGTGAAGCAAACAAATCAAATCGTTATGGGGGAAAAAAAAAGCCAAAACAATTACTATAGCAGAAAGCCCCTCAGTCATACCAAAAGCCAGTGCCTGAAGAATTCTACTCGCCCCACCAACTCTGTGTCCAATTTTTAATTTTCAAGTGTCAGTGGAAAGGAATATGCTGCCCCAAAAAAATAAATAAATAAAACAAGTCACTGATTCCCCACATGCAAAGCTTGAGAAAAACTATTGCTCTTGGTTTTCTCCTTTCTTTAACATTACAAGACAGCCTATGCAAAATTAAGTTCATGTATCCTCCAGCTATAATGAAGGATAGACTAACTTTTCAGTAGGCAAACCCACTTAGAGAACCTTCTCGTTTACATCAAACCATCTTCAGTTAGATCACACATTTCCAGCCCAAATTACACCTCATTGTTATCTTGTGCAATGGAACTTTCAGATGGGATCCAATGAACAATCACAGAATTATGGACCATATAAAATGTATAGAAACTCACGCTTTTGTCGAGCTTATTACTTCTCTCAGCAATTTTTCTTTCACATTGTGCAATCTCTTTCAGATATTTGGCTTGCTCTTTCTTTTTTTTACTTGCTTCGTGCTCAAAATTTTCGAGTTCGTGAATAACACCTTCACGACTTTTTATTTCAGCTTCGAGGTCCTCATTTGTCTTAGTAACATCCTTTTCAATGTGATACAATTGCCACAAATAGTACTCCTCCTTCAACTTTTTCTGCAAGTACAAATGGGACAAGATTAGATCAAGAACCAAACCCACTGACAAGCGCACGCAAAAGCACTTAAACATCAAATTGAACTAGTTATTTCCTTTATTTTGACCTAGTTGTGGGAACAATAGTGCCCAGCAGGACCTAAACACACCAGACAATGTAAAGATTATATGAAGCCAAAAGCAGAAGTTCAGGGGTTCACATGTCAGATTTCTCAGCATCACACAAGAAATGAAGTAAATATTTTGGCTGCAACTTGATAAACGCTGATAGGAAGAACCCCATAAAGCATACCAATCTATCCTGCAAACGGATATGCTTTTCAGCCTCTTCTTTCTGTTCCTTCTTCTGCTTTCTTTCCAACACTACAGTTCGTTTTTTCTGATATGCAAGAGCAGATTTTTCCTCTGCCACAGCTTTTTCAGCTTCAAGCTGCTCATAGTCTCTCTTGAGTTCTTCAGATCCAGATATCTGCTCCAACAGTCCAGTGAGCTCCTTTGGATTTTTGGATGCAATGGATTCAACATCACCCTACAAAAGGAGAGCCAGTAGAAAATTGAGCCAATCTCTCATCAAAGTCAAAATTGCTTGAATCCACCGACAAGTCCATTTACAATGATAATTCTAGCTAAGGTTTGGCCTAGTACAAAACTTAAGTATGTCTCAGTGATGCAAGTCTTCTCATTTTAATTTTGGCTTCTAATAAATTGCCATGTTATCGTCCTTACAAGGTAACAACACAGATTTTATAGTAATCCTGCTTCTTTTAAAATGCATTAATATATTCTTAGTTTGCAATAACTTTCCTTATTTCCATGATGTCCATTGAACCGTAGGAAACCTTTCTAAGAACTCCAATCCAGTTCACTAATTTCTGAGCGACCCCCCAACTTGAAAAAAATAATGATGCAACCCGCCCATTGACGACAAAAGATATGTAAAAAACAGCATCACCATTCTCCCATCCAAGATCAACGACACAGCAATAGAACGCTTAATTACATTCGAAGGAAGAGATCATTACGAAGGAAAAAAGGAAATCACCTGAAACACCAAAAAGTTCCTCGCACTGACGAGAATCCCGAGCGACTTTAACCTAGCCTTGTACTCGTCCCACGTTACCACCTTCCCGTCGATCCGGTACTCACTGCCTCCAGCGCTGGTGATGGTCCGCGTGAACTGGAGTTCCGACCCGTTCCCCATCTGATAAACCAGCCTGACGAAGGCCCTCCGCCCCTTTTGCTCCTTCTCCCTGTCATCGAACGCGTAGATGAGGTCCTTCAACTGAGCTCCTCGGAGGTGGCCCGTGCGGACTCCCAGGACGAAGCTGATGGCGTCCATGAGGTTGGACTTACCGGCGCCATTGGGGCCGATGATGGCGGTGAAGTCGTAGAAGGGGCCGATCACCTGGTGGCCCTTGTAGGACTTGAAGTTCTCGAGCTCCAGGCGGTGGATTTTGCCGGGGGAGATGAGGGAGGGCATGGCTAGGGTTTTCGATCGAGGCTGAAGTGGGGAAATTGGAGGGGTTGTGATGTGAGTTTGAGCGGAGGAATTAGGGTTTCGGATGTGGAAATTGGAGGAAATCGCGAGGTTGGATTAGAATGAGACGTCAATTCGAGTGGAGAAGGAGGAGGAGGAGGAATGGCGGGAGTGAGCTATTTCGCATTGACTGCGCGATTCGGCTACAACCATGAGAGAGAGAGAGAGAGAGGCTCGCGTGAGAAATTCTTTCTAGAGTTCGAATAATTATTTGCTCTTCTCCTTTCTTTTTTCGGTCGGAAGAATAATTATTTGCCTCCTTTTAGAGCTGATTCCTAAGGAAAACAAAGAGAACTTTCTCTAGATCTATGTGAATATCTACGTCTTTATATATAATATTAGAAGTTGATACCACGAAAAGATATATAAATACTTTGTTTCACCAAACATATAATCTTATCTACTATGACACAAATATCCTAACTTTTTTTGTGTTACAAAGAAACCCAAACTTATGTAAATCCTCTATGTTAGTTCCATCTAAATTTATTTTTCACGCTAATATAAGTTCAAGATTATTTTGTTATTACAAAAAAGTTGGATATTTGTGTCGCAATAGGCAAGTTTATGATTTTTGGTGGTGTAAAAAAGTTTGAGGTATTTATATCATAAGTCATAATTTGATCATCCTAAATTGTGCCAAAAAATTCCACAAGAAGACCATACATGCATGTAAGTTATACTATGATCATAAATAATTTATATAGAGTCTAAAAACTTATCATAGAGATACAATAGAGTCATCAAACTTACAAAAATGATGATTAAGATCATACAACTTATCAATTAGTACAATCAAGTCCATATGTTAAGTTTGCCTAATTTAATTAATAGAAAATGCTAACATGACTTTTGGATAAGTCATGCGTTTGTTGAAAAGTGAGGCATCATTCTACTCGAAAATTAGTGGGTTTATATATTGAGTTTATCATTTGCCTTGTTGTTTTTTCTCATATGTGTAAGTATGTAAGTTTCCTCCTTTAAAGTTGCATTAGAAATTCCCTTGCCTATGTCTTTTTCAATGATGTAAAATAGAAGGAAATAGGCCTGTAATGAAGGGCTTATAAATATACCGATGTAATATAGTAGCAATATCCTTTGTATAGTGTTTTCCTAACTACTTGACTTTTGTTTTGTGGTTTGGTGTCGATGTTGTAATGCTTACGCATGCTCATAATAATAAGATCAAAAAAAGAAACGAGTTGGCGACACACCTAGGATGTTGCGAAGATATCCCTTGCCACTCAAGAACCTGGAGATGGAGTCGGGCTTGTGGCAATTGCCATCACCCTTGGATTAAGGGAACATTGCCGATTAAGTTCGGATGCTCGACGAATTCATTGTCACCGTTACCTTTAGATTAAGGGACATTGCCTGATTAAGTTCAAATGCTTGACAAATTTATTGTCAGAAGATTGTCGTCACATTTGAATTAGGAGACGTGCCCCATTAAGTTTGGATGCTTGACAAATTCGTTATCAAAAGATCGTCATCACCATTGGATTAAGGGACATTACCGGATTAAGTTCGAAAGAACTTATGGATTTCGCTTGATTAATAAATGAATCCCTTGTAATTAACCTTATAATATTCATGTGCATGTGTTATTTACTCTTGCCTTGTCTTTGAAAGTCACGTGCATATTTTATATGCTATTATTCAGGTCTTGGCCATGCTTGTTTTATAAATAGTTGAAAATTCTCGCATGTTTTAGCCAAAGTAAAGCAAGTGTTTTACTATTAATTTGTTATTGACATATTGATGCGGTTGTATTCACGTGCTTGTTCAACCTCCTATCTAAGGATTAGTAAGTTTATTTACTGAGTCCATGACTTACTCCGTTGTTTTTCAAAATTATAGGCATGGAGATCTCACACGAACTCTATAGCATTGTAGTCTCACTAAATAAGCTAAGGTTTTTTTTTTTTTTAATCTCAAAATAAGCTAAGGTTTACCTTGACCATTTTAAGTGTAGAACATGTAGTGGTTGTAAATATAATAGCCCATGATAAAGGACTTGTAAATATAACTTATATAATATAAGCAATTGCATGTTTGTAAGTGGTTATTATCCTAGTTGTTTGTTGTTGCATGGATGCTTGTTGTGTAACCACTTCCGCATGCTCTTAACGAAAAGATAAAAAGAATCGGGATGGCGACACAACTAGGACGTCGCAAACATAACCCCCAATGGGCTGCGACCTTGGGACAGGGTTAGGTCGTGACAAGATGACTCGAGGAAATTAATGACTAGTGATCTTGCAAGGTTTAGAGCACCAAATCACTCTTCTAAGCATGCCACCTCTTCTGATCTAAGGTCTTCATAAAGTGGTAATTCTTGGCCTAAGTAGCCCAATAAAAGGAAGGGCAAGTGTCTTGCATTGCAAAACCAATAAGGCGCCAACTCACATTGTAGGCATGCCATCTCTTTCAAATAGGACCACTTATTAAAGTGGTGACTCATGACCATGTGGACCAATAAGAGAGATACAATTGGGACCTTAATCACCTTTCTAGAACTCTAGGCGTCACATGACTAGAGCACCACCTCTCCTCTTGCACCCATACCACACAAGATCATCTTGTCGGACCACGTGGAAAGGCCATCATGGAGGTTCAACTTATAAATAGAGGCACTATCATATCCTAACTCCATCTCTAGAGTCTTGAATGGCAAGGATTATTTTCACAACATCTCAGGCCCGTTGCCGTCCCGATTCTTTTTATATTATTATTATGCACATGCGAAAACGTGAATAAACAACTCATTGGACAAAAAGATTGAGACATATATCATCCAGAACACACCAATTTATATTATAATAGTACTTTTATAAGCCATTTCTCTACGAGCATCTTTTCTTTTTTACATCAAACTAAAGTTTCCACATAAGCTAGGGTAATATCATATCTCCTCTAGATGGGGGAATCCAAATTTTGGAAGGCATCATCGCTAGAGGAGTTAAGGTTACCTCGACCTTGGTGGTTAGATAAATAAACAGATCTACAAAAGGAAAATTAGACTCATAGTCGAGGGGGCTTGTAAAATAGTACTAATATAGTATGATGTAAATACTGTGTTTGCATAGTGTTTTCCTAATTATGTTTGTCATTGAATGGGTGTTGAATGTTTTACACTTTCACTTGCGTTTAACAAAAGATAAAAGAAATAAGACGGCAATGTGCCTAGGATGTCACAACCAACTTGGGATGTCGCAACCATAACCCCATTAGTTGCATCCTTATGGCTAGGGAGTCCGAGGGCATGACATCTCTAACGTCCACAATACTTGTGAACTCCATATTCTAAAAGCCAACAAATCTTGGAAGATAATAGCTCTAAACCTATTTGTGAAAAGAAATAGAAATGATTGTTGTAGCGCATGATTGATTTTTGTGAAAATTGACTATACATGTATATGCACAATTTGAACAAGGGGGCAATGACAACATTGTATCATCCAAATTTTGTTAGGGATATATATATATATATATATATATATATATATATGTATGTATGTATGTATTTGTCAAAGGTAAGGGATATGGTTGTTTAGGTGCAATGGTTGTTAGGCTGTGTAGGGGAGTGACATTTCCAAAGATCTTTGGACGTTGAAAGCCCCTTGGGGCAAATTTGTATTGTTTGGCAAAATTTTTTGAAGGCCCATTGTATAAATGCTAGACTTTTGAAGGCTAAAAGCCCAAGGCAATTGCTACCTTGGCTTTTAGCATTCGAGGCAAGCTACAGTGTGCCTTAAAAAAAAAAATTCATTGTTCTTTTATTACCCTCAAAATTTTACTAAAAATCTCATTTTAAATAAACACCCTAATTTTCTACTCTTCTTTTCCAAGCAAATACGCCACACCGTTTTCCTTCCCTTCCCCTCTACTCTTCTCGACTCTTCGTGAGATCTCGCTCCTACCACTCCAAAGCTTACCTCTTCGATTGATTGCCGAAGCTCACCTATTTGGTTGCCGAAGCTTGCCTCTCTAGTGAATATTGTCTCCACACAGGCCCTCATCATCGCCATTGCATTTCTTGTCGTCGCCCAGGCCCAGTCCCACGCCCCAACTACCACGCCTACTAGAGATGGTGAGCGCCCCCTGCCTATTTGGTTGCCGAGGCTTGCCTCTCCTATCATCACCTAGGCCCAGTCCCACGCCCCAGCTACCACGCCTACTAGAGATGGTGAGCGCCCCCCCTTCTCTCTCCCCTCTCTTTGTGTCTCTTGCATTTGATGAGACTAAGATCTGAAGTTGAGATGTGCGGCATTGTCAATTCTTTCTTTTTCATGTTGTGGTTTTTGAGATGAATGGATCTTTAGTTTCTCTAGCAAGATGGCCATTATCTGATGGAGCAATCTGGAGAATGTTTCCCAATTCGTCTATACATCTAAAAGTTATCCTAGATTTTCATTGTAAATGGCTTATTCCTTTCCAAAATCCAATTTTGGGAAAATGGTTTTATTCTAAATTAAATCATTTTTCGACTTAGAAATTTCACATAAAACGATACATTGATTAATTCGTGTGCTATGGCATGATGAAGATAAGATCTCAATGCTTTCTAGTGTCATTCTTGATTCTCAAGTTTCAAAACTTGGAATTTGAAAATGGTGCAAGTCAAAGGAGATTTTCAAATTTAAATTTCATGGATAATTTTCTTTTATTCATGAATATTGTCTTATCTCCAAGTCAAAACTATATTTGTGCCAACTAGTTCACCTTTTACACTAGAGGTGTGTGTGCTTCCCTTATTGCAACTCTTCCTTTGGAGGTACTTTCTACATTGATTAGTAATATAAACAATAAGTTGCTTTCATTTTTTTAATCTAAAGGGAAAGATAATATAAACAATAAGTTTCTAAAACTATGGGAATCGAGTATCCTCTAGTGTCTTATTGGTGTTAAGAATTTTTGCCTTTTGTAGTTGAAGGTATTGGTAGTGGTACCAAATTATGAGTTATTTATCAAAAGACATTACTATGTGATTTTTTTATTCTTATTTTTATTTATTGTATGATTTAAGGTTGGGTAGTGGAAGGTTCTTTTTCTTTTTAGTTTTAAGTGTAGTGGGAGGTTGTTCATATGATATTTTGGCTTTACGTTGACTCTCGTGACTTGTACTGGCTCTAACTTCCTACTTGTCTTTGTATGGATCTAAATAAATGTTTATGAAGATAATCCTTGGAAAAGTAGTACCTTCATTAGTAGTCATGTTGCATGGTCACTGATAGGACCCTAGTTAAGTTTTTTAACAATTTGACCATATTCTTTTGGAGATTTGGGGGATGCAATCTAAGGATGCCTTACCATAGGTATTCTTAATGTTTGTCGTTGTCTATTTTATAATTACTTTTGTTATGCAATTGTTAATTGATCATTTTCATTGATTTTAAACTTGCAAGGTATTAATTGTGAATTTTCTCTGGTGATGCACAATTGAAGCAAATAGACTAATATTAATGACTTAACATTAGAATTTTATTTGATGCAACAAATCTTCTCTACTGATGTTAACTAGATTTTTTATCCGCCCATGCAACTGTTAATTATATTATGTTTGGACAGTATTTGTTAGAAAATGTATTGACTTCCACCAAGAACTTGTGAGAACTCAAGTAACTATATTGAGTGTAGCAACATAATTGTTACTATGACTTTGGTAACTCTATGTGAAGTTGACCTATGATTATGAATGGAAGTGGAAGGTACATTTCTAAGGTTCATTCCCTTAGTTCGATCGAGTAGGTTCATTCTCTCAATTTTTGAATATTGAGTAGTCTCTGCAAAAACAAACTTTAGTGAAATTGGTGTGTTTGTGATTCAAGAACTTCTCTAATTTTCTCTGCTTGTCCCTGGGTGCTTCCAAATACATAATTATTCCTCTTTATGGTCGTAACTTATTTTGCACTAATATTATTTTGTTAAAAAATATAATATATATATGTATGTATGTATGTATAAAGATGGGTGGGGCATTTCTTAGTGGGCTGAGAGATTCTGCCCTACAGGCTATTGAGAGGTATTTAATTGTGCTCATTCCTCGTTGCGATGGGAATTGAGTGAGCTTTTGGTGTGTTAAGAAGAAGTGAAAGATTGTAAAGTATATGCCAAGTTTTCCATTTGAAAAGCAAGTAAAAATTATTATAACAGCAATAATTTTACATAATTATATACGACGAAACGCTGTTAATGATAGACATTTTGCAAGAGCAGATTTGTATCCCAATTATGAATATTCAATTGATCTTGATAATACAAATGAAGGGGTCAATACTTCAAATGATAATTTATTTTATGACATAGCGCGTTTAAGTGATCAAATAACAATGAGTTTAGTAAATGCTTAAGAATGCTTGTAAATTTCAATAAAAACTTATTTCTTTCTTCGATACATATGTAATCATGTTTATTATAATGAAATTACTCTTTTTTTAATTGAGGAAAAAGTCCACTTTGATGTATTTTTTAACTTATGAATTTGTTAATATATCTCATTTACATTACATCTCAATGCGAAAATATAAAAAGTCATTATTTTTATTTTCAATTTTAAAAAAATAAAATTAAAAAACTTAAATTGGTCACGCTAAAAGACTTCCCAAATACGTGTTTACGAAACGGCATTTTCCCAAAGTTGCTTTTCAAAGCGCTTTTCAATTATAATTTATCAAATAATTTTTGTATTTCATCAAAATCCTTTAAACTAAAAGCTTTTGCATTTCCTTAAATGTTTTTTCCAAAAACTTTATCAAACGCACTCTTAGGATTCCAAGTGTAATTTCTTTCAAATTAATTGAAGATGTAGTTGTGTTGTAATATGGTTTGATGAAATAAGTGTTCTTCATTAATTTTTCTCAATTAATTTCTATATTATTTGTAATATTTTAAAACAAAATTAGTTTGTTAATTTTTTTTTTCTGGACAAAAATGCTTTTTAGCACGGCCCCGGCCTGGTGCTTCTTTCTCCTTCTGGGGGTCATAAAAGGAGCGAAAAACCTCCCACATCGGAGCGACCATATTACGTGCTTCATATTGCTCTGCACAGTCGAAAAAAGGCTCTGCCCTGCGAAATGCACAACCCCAGCTAAACCGCCCCGATACTTCCTGCGCAGCGAACGCCATGTCATCCTCCGTGCACCTCGGTCGGAACGTTTCAGGTGATTTCTCTCTTCCTTCTTCTGCCTGCGACAGCTCTAACTTCGTTTTGGTTTCGAAGAAATTGTTGGAGAAATCGAGAGGATGTTAATGTTTGTTGTCTTCTTGAAACGTTTCGGCTATTTTTTTCCTTTATCTTCTCGTTTTGTTTGTTTTGCGGCTATGTTTTACTTGATAGGTATTCTCATGCCTGGACATTGAATCTGTGCATGCGCGTGTCTGAAGTACTTGTCTGTGCTTGTTGTGAGAGGTAATTGTTCCCCTATCGTGCTTTTCGCGTATTCTGGACTTGTTTTGTGAGAATTGGTGACGTTTCTGTCTCTTAAACGAAGGGGGTCGGAATTATATTGGTGCAATTTTCCAATACCAAAAGTCTTGTGCTATCTCCTGAAAGATTGAGATGGGTTGAACTTGAGATTGCAAAGCTTTTTTTTCCCCTCTTGCTTTTTTCTTTATTTTATTTTTTCTTCCTTTTTCGTGTATTTTCATAAATCGGGTCTCTCAGCGTCCATGTCTCTAGCGACAGCAAAACTATAGGAGGCAAAAAAGTTCTCGGCTTTCAAGACTTTTGCAGTCGCGCACAAACTGTTTGTTGAAATTACTCTGCGACTTCACAATCTTAGACTGGCTGGTTGAAATGGCATGAAATCATGCATCTGTACATCATTTGTTTATGTTGATGCAGTGTTAGTTTCTATCGCGTTGGAACACTTGGTGGTTAATTTAGTTCTTTGTGGCTAGAACTGTTCACATAATCTTGGGCACATTTGAATCTGCATAGAGGTGTGCGCTCCTGGGTGCACTTGTCATTCTAAGAAATGAGCGTGTTAATGTAACATGAAGCGTGCATAGTAGAATTTGGAGGAGGCATTTAGTGAGCTAAGGAAGGCTTGTTCCTGAGCTGTTGCTGTGTGGTTTCAGTGCAAAAAATCCAAGCTTACAGAAACAAAATCTTGATAGTGGGATCACAAATAAGTTATAGCTGGATAATCAGGGAGCAATTATCATACTAGAAAATTACTTTGTTATGCTTTTTGAGTTTTCTAATTCCATTTTTATCCAATGACATAACATAAACATACCAATGACAGCTTACTATGTATCTCCATTTATTAGAACATGTTCGATAGACTCTGGGAATTCTCTGTTGTTGAAAGCCATTCAGTTCAATTTATAGGGGTAGCTAAACTGAAAGTCTGCATCTGTACCGTTAGAAAAATTCAGATGCTATCTTTAATCAGCATTAGAACTAATGGTTAGACAACAAAACCGTATAGTTTTTTAGATGTGAGATAGTAGTTTCGTTTGTCTTTTCTTTTATATCCACGAGGTAGCTCTTGAATCGCTGGTGTAGAAGTCATTAAAACCCTGGTATGCATCGACAATACTTCATTTCAATGATTTAAAGAAGAGTTCAAGAAATTACTCTACTCAATACAAGTGGTTTTAGCATGGTGAGTCGGGGGTTGGGGGTGGGGGTTGGGGCCGGGGCCGGGGGCAGGTGGAGGAGAGGGGTTGAGAAAGGAGATAATGAGCAAGAAGATGTAGGAGGAGGTGTAGTACAGGAGAGGGGACAAATAAATTGTCATATATATGTATGAAAGAAACTGACGGATGAAGAAAAAGAACCTCTAGGAGGGTTGAGAGAATGTCTGATTTGATGCTTCACAAGGACAAATTCTTACTCTAGGTAGTTCTACCAGGTCTTGGTCAGATACAATTACAATTGCCTGGGAAACTTTTGCCGATAGCTGGCTTGAAACAAGAAATGCAACCTTAATGACAGATGTCACCAATTGATATTTGAGAAATTAGGGGGTAAGCTTTGTTGGAACTGGGAACTGCTTCCTTTATGAGCTAGCACAGGAGACAAAGCGTTGGTAGTACCTATGTCCAGTGTTATTAAGAGTCTCAGGCCATGGGACAATGAGTGGGATACACCTCAGCCATCTTCTGAACTCTGATTTACTCGAACTAACTATTCTTTTGATCGAAATGAGTGATCTTTGTGGAAGGACAGGCTTAGAACCTTTTATCATCAATAAAAAAACTAAAAGGCATAATTGCATATGTTTGTGCTTTCAGTCAAGTACTTGGAATCCTCTCTTTAGATTCAACCTGAATTATTCTTAATCTGTATTTTAAATTCAATATTGGTGCATGAATCTTGTCCTTATATGCTTGAACTGAGAACCCGAGTTTTTCTTCTGTTCCTTTTGGTCTTTAATTATTATTATCGTCTTCTCCTTCTTCTTTTTTTTCTTTTTTTCTTTTTTGGAGTGGGGGTGTGGGTGGGGGTGGGGGAGTTACAGGACACATGATAGCCCAAATGTAACGTGAATGGTATTCTGTTGATGGATATGAATATTTGTATGTTACATGTTATCATCATCCATCACCCATGTCCATTTTATACTTTTTGGCAGGTTATGTATCCTCTGATGGAAAACGTCTTCCTTGTTCTGGATTTTCCGGAAGAGGAGTCAGCGTATCACCGTGTTCTTCTTTTGCTGTCTCTAGAGGCCATTTTCAAATCAAATTGACATCTTTAAAGTGCAGTTCTAATAGAGCATCTTTCCTATGCAAAGCAAGTAATAGTGGTCAGAAGAGAAACCCCGACTTCTCAAGGCACAACAGGCATGGTTTCTCTCGTGGACGTAATAGGCAAATGGAAGAAAGGGATAGCTTTGACAACCTTGATGACTCTGAGATGTTGTCTTCAAAGAATGGTCCACTGCTGTCCCTTTCTAGTTCTCCCAGATCTCAGGCCACTGCAGTGCCAGGGCCAAGAGAGAAGGAGATTGTTGAACTTTTCAGGAAGATTCAGGCTCAGCTTCGAGAGAGAGCTGCCCTGAAAGAGGAAAAGAAAAATGAAGCCACAAAAGGGCAAGGTAAAGAGAGTGAAACTGTGGATTCCCTCCTTAAGTTATTACGAAAGCATTCAGTAGAACAGTCTAAAAGAAAAGGCTTTAGTAATGGTAGCAGAGACCTTACTTTGGAGCAGCCAGAACAAAACGTTTCATCCAATGAAGAGAAAGGCTCGAGCTTCTTT
Organism: Eucalyptus camaldulensis; assembly: GCA_019915185.1. NCBI lineage: Eukaryota > Viridiplantae > Streptophyta > Magnoliopsida > Myrtales > Myrtaceae > Eucalyptus > Eucalyptus camaldulensis. The sequence goes on along the minus strand of JAHSVA010000003.1, from coordinate 31,779,018 downwards.
GATTCAAATAGTATTCTAGGAGACGAATCTCGAGATTCTAATGCTTCTTTAAGCAGGCCAGCTTCAAAGTTTCAGCGCCAGTCTCCAATTCCGCGAGTCAGGTACCAGTCTATTAACTTTGGTGATGACAGCGATGACTCTACATCAGTTGCCAACTTAAGTGGAGGAAAGAACAAGGACTATGTTGAGATACATCCCGAGCCTTTATATGAGCCAGCAGTGAATCATGAGCCTGAGCTTGAACTTGAGCCAGAAGCAGAAACTGTTATTTTGGATGGAGGGGTTTCTGATGAAGGGGTGGATGCAGAATCTTCAGATGCTGATGAAGTTGATGACAATGAAAATATGGATCAGCAAGGGCTGGTTGATGAAGCGGATTTGAATGCACTTAAGCTACCAGAGCTTAGGGCTCTAGCTAAATCTCGAGGGGTTAAAGGATTCTCCAAGATGAAGAAAAGTGTGCTCGTAGAATTGCTCAGTGGGAGGTCGGGCTAAGTCTATTTCCTATTTTCTGCATGAGGATAATTTAGAGCAAGTGACCTGTTTTACCTTTTGATACCTGAGATGCTCCTTTTTGTTTGTCCAGTCCTTTTGCGTAGTATCCACTTTAAATTTTCGTGGTTTGGATACTTTTATGATGATTTCCATAGTCCTGGATTCTCAGACCTGGATGGGTTTTGAAGCTTCCCTTTCCAGTTTTTCCTAACCTCTATCCTTTGAAGGTACATTTCATTTCCTTCTTTTCATGTAAGGATCAATAGTTATTTTCAGTGAGCAACTTATCTGTTTTATTTAGCTTAGATCTAAAAAATAAGGCCCCGCGCTTCTTGGTCTTTTCGGCTTTTGTTATTGTAGAAACTTGTGGATTTACTGTCTTATCCAATATTTCATCCCGATGATAGTATCCCGATTCGAACGGGCTCTGCTTGGGGTCACCTTAGAGAGCTCCTTCCCGAGATTAAAGTTCCCCGGGGGTTCAAGGCCGTCCGCCTCGGGAGTCTCGTGGAACTTGAGCCAACGAACACAGGCCAAGGCCCATGAAAAGTGAGATGACAGAGATGTGATGAAAACTATGTAGACCATTAAAAATATACATTTAGGCCGTTATAGGTAACCACTGTAAACCCAAAACAAAATACCGTCCCATTTGATTACAATTGAACATTTATCATGGCAAAAGATATGGAATTTTACGTATAAATTGATAGATGAAAGCTCTCACAAATTCTTCCTTTTTCTTTCTTTTTATATCTAGGAGAAAGAATTGGTTTAATTTCCTAAAAAACCTCAAACTTTAAGTTTAATCCCAATTCTGTCATGAATTTTTTTTAAATTCAACAATTCTCACTCTAGTACTAGATTTACTTTTGTTAATCCTCTCTTTAAAAATTGCCTTTGGTTTTCTTGACATTATAGGGTGGATGTTGATTATAAGAGTGTTGATGAAAATATAGGTTTTGATAGTGAACCACTAAATTACCCTGATGTTGATAATTTTGAAAAAACACAACGAGTTAATTGGGGGCAGTTTTGGGACTGAAGTGAAAGTTGATAATCTATTTTAGATAAAAGTTCGGGAAAGAATTTGAATTGGACCTAAGATTGTGGTTTTTTTAAGGTAATTGGGCGAGAAAGACAATGGGTGACTACAAGATTAACATAGTAATCAACTCAAATGCTCAAAAAGTCAAGATTGGCCGTGAATAAAATACTTCGTGTTAATATCATTGAAATGTTCTCCTGCCTACGGCATGATGAGCCCAATGGGCCACTCGTGAACCAAGTCTGCAACATATGTTGGCATGGTCAGTGAAAAGTGGAACTGGAAGAGTCGTTCCCCCTCCGCTGGGCAAAATCCAAATTCTTCAGTTGGGAAGAACGAATGAGTGTTCAATTGGAAAACTTTACGAAACCGTTATGAGCCCTCAAAGCTGGAGGTCTTCCGACAATGAGCGGAAGGATTAGAGAGAAAAACTGTGCGTGCCATGGAAAACCCACACATGCATTTACACTATGTTTTGAGTGATACAATAAAGGAAAACCAAGATTTAGACAATTTTAGACAATCAATATAGGCATTTACTATTATACCATTTCCTATTCCTAACATTCACCCTCCGGCAGGAGCTTAAATATTATGCATTCCGAACATTTTAAATATATACTTAACCTAGGGGTGAATGGTTCTGAGAGAGGATCTAGGTACCCAAAATCTACACTATTAGGATCGATTCCCAACTTTTTAAAATTTGGAACTAGTCAATTCCTTTTTTTTCTTTTTGGTTTTATTTTTATAGCTTTTATTTTGGTTTCATTGTCAAGCAAAATGAAACTCAAAGCACAAACAATAAATGTCCATATATCCATAGCAAAAATCCATAAAAAAAAAATGAACATGTAAAATAAAATAAACAATAAAAAGTTCAAAACACATAACATGAAATTATAGAACTTTATTCCTCATTAATCCATAAAAGATTGCTCCAAATTCTAATCTCATGAAAATAAAAGAAGCAACATAGTTAATCACTTAACAACAATTTAAAATTACGAAAAAAAACAATAGTTTTAAATTAAAATTACTCTTCATTAAACTAAGACAATCAATAGAAAACCTTACTGCATATATTCATTTCACTTCAATTCGTAAACTTTATTTACCGGTGGTAATTAAGACAATATGTATAAAAGAAGAAAATAAGAGAATAAACACATTCACTCATTAGAAATACAATAAAATTACCAAATAAAAATAAACATACATTATTTACCCATGGTCGATTCTCCAGTTTTTGGTCTATTCACCTGTTTTTGGTTCAATTCAATTTAGTTCCTACTTGGGAAGTGTGAATCAAATTGCAAAGTATAGGTTCCAAAAAATTAAATATGGGAACGGAACCAATTCCTACTAGACCTCGAATGGGATTTGTTCCCATGCTCGGTTCGACTGAGTTCCTAATTCTATCCAGGACCTATGCTTACTCCTAACTTGACCCAGGGATCACTGAGAGCATTCGTACATGCATCAACTACCTCACCATTAGTTTTAGTACATAGTCAAAAAAAAAAATTGAGACTTAGTTCTTTCTGAAGAAAGCGCTAGTAAAATCTATGTGCTCCATTATTTCATAGAAAATAGGATTTGGAGCAATACTTATGGCAACTTGATTATCACACATCAACAACATCACTATTGCAACTGTGTCATGACCAATCCATTCAACATATTTTTGAACAAATCAACTCACAAGTAGTTATGATTGTAACTCTTTATCCAGCTTCTGCAATAGAGTCAACCTTCTGTTTCTTGCTCTTCGTGAGGTTAGATTTTCTCCAACGAGCACGCAGTAACCAATCGTGGATCTCTAGTCGAAGGGGCAACTAACCCACTCAACATTGATGTAGTTCTCATAGATATGAATTTTCACAACTCTCCTCCATGATGGTTGTGATGGGAAATAACGAAAGCATGATAATGGAAATCTAACGTTCTCCACCAAAGAGAGGTTTTATATAGAGGGAGTAATGGAACTACCTTTAGAGCGGTTAAATTTAAACCTTCCATCGAGATTTGAGATAAGAATTTTGTATGCCTAATTGGATGTCACAAATATATTACCCCATATCATATATAATTAAATTAGGCATATATCAAATGTTAAATAATTGACCTAATAAATCACACAAATGGGTTGGACCTTGTCAAGTCTAACATTTCCACCTTGGTAGCGCGCTAGTCTTCACTGGAAATAGAGTTCACTGGTTGCCATTTGTCACCACTAGCTCCGATTCTAGAAGATTACAAATCTGACTCTATTTACTCGGCTTTGCGATCAAAGTTCTCGAACTGACGAAATTGAACTTTCGAATAATTTATTCTCGGTGATTCCGACCATAGGCATTAATCAAAACCCTCGTCCCCTATCTAGTCGCCAATCATAGCTCTGTTTCTACACATTTGCTAGGTAATACCATATTTCCTGTTTTGTCCTATTCTGGGCACGATCCTAGGTCGAGCAGTATCCATGAAATTTGTCAGTAAATCACCCAGTATTTCAGTTGCTACCGATGATCCATGATGTTTTTTGGTTACATGGCTAGTTTAATCACACCTTTGCTCACAAGCTGAATAGCTCCTGATTCTGAGCCGGCCGAAAATGTTTTAATATAGACTTCCCACTTGGTTAACGTTTCGGTTCGAATTCAAGCATGACACCTTTGCTATTATTCATCAAATCTTCCCACCTCTTACTCGGTTGTGTCCGGCTTTGTATTTTGGCATGTTTCTGTGGCTGTTAATGCTAATTTCTGGTGAGAGACATCCGAGGTGATTGATGGTCATAAATCTTTATTCCAGATATTAATTTCCATGTTTGTTTGCGATGTTTTGTTTATCATGTATCTCTTATGGTTTTTTTCACCTCAGTTTTGGTATGGATGCCAACGTGAACTTTGAATGGATCCGTGATGGACGATGATAGTGATGGCTGGTGGACGACGGAAATTGATTCATTGAGAAGGGAGTCCTCCATGTTCTAAAAATTCTTTTCGATGTTTTCAGCCATGAGACAAACGGATGAGTTCTCGTTCAAGAAGAACTCATGTTGAGGAGATGGGAGATTGAAGACTACGAAGAGACGATAATAATTTGGGCTTGGATTGGTTTTTCTATTTTATAGATGAATTCGGGCTTGATTTAACTTGAGCTAAACTAAAGTATAACAAGAGTTGGGCTTTTAGATTCATGTGGTTTAGGCTTAGATGGGTCAATTTCAAAATTGGGCTTGAGACAAGTTTAGTATAGTAAGAATAAAAATGGAATTAACAAGAGTTTTTTTATGACTTGGGCTTGAATTACCAAGAAGATTGGATTTGAGATGAAAGCCCAAGCGCATCTTTGGCCCAAACCTGAGAGACTTAGTTCAATCCGTATTCGGACTAGGTCCAAGGGCCCAGTCGGAGTCCCCTTAAAAAAACAAAAAATAAAAACCCGTGTGACCACTTAGATGAACAATCCCCCAGCTCATAAGTACCAAAAGGACACTAAATAGATGATTGACATAATCAAGTCTCTGGAGTTGGTAAGTTTTTGGTTTTGTAGAAAATGAGACAAAACTCCCATGTCTCATTTGCTTAAAATGAATTCAATGTCATAACCAACCTTGATAGACTAGTAGCAGCTTTTGTTTAACAAAGAACTTAAAATGAATTCAATGTCATATAGATAAAGGGCTTGAGAGAACTTGCTTCTAATTGAGGATTGTATGGTCCACCTTTTAAGCAATATCCCTAAACTTAGGGGAAAAGGGAGGTTGCGACATACTTATTCAACTTATTGAATAAATATTAAGACTTGAATGCATCATTTGTAAATTTTAATATTTAAGTACACTTTTCTTCACATGATTTTTACGAGTCTTAGTTAACTTTGATAACATGACCGTGCAATTGCATTAGGGAAGCTTATAATATCCTTTCTTCTGTTTTAAGGAAAACATGTACTTGACATATCTTCAAAATTCACGCTGATTGCGAGGAATCATAAGAATCGAAAAATCGAAAAATGAGAACTTGACGTACACGGCAGATCCACGGATCCGAAAAAAAGGGGGAAGATTAGATTATAATTTTCATTAATGAATGACATTAGTAACATATAATAAGCAGAAAAAAAGTTATCGTAGACCAAATTAAATATATTTGACGTTTGTTTCGAGAATCGCAGCCAACAAAAAGCACGCATTTCTCTTTACGAGGACTCACAAGCCGGGAAGGGAAACCAGCGCGAAAGTTGGTCGTGCGCCGGGCGCCGGGCGCCGGTCGTCGTGCGCGTGCATTCCCTTGCCTCTTAGATTACGTGGTACTCAATCTAGCAAAGTTAGGTTCAATTGGAGAAAATGTGATTGGCTGACCCAAATAATTTGTTTCGGAATCAAATTTGAATTGAGCGAAAACCCATATAAAATTAAGTAAATCTCAGATCAATTTATGTTTTAACTGTTCGCTATCTTATGTAAATAGATTTTTTTGACTTTAAATACGCTCATGCAAATGTAGTTATAAGATTGTAGATTATAATATACTAAATAGTTATAGACTCAAACCGATCAACCTCAATGGATATGAGAGATTCTTGCTAGCACATACATAAGATGAATGTGTTGGTCGTTCGTCCACATATATCATTTTGTATTCTTCATAGACCTATTCTTACTCAACGAGAGGCATATTTCTAAAAATTTTGAAAAGCAGCTTTGAATTTCCGAAGTGTTTTGACCGAAGATTTTAATTTGATGATGGTAAAATTTATCGTGAAACCTTTTAAGGTAAAATTCTGACTTTTCAAAGCTCAATATCATAGTAACTATCGACTAAAGTTCAAAAATGCTTTAAAGAGTTCTCTTACAAATCACCTTAAGAGATTTAACTCCTCAACGCCAAGGCCATGATGGTCTTGTAATGCATGATCAACGGCAAAAGCCGCAAAAAAGTAAAATCACTTGAATTAGTATATATACTGAAAGCAAAGAAAAGGTCCGACATACCACCGGTGGCGGTGGCGTCGTTGGTTGAGCGGTGGTACCTCTAGCGAGACGAACTAAGTTCGAAACGCGGCGTCCTCAAGCGTCTTACTCAGAGTCTGTGGTGGTGGGTCCTGTAGAGGTCCCTCAGGCTTTACTCCGCTGCGAAGTGGTACACGGAGGTTTCCTGGGACACCAAAAAAAGAAAAGAAAAAAAAGATCCGACTTTTTTGTTACTCTTTTTTCTTTCATCTGCGTTGGCATTTGTCCTTTCTCGGCCGATGTGTCGGCATAGCAAATCATGATGATGAAAGAGATGCATGTGCTGTTGGATAATGAAACAAATGATTATTTCTACTCTTATGGATAAGACAAATCTCTAATCTCTCATTTGACAACCATTGTTGTTGTTTTTGGGTTAGGTAGTGTCTCTCGCACCTTAATATTTCATGCAAATTTTTTTAATAAGTAATATCTTAAATCATATTAGAGTTGAGAAAGACCGTAATATGTATAAATATATATAAAGAACATATAAATCCTTTAACATAGTGATATTGGATATTTAAATTAATAAATTCTGGAATCTTTGAACACAATTCCTTAGATTTTCTATGCCAATTTAATGCATTGTGTGTGCTAATGGTATGCTTAGAATGTAGGGAAAGTGACTAATGATCTCTAAAGTTTGGATTCATATATGATGTTATTCTTGAAATTTTAATTTGTTCAATATGGTTCTTGAATAATTATTAATATCAAAATACAACCCATAAAATTCCAAATTATTCAATCTACTCCCTCAAGCCTTCAATTATGTCACATCAGCTCTTCATAAGTTTCATAATTATACTATTTTCCATATTTTAATCTTTTGTCAATCATTTTCCTGAATCATTGAAAAATATGCTATCTTTTTATACTTTGCTCTTCATGAATATTATGATACGTTAATTTAAATAAATTTTAGCTTATGATCTTTATAATAAAAAAAATTATAACCTTATTTTGAGCTGTATCAAGTAGAAAATCCTACTATTTTATGTCCAAGTGTTTTCATAAGAGCATCTAGAAACAATATTAATGTATCTATATAATATTCATTCTTATACTAATCTAAATATTTTTCCTTATTTTTTATAAATAGCAAAAGATCAATAGTTTTATGAATACAAAAAATTTAGGACCAAGTTTATAGTTTAATTTGTCAATATAGAAAATTAGGAATAAATTTATCAGTAACGTAAGTACAAGTATCTATCATTAAATTAATGTCGTTTAGACTTAAAATAACGGGATTATGAATCCAACAAAACACTTAAACTTTTGTTATTATAGAGATCATCAACTAAATTTTACTTTAATAGAGTTGTGTATTATTTATAAAGATAAAAAAGATAAAAATTTACCAAAAAGATAGCATTTTTTTTGGTTGATTTAGGAAGAAGATAAATATTCTAAAATATGGGTACTAGTGTAATTTATGAAAAAAATATGTTATTTATATTGAATAACTGTTTTGAAATTGTTAAAGAAAGTTGAGAGACACAATCTCGAATAAATTAAAAATTTAAAAATTACATTGAACTTTTATAAATAGTTTGATAACCACATTGAATTAAAAAAAATAAAATTCAAGGATGACATTACGCATTGAGTCGAAATTTAGGAACTATAAGTCTCAAGTTCCCTAGAATCTATGAATTGCGTGAGTGAGTCTAGGTTGAGCAATTTATTGCCAATTATTATACAATATTTTTTTTTTCTTTTCGCAATGCAAATAATTAGAATTTCCAACCTCTTTGAATACACCTCACCATTCACATTAGATCGTGGTAGCCTCCTGGACCCACCGAAACTAGTTATTTTGCACATTTTAGTATCTATGGGATGACATTGAGAATTGCTTTGCGAATGGCATTGGGTCACGGCCGGTGTTTAGGACCCTCTTGGATGATCCCTTCCTTTGGGCCGTGACATTTTCCCCCATCTAATCTAGCGATATCCTTGTCGCATTTCGGATGGAAGGCGTTGATCTCCTTCTTGAACTGCCAAAGAGCTTTTGCGGGTTCCCAACTGGCTTCGCTCTTCGGAAGAACCTTCTATCAAATTAGATATTCTTTTTCGATGCACAGTACCGCTTTCGTATGACGCAATCCGCCATTATGCATTCGACTTCTCAGTCATATGAGGTTTTTGCTCCAATTAGTGCCCGTTGCGACTCTCCTTGATCCGGATCTTCCTTGTCTACCTAGAAGGCTTAAGTATACTCACATGGAAAATCGGATGTACCTTTAGTTTTAGTGGCAACTCTAACTTGTATGCGACCTTTTTGACCTATTGCAACACACGAAATGGCCTCTTATAGCAATGGATCAATCCTTTGTGCACATCCTTATATCGGAGAACTGCACGTAGCTTGGCCAACATCAAGTCCCCGACTTGGAACTCCACATGCTATCACTTCTTATTTGCCCACTTCTTCATATGCTTGAAGGCCTTGTATAGACACGCCTAGGCCAAGTCCTCTTGCTTTTGCCAATCCTTGGCGAATTTGTATGTGGGTGGGCTACTCCCTCGATTACCAGATGCAATTGTGCTTAGGGTTTGTGGTTGTTGCCCGATCGCAATCTCGAACTGCTCTGGTTGGTGGATTCGCTTCGCTACAAGTTATAAGAAAATTGTGCTACGTTGATCAACTTTGCCCAATTTGCTTGCGTTATGCTCACGTAATGTCGAAGTTAAATCTCCAAGAGTGCATTAACGTGTTCTGTTTGACCATCGGTTTGGGGATGCAGGCTTGTAGAGAGATTCAACTTCGACACCAGCAGCTTGAAAAACTCGAATCAGAAACGCCCCATGAATCGAGGATCATGATTGTTTGTGGAACTCTCCAGTACTTAACCACGTGCTTCGAGAACAACTTGGCCATCTTTTCAGTCAGACAATCCTTTGTCATAGGCATGAAGGTTGCATATTTGGAGAACTGGTCCTCCACGACCATGAGAGTCCGACATCATTCGAACTTTGGTAGATTTACAATAAAGTCCATGAAAACACTTTCCCATGGACGAGTTGGGATAGGAAGTGGCTCCAGGAGCCCTGATGACGATTGTTGTTCTAGCTCGTCTTGCTAGCACACCAAGCAAGCCTTCATATAAGCTTCAACGTCATCTCGCATCTGAGGCTAGTAATATTAGTCTTCAATGAGGGTCATGGTGTGATGGATCCCTGGATGACCTGCCCACTTCGAATCATGGCACTTGCGCAATATCTCATTCCTCAACTTCCCATAGAAAGGCACGTACAGTCACCTCCTTTTGGTATATAGGAGGTCTTCCTTACACTAGAATTGTCGGATCTTGCCTTCCCGTGCATACCTAATGAGGGCTTGAGCTCTTTGATCGTGCTTAAGCCCCTCCTTGATACGGTCGATCCAAGGACAACTCAGTCGACTCACTGTGCTTGCAAGCTCCATCTTCCAACTTAGCATGTAAGCCATGGAGTTAGCTTTCCCCGGCTTATACTCCAACACATAGTCAAATTCAATTAGAAAATCCTGCCATTGAGCTTGCTTCGGACTTAGCTTCTTTTGGGTTTGGAAGTAACTCATGGCCACATTATCCATCTTTATGATGAACTTGGACCCCGGGATATAATGCCTCCACGTCCGAAGGCAATGATCGCCACGGTTATCTCCTTCTCCTAAACGGTGTACCAACGTTCGGTATCATTCAGCTTTTGAGACTTGAACGCCATAGGATGTCCACCCTGCATGAGAACACTGCTGATAGCATAATCCGATGCATCAATCGCTACCTTATAAGGCTTGGTGTGATCGGACAACACCAGCACCAGCTTCTCGGTCATGACTTGCTTCAACCGATCAAATGTTCTTTGGTATCGATCCATCCACTCTCACAGCTTGTCCTTCTTCAGTAAGTCTATGAGTGACATGGTGATGCTTGAGTAGTTCCGAATGAAATGCTGATAGTACTTCCTATAGAAAGGCTCCCATTTGACGATTGCTTGGATCTTCACCTTGTCCATCCGAACCCATTCGTCCCTGACAATGTGTCCTAAGAATGGAACTTCCTCTTTGGCAAAGGCACATTTCTCATGCTTGATGTACAAGTCGTTCTTGCATAAGACTTGGAAGACCTATCTTAGATGCTTGACGTGCTCCTCGAGCATCTGGCTATATATGGCAATATCGTCAAGGTAAACCACTATTAACCGATCTAGGAATGAGTGGAGTACCTTGTTCATGAGTGTGCAAAATGTGGCCGGAGCATAGGTCAGACCGAATGGCATGACGAGGAACTTGTACGACGATCTATATCGCGTCATGCATGCGATTTTCGACTTGTCCCCCTCGGTAATTCTGACTCGGTGGTGACTCGATTGGAGATGAAGTTTGGTGAACCATTGAGCTCCACTAAGTTGGTCGAAGAGATCCGCAATGAGTGGGATCGGGTACTTGTTCTTGATAGTTAACTTATTTAGCGCCCAGTAGTCTATGCACATTCAGAGTGACCCATCGTGCTTTTTCTGGAACAAGACTAGCACATCAAATGGAGCCTTGGACAGTTGAATGTACCTCGCATTGAGCAATTCCTTCAGTTGCTTCCTTAGTTCTTTCAATTTGGGGGGTGCCATGTGATAAGGTGCCATGGCAGGCGGTCGAGCATTGAGCATTAGCTTGATCCGATGATCCACCTCCTTTCGAGGTAGCAACTTCTTGGGCAACTCGGGAGGCATTATGTCCTTGAATGAGTTGAGGACTTGGGTTACTTCAGTTGGTCCTTAGCCTTTAAGGTCACTAGGATGGTCACCTCAGCCTTCCTTGCTCCCTTAGTGTGTTGCATCGTTGAGATTATCCTTCGATCATGGTCCGACTCACAATGGACTGGGAACACGCATTGACACCGTTTATCTAACATGTGTATACACTCGGCAAAGGGCAATATAACCACATGGATTCTATCTAGAAATTTTATCCCAATGACAAAATCGTAGTAGTCAAGGGAATTACCTCTAGAGTCTTCTTGCACTTCCATTGCCCGATTTGAAGCTCCACGTCCCTCACTACATTGACGGCAATGACCTCCTTGGAGTTCATAGTTTTGAGCAACCTGGCTCCTTTCTCAACCCGCAGGTTTAGTTTCTTTGCAGCTTCCTCCGATATAAAGAGATCGAATGCTCCCGTGTTCACAAGTGCACTCATCATAGTCTCTTCGATCCTTAAGTCCACGAACATCAGTCCTTTAGGCTCCTTCACCTTCTTGGACTTGATCATATTGAGAATCTGCAATGAACCCAACCACGACTCTTTCTTAAGGTTGTCTTCCTTGCAAAGGGCAGCCAACTTAACCTTATTTGGGTAGTTTCATGCCATGTGCCGACCATCACAAAAAAAACATTTGTAAGTACGTACCTTCCTTTGTCCTCTGCCACTTGACTTTGCATGAGCTTTGGGAGGACTAGCCAATGGTCTACCTCCAGTCGAGTGGTTGAATCTTCCCTAATCTCTCCCACCGTTAGCTTTATCCTTCGAGCAAGAGTTCGACTTTGTAACATCCTCGATTCTGGCCTTGTAAGGATCGATCATAAGGTCATAAAAGGATCGATCATGGGCCATTGGCCATGGATCAATCGGTTCAATCGGCAAGGAATCGTGGATCGGTCATGATCTGACCAACCGACCTACTAATAGGTCACGAATTGGTCGAGGTGTTGGCCTCGAATTTTCTACCGGCCATACCAATGGAAGAAGATCACCAGCTCATAAGATGACTTTTTGATCACGAGAATTGATCATGGGATGATTTTGGATCAATGGATGGTCATGGGTCGATTCGATCGGTTGCAGTTTTTGGTCGCGGGTGATTTCGCTCGATTATGCACCAATACACGGACGATTTGAATTGATCAATTGCAACCATTTTATGACCAAAAATATATCATTACCTATTTAATTCTTAGTGATTAGAACAAAATTTGGAATTGGTGATGTCCAATCATGGATCGGTAATGCGACGACCAAGAACCCTATTGATGGATCGAATGTTGACCAGAATAAGCCTAAAAATAGACCTAACTATTCCATCACTAATTCTAAGGTCCATGAGTGCCTTGGCTTAGTGCTAGACCATGGTTAGCCTTAGGATTGGCTTCGAACTGATTGAAGGATAATCGACTCTATTACCTGACAAACTGCTTAAAGGAATAGTTTGTGCGAATATGGAACGTAATGGCCGAACCTCGGGAGTACGTGATTCTATTTTTTTTTGAGGTGTGCCTAATGATCCCTTCCTCGGCCTCGGAATCAACTTGGACGATAAAATTCTTTGGCCCGCCTTCTTGAGGAAGGAAATGATAAAGTAAAAGAGGATTTTAGAATCTCTTCATTAAATGAATGAGGATGAAGTGTCCAAGCTAACCTAGGACCTAGTTGGAAACTTGGAAATAAAGATGCCCAACAGTTAATACTTCTTGACCAAGTGGGATGCCTCATTTTCCCAACTAAGGTTGCCACCTTTGATTTTTGAACTTTCTGGACCTCCGTTATTTGCCAATTTTACACAGATTTTTTTGTTGTGAATTTAAAGGAAATTTCTTCATGAAAGTTGTTCTAAACATCTTGATCAAGAACATATTTAAATTTAATATTTTTTTGAGGTGAAATGGTAGGGACGAAGGCCCAATCATTTATCATTTGGAACTTGTCTTGTGTAGTGAAAACGGTGACTAGGTTGCCTTCTTAAATTTTTATAAAATTTTCTCTTTCAAATTTAACCACACTTACTTCATGAAAGTTTTAAAGAACATCCATTTCTACAATATATAGAAATTTTAAAGAGTTTTGTAAAGATTTGGATTTCAAAAGGAGTCTTTCTCTCCGATTGTTGAATTTGCTTGATGAATGAATTTTTGGTTGTGTTCAGTGATTTACTGCTCTTTACATAACACGATTTGGAATTGGTTTCCTTCATAAAAATATTATTTAAGATCTCATTTGATAAGGTATTGATGCTTATTTCGAAAACTGCTCGAAACTGTTTTCACCCCAGGATAAGAGGGCCATACGCCCAACTTGGAGGGGGAGAGGGTTGCATGTCCAACTTAAGAAGCAAGTTTGTAATATGAATATATCTAGCCTAATGATTACTCAAGATTCAAACATTAAATGGGAGAGGCTTAGCCATTGGCTTAGGTGTCCCCTTAATAACTACATGTAATTATTTCATGATGACTCAACCCCTTAGATGGACCAATGGAAAGGTAGCAAGTGTCGCCTCTAGGAACTAGACTTGCCACCCATCTCTTTAGCTTGCCACCTCCTCAACCTAGATTATCCACTTACATGAAGATGATTGGTCCATTTGGAAAGATCATTATGAGGGGTTTGCCTATAAATAGAGGCCTTCCCTCTCCTCATTTTCACACCACCTCCTCTTCCTCCCTCACTCTCTCGACCTCACCCTCACCATCGCCCTTTCTCTTTCTTGTGGCCACGCCCTCTTGGTCGTTTGCTAGCTTGCACATTGCTCGATCACCTAGGCCATCCCCCGAAGTGTGTTAAGTAGAACTTACTAATATTTGGTTAGGGTGTTGTGTTATGCAAATCCAAACATGTGATGAGTCATTGACTAAAGTTGATTGGCTTGTTGTTGCTTGAACTTGTTTGATAATGTTTTGATTGTTTGTATGTTGTTGATTTATTTTATGATGATGCTTATGCCCATGAGACAAAGTATGTTCTAAATTACGAAAAAGGAGCTTGTAGGTCTTGGATGTGCATTGAAATGTAACACACTAGGCGTATCGATTCTGAGTCGTGTTCGGTTCTAGGTTGTCGTTCAGTTGTAACGTCTCAAGTCACGAGCCTTGAGTAGTAAGTAGAATTTACTAATATTTGGCTAGGATGTTGTGTTATGCTATTCCGAGCATGTGATGAGTTCTTGACTGAATTTGATTGACTTGTTGTTGCTTGAGGTTGGATTGTGATTTTGTTCCTTGATTGAGTTTAGTTCTTGTTTGTTGAGCTTAGCTCGTGCTTTGGCTTGAATTGCTTTGAAAGAGTTCGATTTGTGTACTTGTTTGATATGCTTCGGATATGCTTCGACTCAAATCGATTTGATAAGCATTTTTGTGAAAGTTTGTATTTCCTTACAAAACTATTTTAAACTATTTCACAAGTGCATATACTAGTTTATGCCTCGAGCTACAAAAAAAGGCTTTGTTGACCTTGACCTACGTGGGATCACAACTGATCGGTCCTTTCTTAGTCTTGATGTGATATCAAGGCATATCATTCCCGAGCTAACTTTGGTGGTACTAGGTCGGTGAACATATCATGACAGCCAATCCTTTCATGGTCTTGGTGCGATATTGAGGCGTATCGTTCCCGAGTCAAGTTTGGTACTAGGTCGGTGAACATGTTATGACGGGCCGGTCCTATTATGGTCTCGGTGCAATATCTAGATATATCGTTCTCGAGCCAAGTTACGTACTAAATCGGTGCTCAAACGTGTCAAATCAAGTTGCGATCCTTGATTCGTGTCGGCATGCTTAACGTCTCGGTTTCGGTGAGTCATTTCACACACTTATGTATGGCACGCCTTTGGGCCCTCAAACTAAAAGTGAAGATAAGAACCAGATTGTGATACATGATGCATGGTCACACGATGGACTAATTTTTAGCCATCGACCGATGGATTTTGGCAACGTTGCTCGATGGACTCATTGTCGGAGGACTGTCGTCACTCTTGGATTAGGGGACATTGCTCAATTAAGTTTGGATGCTCGACGGACTCATTGTCGGAGGATAGCTATCACGCTTGGATTAGGGAACGTTGCCCGATTAAGTTTAGATGCTTGGTGGATTCTAGAAGAGTTGATGGATTTTGACTGTTAATAAAAGAACCTTGTGTGCATGAGTTCCTCACATTACGAAGTGGATTTTGGTTATGCTTGCATATGAGTAAGGCATGAGTTCCTTATAATTTGGAATGGATTTTTTTTATGCATGTATAAATTGAGTGAGGCGTGAGTACCTCATATTGTGAGTGAATATTGGTTTATGCTTGCATACTGTTGATTGAGGATTTCTTATGTTTCACCCAAGACAGAGCTTTTGTTTTGTTATTGATCTGCTATCGACTAATATTTTGGATGAGTTATGTGCTTGTTGATGGACGAGGCATCCTCCTACCTAGAAATTAGTGGGTTTTACTTACTGAGTTTCCCCAAAACTCACCACTCATCCTTTCAGTTTTATAGGCATGGAAGTCTCACGTCAATTTTGTGAGTTGCAATCTTGCTAGAGGAGTTAAGGTTTACCCCAACCTTTTGAAGATGTGGTAGTTGTAAATATAATGGCCTGTGATAGAATAGCTTGTAAGTGTAATTGATGTAATTGTATATTTGTAAATGGTTGTTTTCCTAACTGCTTGTTGTTGTCCGGGTGTTGTATGTATGCTTCTGCATGTGCTTAATGAAAAGAAAAAAAAAAGGAAATGGGATGGCGATGCGTTTGGAACGTCGCGAAAATAACCTCTTTCACTCGTGACCCTGGAGATGAAGTTGGGATCGTGACATACTTGGATGTGGAAGACGCCCTGTATTACACGAGGGATTTAGCCATGGTTATGGCCATTGTGAGGTCTTCCATGTTGAACCGCTTCAACTTTTACTTAGTCCATGGTTTGAAACCAATCACAAACTGATAATATGCCTCTGTTTCATTCATCGAAGGGATTTAATGTAGCTACTCCAAGAACCGCTTAATGTAATCGCATACTCCACACTTTTGCTCAAGACGCTTTAGCTCGTTGTGAGCTTTTTCCTCTGCATAAGTGGGATAGTAGTTCCGTCGAAACTCTTCGACAAATCTACTCCAGGTCATGATAGAATTCCCAAACCTATCACCCGACCGACGACGCTACCACAATAATGCATTATTAGCTAAGTACATAGATGCAGTGTTTACCCGCGATTGGTCGTTGTTGATTCCCATGGCTTGGACATACCATTCCATGTCTTTTACCACCCGTGAGCCTTTGAACTCCTTTGGCTTGGGTGTATTTGTTCGTGGACCTTGCACAGCAATTGTAACATCCTCAATTTCAACCCTTATTTTGGTTTTAATTAGGAGGCTAAGTTAGATAAGTCAATCTTTTTGAAGAACATGAGTCAAATGCACAAAATAGAGGTAATGAGTATGGAGGCTTAGGTGTCCTAAGTAATAAATGAAAGAAGATTACTCGTAAGATTATGTGTATAGTCATTATGACAAGCCATTAATGAATGAGGTGAATCACACATCCATGTGTCGCTATTAGATTATGGTCATCATTTCCTCTACTTTGAGACTTGGAAGATAAGTTATTTCCAACTTTAAATGCTTGATGAATCATCGGCCAAGTAATTAATGAATGATGGTCTTGGAAGACCATTAAGGGCGCCACCTCTCTTCTATAGATTTGCTACCTTGAGTTTCATAGGTTTTGACTTCCTAGTTTTTCAAAATTATTGGACCTTTCCCGCTTTCCAATTTTATAGAGCTCTTTATGTTTCGACTTTAGAGAAACTTCCCTCATGAAAGTTGTTTAAAATATCTTAATCTATAAGATACTTAAATTCCATATTTTTTAAAGGTGAAATGGTTCTTAAATTTCATATTTTTTTTGAGGTGAAATGATTGAGACGAAAGCTGAATTAATTACCGTATAGGACTTGCCCAGTATAGTGAAAACGGTAACTTAGTTTTTTTCTCGAATTTTCATAAAATCTTCTATTTCAAATTTGGACACGCTTCCTTCACAAAATTTTTAAATGATATCCATATCTACAACATATTAAAATTTCAAAGAGTTTTGTGAAGATTTGGATTTTGAAATAGGTCTCTCTCTTTGACCGTTAAATTTGCTCGGTGGATTAATTTTTGGGTTGTGTTCAATCATTTGCTACTCTTTCCACAAAACAAATTTGGCTTGGATTCCTTCACCAAAAAAAATGTTTTCTAAGATCTTCTCTATAATATATTAAAATTCAATAATCTTTTGAGTTCGTTTGATAAGGTAATGGTATTGATTTCAAAAGTTGCTCAACATTGTTTTCACCTTAGAATGTGAGAACCACATGCCCAACTTGGAGGGGAAGGGGGTTGCATGCCCAACTTGAAAAGCAAGCTAATCTATAGATTTCTTGGCTTATCTTTAAAGATAAGAATGCATTAAATGCTTTTGGACTTTAGTGTGTTAAAGAAAAGAAACTTGGAGAGCAAGTTGGCTAATGTGAACACATCTAAGTCTAATGATTACATGAAATCTTGGTAATTAATGAGAGAGGTGAGTCACCTACTTAGGCGTCTCCTAAAATCTTAGGTGAATCTTAGGTTATGATGGCCTTAGATTGTAGCCTTGGTGAACAAGCTAAGGACCAACCAATTAGGAAAAAAAAAACATTAGGCGTTAAAGGGGCCTATGTGTCCCTAAGGCACCATAGGCAATAATAAGCCTAGATTGAGCCTTGGAAAGTAAGCAAATAGGTGGACCAATCACAAGCCAACACCAAAGGACCTAGGCGCAAACTCGGGAAGATAGGTATGCCAACTCGTTATTTAGGCATAATCATGAGTTTGCATAAAAATCTAAGAGGAAGATGTCTATAAATAGAAGAACGCATCCTCACATTTTAAGCGTTTGCCTTTCTCTCATTTCCTCTCTCTTTCATGCCCTTCTCTTCCAAGCCGCCCTACACACTAACCGACCACCAAAGAAGCATCTTGGAGCTAGGTCCAAGAAGTAGTAAGTAGATTTTCCTAACTCTTCAATAGGGCGATGTGCTACGCTTATCGATTTTAGGATCATGTCATTGTTTGCTTGTGTTGCCTTTGTATTGTTATATTTGTTGTGTTTCTATTGCTTGTTGCATTAAGTAAGTTTATGATCCTGCACGAGTGTTGAGCACATTCGAATGCCTGAGCGAATGGTTCCAAGTCAAGGTCATGAGCTTGAATCACAGTTGGCATGAGTTTGATTTAATAAAACACAAGAGTAATTCATTAGTTTACCTTGCATGGCACGCTTTCAAGCCTTTCATTTGGCTAAAATTTAAACATAAAATGAATCGGTTGATGTTTGAAATGCATGGACATACGATGGATTTATATGCCGATGTTGGGGGATGTTGCTAGCCTAGGTGAGGCCAATGCCTGGGGGTTGCCTTGGATGTCGTTCTATTAATGAGATTAGGACGATGCCTGTTGCCAAGGGGGGACCAATGCATGGTTGTTACTGGAAGAGTCGATTAATTTTGGCTAATATGATATTAAAAAAGAAAAATGAAAGTCCATGTGTGGTCCTTGACTGATACACATGTGATGCTTGCAAAAACAAGGTTTGTTTGATATGTATCGTTAAGTCATTGCATTAATTTGATTATATGTTTGAATTGGGTCATTTAGTGCTTGAACGAGTTTCATGAGATGCACGTATCCCTTTTTGTGACAGAAATGATCACAAGCCATAAATCTTTGGAAAGCTTGTTCATATGCACTAACTCTGTCTTTGATTTTTGAAAGCACATAGATGGTTACGAGCCTTTCATATGTATAAGCAAGGCAAGACATGAACCTTGCTATTGATTTGCCATTGACAAGTGGGTGGTGATCTTATATCTGACGGTCGATGGCAAGACATCCTCCTATAGGAGAATTAGATATTTCTACTTACTAAGTCATTGACTTATCGATGGCAAGACATCCTCTTATAGGAGAATTAGGGATTTCTACTTACTAAGTTATTGACTTACTCTTGTTGTTCTCACAATTTCAGGTGTGTGATAGATGAACCTAGGTCCAAGAAGAGAATGAACCTAGCATGAGGCTCGCTTTTGGGAGCAGCTCAATAGAGGAGCTAGGTTACCCCAACCCTTTTGATTGACTATATATGAAAATGAAAATAAGTAGCTTAGGACTAGGATAGACATTTAATCAAATTAGCTTTTGATAAATGAATATGTATATGAATATGTTGCTTTTATTTGCTTGGCTTGCATATCTCTTGTCTGGCTTCCATGTTTATTTGTACGAGGATTGTTTATGATTGCTTCCGTATGTGCTTAACTAAAGATAAAAGACTTTTGGGACATTCAACATTGCCTGGAGTGTTGATGCTAACTCGCTGGGTCATGCTCTCATGCCCGAGGTAAGGTAGAGGGTGTGACAACGATCACCTCGTTTACGCGTGCTGCTTCCGATTCAGCAAGCTTCTCCTTTAGCTCTGCTATCTCCGAGCGCATCGCTGCGATCCTAGCCTTTAATGACTTGTCTCGTTGTGCGAGTTCTTCCCTCAGGGTCCCTAGCAACTCGTGTCGGAGCTCTCCCATGTCAGCCTTGAGCTCTTGCACCTTAGCCACAAGATCTTCCTTCTCGGCGTCCACTCAATCCACAGTCTGGGTTAGGTCATTGATTGATCATTGGACTTCGGTGATGAACAACTTTAGCTTTGTCATATGATGCTTAAGATCCCCCATTAGGTCCCTCGAACTCGAACCACCATGATTCTTCTTCCCCTTAGTAGTGCCTTTCTTGGTGTTCCTTCCATGATCATCATGGTGCCACCCATGACGAGCGCCTCATCAAATCATGGATTAGCGATTGTACTTGGAGCGAACTTGCTTTGATACCACTTATCACGGCCGGATTGATCTAGCGTTTCGTAACTCGTGAGGCCTTAGGATTTCTCCCGAGCAGTTTTTCTCACACTCGACTCACAAGGATCTTTTAGAGAGAGAAACTCTAAAGGAAGAAACTTTAAACTTGTATTTTACTTGTGAATAAGTTAATATAATGAGGGGGAATATAATTCTCTATATACAAGTATAAGACAAATTGTATCCGTAGATCTTTTCTCGATCTAACGTTGGTGAACATCTTCCCACCTGCCATCTACTTACATTTATTACATAACTTTACAAATACCGTATCGCTCGCCCCCAAGAGTATTCTAGAATACTCAAGAAAACCTAGGACTTAGGGATATCGGTTGAGGGTTGCCCATTCCAAAGAATGGATCACGGCCATCATTTAGAACCCTCTTGGATCGTCCATTCCTTTGGGTCCTGACAATATGATATAACCACTTCACGAGAAGAATAAGAAGAAAACCATAAAAAGAACATTAAGGTAGAAAATCTTAGATTACAAATATTCTCTATAGTTTAACATTATTAAATTATTTTTTTATTAGTAGCAATTATCTTAGAAAGAAGATTGGTTACACTGAATCAATAATGAAAATTTTACCAAGTCTAGTTGGCCTTGAAATCATGTTGATATTTATTGAGTTTGAGGGAGTGATGATTTACATTTCACCGGGCTCATGCTTTCATGGATAATTTCATTCAACGTCATGAAGGAGGATACATGTTAAAATGAAGTTCAAATTATGTACGCAGTAAGATTTAGAAGAAGTGAAAAATTAGAAAAAATAAAAATCACTCCAAATAGTGGCTGGATACAAAATTTGATTGATACTTTCGCCCTTAGTTTTTTTTTTTTTTTTAATAGAACTTTCACCCTTAGTTGAGGTGAAATTCTAATGTAGCCATATAATTAGTTTTCTGGTCATAACTGGCCATCTTATGTGACATACCATGACGTTAGCGATTTTTAATAAAACTTGGTCGAAATAATTATATTGAAATTTTACGCAAAGATTTATACTTTATTTGGCAAAATTAGAAAACTTATGACTGAGTTGATATTTATATAATATGTTTATAATTGATTGGGTAACTTCCCCAATAGAATGTGATCTGTGCTTTTCATTTACTCGTGATATCTATAGGTTATTTGGAATTTTCAATGATAAATCTTTCAATAAATTCAGTAACTTTCTAAATGGAAAGACAACAAATTTAATGACGTTAGATATGCCCCTTGATTAAATTTTTGTACTTGTTTTAGCTGACAACCAATTGTGTGAGTGCTCTGCGCTCTTTCCCTTGCCTTGCATTAGAGAGAATATCACTCGATGCCTTAACCTCTTCTCTCTCTCTTTCTGGTGTCTGGTCTAAGCATTCCCCCAAACATTATTATATTTCCCCCTCGCAAATTTGCATCACTATCATCGATTCTGCTGCTGATTTGATTATTGCTAATTTTCCTTTTTTTTGAATTCGTTAAGCCCACAAAAACCCAACAAATCTGCAACCATAAATCGGGCCCCACGCCAGTCCCCCCTCCTTTTCCAATTTGTTTCTGTTCCCCACTTCATGTTCTGTAACTCCATGTTACAGCTTTGCCATACAGAAGCAGGGGGCCCTTCGAGGGTTTGTACTGATGGTTGATAGAGATCGATGCTAATTTAGCTCGATTCAGGCTTCGGACATCGAAAGTCGCTTGCTTGCGGCTCATCGAGATCTGGGTATGCTCTGAGCATCTCATGGACGCAGGTGGGTTCCGTCCTCTCGGTTTCTTGTTTTGCTAATGTAATAATTAACGATGTTGGCATTTGCCCATCCTTTCTCAATCTCCCAATTCGACCAAGAGTCTCCTCTTTCCAGTTATTAGATGTGAATTGGGAATCTTCTTGCCTTCTTGGAAGAACTTGGGGAATGTGCTTGAAGGAGTGAGCTTTCTCGAAGTGTAGGGTAATTGTGGGGAAATTAAATAGAGGGCAGTTTGATGGTCAGCTTCAGTGTTTGCACAGAGTGTAATGTTATCGTCATTATGCAAAGCTCCATGTTCTAGTGCAGTCTCTTTTGGCTTGCGAGGAACTTGGGAAAGAGAAAGAAATTCTCTCGTATTGTTCAGATAAAAAGCTAATGCGGTATATGGTATTGCAGTGTAATTGCAGTGTATACTTCAATTTTGCATGCCTTGTGAGTGGTCTGGATTTGGAAGAAGTGAATGGGGAATAAAGGCCCTGTAGTTTTGCAATGCCTGCATGTCCTGTGCCCGAACCTCAGACATATGTGCTGGAAGATTTTGGATGGATACTTTGTCACTTTATTTTTTTCTTAAATTATTAACTGACTGTTCTATATGGTCATTTCTGTGCGCTCACCGAACCCCTGAGGAAGTCATCATGTGGTGAATCACGGATAGATGTTAAGTTAGCAACAGATTGAACTGAAACTGCTTCTGCACTAGCCATAGTAATGCCTCTTGGGTTCAGTTCCTGAAATTGGACAGATGGTTCAACAGTGGGTTGACATCATAGTGATGGATCTTTGTTCAAACTTCATGTGGATTTAAAGGGGATAAGACCAATCCTTTCTTGCAGGTTATTCTAGCATATGTTCACTAATTGGCTGAGTCACTGTCGTAGTATCTTGTGAATATTTCGAGAATTGCATACAGAAAATGTCAAGAACGTATGAGGCTTGCAGACACCATCCTCAAGGATAAATCTGCCGCGCTTCACAAAGTTCTGAAGCTGTGTTGTGGCTATCCTTGTGGATATAAATAGCGTGCACCTCACTATTTAGTTAATGCAAGAACTTCAGAATTTTTTTGATACCACAAGTCTCTCTCTCTAGACACTTGAGCTTGATTGTAAAATTTTATGTGCTAGTGTTATATCATTCAAAATTTACTTCAACTTAGAAAAACCCACCCATATAACATGGGAAGAAGATCTGACTGCAACATGCATTTTACTGGATGATTTTGTTGGATGCTCTACCGCTAAAATTTTCTTACATGGCCATATCATCTTGAAAGACTAGTCCAACTTTGCTTCTTCTTCTTGTAGCATGTAAGCAAGGCAACTAGCACCAGCCAATCCTTCATCAAATCCAGTTTGCTCATGTGTGAAATGATGATCCATGGCCTAAACTTATGCTTAAGTAGCTATAAAAAGAAGAAGAAAAGAACAAGTATTTTGGACTTCATGCAAGTTTCTGTATAAAAGAATATAAAAGCTTTTGAAATACCTATTTTATATGACATATCTTTCTCAATTATCTGAAGTCAATTTGCTAAGCCTTGAGATCATCTCAAAGATGTGTAGACATACAACACGGCTTCAAAAAATCTAAGTTATGTCCATACGATAAAGGGAAGTAGAAAAGTTGCTCTGACTTAGTCTGCTATTCGCAGCGTTATAACACAACATGTTTGATATCTTGTGTTGTGACATTTGCACCATCACCTTGATGGAGCAATTTACTTTTTGTATGTAATTGCCAAATGTACTTTTCTGCTACTATGTATCTTTAACTCCTCAATTCTTGATGTCTTCAGATAACTACTGTCTTTTTGGCAACTTATGACTTTGCAAATTAAAACTTCAGATAGGTTAACTGGTACTTTTACTTGGGTTGTTGAAGAAAGAACAGATGTGCATGCCACTTACCTGAGGATTTGCTTGGGATTTTCAAAACTGATCAGCAACTTGGTGACCTGGAATAACAGAGCATTCATTCTTTTCCTACCAAAATCTGATGATTGTTTTTTTTTTGGTTGAATTAATGACAGAAAGTGCTATGATGATGGTTTATAAGACTTTCCTACTTCAGATCTTTCAGATTTGCATGGCTTATCTGCTCTAGAATCTGGGTGGTAGATATGTTGGAAAGTATGATGCCTAAGGTTTGTTGGACCATTTTGCACTAACTTTTGCTAGGATCATTGCTGCCTTGTACAATTTCTCTGATTTTATTGTTACTTCTCAGTATGTACAAGTATAGCAGGGTTAACCCCTCCACAAGTGGTTTCCTTGTTAGGCAATGATTATACACAATACCAAGCTCTATATGGGTGCACCAAATCAATAGAATATGAAGTAATATATTATGATATTCTCTCCATGTTTTGCTTTTCCAGGGCAAATGGACACATCTGTAAGCTGTCTTATTAACAGCATTTCTCGGTTTATTCATCTGGTTATGTGTCAGACAAGAAAGTCCCAGCATCTTCAACAGATTTATGGAAAAACAACTGAGGTATTAAAGTTGCTAAAACCCCTGCTTGATGACGTGGTTGAACACACAACGCCAATCTTGGATGAAATCCTATATAAAGAGTTTGAAGAGCTGGACATGGCTGTTAATTGGTCAAGGGAATTTTTGGAAAATTGGTCACCGAGGATGAGCAAGATTTGCTGTGTAAGTGATCTTTGTTTTATCTTTGGCAAATTCTTACATAGATGACATAGTTTTTTCAGTAAATGTTCAGTTCAAACTGTACAAGAGATATACAAGTTACTCATTTTGGCCTTAGTGTATAACCTTATGTATAAATGAGTAAATCAATTAGTGTCATTCCATAGAAACTCTGGAAAATCATGCTTGTCACTGTTCTGGATTTACTTATTTTTTGAGTTACTTATTTTGTTGCATTGAGGTTGACGCATTCTGGATTAACGTGCTGACCACCATTCTGGTCTTTCCTTCTAACTATGTTTAAATATTACTCTTTTGACATTTGAAAAATTAATGTAAACATGAACCATATGACTTTCCCAAATGTACCTCTTGACCCAATTGGGGAGTTTAATCTTGGACACCTTATGCTCAAACTGAACTGGTCTAGGTTGTACCAAAAACGAGGTTTCAACTTTAGACACTTATTGATTGGTCAGATGGTTTAATTTTGTCTTCTTGCTTATACACAGCCAGTTGTTTTTTCAACAGAAAATTTGCATATGAATCTTGCGAGAGTAAATTCAGCTTCGTTGAGGATTTATAAGGACATGTTTTTACAACACTAGCTATTCATGCTTTTGTTTGCTTGCAATGCCTTTGGGGCTCTGGTTTCTCCTCTTTTTTTTTGCTGCTTTTGTTTGTGCCTTGTGGCAATAGAGGACCATATTTTTCTTCCGAATAGGGAATTGACCAGATTTACCCATGGGTACCGAGGACTGCCAATCTATCTTTAGAAAAGTGATTGCTAGATGACATGTCAACTACAATTTCCCGAAAATGCTGCTCTGGTTACAGAGGTCACTCCATTTTCATTTATCTTCATTAGTTTTTTTTGAAATGCCCCCTTCATTTAGAAGCTGTTTTTTCTTTTGAGCTTTGTAGAAAAAAGGAGGGTCAGTTCGAAGAGATTATTTGCATGGCACCACAATCTGTTTGGACTTCCTATCTCTTTAGCCACAAAACTTGCATAAAGTTGAATTCTCCCAACATGGGTTGCCGAATCCCTGACTCTCTATCTGTGATCCGCTCATGCAACTCCTGTATCTTGTGGATGCTTTGAATAGCTATCTTTTTTGAGCTAAGCAAGCAAGTTGACTCTTCAAGCTTCCCATGCAATAGACATGTTTGAAGGGATGTCTTTGTTGCTCAGATAGCTTTTCTAGGATCCATCTTAACTCCATTTTCTATCATTTATAGTCTTCAAGCTCATCATAATAGGACTGTTTCAGTTTAACTTCGTAAAGCATATGGTAGAAGTTAGTGGAAATTGCCTGTTCTAACTCTTGAGCATTTCTGAAAGAGTTAAATATGCAATTTGAGTTTCTGTTAACCCAACTGAAAAGTATGGACATTTAGACCTCTCAATTTGCTATGTTCACTAATCGACTACTAAAAACTTTCAGGTCCTGCAGAGCAAAACATATTTGATGAAAATTCAAACCTCTTCACTTGAGATATGCCAAATATTATGTAGATTATCACAATCAGGCCAGGCTGGATCTAGCTTTAGTCGCATTCAGGTATAATCAGAGTTATGATCCTTTAATACACGACTCTTGCAGTTGCAACTAGTCTCACAGAAATAGCTCCAGTACTCTTTGCAGGAACTTCAACGTCTGAAGCAGGAAGGAGTAGCAGAATTCATAGAAGAGGTGCTTATAAATCAAAGAGATGGTATTCTTCCTTGTGCTGATACCGTTTCCAAAATTATTGAGTTGCTCAATCTGAGATCGAAACAGGAATTGTTCAAAGAAAGCCTTGCAGTTGAAAAGGAGAGAATGAGGGCTGATGTCAATGAAGTGAGAGGAGAATTTGATGAAATTAACCAAGTAATTCGACTTATGTCATATATACGGGACTTTATGATTGAAACAGACTTCTTGGAAGCAGATGATGGCATGCTGATCCCACCTTATTTCCGTTGTCCTTTATCCTTAGAGCTAATGATGGATCCTGTGATTGTGGCTTCTGGTCAAACTTATGAAAGGGCTTCTATACAGAAGTGGCTTGACCATGGCTTGACTGTGTGCCCAAAAACTCGTCAGCTGCTTACGCATACTAACCTTATTCCTAATTACACTGTCAAAGCTATGGTTGAAGGTTGGTGCAAACATAATAACATCAGGCTGTTCAATAGCCTTGAGAGTCATGGTACCGTTCCAGTTCTCGACTTGTCTGACCATGGCTCCCCTCAAAATTTAGTCCGCACAGATAGTTTCAGTCGCTTTCTTCAGAGTAGCAGTTCCACTTCAAGGTCTTCTAGTGACATTGGTAATAGATTTGAGAAGCAGAAGAGTGATATTTCTTGTAGATCAAGCGGTGAAGAATCCAATGGAGGGTTATGCAGAGAGATTGAAAGGGTTGATATACAATTGGCTGAAAAAGTACATACTCACAGTAGGAGCGAGTCGACTTCTAGTGCCATATCTAGTGTCGATTATATTCCTCAAACTTCAATCGAAGTTTCAACGAGATTGGAGCTTAAAAATTTGAGTCTTTCATCAGAGAAAATTTCCTCACAACATGGTGTAAAAAAGGATTCAGTTTTGTCACCACATGTTTTGAGAAACCAGTCGTCTGGCTCCAATACAAGAATGGTGGTGGGAGGGACTGGTAACTGCAACCAAACTGGAACAGAGTCATCTGGCCTTAATACAAGAATGGTGGTGGGAGGGACTGGTAACTGCAACCAAACTGGAACAGAGTCTTCTCAGTGTCCTAATTCTGCCTATGATCATTTAACTACATATTCTCATGTCAAGATATTGATAGAGAATTTAAAGAACCAGTCAAATGAGGTACACACTAAAGCTGCTGCAGAATTACGATTTTTAGCAAAGCATAATATGGAAAATCGCCTCATCATAGGACAGTCTGGAGCTATCACACCATTACTTTCATTACTCTACTCACGAGTGAGATACACACAAGAACATGCTGTAACGGCAATTCTGAATCTCTCAATAAATGAGGAGAATAAGGCCATGATTGCAGAAGCTGGAGCAATCGAACCACTTATCCATGTTCTGAAATCTGGAAATGAAGGAGCCCGAGAGAATGCTGCAGCGACACTGTTCAGTATCTCTCTTCTAGAAGAATACAAGGCGAAAATTGGCCGCTCTGGTGCAGTTAAAGCACTGGTGGATCTTCTTGGTTCAGGGACTCCTAGAGGGAAGAAAGATGCAGCTACTGCACTGTTCAATTTGTCTATCTTTCACGAAAATAAGGCTCGAATAGTTCAAGCAGGTGCAGTGAAGTATCTCATTGAATTGATGGACCCAGATACTGGAATGGTGGACAAGGCTGTGGCTCTTCTAGCGAACCTGTCAACGACTGGAGAAGGACGCTTGGCGATTGTGAGGGAAGGGGGAATTCCTTTGCTAGTTGAGGTCATTGAGTCTGGATCTCATAGGGGAAAGGAAAATGCAGCCTCAGTACTGCTGCAACTATGCCTCAATAGTCCCAAGTTTTGCACCCTAGTTCTCCAAGAAGGAGCTGTCCCCCCATTGGTTGCTTTGTCTCAATCTGGCACTGCAAGAGCAAAGGAAAAGGTATGCTTTATGGAATAGATATTACTTGAGTTCCTAGTTGCAGCATACCTGGGTATCTCTACAAGTATCTTAGCAACTTGGGCATTCGCATGTCATTGATGAACTGCAAGACAAACTATGTACTGGATGAGTCCTTGTATAGTTTGTAGCCTCTGAACCTGCATACGACTAGGTTTATCCTTGATATGAAGTGACTAGTGCTGATATGTCATTCCTTAGTCATATAGTTGATATTGCTTTGATCTTTTCTGAGCCCTGTAGAGAAAACGATGCTCAGGAGTACAATGCATGTACCCTGGAGTGAGAGTACATGCATTGTGCATCTGAATTTGTGTGCTGGGAGGGAGCGATAATTGATTTTGTACCACACCTGGCATACAAGTGATTAGTTTTTCTGTTGGACGAATAAAGTAACCCTGCTGTTCTTTCCAGATTAAGTGAACTTTTTACTTAAAATTGAACCTTATAAGTTGATGTTAATTAAAGTCATCAAACAAATTTCATCTCAGTAAGTGCTGAATTTTTAATTTTCAGCACTTAATTAGGTTATCAAATAGGCTCTGAGATTCTCGAGGTGAAACTGTCTTGATCATGTAAGATGCTGTATCTCATTCACTGGGAGGTTGCGAACTTGGTTTCCCACTCCTAACAAGACTGTCTGAATAGTAGATGATCAAGTGATGTATGTCCTGTGAGATGGAACATTGTGAAAAGAAATTGCACTTAAACTGGCACTGCCGGATGGGGGCAATATAGATGCTGCTTGCCTTGTCTAGATAATGTCTCTGTTTGGGTATATTGTTTGAAGTCTCAGCACAAGAAAGCTGGACTCTGGCTTAATGGATCACATAAAGCAAATTTTAACGAATATGATGATGTTTCTAGCCCTTAGTCTGGGAATAATAAACAAAGATTTTCCATTTGCCCAACTAATTCCAATACCTGTAATTTCACTAATTATTCGACCCAAAAAAAAAAAAAAAAATCACTAATTCAATATTCTGCGACAATAGCGCAAGGAGAATTGTTGTTTAAGAAAGAACAGCTAGACCAGTTGTTTAACTTTTTGCCTTCGCAGGCACAGCAGCTACTTGGTCACTTCCGGAACCAGCGAGAAGGGGCCATGGTCAAGGGGAAGTCTTGAGATGAGGAAATGTTCGGCTTTTGATATTATTTCCATGTTGTTTGCTCTCTTTCCAGAAATCATTCAGGAGGTTTTGGTATTTGTTTTCTGCCGATCTGTATATAAGTTAATGTGCTTGTAGATCTTTTTCATTGTGGGGCATGTAATTCTCTTTTGAAGCGACTCTTGGGTTGCTGTCTGTAGTGTGTTTGATGTTTCACTATGAAAAATGGGTCGGGGTTTAAAGTTTGAGATTGAGTCATTGCAGTTCCTTTACATGAAAAAGTTTGGCCAACAGTCTTGTATATTCTTTTGTACATATGTACAAAACGCATTTTGTTATTCAATGAGATCGAGAACATTTTCAATTCCTGTCCATGCGGGAGCGCTAACATTACATCTATTGTAACATTTTTTTTTTTAAAGTAGATCAATGATGACGGACGCTGATGCTTTTAGTTCCACAACCATGCTTCAGGTTGGATACACATAGATCTAACTTTTTGGTATACTTGTCAATTGGGTGGGTTGGATCGAAAATGGGTCGACCCATATTTGATCCATATTCATGTAGTGTAAATCTTGTGACTCATACTCGACCCGATCCGACCTGATCCATATTGCTAAAACCTATTAACATTCTAGGAAAAGCCACACCTACTATATGTTATATTGGATTAAAACTTCAAATTAAATTAAAAAATAGTAAATAAAATAAAAAATAAAAAAAAACTATAAATTTATAAAGAATTAGACCATGCACATGCTTCTCTTGTTTGAAGTGAACATATTATTGAGTAATTGAAAACTAAAATATGAATTTTTTTTTAACTAAACCTAAGAAAGCTCATTTTTATGATTTTTTTATAAAAAAATATTGCTAAAACACTTTTATGCAATACAAATTTAATGGAAAAATTTTATAATTCTTTTTAAAATATCAAAATTTTAATTATTTTTAAAAATATTATTTTTATTTATTTTTATTTCTTTTTCTCTTTTCTTCTTCTTTGACCAGTCGTTGGCCATGATGACGACCGGTGACTAACCACAGGCGAGCTTGAGCTCGCTCAACGTTGGCAAGCTCAAGTCTCGCTAGTTTTGATGAGGCTCGATCTTGTCGATCTAGCAAGGTGGAGGCCTCACTCGACGCTGGTGAGCTCTAGTCTTGCCAAATCCTGCGAGGCTCGAGCCTCGCCAGTCGTTGGTGACCACGAGCTCACGTGTTGGCCACTAGTTAAGGAAGGAGGACAAAGAAAGAAAAAAGAAAAGAAAAAAGAAGAAGTTGAAATATGAAAAATAATTATAATTTCGATTTAATTTTTTTTTATAAAGTTAAAGAGGGAAAGATTGTGTGGGGCTTGTATTTGAAATTTAGAAATAGATTTTAAGGTTCTAACCCACTTTATATTTTAAATGAGTCGGAAATGGGTCACAAATTCTAATCCATTTAAATTAGACTCACTTTTTTGACCAATTTTTAGTTGGGTATTAAAAGCTTCTGACCTATATACAACCTATATAAATAAAATATAAGTCTAACAATGGGTCCATGACTCTTTTTTCTTTTTTTTTGGGTCAGTCTCCATGACTCATTTTAACACTCCCACTGTTGGGTATATTGTCTCCTTTCTCTGTCTTTTCTTCACTTGCCGAATTCCTCACTGACATATTGATGTGAAATAGACTTTGCTTGGGATAAAGTATAGCCCAAGTGTTAAAAGCCAAAAATTAGGAAAGTGACACTTAAGTGCCACTTTTTATGAAAAGTGGGATATTTAAGTGTCATTTCCGGCAGACCCCATCGGAATCTTACATGGCAATTTTTTTTTTTTTTTCATCTACGTGGCTCGCCGGAATTCTAACTCAACAAACAAAGGCAAAAACGATGTCATTTTTAAGTGGATTTAAATGTTATAAAAATTAATTTAATTAAATTATAAAAATAAATAATTATTATTTTAATAAAATAATATAAAATAATTTAAAAAAAAAAGAAAAAGAAAAAAAAGGGGCAGGGGAGAGGAGGCAGTGGCTGAGGGTTGAGCCCTCACCATCTAGGCCGCCGCTGCCGCCGCCTCCTCCCCACCGTTGTTGGGAAGGGCTGGCGATGGTGGGAAAAGCGTCGACCAAGGTTGTTGGCCCCCGGCCGACCGGCGGCGAGGCCTCGCGAGCCCTCGCCGGGAAGGGTTGGCGACGGAGGGGGGAGGGTCGGCTGAGGTTACCGGCCGGGGGGGGGGGGGGCTTGTGGGCCCTTGTCGCCTCTCCACCATCACCGGGAAGAGCTGGTGACGAAGGGGGGAGGGTCGGTTGGGGTCGCTGGCCCCTGGTTGATCGGTAGCAACGGCCCGTGAGCCCTCGTTGGATCTATGTGAGGGCTGCAAGCCCTCGCCCCACCCCCCACTGTCGCCGGCCTTTCTTGGCGGCGACGGCGGCGGCAAGAGCTCAGCCGTCTCCCTGCCCCACCCCCCCTTTTTTTAAATATTTGAATTTGTATTTTTAAATACTTTAAATAAATTTAGTTTTTAATTTAATTTAATTAATTTTTATATTAAATTTTTATCACATCAAAGACAAAACGACGTCGTTTTTGTATTTTTTAGCCACATCAGCGTACAAAACGATGTTGTTTTACGCTTACCTTACCGGAAAATCACCACATTAGCATTTTGGTCGGATTGGCACTTAAGTGATCTATTTTGCTCCAATTTTGACATTTAAGTATCACTTTCCTAAAACTTGTTTTGGCTTTGTTAGCCTATTTTTTGTCTTTGTTTTGGTGTCCTGCTTCTTTTAGGGAGTCTTCTTTTTATATCGGCTCCCTTCCAGTCATTCTGACCTGTTGTAACTTTAAGTGAACGTTTTTGGCGCCGATTTTGTGTACATTGGTTTATAGCTATTTATATATTCTTACCTTTACAAAAAATAAAAAAGAAAAATGCCGCTTTCCTAACTTTTGGCACTTAAGTGTCATTTTGTGTCAAGTTTTGCCACTCCAAGTGTTCGTACCTCCTTTGCTCATGTATTTAAATATAGCCGACTTGTTTAAATTCCAAAGTCTATCGTATCATATCAATTTTGCAGATTGGATAACTGTGTTTCGATGAAAACTAAGCCTTTGTATTATTCTCGGTAA
This sequence comes from Eucalyptus camaldulensis, assembly GCA_019915185.1. Classification (NCBI taxonomy): domain Eukaryota; kingdom Viridiplantae; phylum Streptophyta; class Magnoliopsida; order Myrtales; family Myrtaceae; genus Eucalyptus; species Eucalyptus camaldulensis. Next base: position 31,746,525 of record JAHSVA010000003.1, on the reverse strand, counting down.
TAGGAAGGGCACAATGAGACGAAATGAAGATATTATCATGTTTTGGAGATTCAATACAATGAAGCTTGTCTGCAACAAGACAAAATGAGTATCTGCACCGAATGGATGGTCGTATGAGTAAGGAATGCGGAGCTGTTGACAAAAACTAAGTAGTGTGTATTCTGTCCTCCTTGTATGGGCGATTGTTTCGACTGAGAAACAGATCAATTTCCTATTTTGATCGGTTAAAAAACATCACCCATCTGGTTACTATATCCAGAATAAGACCATACACCATACACCAACCATATGCCAGTAGGCAAAGAGTTTATAAGACCAACCTTTATTTAAGAAACCTCTCTGGAAAGAACCTAGCACGAGACGAGACTAAAGGAAAGAAAATGATCTCTCTCAAGAACATTGCATTTATCTTGCTCGGCCACTCTATATGTGCAATAATATCCGAGGCGAAGCAAACCTTATATTGGTGTCGGGGCTTTGCAATGACGCGTCATTCACTCACCAAGGCTACGAGACCACCGTGGAAGAAGTCTTTCAAGACGTGAAGGATAATATGCCGAGTTTGGGTTTCAGTTACTACAGCCAGATCCCAGCAGACAATCAGAACACCAATTTCTTCTACGGGCATGGGGCGTGCAACGGGGCAATTACAAAGTCCGAATGCGTCAGTTGCTTGATAGCGGTGATTAACCGCGTGAAGAAAGAGTGCCCATGGAGGTACGGGCTCAGTACCACCTTGTGGACTGTAGACTTAGTTACGAGTTTTACTCATTTCAGGACAATTGATTCTGTAAGGCGCGAGTTGATTTATACTTGGACCAAAATGCTCGTTGGACATCTTCACAAAGAGAAATAAGAACACATGCGTGTCAAGATTTATCAGTGCGAAACTGAAAACACGATTTGGAATGAATTGGCAGTTACAAATTGGATGGTCTTGCATGAGATTTCATTTCTTTGTCTAACGGAGTCTTCAATCATTATGTTGAAGAATGGCTCGATTAGGTGCGTTAGACTCCTCCTAAGTGCGTTGAATTTCTGCGGACATTGATTTGTTATGAAGGGGAAATTACGAACGTTAACAACGTTGTTTGTGGGAAGTTTAAGTGTAATTTTTACTTTGTAGTTTCACTTATGAGAACAAGGTACCATTACCCTAAAAAAGTTCGTACTTTTTCTTGGATTTAATAACCTTTTATAGTTACAATGCGCAAAATTGGGGAAATTTTTTCTAGAAGTGTTAAATCTATCATACGGCGGCAATTTAGTCTTAAATTTTTTAATTGTGCCAATTTAATCCTAAATCTTTTGAAAATTTACTTATGTAGTTCAAATTTTTTTAATAACTTGCAAATTAAGTCATTCTAGTCAATTTTTATTAGAAATCACTAATATGGATATCAACCATTCTAGTGATGTGGCCGAGTTGACATGGACAATTTTTGCATTTTGGAATTCTTTTTTTTTTTTTTCCTTTTGGGATAAGTGTACTAAAAATTCTAAAACTTATCTTGAAAATATGATTGAGTGCTAAAACTTGTCATGAAAGTATAGTAAAGTCCTAAAATTTTCAAAAACTGCAATCAACGAAATGACTTGATTGTACTAGTTTGACAAATTTTAGATTTGATTACATTTTAAAAATTTTTAGGACTCAATTACATTTTCGTGATAAGATGTGGGTATAAATTTCAATTTTCATGTTATTAGTTAATCAATACAATGCACCTATACACATACATGGTTTTACTAGAAAAATAAATACACACTCCAAAATTATTGGAACAATTGATATATTATAGGTGCTTCTTCATGTATTAACATCAATAAGTGATGCAAGATAAAATTAAATATTCAATTTCCTTTTCTTCTATTCGTGTATTTGGCGACCCTTTCAAGGCAAGCCTTAAGAGGATATAAAATAATCCTCTCCCAAAGGTGCGCTTACACTTTACATGAACTCTCCTACATTCCATTGATCGCAACTTAGTTTTGCATTTATTTTAAGCCTTGTTACCCTGGAGTGGCCATTAACTACTTAGGATGCGTTTGGTAACGTTTTTGTTCAAAAATTGTTCCAGGGAACAGAAATTAAAAAAAAAAAAGTGTTTATGTTCCGGGGAATAGTTTTTGAACAAAAGAACGCGTTTAGTAAGTGTAAAAAAAAACCTGTTATTGAAATAAAAAAAAAAAAAAAACAGAAACACGTTTGGTAACTGTACAAAATTTCTGTTTTAAATTTTTCAATATATATATATTTTTAATAAAGTTTAAACTTGATATTGAATTCCCATTGTCATGAAATGCTGAAGGTTTCATATATCCTATCTGAATGTCCATAAACAATCTCTATTATCCAATCTGTTCCCTAGGAAGTCAATTGATGTGAAAATAATCAAAATCTAGATGAGTTCTAGATTCAAACTTTCTTTTGAAGGCTAAATTCACTGTTCTTGATAATATAGCCCCCTTATTCGGAATCACTCAAATTGTAGGTGGGTGATTGAAGCCTACATTAGTCTTCGTTATAAATTTCGACCATCATATTTTATAATAGAATTTCTTTTAGGTATGGTCATTTTATATCATACCAATTACTTGATACGAAATAACGTTGTCTTATAGACATATAATTAGAATGACACAACATCAGAACTACATCAGCAAAGCCGCAAAGTTGAAAATATTCTAGATTATATTGAAACACCTACAATGAATATAAGACTGAATTAATAATTTCTCTTTGGTGACCGCACTAAGAGTCTTAAAATTTGCACTGCAAGTGTACTCAATGGGCTCAACGCAGAGCCATGCAGACTTTGCATCTTCAAGTTCGCTCTCTTGCGGAGTTATCCCTGAGACCGCATTGAATTGGATGTCTACGGGAGTTAAAATCATCGGAATCCTGAGCCGGCCGTCCCCCACTGACCTATCTCAAAGAAAGCGACCCTTTTCTGTTCTTCGCTTCCAGAATCCTCAACGTTTTCGACTTCCCACGGACAACCTCTAGCCCCTTCTTTGAGTACTTGGGTGCCACCACGATCTCGCAGAACATCCGAGTTTCACCATCCGTTGGGCTTGTGAACTCCCGGACTCCCCTCGCCAAGTTCTATATGCACAGTAGAACATTGCAAGGTTAGTGTTGACGTTCAACTCAGTCAACTTCATCAAGTGAAGCATTACAATATTGACTCAACAATAGGAGACCCGCATCTACACCAGTGTTGTTTCAATTTTGAGGGAAGCCCGTGCTGAATGAGGCTTAAAGTTTTAAAAGCTCACGCTCCTTTTTATTTATTAGAGAATTATAATATATTATGGAATGTGACCATGGCATAACATTTAGCCTAATTCGCTCAAACTAGTTGACTCAAGAATGAGCTTCAGTATGGAACTCTATGGATTTAAAAAATGAGGAGCCTTTTTCAGTTTATTATATTTGGACTCGGTGGGTGTACTATATGATGCGGGTGCATCCAACGTAGCTCCATCGACCATCTCAGAATCATCGATGCTTATCCAAGTCAATAAAAAAGTTGGACATTATGTTCTTCGATGGATCATTTTGAATGAATAATGTTAATTACTTATCGTTACTTTGTGGTATATCGATAGGTATCAATGGGAGGTCATTTTAGATGTCTTGTATGACCAATTGATGAAGTTTCAGGAGGACTATTTTCTGGTCAAGGGAGGAGCTTGAATTCTAGGAAGGCTAAAGGTTCACGAATGCGGTTCAAGAACACGGAAAGCTAACGGTTTGAGAATGTGGATGGCCGGCGGTTAAAGGCATTTAGTTCCCGTGTTAATAATGGCTTTTTATTAAGTTCCTAGCCGTTTTTATTTTTATGTAGCTCAAGAGTCGAACGTTTAATTCCTAGGTCATTAAAGTTTGTTTTTAATATTTCATAAGGCTAAAATCCTCCTATAAGTAGGGGAAACTATCCAATGTAGGGGAGATACGAATTTCATGAATGAAAATGGTGAGATTTCCTCTGCTTGAGTGAACTCCTTTGGAGAGTGGATAACTCCTTTTGGTTTCTTTATCCTTGGAGCGTAGATCATTCCTTGGTGGTGAGCCAAGAAGCCCTTTATCCTTGGCTGGTGGAATCTTTAGGCTTGGTGGTGAGTTTCTCCTATCCCGAAGTGCTTTATCCTTGGCTGGTGGAAGCTTTAGGCCTTGGTGGTGAGCTTCTTAGATCTCGATCCTCATCCTCGGTTGGTGGCGTGACCTTTATACCTCGGGAGGAGATCGTTCTATCATTTCTTATTCCTCTTTGTTTCTTTACCGTATGCACTACTCCATACACTTAACCACAAGAATCCCCTAAAAAAAATCTCCGTTCTTGAATCACTCACCCCATCATGCATCACTAATGCATCTAATTTTCCCCTATTTGGTGTTCTAAATTTATATGTTTGGATTTTGGGGAAGTTATCTATTTTACAGCTATCACCTCTACTAGAGCATCATGCGTCCTTTTGCTTTGATGGTGATCTCCAGTTATAAAGATTTTCATCATGTAGTTTCACAACATCACAAATTAAAATGTGTAATACATAAATAAATCAACCGCAAATGACATGTGGCGTCTAAAAGTTCTTTTGAGTTTAAAGTTCAGTTTCTTAGAAGAAGAATATGTCTGTTATGTTATGCTTAAGATGTGCTCAAAATCAAGACATTCTTATCTTAACTTTTATGACTTTTACTGAAAAAAATTTCCTACTTACTGTCTATACATCTATGGAAAGGAAATATAAATTTGGGTGTTTTAATAAATCTATGTCCGATTCAATTTGATTCTCGATACATGAACTTAAGATTTCGATTCCCTGCTCGTATTATGATTTGGCAACTATTTTGTTGTTTCTTTATGGAAATCATCGATTTCTTTATTGTCTCAGAAGGTTGGTTTTATATGCTCGGTATGATAGGTGGGTGATGATGATATATTGTCTTTGACAACGAAATGCTAAAGAGAAGTTTGATAAGAGAGAGGAATGAGATTTGTCCTAAAGAGTATACGTGATGGCTGTGGAATGCAATAGTCGGGTGAATCCATACAAGCGAATAACTAGTGGATCACCCATCAATTTTAATGGAGGAAAGTCCAATTAAGGTGGAGCAAGTGTTTCCTTTCTATGAACATAGTGATGATTGACAATCACAAGGAGAAGAAAAAGGAATAATATAAGTATAGGAGAAAACCACCAAAAACCCTAAATTTTGTCCGAAGTGACAAATTTAACTCAATTTTTCTTTTGGCCATGTGAAAAACCCTAAACTTTGATTATCGTGACATATATACCCCAAACTCTATGACCAATGGCCTTTTCGTCTTTTTTTTTTCCTTTTTCTTTTTCTTTTTTTTCTTCTCTCTTCCCTCCCCCAACCATGGCGAAGGGAAGCCGGACTCAGGTGAGGGCGGCCCTTGTCGACGTCAGGAAATGGCAGCCCTCGCCAAATCCAGCGATGGTGGCCCTTGCTTGGGTTGGATTTGGTGAGCAATGCCCTTGCCCGACGTTGGCAAGGGCTGCCCTCGCCTACGTTGGGCGAGGGTTGCCCTCACTTGCGTTTGGCGAGGGCGACCCTTGCCCGATGCCTGAGTTCGACTTCTCTCTGCCATGGTCGATGGAGGGAAGAGAGAAGAAGAAGAAAAAAAGAAAAAAAGAGAAAGAAAAAAAATTAAAAAGTAAAAAATGAAAATACCCTATAGTTTAGGATAAATGTGTTACGTGAATATAAGTTTAGGGGTTTTTGTGTCACAAAAAAAAGTTTTAGATAAATATGTCACGGTTAGCAAAGTTTGGGGTCTTTTATGTCGCAAAAAAAAAAATTAGAGTAAATTTGAAATTTTGGGGTTTTTGGCAGCTTTTTCCCTATAAGCAATAAACTAATGAGATTACTATTGGAAAAAAACTTTCTATATAAGATTTTGTAGGAACACTATTGACTGTTCTAACTAAAAACTTAAGTTGTTAGATTAATACGTGATTTGTTATTGGTGTAGTCTTTTGCCTATTACTAAATGTGAAAATTTAATTGGGGAGATAAATGGGGTTTAAAAAGATTTGAACTCAAGACTTATAGCTTTAATATCATATAAGATTTTATGGGATCACTGCCAACTAATTTAAAAGTTTAAATTGTTAGATGAATATGTGGTTTATTATTTGATTATTCTGACACTACTTAACTTTAAGGTTACGTTTGGTCATCGAGATTTCTAATCGGAATAGGACTGGATAGGACATGATATTAAATCTTGAGATTTTTTTTTATTATATATCATCTACATTGTTTAGTGAATCGCAGTATTAAAGTCAGATATATTCACATCATATCATATACATTTTCTTTTTATCTATAAATGGCATGTCATTATAAATGAACTTAGATATTCATAAATGGAGATGGTAAAAATATCTCGTACCACTATTCCTTAATTTATTTTTATTTTATTTTTCCTCTTTTTTATATTATTTTCTTTATTATTTTCTTTTTTCCCCTTTCATCATTCTTTAATAAAATTTTATCAAATAGTAAATTGAACTAACATACCTAAAATATATAATAAATATAAATATTCAATTTATAGATTGAATGTTTATTATAAGATAGAATTAAAGTTGAATATATAAATTAATATAAGATTAATTAAAAATAAATTTCTATTTTTATTTTTAATTTCTTAAATTAGAATTAAAATATTATTTGTATTGAAATATAATTTCAATTTTGTTAACTTAATAAGTTTGTTATTCGAAAAAAAAATAACTTTTTTATTATGAACATTATAAATTCTATCCACTTTTATCCCACCTCCCCATGGGATAATTTTACCCAACTTATATTTCCCTTATATCCGACTTTATTCTATTCTGAGCGAACACCAACGTAGAATGGGATAAATCATATTTTATTTCGAATTTTATCCCGACTGACAAACGTAGCCTAAAAACATATATAAGAAGAAGTCAAGAAACTTGGAGGGACAAATCTTTTCAGCATAAATAATCCACTCTTGTCTTTCAAAAGCAAGCAGAAGGAGGAGAAGATAGAGGACCATCCATGGCATCTTTTCAAAGAGTTGTGTTCTGTGTTTATTGCAGAAAACTGTATGCAAGAAATCTCTATCTGTTTATTATCACTAATTATAAGTGGACATATATATAACTAATTCCAACCGTTAGCGTGCAAGATTCAAATAGGACCCATATCATTTATTAGCTGAGATAGAGCTGACTCATGCGAATTTTGATCGTCTCGGACTTGTTTCATATGAAGGGGTTTTACGAGTAGCCCAAGTTGTGTAGGCTCTTGTTTCTTGCAAGGAAGGGAAAGGTACAAAACACAACAAAATGTGGCAATTGTCCAGAATTTGATGGGCATAGGTTCTCCATTCTAAAGTATTAATCATACCACTCTGATCCATTTGTTCGTAATGCTCGTCTTCTGTTATTTTCCTCTTCGATTATCCAGGAAAAGAAAAAAAAATCATGGCATGAAAGTCAATTGGATGACTAGATGCATTCATTTCACAGAAAATTAATGAAAATTAAAATGAATGAACAAAAAATACTTTGATCATCAATAAAACCATTTATATATGAATTGTTATCAATGATAAAAATATTTTTTATCAATTAATTTTTACAAGCGATACAATCATTTTTAAGCAACATTTTTCTAATTGTTCATTTTCGTGATATTAACGGACCCGGCCTTATAAAGTCTCCAACGTGTGTATAAATTAAGTGTATGACAAAGGTTTAATTCCACAACTTATGTTTATGAACACAAGTGTAGGTCAAGTGTATGATATTATATGACTATCGTTTTGACTTATGCTTAGTTGATTTGTGAGGTTCGGCAGTTATTTCCATAGGTCTTGAATTTGCATATTTTGGTAGGCGGTAAAAATTGTCCAAAAATTGTTATCCTATTGTATAGTTACATATTCAGTCACAAATTCTCCAATTTGATAAATATATTCTTAAATTTATTTTATGAGTTTCCAATGTAGTCTATCTAGCCTAAATTAATCGGAAATTATTAATGTGTCAATCCAGGTATCGTTAGGATAGTCTCGATTGGCAATATGACATGGACTACCTTTACTGAAAACATCGTTTGAGCTTCTTCTTTTTTTCAAAAAAAAGTTTATGATTTTTTTCCTCTTTATTGTTTTCATTTCTTTCTTTTCCTTTTACTGTTCATCTTCAACCTCAAACCCAGATCTGGGTTCGCGACGCGCTGAAATTGCAAGATAGGCTCCTCCTCTCCTCCGCCATCTGCAACAAGAGATCCAATAAACATCAGCGCAGCATGAACCGATCACGAAAAATCAGACCGCCCCTGAAGAAAAACGAACCTGATGAGCAAACAACACGAGGAGACAAACCAATCAGATCAGAACCGCAAACATGAAAGGGGGTTGCGGAGAAGGATATTTTGAAGGGGGATTACGTGAAGAGGTGGATTGGAGTGGGAATTTCTCCATGGCCAAGCAAGAGGTTTTGTACACGAAACCCCTCTGTATTTAGTTTGCTTCTATTTATCCTTTAGGAAAAAGGGAAAGGAACAGAGAAACAACTTTTGAATTGTGGGTTGTTTCTCTTCTTACGGTGGACTGCATATTTGCATCTGCAGGAGAAAGGATTGCTTCGGTTGTTTGTTCTTCAATCGACAATGTTTTCTTTCCCCCTTTTTTTGGTGGGATTTTGGGGATTAAACTAATGGAAAGAGAAGCTTCAACGGGAAGTCATGATAAAGTTTCGAAGTAGACTTCTTCGGGGTTGCACGCCCTGGTCGGTCACGGGCGAGAAACTGCACGCCGAGGATGAGGTGGAAGGAGATGAAGACCTAAGAAAGAAAATGATTAGTGGATTGGAAAAGAAAAGAAAAAGACAAAAAGAAAAACAAGAAAAGAAAAAAATATGGAGAACTTAAAAAAAAAATTACAAATTCATGCATTTTCCATTCATTTTTTTCATATCAGTTACTTGTTAAATTAGGAAAGAAGATTAGTATCCATCAGATTAGAGTGTCACGTCAACGATTGGAAAAATATTACCAGCCTTATAATAATTTTTAAATAGTTTTCTCTTGATAGATTTTCTTCTAGTAAAAAAATCGTTAAAAATAGTTTTCACCGTAGTAACAAAAAGCTTTCCCTTCAATTTGACCTAATTTTGGTAACTACAATAGACCTTCAGCACTTTAAGTTAGACACCAATTTGAATCGATGATGTAGCTTCTTATTCTTCTTTTTGGCGAAAATTTACAATTTTCTTTTCAACACCCTTGCCCACAAAACATTTATTCTTTCAATTCTCCGAGTCTCTCACGTGATCCTTCATCTACACAAGCACCACCACCACCACCACCACCACCACCACCAATCTCTTCATCCCACTATCCATCTCTATCTTCATGGCGGCTGAAACTGTCATCAACACCGTTTTTTTTTTTTTTTTTTTTCAGAAAAGCATCTATGTCCCTTTTTTTTTTATTATTATCAAATAATATCTATTTCATTTCTTTAAAGAAAAACATGATAACAAGGTAAAAGGATTTCAGTACATAATAAGTCTCGTGGGGCTAGTGGGGATTAGAAATCTAGTAGTATAGAAGGACGTTACATATATGAGCTTTGACGGTCCAAGCATCCAGTTTAGATTCCCAAAGCGATCACAATCATTAATATCAAGGAAAAGGTAACACATAAACCCATTTAGATCCACACAAAATGTAAATGGATGAGGAGGATTACACTTGGGAATAACTGTGGGCAGATGTGAGTCATCTTGGGGCCGAGTCAAAATAGGGTTGACAATTCATGTGTTTATTTCATAATAAATTGTGTCTAAAAAGTCCTAAACTTATCATCAGGCAACTAACTTAAACTTAAATTCTTCAATTTATCCAATTTACTTATAAATTTTTTGACAATTTATTATTTTTATCATTTTGGAAAAAATTGATCAGTGTTAAAATCTTCGAGTTTAATGTAACATGGCTAGCACTAATGTCAACGATTTTTATAGTTTCTTTAATTTTTTAATTTATTTAACCCTTAGTCGTGGTTGGTGAGGGCTTGCAGGCCCTCAATCCAATGGCTATTTGAGGGTTGCTGACCAATGCAAAGGCCCTGACAACCCGTGCAACCCGTACGAGAAGATAACCAATGAAAAAAAAATGAAAAGAAAGAAAAACATTTGAAAGATTAAGAAGGAAAAGATAAAGGATGAATTCAACTTTCAAAAAACATTTTATAAAGATAGCTAAGTATTGTAAAAATTATCAAATATTATTGGCCATGCCATGTAAAATGGTCAGTTGTCACTTTAGTAATTTCTAACCAATTTTGGGTAGAATAACTTAAATTCATCAAATTAAAAAGTTTATCATTGAATTGACTATAAAAAGTTTAAATTGATAGATGGAAGGAAACTATATGTAACACGAGTGGCACGTAAAATTTGATTAACTTGGGTGAACCCACACTTGAAACAAGCAAATTCTAGTTCCAATATCATATTAGAAAGTCCAATCTAAAAGCCTGAACTTATTTGATGGAGGGATACCAATATACATTAAAAGCATGTAAACCTCATTATCAAACAATGTGAGTATAAATGACACGATACGTTTGACATGTTTTGAACTAGTAAAGAATGTGTCTAGATATATATAAGTACCAAGATATGTTTACAACATGGGCATTATGTTAGCCTATTTAATAAATATGACTAAACATAGTGAAATATTCAACTCGCAAAATACATCTGCTAATCATATATAAATGGGTCAACCTATTCATATACGATAATGGTTAAACTCATGTGAGCACCCTTATTGTATAGATGAATTGTCTCCCAAATTACTAGTCCTATATATCAGTCCAGAATTTCTAGGCAATTTCTTGCGGAGGCAACTTCGTCCTATATAGGACTTTTCTAAGATACCACCAACTATTCAGAGGATATGCACAAACAAGAGAAAAAAGTACATGTTATCCGGTGAACCCACACTGATTAAGAATAGTATAAGCCGAGAGCACACGGTCAAATGTTGACTTTTATTTGACTGGAAATTCAAAACTCAGCAAACGCCTGGAGCTTGAATTTCCCGTGAAGACTAAGTGGATATTGTTTATCTTCCAAGTGTCTGTGTTGTAGCTCATTTGTCAAAATGGGTAAATAAACAATTAGAATCTGTGGGAAGAACTCTTCCAGAAATTCCAATGTCTGTCAAGTGATGAGATAGAATTCTAAACATTTTAATTGATGCACCATAAATCGGTTACATGATAGCTGAAAATGAGGCAGCATTATAATTGCCACACAGGTGATATTGCTGGTCAAGCTGACCATAGGAACAACTAGAACAAGTTGACTGTTAGAACAACTAACTAATGCATTTTCATCAAAAGATTTATGACTTGATTTCGACATTTGAATGGTCACGAACCTAACTATGATTCATACATGTAGTTTAAGACCTTCCTCCACTTTTCTCAACAATTGGTGACAAAGCATTTCCTCTATTCACCAAATGGTGTCACTGCTTTTGGAAGAACTTAATAGCTGCTCCAGATATTCAGGCCCTAGATCCTCTAGCACCACCAAATTCTGCTTCCTCGCTTCCTCATCTTTCTCTTGATCTTTTTTGACCAACAGCCTCTTCCTCATAGAATGCCTCCTCTTTAGTGCCTCCACAGGAGAGCAGCCACCCACACAAGTATACTCCATTCCCTTAAGCGAATCCCTAACCTTTTCTAGCGGGAAATTAAGCACGGCCAAGGACCCCCGCAGCGCGAATGCGGCTTGGTCGTAGGCCAGAGCAGCGGCCTCCGCTGTGTCGAATGTCCCGAGCCAGACCCGGTTCCCATTCCGTGTCGAGTCTCGGATCTCGGCAGCATATTTCCCCCACGGCCGCCTTCTCACACCTCGGTAGGTCTTCCTCTTCGACTTGAGCTTCTCCATCGCAAGGCTTGAAGTGACCTCCTCCTCACCGACTCCAGTCGAGGATGCGGACTCGGATTCGCACGATTCTTTCACGGTTCCTTGTGCTATGACTTCCAATAGAAGTCTATCTTGAGAGTCGTTAAGGTTGAACGGGAGTGAGTTGTGGCTAAAGAGAAGCTCTTCCCAAGAGAAAGACTGGGGGGCGATGAAGGAATTTGGCGGTGATGGGAGTTTTGGTTTCTGGTCGTGGGAGAGATGAGATTCCATTTTTTAAGGTGAAAGGGAACAACGTGGGAAGATAGTTGGTGATAGATTCAGTGGATTAGTGTCAGAGAAGATTGACATATATACACGAGAGCGGAAATTTGATTTGATGGGAGATTAATTGAATATGGGAAGAGTCAAATATGGTGGGATGTTGGAGATAAAAATATTCTAAACTCCATTATTGTAGATGTGGGGAGAGGTTATAATACATTGGATTGGACAATCAAAATAGTCACTAGAGAATTTTATATTTGGATGCCCACCTCTTGAGGGCCACATAGCAGTTGAGCACGTGAGTGAAATGCAAGCATGGCGGCTGGTTGTTGGACCAAAATCAAGTCTAGAATGAGTGGGTATCAATTTTATTTTGCTCACTAATTTCTTAAAATTTAATGAACGAAATGAAGGATTTGATTCCGTTCCTTGATGTCCAAGGAGACATTGTACTCTCCTCTTTTTCCTTCCCTTTGTTCATGGCAAGACAAATAGTCTGCCCTGTGGGAGCACGAGACCGAGGGAAAAGTCAGCTAGTTCAGTACCATCCAATCCAAAGTATTTGCTTTTCGTTTTTATTAGCAAAAGGGTGAGGGGCACAACCATTGCTAGCGACCCTTTCTTAGCATCATCCAACACTTTTGATACGAAATATTCAGAATTAGCTATGTTCTTATAACAATTGATTTAGATAAGAATGCTAGTGTAATTTACAAATAATTAAATTTGAATGAACTTAGATAAAAACTTTGGTTGATTTCTATTTGTGGGGGCTCAAAGTAGACCTAGTCTCCTACAGCTTCAACTGATGCAACCGATGTCTTGCTTATTCCAAAGCAAGCCTTGTAAGGTCAACGAGAGAAGCGACATTTGTATCATCACAAAGAGAGAACTGGTACTAAACTAATAATCACAATTCACAATCCATTTCCATTTCGAGTGTATGTTAGATTTATTTTTTGCTTCATCTAGAACTTATGCTACAGTTCATATGTATTGCAGTTGCAACAGAGATATAAACGATTAGACATATCTACATTAACCCAAGGGACACGGTGTGCACATGTCCAAAGACTTACCTAACATGTCCAAAAACTAATCTATGACTAATGCCAAAAAAACTGGCTTAAGGAATCCGACCTTGCAATGCCTTAATTGAAATGGTAACAATCCATACAAAATCCAAATTATTTCTTAATCTTAGTCAACGTTGACGGTCAAAACAGTTCCACTTTCGTAGACTCGGCACTCCCTAAACAAAACGCAAAGAAAACAAGGAGCGTTCTTCGCGTTTTGATTCTCGACAGTGATCAGTCAAGAACAATCAAACCCATAAAGCTGGTGCACTTCAATAAAGAATGTGGAATTTTTCAGTGATTATGACAATTTGGAATATATTTGTTTCTCATGTAAACGTATGTGCTGATTCTAATGATGTGAAAGCTAGGAAAGACCCGTCCATATTTTAATAAATTCCTAACCACTCGATCTTAGGATCCTCCCGCGAAGCTTCACTCGGTGAAAAAGTTCAAATTGACATTTCCGTTGATAGTGGGGAGAGCCACGACCAAAGTGCTTCATGCGACTAGACAAAATAAAAAATCCACAGCCACCATGGCATCGTCACCTTATGCTCAGATACCTGGAAAATCATATGAAAGGAAATCCTAAAGGAAAATATCTATCAATGTATTGAAAGTGCAAGAAGTAAACATTCAAGTATTGAAAATGCTTGAAGTGTGAGAAATAAAACCCAATACTCGTCAGGCAAAAAATATACATGGCTTTGTTCTATGTCCTGATATAGCAACCCTCATGTGCTTAGTTCAAATCAAGTGCAATTTCTTACCTAAAGAGATTAATCTATGAAGACTAAACTCGTATTAAAGGTACACACTAAAATATCTAAATTGATATATGTACTAATCAAAAAGAAACTAAGCTTCATCTAATTCCTAACCCACACAACTAGGTAAGGAACTATTTCTAAGTTATTTTCTATTTTTTAATTACTTTCTATTTTCAAATTTTAATGTTTTTGCAATTTTTTTTTCCGAAAATGGGTGACACTTAGGCCTTATGGGTCAGGGCCCTGCACACAATTGGGCTCTGATTTTTAGCCTGTTCAAAGCAAACGTCCAATCTGACTTAACGAAACGAAACAAGCCCAATGTGGCCTAAACCAAATCTCGTCCCCAAAATAACCTTTGATCTAGCAGGTCCAAATCCTCTGAAGCCCAAACAAAATCCAAACCCATCAAGGTCTAATTTAGCCGTAACTGTAAACCCAAATTTAGCCGAAAGCCTATGTGAGCCCATACTAAACCAAAGAGACAATTAACGCCCTTATTATCCTCTCCACGTGGCCATCACCAACGTTAGCAGTTCTCGGCCATAACGCCTCCGTTCATCAACCCAGAAACTTCAGCATCCCATATCGATTTCAGAATAAAAAGAATTTAACGATAACGCCCACATCATCTCATCTTAAACCAAGAACATGTTTCATCGCCAGACATTTTTAAACGCCCAACCTTTAGCATCAATACTATCACCACTGCAATTCGCTGGACATACCACCGGACCACCGGCCACGACTCACAAGAACGTGATATCAACTCCCAACCTTCCCTTCCGGCAACCGCTTCCAAACATCGGCACCAACTTTCAGCCACCATTATTAGCCAGACCTTAACTTAAAACAATGACTTTACCAATACAAGCTGGGGATGAGAATATGCCACGAAACCATCACAAGAAAAAGCATACTTGAACCCTCTAAGAGAACCCACATACCTAATGTCACACCCTGGATTCCGTAGGAATAGGGGTAATGACACAACTATCCTTCTATCCAAACAATATAACCTCAAACCATACCCAAAGTTCAACTCCCAAAAGTTTTTGCAATAGCACTCTTACTTTACTGAACTTGTTAATTAAGAGAGAGTAGTTGATAATATTAGACTGTCACTACTTAAGAATATCATAAGGCTATTGAGCTCTCATTTTAAGTTCAAAATTCATCATATTTTTTTATTCGGAAAGGCAATTGACTTGTTGATATGTTTGTCAATATTGGCATAGTGACACATTGGGATATTACATTCTACTTGCGGCTTCCTAGAGAATTATCTCATGTTTTGTTTAGTGATAAAGTTGGGATTTTAGATTTCAAACGTAATTTTTTTTTAGTTTTGTACTGTATATTTACCAAAAAAATAATAATTTGGGTCTGTGAAAATTAGTCAAACCTCTTATGCCTCATCCTATATAAGGAGTTCATGGGAGGTTTAATCTATTAAAAGTCAAATTTCACATGACAAACAATGAGAATTTGAAAGAAAAGGACATTCGAAATCCTCAATAATCAAAAAGCACATATTCACACAAGGAATCTCCCAAGTGCCACATCATCGGTGTCGAGCGCTTACATCATAGGCTTTACTAGTAAAGCCAATCTCTTAGACTCTTAGGGCCCATTTAATAATCATCTTGTTTTTCTTTTATTTTTTTAAGTACTTGGATTCCTTTAAAAAAAATCTTTGTGGTAACATCAATGTATTTTTCTATTCCTTAGAATTTATTAGTGGCCAAGAAATATATCTGAAACAAAAATGAAAAGTAAAAATATCTACTTTTTTGCTCCTCGAACTAAAAGAGAAATAATATCATTTAGAGAAAAATGCTCAACGTAAGCTCGTGCTTCATGGATTTCTGACAAAATTTGTTTGAAGATTTGATAAGTTTGTGCAAATAATGGCACCAACTTTAGGATTGCCTCCATCATCAGTTGTTCTTGCCTATACCATCAAGCAACATTTGCTCTTATTCTTGTAGCTAAAAAAGCTCAAAAGATGCACTATTTATTGTAATGTCCAAAAATTTACTGTCAGTCTCCTCATACTACGAGTTATTAACTAGTGGGACTCTCTACTATCATTCCCAGCCATCTTTCTTTGACTAACTATTATGTTGGATTTTTTTAGGCCATCTTAGAATATCTTAATTAATTAAAACCTCCTCACAAAAGTCTAATTTTATCTAAACATGTATTTTAAGTGTCCACTTACATTTTTATAATTAAATGAAAAAATTGGGAATATAAATCTCAGGGTCATATCAAATGCATTTATGTTCTTTTTCTATTCTAGAAATATAAATTTTATATCGTTATTAAATGTATTCTTCTGCTTAAGAACTCATACTGGGAATTGAGATAGAAAAAAACTATTTCTAAACAAAAATTATTCTTGAGAATAGAAATATCATCTCCCTATAGTAGTAGCTTTTTAATTTTTAATTTTTCATCGAAAGATGTGGCACCCCTGAAACGGTCCCGATCCTTTAGGGTCGCCACAGTTTGCTTACCTTTCACTTGACTTGGTAATATTCACTTTGATACCATCGAGTTGTAGTGGGTCCGTATATCCTGGGGGTTTATATATATATATATATATATATATATATATATATATATTTTTCAATTGGTCCCAACGCAGTTCATATAACGGAAGCATATTTGACATCTCCCTAACCCATACTCAAACTAAGTAATACAATGCAATGCACACCATATATGTTAGAGCCGAAACACTTTTATTTACATAGTTTGATCGGACATCAAGAGTCGGTACATCAAAAGGCCAAGGCTTTACTAAGCTCGGCTATAACCCAAAAGTACCCGACCCCACATCAGTCATGTACACCGATCCATCATCTAGTGTTGGCTATCCAATAAGTGTCATCCGCTACCTGTCACATGCACAGTCACACCCAGCCCGATGCATCGACTAGTGGCGGCGGTAGCATCCCCATCATAATCCCGTCGCGACGAACATGCGTGAACAGGAACTCCTAGACTACAGGGCCATCAGGTAAACCCACGTCATGCATAACTAAAACTCGAACACGGATGAACACCAGTCCACGAACACCAACATAGGAATGCTCCAAACACTCAACCTCAACGTTGGACGGTAAGCCATAGAAAGTACCACGTGTGACTGGTAACAGAGGCATCTCTTAATCTGAAATGTTAGTCCCCAAAGGGATGAGTACAACCACTCACCAGTAAAAGATTCCTCAAGCTATATCAAGCATTACTATTAATATCTAGATTCAAGTAGGGTAGACAAAACAAGAAATTTAACAATAGATCAAAATCATGAAAACCATCAATATAATAACAATGTAGTCCTAATGTGTAGTGCAGCATATCCAAGATAGACAAATCTCAGTCATATGGTCAAACTGAAACATCACGTTCTGTTCCATGCCACATACTCAGTCTTATTTCTAGACCCACACACACTTTTAATGGAATCATTCATTTTATTTTTCAAAAGGTTTCATCCCCGGAGGACCAATGTTTGTGTCCCTCTGGGATTTGCACCCCTCCAGGCATCACGAAAGCCTCCGGTATTCAGCCATTTAAGGCCACCGGGCATCTGGAGCGAATCACGCCTCCATGCATCTCGTATCTCACCTGGCATCATGAGGAACCTCGAGGGCCTCCCATGAAAATGGTTACTCTGGCCATTCGGAATTACGTACCGACTAGCATACCACTGGGCATCCCGAAGCTCCCGGGGAATAACCTTCGGCATTCAGTCATTTAAAGCCACCAGGCATCCACAAGGCATCGACTCACTCAATCCTTTGGGCATCCTGACTCTTGGGGTATCGTTGGCCTGAGGGCTCAATGGTAACAATTTAGCATTTTAATTCACAAAACATTTTCAAATGCTAAAACAAGACATCTCATGGACCCTCTATTACATCTCAATATTGCACAAATATCCACAGCCAATACCATCATATCACATAGCCATTCGAAACACCTTCACTTTCGGATATTTTTGTGAAAATTCGAGAACAGAATAGCCCGACTTTTACAATGCACAGTTCGGGTAAAATTTTTGAAATAAATACTAGATGGACTCAGAAAATTATGAAATTTTGACATGTTATCAATGAGACCTAAAGGAAAAAATTTCATGAATAAACCAAGTCAAATTCGATACACATCAATAGTAAAACTTCGGTATTTCTTGCTACAGTTTCTAAAAAATTTCCAGATCTAGCATTTCCGTATAAAAATCATTTTGTCGACCAAATATTGTTTATTTATGCTAAATTTTTGATATGTTACTCTTGTAGATGTTCTCTCCAACTTTCATTAAGGACTCGAAGTCAAATTTGGGCTAGAAAATTTCAGAAAAATCAAAAGGTCACCGAGGGTCACACTGTTCTTCACAAAACAGTCCATTAACCTAATGAGAGTTTTTCTTAATCCTTGAATTTCGACCTCCAACATCCACAATCAAATAGATACAAGTGTATTACACTATAACACAGCCTTATCACTTCCAAAAATCCTCCATACTCAGATTTTTAAATTCTTGTTCCATCTCAAATTCGAAATCCACAATGCATGCCCTGTTTTTCCTAGATTTCTTGATCTAACTTCATCTTACATGTCCAAAATCCACCATGCAGCTCTAAAATTTCACCTTTCTCACATCCACCAACTCTTAGCTAGATAAAACAACAAGCAAAACATAGATTGAAGAACTTCTACTTGCCTCAAGTTCAAAGCAACCACAACAAGCAAGTAGGCAACTTGGGGCTCCGGGCACGGCTCGATCGACGGCGGAGCTAGGCGGCGTCGACGGTGGCAGCTGGGACATAGCGGAAGATGGCCTTCCTCTTCCCCCTCGCGGTCCGCCTCTCTCTCGCTCGCTCGCCCGCTCGGTCTCACTCTCTCTCTCTCTCTCGGTTGCTCCTCGTCCATTCTGCTCCTCTCTCTTTTCTTTTATTCTTTTACTCTCATGATTAACTAGTAATCATGAGGTTTTGCATGGGGGATTTCCGGTGGAGCAATGGGGGCAGCGACACTTGCTTAATCCCTCTTGCCACTTGTCAATCTTCATGCAAGGATGATGGGCCTCAATGGGCGGCCTTGGTCGATTGAATAGGGGAAAATGTGGGCCGGTTTTTGGGTGGTTTTGGGCCTTAAGAAATCAGCCCACACTTGCTCTTAATTTTCCACCTTAATCCCCACTCATAATTACTTAATTTCAAATATTCACATGGCCATAAAATTTTGCAACATTAATCAATGGTAATCCAACTTATAGAGTACACAGCCAAGAATAAAAAAAATTCTTTATCAATTCATCCTTTAGTACAATCCTTGATCACACATAGACATAGGATAGATTTCCAACAAAACAATTATCCATTAAATGCTCGGCCTTGTGTAATTGCAATCCATTGGTCTAATGGCTATAATATAGTCCGATGGCGCTTCCATCACCTATTCATGGGTCGTAGTGCATCTAGAGATTGCTATGAAATTTAGGATGCCACAAAAGAGAGGAAAAAAGAAACTGACATTTATATAATATATGCAAAGATATATATGTATGTGTGTGCGCACGCGCGTGTATATATAGTGTGTGAGAGAGAGAGAGAGAGAGAGAGAGAGAGAGAGAGAGAGAGAGAGAGAGAGAGAGAGAGAGAGAGAGAGAGAGAGAGAGAGAGAGAGAGAGAGAGAGAGAGATAGAGCTATGTCCTTCCATCTAAGTCACCTAGGAAACTAGAGATTTATCCTAGCTTGGCTAAAATGATCATGAGCAATAGAGAGCAAAGCTGTGTCCCTCTATTTAAGGGTTTGTTTGGTAATGCTTTTATTCTAGGGAATAATTTCTTTCTAGAACTAATTTTTCTCTATTTCTATTCCCTAGAACAATTTTTTAGTAAAAGAGTGCGTTTGATAATTATATCAAATTTTTATTCTCAAAATGGAAAAAGAATAAGAATGTGTTTGGTACAATTTACAAAATTTTTATAATATAGAATTTCTTTTAATTTTAAATTGTTTTTTAAAGTTTTTTTTTCCTTTTTTTATTTTCTTATTCTTCTTTGTCGTCGTCAGCAGTCGGTTGCACTGGCCATTAGCTATCGGCTGCCGCTGAGGGGCGGTGGTAGGGGGTGATGAGCGGCAAGAAATAAGAAAAGAAAAAAATAACTTGTTTCTAAAAATTGTTCTCAAGAACAAGAAGTTACTTTTTTCTATTTCTTGTTTCTATTCTACATCTATTCTTTGGCCACCTTTCTATTCCCCAGTTGACATTAGCAAATAGATTTTTATTCTTTTTTTTTTGGGGAATAAAAGAATAGAAATTGGGAGAAATAGAGAAATTATCAAATGGAGGCTAATCCATTTAAGAAACCAGAGATTTTTCCTAGCCGTCAAATCTACTCATAACAGTGCTAGGGAATAATAATAAAGAAACCTTTTTTACTTTTCTAGGTCTTTGGCTCATTTTTACTGAGACAAGCGGAAGCAAGTGCTGGTCAACGTAATGACCGAAATCGCCTTGGACCTTGATCTCTTGAAGGACTTTGACTTTCCTTACATACCTCCGGATTTATCGATTTGCAAGTTTGAACATTCTTTTGTAGATAAATTGTGTGTACTCTTTCGACAAACTCAGTGAAAATCAGAGCATTGAAATGCACCTATTTCATTGGTTTGTTATCCCCGTGAAAATATTTCACCAAAAATTGCGTTTTGGTTTTATTATGAGAGACTTAGGTTTTGTGTTGAGTTTGGATAGAGGATGTTAAATGCAGATAGGAGTTTTATTTATCAACTTGTATACAACCTTGACAATTAATATTTAGACGACTTGACAACTAACTGTCCTTGGGCACAAATTACACTAGAATTTAATCAGTGATGCAATTTGGACATCCACAGCAGACTAATCTATGCTTTGAATTCAAACTATGTCAGCATTTAATCTACGACACGGCTTGTTTCAAGTGTGGAGTTGGAATTTAATTAACAGCAATACTCCTAGATAATAAACGTAACGTCAAAATTTAATCAATGACGTTGGGCTTATGAAACAACATCGGAATTCAATCGATGATGCTGGACCATATAAAGATACACGCTGGAATTTAATTAATGATGGGAATCTAGGAAATTACAGCTAAAATTCGATAAAGTAAAGATAAAGCAAAAATAGTTGTTGTGTATTGTTCTGTGTCCTTCTTGATGGAGAGCTGCCATATTTATAGGGAGCTGATACTCCTTACTCAATTGCTCTTCCTTGGGCATTACTCCTCGCAATCTCCACGTGTTTCATCTCTTTGAGATGGCCTTATCCTTTAACAACCACTTCCTAACCTGTCGACGATATTCATGTAGCTTGCTCGTCAAGTAAATAACCGTTCCCTATTTTTACGCACATTTCTAGCAGCAATTATTCTCGCTTGAGTTTTAATGCTAATTGCACTTAGTTTTCAAATTTGGTACATAGCTTGACACATGGTCACTAATTACCTAGCCGTCAACTCTAGGTTTTGACTTCTAGAATTCCATTGAGGCTCAGCTTGGATAACCTCCACAAAAGCTATTTCCCTATGATTTTATGAACTAAAATGGGGCATTTTTGTCCAAAACTCCCTCGTGACTAGCATGTGGTTTGAAGGGTTAATTTGGATATCAACATATGCCCGCTATTAAAAGAAAGAAATTTGAATTTATTTCTTTTAAAGAAATATCTTATTTCCGTACAATCTCCTGGTGTGATCATGTCTTTCTATCTTCTGACACCTTTTCTCTGATATGGATTCTCATTCCCCTTGTTATCTCGACACGTCTCCTCTAATTTCGCAAGTTTTCTCTTTTCTCCTCGAGACGTTGTCTTCTACCAGTATCTCTTGAAGGTTTTCATCACTATATTTTGTCTTCTTGCCTTACCCCATTTTCACATTTCCTTTGCAATTCCTTTCATTCACGGTTCGTCACCCGTCATGCCACCCAAGAAATCCTCTGAATATGACTCATAAAACTACATTAGCAATTTGATCACTCTCTAAATAGGGAAGTATGCTAAAGATTGCCGTTTTGGCTTGTTAAATGAGGTCGAGGATGTAATGGGTTGCATCCTTCTAGGTCCTAGCATTATTGACTATAATATAATTTCTATTTCAATCAAAGCTTGCTTTCCTACTATGCGTGAGACTTTGGGTTTTCAACACAACTCCTTTCGAGACATCTAGTCTTCAGCCTCTCCTCGGTTCGCGGGTTTCCTTCATTTGAAGCAAATGTCCATATGTTTGACACGATTTTTAGTAGATGTGTCAAAGAAAGAAATAAAGTTGAGATTTGGGTTTTTGATAACGACAGAGTCCATTTCTTGGTCAAAATGGTGTTGTTTTTCATTTCTTTCTATTGCATTATCATTATTAAATGATTTTCAAGCCATTTTCAAGAAAAATCCAAAAAGTCAAATGGTTGACTTTTGGATTAACTAAAAAGATTAACCCTTTGACCAAAAGTCAACCTCAGATTAGAAATTGACTTTTTACCTAAAAAGATTTTATTTAACTTTGATTTTACTTTTATCAAATCAATTTCTTAAAAATTCAAAGGTTTGACCCAAAAAATCAACATTTTAAGAAATGTCAACTAAATGGTTGACTTTTGGTCAAACGTTTGATAAAAAAAATGCACAAATACATTTCTTTTAAATATCAATATGACTTTTGTGTTGAAAATTTTACAAAATTCGATTAAGAACCTTAATTTTTTTTTCAATTTATGGTTCTAAATCAACCAAAAATAAAATTACTTTTATTTTAGTCATAGTTATGTGCAGTTCCTTCTTCGACATTTTGTTTATGGACTATTTTAAATCCACTCGTGCATTCAGTTTCACAGATTGCCCTGTCAAAATACAAATTGTTGTTTTGAACCCTAATCAGGAGACCAAAATCGATCTTTCGTGAATTGCAAATGGATAGTCGTTCTTCACTCATTTTCTTAAGCTAAGTCCAAATTTGAAATTGATTTTGAAAAATTCACATCAAAACTTCACAATTTGAAGAATTTTACTTTCCTAAGCACAAGAAAGTTGTTCAATTGGCAAAATTTGAGTTGACCCATTCATGGTTTTGGTTTAATTTCATAAAGCTAGGTTTAATTTCAATATTAAATCTAGATTCATGTTTGGCATAAGCTCGAGTACTTTAATTCGCAGCCAATTTGGACACGATAAATGATCCTACACATGGGTGGTTCATTAGATGGGCCAATTGTGACATTAATTGAATTCAATTTCAATCAATTTGTAATTTTACTCATCAAATTCCAAATTTGACCATTTTAGTTCTTTAGGCTCAATTCAAAGCACTCATGATTTGGCCCGTTGTTGTTCATGATAATTGTTTAATTAGATAAAAAAAAGACCCCCGTATTACATTCATAAGGTTTGATTAGATTAATTGAATCTCAATCGGCCAATTTCTTCTTAAATATGATAAATTTCCTTTTCAATTTGGACCAAATTGCATAAATTTTGAACCAATAGGGGTCCCAAATGAGTGAAATGGCCATAACTAAATCAAATCGATCAAGAATCGGTAAAAAATCAGCCAAATTGGATTGAATCAATTTGACTGGCCGGTGGTGATTTTGGCCGATTCAGCCGCTTGCCAGTTGGTTCTGGACCTCCAGTGACTGGTTCCAAGATTTTCTTGATGTCAATTTCACTCCTACCTTTTCAATTTGTCGAAATTTTTCAAATTAGTCCTCGAATATTGTCAAATTGCAAATTAACCTATAATTGAACATTTTGACGCAATTATCAATTTTGGCTCAAGTTTTTGCAAACCAAACCCATTGGATAGATTACCCGATACCTTGAGATCATAATTCAAAATTTGAAATCAAATTTTAACCATTGGATTGAAATTTTGACCGTCAGATCGAATTGATGGATGAAATTACATAGTTTGGGGTAGTATACAAACCCATTTTCCCTCTACTTTTTAGGAGAGCTCATTTTGTATGAAAATTTTCTCTCTCTAGAGGTCTCTCTTCTGGTTTTGGAGCCTAAACCCTCGTTTCTTTCTCTCTCTTTGTTCAGTCTGGTTGTTTTCTTCTTTCGGCGATCGAATCACTGTCGATTTAGCCTCCACCAGCGATGATCTAGCCTTATCAACAATTGTCTCTCCCTGCTTGGCTTTGTTCAAGTGTTTAAGACCTAGTTTGGTTCCAATCGGAGATTTTCCGATCAAAAGCTCGAACCATCACTGAATCAGTTCATTGTTGGACTAGTTATATCTTTTGGCAAATCCGGTGGCCGGCGATGACTTCTCAGCCACTGGATTTGAGCCGATCAACCCTTAAACTCATCCTCAACCAAGGTGTGGTCCGGATTAAGAAGGCTAGCCATCAGAACAACTTTGATTAGCCTGGTTTTTCCTCGCCAGTGCAAGAAGGTTGGTTTGATTAGATTGGATCTGGTTGAAGCCTCAAATTGACAGTTTCGCTACTTCTTGGAGGTGTTCCTTGTTGTCCAAATTAGATCCTTGGAGTTTGAACGTGTTCAATGATTTTTTTTGATTGATTGTAATCAAAATAGACAAAAACACATCAAATGTATCCTTCTTGATGTCAAACCCTGGGAAGCAAGACTGGATTAATCGACCGGGGTTAAGGTTTAATTTTAGGTTAATATGCTATGTTTAGATGTTAGATTGAAGTATTTGGATGTTGATTTGTTGTGAGTGAGTGTTCTTGATTGATCATGAATGCTTGACTTGATTTGGCTTAAAACCTGCATTTTTGTATCCTTGGACTGACTTGCTATTTAGGCCAAAATGAGGTTTAAAACAACTTTATCTTAGTTCGAGTTTTTCTAGACTTTGATAAATCATGTCACTAGCTTCAAATCAATAGGTTGTACACCCTGATTGAACGATGTTTGACCCTCAAAAAACACCTACGAAGTTGCTCGATTTTGCAGTAGTTTAGGTCTATTTTGAAATCTATTCTAGTTCCCAAATCTAACTTTGCTATTTTTGTGTTACTCTTTGTGTTGATTTTTAGAAGAACTTTCCTTCATAAAAATTGTTTGTTATTGTGTGGTGTATGTTTTGTATTATTTTTTTTTTTGGGGAATATTTGGACATGATTAGTTAGGTCAAAACCACTTAAATCTGAATATAGGTTAGTTTATTTTGTGTTGATTTTTGATTTTGTCATTTTTGTATTGATCTTTGTGTTTATTTATGAAGGAACTTTCCTTGTAATTATTTTTTGGATTTTTTTGCATGTGTTTAACTAGGTCAAAATCGCTTAAATTTGAGTGTAGGACGATCTATCCTACACTAATTCAAATTGCATTTTGATAAAATTGAGTCCATAAAGGAGTTTGTTTGGTCTCAAATCCTTCATGAAAGATGGAATATATGCTGTATGTATTCAATTGATGAATGATTTGCAAAATGTTGATGTTGTCTAGTGTGTCGACTGCTTGGATATGCATGTCCGATTTGCAATTTTTGCCATGACTAGTGATTTCATCTAGGTTTCAAACTCTTAAAAAAAATGTTCATCATTGTTGATTTGCATATGAGAATTTTCGTTAGATGTTTGCACATCTTTAGGGGTTCGAAATCATGCTTGTTCTGTGATGTGAGATTATAACAGAACCTTACCATATATGTACCTTACCATGCTTGTTTGAGTCATTTAGAGACCAAACCTTATATTATGCCTTCTTGACAATTGAATCGCATGTTACAAGATTTGTAGACATGTTTATGTCATTTTGTTTAAGTATCATTTCACATGTTAAACTTGTGTCATAGAAATGTTCATCACACTTAGAATCCCTAAGCATATCATTAGGAATCTCGAATCATCTCATAATGTCATT
This sequence comes from Eucalyptus camaldulensis, assembly GCA_019915185.1. NCBI lineage: Eukaryota > Viridiplantae > Streptophyta > Magnoliopsida > Myrtales > Myrtaceae > Eucalyptus > Eucalyptus camaldulensis. The sequence goes on along the minus strand of JAHSVA010000003.1, from coordinate 31,720,543 downwards.
AAATTGTATGACGTTTTTGCATGCCGACTTAAGGTTAGATGATAATTCGAATTATCTGTCACATTTGATTCTAAGTCTCATGTGATTTCTTCATTCCGTTTATGCATTACTTGACTAACTTTGAGGTTCTCTAATACATGCTTGTGTTTTATTTTTCTTAATTACTAACATGCAAACTTTTAGAGATCTCGGTCTTAGAGTGCCAAATTGACCTAGTTTTTGAAAGGGCTAGTATAAACACCTAGAGGGGGTGAATATGTGTGAAAACAACTTTTTATAAAATGCAGTAAAAATGCTTTACTTTTAAATTGAGTTTGATGACTACAAACTTCGCAGAAGGATTCAGACTTCAACAACTATTTCAAAGCACATAAATACATCGCAGTATATAAAATAAAGTAGTTCAGGAAAGAGAAAATGCACACAAAATTTATAGTGGTTCGGCTTAGATCAAGCTTACGTTCATTCTCCACGTTGACAGCCTTCTGGCTAGTTTCCACTATGGATCGAAAGAGAATGTTACGGCCCTATGATCTTGACTTTTCAGTAAGGTGATTCTACTGCTCTCACAAAGTCACTCTCTAGAGTTTCTCTCTTTCGGAGTTTGGAACACTTGGAATGCCATAACTTGGCACGGTGAGACACTTAAATGCCATAACTTCGAAAATATACACTTAAGTGCCAGTTTCGAAGTTAAATGGAATACTTAAATACTACTTCGGCGAAAATCTGGCCAACTGGCTGACGTGGCAATTTTTCGGCGAGTTTGGTTTAAAATGGCGTTGTTTTGCATGCTGACATGGCGAGAAAATGCAAAAACGACGCCATTTCATGTCTGAAGTGTAAATAATAATAAAAAAATTAATTAAATTAAATTTAAACTTAATTTTATTTAAAATATTCTAAAAATTAGAAAAAAAAGGAGGTTGAGGGGGGCGACTAAGGGCTAAGCCCTCGCCGCCGCCGCCGCCTCCCCACCATTGCCGGAAAGGACTAGCGACGGAGGGGGGAGGGTCAGTTGGGGTTGCCGGCCCCCGGCTGACCAGCGGCGAGGCTCACGAGCCCTTGCCCAAATTCGGCGAGGGCCGCGGGCCCTCGCCGCCTCCCTGCCATCGCCAGGACAGGCCGGCGATGGGGGGGGGGGGAAGGTCCACCGGGGTTGCCAGTCCTCGGCTGACTGGTGGTGAGGGTCGCGAGCCCTCGCCGGATCACGGCAAGGGCCCGTGAGCCCTAGCCCAGATTTGGGGCGAGGGTCATAGCCCTCGCCAAGATCTGGCGAGGGTTGCGAGCCCTCGCCGCCGTCACCGGGAAGGGTCGGCGACGGAGGGAAGAGTGTCGGCAGGGGTCGCCGACCCTTGCCGCGATCCGACAAGGGCTCGCAACCCTCACCGCCGGTCGGTCGGGGGCCGATGACCCTGGCCGACCCTCCCCCCTCCGTCGCCGGCCCTTCCCGACCCTTTCGGCCTCCCTTTTTTAATTAATTTTAATTTTAATTTTAATTTTAATTTTTTTAAAATTTTAGAATATTTTAAATAAAATTAAGTTTAGATTAAATTTAATTATTTTTATATTACTATTTTTGCATTTTCTCGCCATGTCAACATGTAAAACGATGCCGTTTTGGACCAAACTCGTCGGAAAATTGTCACGTCAACCATTTGGCCAGATTTTCACCGGAGTGGCACTTAAGTGTTCCATTTAACTTCGAAACTGGCACTTAAGTGTACATTTTTGAAATTATGGCACTTAAGTGTCCCACTGTGCCAAGTTATGGCACTTGGGCTATTCTTCTGCCCTCTCTATCGAATATAAGTTTAAACACTAAATAATGAAGGACAAGAGATTTTGGAAGCTTCAAACTTTGGAATTTTGCTTTCACGCTCTCTATCGAATGACTTGAAAAATCTCCTTAAATACTCCTCCATGCCTTGTTGACCGTTGGTACTTTTCAAAGGAATTCTTCCAATCAATGAAAGTCTGTCATTTCTAATCGCTCATACAATCAGGATATTGGTTTCCATAAGTAGATTCTTTCTAAATAAGCTTGCCTTCCGAAATGATTTGCTATTTCCAAATTGATTCCAATAAATATAACCAATATAGTAGGTGATATTTCCAACCAAAAAGCCTGATATATCTTGTATGTACTGAAGCCTTGAAGAAAGAAAAATAATCTCGAGTCTGATTAAGTCTTCATTCTTCATTTGCATTCAGTCTGGAACTTGTCAGAGTAGACAGATTTCTGATGTAAGATAATTTTGAAAGGCTTACACAGAAGTTTGGTATTCTTTAGAATCAAAGTTTTGTCAGCTTTAAAATCTGATAAGAGTTTTCTCCAAAAATCTCTTCATTTTTGATGGTGACAAAACTTTCCTGCAGATTTAACACTTATATTCTGCAAGATACACTTTAGCAGCACATGAAAACTTATAATAACAACAGATTATTATAAAACTAATTTGCAATGATTCTGCATCCACAAAAAACATATTAGTCATGATAATTTAGAGTCTACAAAAGTTCAATCCAAATCCAAATTCTTGCAGAACACAATCATTCACAAAGTTGATACTACCAAAAAGCAAACACAAAAATATAGGAACATTTAAATATGTTCTCATTCTCCCCCTTTTTGTCAACAACAAAAAGAAAGAGAAAGTTCCTTTTGTTAAAGGGGATAAGAGAAATGGAGTCCTTCAGGGTTGTCTTGGAACATGAACGAGTCGGAAATCCCCCAGCGATTGCACTACCTCCTCAAGCTTCTCTTGGCATTGATGGTAGACATTCTTGACTTTGGCTACAGTCTGTGAAGCTTGTTGATTCAAAGTTTGAACTTGAGTATCTAGAGACTGTACCTTGCTAGTTAGAAAGTCTGAAGTAGATCTCAAGGCAGTGTGTAGCTTATGAATCTTAACATCCATTACATATTGCTAAGCTTTTATCTCTAATAGGAGCTCTACCATTTGTGGATAGTTTGGATCTGGTTCTGTTTGAGCACTAGTTTCGGCAAATTGAGTCTATGGAATATTTAGAAATGAGGGAACATCAACTTGATTGAGGGCAATTTATTTTGTACCCTATCTTGGAGTTTCTACATCAACTTTAGGAAAATGAGATGCGAAAACATCTTCAGCGTTTGTAGGAGATCTACTAATTCCATCAATAGCAATAGGTATAATGTGAGGAGTTTTCTCAACATCTCCCCCTACTTTGTTGCCTATAGGTGGAGAGGAGACCTCATCTTCTTGTGCCTATTCCTTCCCAGCACTAGATCTCTTTTCTTGTTCAGTTTTATCTTGTTCAGACGTAGCTTTTCCTTGTTGTCTACAGAGTCATCCGATAGTGGTATTGCACCATAGTCTCTTTCAGAATCTTCATCCTCATTCTCCTTTCCTGCTGATCTTTCAGCATCACTCGCTTCCTCTTCTTCTCAATCTCTTTCTTCTTCTTCTATTGCTTCAGAATCAACATCTTCATCCTTCTTTTCTTCATCACTCTCTTCTTCTGCTTCTGGTTCTTTGTCCTCTTCTTTTGTCTCCTTAGAATTAACAAAACCTTGAAGATTTCACAAGGCCAGCATAGATATTGTAAAATCCTCCTCCTCTTCTTCGTCTCTCAGGAGGATAGACTTCTTTTTCTTTGAAGTTGTTTGTGCAACATCCTTTCCTTTTCGCTTCCTTGCAGCAGTAGATCCTTCTTTGATTCTGCTTGAGGATTCCTTCTTCAAAAGCTCAATGGCCTTAGTCAATTCCTTCAGCCTCATTTTGGAGATCATCTTCATTCCTATCTCCATAGCATTGACAGTTCTTGAGCAAAGTTGAGAGGGAAACTGGATTTGAAAGTGTCGGAACAATTTTGTAATCAAAGTAAAGTAAAGCAATTGTCCTTTTTCTTTCATTATAGTCCCTTACAAATGCAAGAAGATGGCGTGCAGCGAAGGAATTCCATTGCAAATAGCCCACATAATCTTTGCTTCAAATCTTAAAACATTAGTTTTGGAGGTTGCTTTGGGTTTGATGTAGTTAATGACAATTGTGTGCAACAGAATGTTTGATGCTGGCAATCGAGAATATGCGATATTCCCACTTGGTAGTTTGCCCTTTACCAAAAATCGAGTGGCTTGACTCATGGAGACATTGATTGGTTGAAAACCACTACGTTCAACTCCAAGAATATCAACCAGAGTGTTTACATCCAAAACAAAGACTTTGTCACAGACAGTGAATTGAATGTGAGTTCAATCCAAGAAAGATAGATTAGAATAAAAATATGTTGTCAATTCAGGATAAGCAACAATAGTCTCAGCACAAAACTTTTCAAGTTGCAAATTGGCTAACCTTTCCCTCAAGTTAACCTTTATTGAGTCAAGGAAGTCAAAATCTACTGTACGAGGGTTTATCACCCCTCTGTTCAACATTTAAGCATAAACCCCCTTATGCTCCTTTGAACGAAACAATCTCGTTCATTCTCCAGGGACGTCAGCAGCCACACCAATGCGGGGTTGGAAATTCATAAAATCCTTTCATCATCATCCTTATTCTTAAGCTGACTCTCTGAACTGAATCGAGGATCAGAAGAAAAATGCAGAAAAGTCTCTTCTACCGAACCTTTTGGTGCCACTCCTAATCTTTCCATGGCTCTTAAGAATAGAGTTTCGTTTCCATGCCCATGACCTTTTAGAAAACTAGTGATAAAGGACATTGGAGACAACCCTGTTTCAAATAACAATAATGCTTATAAAGAACCCGGGGTGTCAAAACTCTGAGAGGAACCATTTCTTGATCAACTTCCTCATCTATAGGTTGACGAGGAGAGTTCTACGGAGAGTCATCACCAGTAAGATCGAAGTGTGTTGGTCCTTCTGGCATGTTTCGAGGACCCTGGCTTGCAATGCGAGAGGATTTCCGTTGGTACGCCATAGATGCAGACTTGGAGGATTTTGATGACATGTTTGAGTGAAGGAAAGATGGAAACTTGTAGGGAAATTTTGAGAGTAAAAGTCGAGGGAGAAGAGATTTAGTATTAGGGTTTTGAAAGACTATACTTGAAATGAAATGTTTTGAGGTATTTAAGGAATTCGAAAAAGGGTAAATGAAACATCACAAAAGAAATGCATTTTCTAAATCAAATATAAAAATGGTAACTGCTAAAAATTTAAAATCGAATTTTAGCAAGAAAATATTAATTTCTAGAAATAAAATAAGCAAGTGATGATTAAGATAAAATCATACATGTTCAGAATTTACATTCTAAAAATAAAAATACCTAGATTTGAGAAAATGTACATACTGAAGTGGCTTCCTCAAGTTGAAGTTCTGAGTCGGATCATCTTAGACTTTACTCAAGAGAAGAGATTTCAGCTTGCTGCGAATAGACTCAAATAAGCTTTTCTCTAATGGTTTTGTGATTATGTCTGTCAGTTGATTCTTCGAATCAATAAACTGAACCATAATTTTGCCATTTTGAACATGATCCCTTATAAAATGATGACGAATCTCAAGTGCTTTGCTTTAGAATGAAGAATTGAGTTTCTGGTGAGATTGATAGCACTTGTGTCGTCGCATCTGATCTCAGTGCAAGATTCTTCTAGTCCATTGCCTCTTAGTTGTTGTCTCATCTAGAGAATTTGAGAACAACTCCCAAGAGCAACATATTCTATTTCTGTTGTTGATAAAGCCATCGTACTTTGTTTCCTTGAAAATTATGATACTAGCATTTAACCCAATAGTTGACATGTGCCAGATGTGCTCTTTCTGTCGACTCTACAACCGGCTAAATCATCATCAGAGTAACCAAAAAGAGTAAAGTCTATTTCTTTTAGATATCATAGACCCAGCTTTGGAAAAGTCGCAACATATTTTATGAGGCGTGTAACAGCACTAAGATGAGATTCCTTTGGATCAAACTGAAATCTAGCACATATGCACACACTGAATAAATATCAAGTCTAGAGGCAGTAAGGTAAAGAAAATATCCAATCATGCTTTTGTATAGTTTCTGATCTACTTTCTTCCCTCATTTATCCTTGTCCAGTTTTGATGAACTTGGCATAGGAGTTTTTGTCCTCTTGCAATTCTCTAGACCAAATTTCTTGATGAGATCTTTGGTATATTTCTCCTGGTGAATGAATATACATTTCTTTGATTGTTTGGCTTGTAGTCCCAAAAAGAAGGTCAATTCACCCATCATGCTCATATCAAATTTATCTTGCATAGATCTTGAAAATTTCTTGTAGAGATTTTCGTTAGGAGAACAAAAAATTATATCATCTATATAAATTTGTACAAGCAAAAAAATCTTTTCCTTCTCTTTTTATAAATAGAGTAGTATCGACTTTTCCATTCTCAAACCCATTCTCTGTTAGAAACTTACTCAACATTTCATGCCAAGCTCGTGGTGCCTTCTTCAGACTATACAATGCCTTTTTTCAGTCTGTAGATAGAGTCTGATTTTTTTGGATCTTCAAATCCTGGTGGTTGTTTCACATAGACTTCTTCTTGAATGAATCTATTAAGGAAAGCACTTTTGACATCCATCTGGAATAACCTGAAATTTTGATAACAAGCAAAAGCAAGCAATAATCTAATCGCTTCTAACCTTGCTACCGGTGCATAGATCTCATCATAGTCTATCCCTTCTTCCTGAGTGTAGCATTTTGCCACAAGCCTTGCTTTGTTTTTGATCGCTCAACCTTTCTCATCCATCTTATTTTTGAAAACCCATTTCGTTCCAATAATAGATTTGCCTTTGGGTTTTGAAATCAGCTCCCATACATCATTGATGTTGAATTGTCTAAGTTCTTCTTGCATAACTTCTATCTAGTATTCATCAGACAATCCTTCTTGTACACCTTTTGGTTCTATCTCAGAAACAAGTGCTATTGCACTGGAGTCTTCTCTTCCTTTGGATATGGTGCGAATTCCTTCATCAATCTTGCCAATGATGAGTTCTTTAGGATGACTTGACTTATGCTTCCAGTTGCTATTTGATTTGAGAGTTTTTTGATCCTCTGTTCCGTTTGAGTCTTCTATTTTGCTTGTTGTTGTACTCTAGAAATCTGAACTTCACTGGGGAGAACGGACTTTGTTAAGTTCGGAACTGGTTCAGACTCTTCAAGTTGAACCTAATTTGGTTGAATCTACATTTTTTCTTGGAATCTGACGTTCATAGATTCCTCCATAGATTGAGTCTTTTTGTTAAAGACCCTGAAAAATTTGCTTGTCAAAGAGTACCCTAGAAAAATTCATTCGTCTGATTTTTCTTCGAATTTTTTAGATCGATCATTTGCATTCTTCAAAATAAAGCACTTATAGCCATAAACATGAAAATAAGAAACAATTGGCTTCTTTCTTTTATATACTTCATAAGGAGTCTTCTTTAGGATAGGTCTTAAAAACACCCTGTTGATAATATAATAGGTAGTAGAAACTGCTTCTGCTAAAAAACGAGAGGATATTTTGCTTTTTATCAATAGAGTTCAGGCCATCTCCTGTAGAGATCTATTTTTTTCCTTTTCACAACCCCATTTTACTCTAAAGTATATGGAGAGGAGAAGACATGCTAAAAACTAGATTCATTACAAAAGTCTACAAAATCCTGATTCTCAAATTCACCTCCATGATTTGTTCTTATGCTAGAAGTAACATAACCTTTCTCGTTCTGAACTTTCTTCGCAAAGTTTGAGAAGTATGCAAAAGTCTTAGATTTGTTTGCTAAGGAGAACACCCAAGAGAAACAAGAATAATAATCCACGATTACTAGACAATATTTCTTTCTGCCAAGACTCTAAGTTCTTGTTGGCCCAAAAAGATCCATATGAAGAAGCTACAATACTCGACTAGTAGAAACCTGATTTACTGGTTTAAAGGAACTTCTGACCTGCTTTCCTAAGACACAAGGAGTGCATAACTTAGTCTTTTGATAAGCCAAATTAGGAAGCCCTCGAACCATCTTCTTAGAAGAGATTTTGGCAATCTACTTCATATTTATGTAACCGAGCTTTCGATGCCAAAGACTTGCTTCATCTTGAATAGAAGTAAGACACTGTGTATCTTCTGGATTTACATCTAGAAGGTATATATTGCCATGCTTTCGCCCAGTAAAGGATTGAGAGAAGTCTTGACTTATTCTAGAACAAATGCCTTCTTGAAAGTTTATTATGAAACTTGTATCACAAGGCTGACTTATAATCAGCAGATTGTAATTTAGACCTTTCACCAGGAAGACATTATTGATAGTTAGACTTTCAATCTTCACAGTTCCGCATCCTATGATCTTTCCTTTGTTGTTCCCACCAAAAGAAACTTTTCTTCTTTTTAGTTTGGCACGTTTTACGAAACAACTTGAGTCTCATGTCATATGCCTAGAACAACCACTATCCAAGTACCATTTGATCTTTCTTTTAATAGTGACCTACGATTAGAAGAAGAACTCACACTTTCTTTGGTACCCAAAATTTCTTGAGTCCAAGGGTGTTAGTGTTAAAAATAGTTCTTGCCCAATCTTTCTTAATTGGTCTCCAAATCTTGGTACAATCCTTCTTGAAATGTTCTAAGCTGTTACACTTAGAACATCTAAGAGCACTTCGGCCAACAGGTTTTACAAACACTTTTTAAAAATGATTTTTATAAAATGTCTTTGCAGGTTTTTGTTTAAGTCTCTCTTTTACTTTAGGATAATCAATTAAATGAATAGTCTCATTATTCATACCCAAACTAGACTTGTTAAAATGGGGTGTTTGAGTTGTAAGAATTTTATTTAATTTTTATGATCATTTTGAAATTTTTTTTGAAATATCTGAGATCTCCCTTTTTAAAACAACATTTTCTTTTGAGAGAGAATTAGAATTTTATTTCAAATCATCAAAACTTCTTTTCAGACTTTCAAACTTTTCTTTCCAAGAAACTTCATGTTGCTTGAGCTTTGAATTCTCCCTTTTTTGTTTGGAAATCCTTTTAAGAGAAGATTTAAGATTGAGGCAAAGTTCATCTATATACATAGAGACTTTAACAGGAATTTCTGAGTTACTAACCTTGACTTCTTTGTCAGAGTCTGAATCAGTGTCTGTCTCTAATTCTGAGTTTGATTCTGAGTGAGCCATCAAACATATGTTTGCGAATTCTGCTTCGCTTTCTTCACATTCGGTGTCACTCCAGGGTTCTGCTTTGAGAGCCTTTTTGTATTTCTTAGTCTTCATTTTCTTCTTTTCAACGAGGGACATTTTGGTTTGATATGCCCATTTTTCTTACACTCGAAGCATGTTACATCCCTTTTAGTTTCAGCTTCTTCCATAGGTTTCTTTTGGGAATTTTGCAAGCCTTGCTTCTTCCAATTGAACCTTCTACCTTTTCTGTTTAATCTTCTGAATTTCTTTATCATAAGGGCTAGTTCTTCATCATCCATACTTCTAAATTTGTATAATTAGAATCAATGTTAGATTTTAAAACAATTGATTTCTTATCTTTTGGATCTTCCTCATCATTGATCTGCTCCACTTCATACGACTGAAATGTGCTTATTAATGCATCTACTGATAGAGGCATAATCTTTTAAGTCTCTTTGATTGAAGTCTTCACATGATTCCAGTCCTTTAAAAGTCCGCACAATTGTTTATTGACTTTCATTGGTCCAAAAATTGGTTGTCCTTGATAAGCTAGGCCATTCACAATTTTTGCAAAGCGACTAAACATATCAAAGATAGATTCTCCAGGCTTCATTCTGAATGCTTCATTCATCATCCACCATGGCACCCAAGAAAGCTTACACTTTTGACTCATCAAGCTACCTCGGCAATTTGGTTGCTCTTCAGATAGGGGAATGTGCCAAAGATTGTCACTTTAATATGTTGAATGTTGTTGAAGGCGAATCTGGTTGCTTCATTTTAGGTCCCAATCATTTTTACCACAAAAAGGTCACACTTCCACTCCAAGCATGCTTTACCTCCAAGTGTGAGACCTTAGCCTTTTAACATCATTCCTTTTGAGATATTTGGTCTTTAGTTTCTCCCCAATTTCGAGGGTTTCCTTCGTTTGAACCAAATTTTCACAACAGGTACCTTCGGCTAAAAAATGATAATCCTATGCAACTCCTCTGGATTAGTGCTGGAATTGAAAAGGCACTTGCCATCAACATGTCTTCTTATGACATAAACTTCTAGTCCCCCTTAACTAATTGTTTCTTTTTCCCTTGGGGAGTCATGACTGTCACCCACTAGACATGCACAGAGAGGCCCGAAATGTTGGCCCAGCCCACGACTTTTCTAAAGCTTTAAAAAAGAATTCTAAGCCCATAACTTTCTAGGCCCACTTATGCTTGGCTCACACGCGATTGGATCTACTCGATCCGAACGAGAAACCCTACTCGGTCAAGGACTCACATCTGATCCGACTCAATAGTCGCAACTCGGCTCCTAAAAACCTTATCCGAATCCAACCCGACTCCGATTGCGACCTGCTTCCTATGAGGAACCCTCCCCGAACATTAGCCCGTGCCCAACCGCTTTCCAACCTGGTTTCTTCTTCGCAGAACCGAATTTTCGGAACCCTCGAGTCCGGTGATCTGCGACATCAAAGGGGGTTGGTTGGGACATCACCAAGTGGTGACTCAACAGCGGTGACGCGACAAATGAAGGCTAGTTTTCGAGGGGGAAAAAGACGGCAACAACGACAGATGGCTATGAGATTCTCAAAAAGAGTGGCGGCAATGACGACGAGCGGCTGCTGGGTTCTTAGGGAGTGACTGTGGTGACACAAGGACGGCGCGAGGGGGCTGAACAATGGTGGTGCTGGGCTTACCGTGACGGCGTCAGAGGCTGAATGGCGGCGGCGCTAGGCTGGTGCTACGATGGGGCTAGATCTTGCAATGACTCGGCACGGCGGGGATAGGGTCGATAATAGGCGTCTGGATAGGCGGTTGCTGGAGAGGTGCGGACTAGCGATGTCATCAGCGATGGCTCGGCTTGGCAAAGATTTGGTATGGCGACAGCGTCGAGGATAGCGATGGTGGCTCGGCAGGTGATGACAAATGGTAGGGATTCGGGTCAGTGACGGCAATAGGGTAGGGCTTCGGCACAGCAACTACGGCAAGGGTTCAACTCACTCCCAGTCTGCCACTAGATGGCGATGGTGAGCCCTCTCCCTCCAGATCTGGCACCTAGACGACCCCTTTTTTTCTCTGGCTGGCCTCTCCTCTGAATTTAACCTTCTTCGCTTCTTAGCCCGACCCTCTCCTTCAGATTTGACCTTCCTCCTCTGGCGAACTTTAAGATCTTGGCTAGCAGGCGTTTAGGCCTCCCTTGAAGTCTCTCGAGGGAAGGTTTCGAAGTTTGCATCCCTTTGATCTTACTCGTGTCATCAGTGGTTGGAGCTCAGGTAAGCTAGATGGCCACGAACTTGGCCTATTCGGAAGCAAGGCAACAAATAGGGGGTCGAGGAACGCTCACCTTCTTCGGGGATGCAGGCTGGAGGTCGTCGGGGTTGAAGCAGCAGCTGATGATGGGCGGTAGCTTTGCTACATCAGACCCAATGGCAAGCGACGGCGGTCCGCCCTTTCTCAAATCCACCACCAAGGCTTCCGGCTTCTCTTTCGCTTGCCTTTCTCTTAGATCTCCAAATCTGAAACTCAAATCTCAACTTGGAACTCTCACTCTGACTAGATTAGGATCTCGGGGTTGGCTGCCTCTCGGACCTCCTCCGATGTCTCTCGAGGGAAGTGATTAGAGCTAGCTACCTTAGATCCTCTCCTGGCTGTACTCTTGGCCTTCCCCCGATGTCTTATTTATAGGCGAGGGGGAGGCCAGTTGACGGAGGTTCGGGCGCTAGTCCTTTGCACATCAGACAGACTTCGCCGGCCGAACCGGCATCCCATCCGTCGAGGTGGCTCTAGGTAGGGTGCCTTGCATTCAAGACACGTCTTTTCCGCCTGTTGTGCCGTACATCGCCGTATGCCCCTCCGTCCAACATTGCGCATGTTGGATCTCCTTACGTGTGTTGCTCATCCATGGAGGAAGAAGACAAGAGGAGAGACAAGGGGGCTGGGCCAGGTCGCGCGGGCTGGGCCGTGGGGGGGGGGGGTTGCAAGAGAAAAAAAGGAGGGGCTAGGCTTGTAGGCCTAGCCCCGGTGGCTGCTACTTGTTTCCTTTTCTTTTTTGTTTGTTTTTATTTAATTTTTGTTGTTGTTTTTGTTATTTATTATTTATTATTTGGAAAAGGAAAAAAAACATAAATAAAGAAACTAAGGCCTAATTAAAAACCTAATCAAAATTTAGGTGTTAACAGATATACACTGGAATTTAATTAAGGGAAAATCTCAAATAAGGACCTAAAGTGAGCTTATTTTCTCAAATAAAGACTCAAAGTAGCCGTTGTCCCAAATAATGATCCGAAGTGGCTAACAAGTCTCAACTAAAGGACTTGAACCTGCTGGCTGGCAAGCGTGTGACATTTTTGGTGGCTGGAATATGGACAATTTTGTCCACAAAAAATATAGATAGAAATTAACAAATCCTAAAAACGAAACCCCCCCCCCAAACTCTTCATCTCGAGTACTTAACCAAGAGACAGAGAACATCTCCATCTCGAGTACCCACATCTTGGGCACAATTCGAATCCACTTCCATGGACCCAACTAAGAGAGAGAGAGAGAGAGAGAGAGAGAGAGAGAGAGAGAGAGAGAGAGAGAGAGAGAGAGAGAGAGAGAGAGAGAGAGAGAGAGAGAGGGGGTTTGTTAATCTCTATCTATATATTTTTGGGACAAAATTTCTCATATTCCGGCCATTAGAAATGTCACACGCTCGCCGGCCGGCAGGTTTAGGTCTTTATTTGAGATTTGTTAGCCACTTCGAATCCTTATTTGAAACAACGATTACTACAAGTCTTTATTTGAGAAAGTAGGCTCACTTTGGGTCATTATTTAAAAATTTCCCTTTATTCAACGACGGGAATCTTGAAAACTACGACTAAGGTGTGATAAAATAAAGATAAAGTAAATGCAATTGATGTGTTGTTTGGGGGAGGGCCTTCTCTTTGAGAAGCTGCATTATTTATAGTGTGGACTAATGTTCCTCAGTCGGTTACTTTTCCTTGGTCACTACTCTTCACAATCTCCACGTTTTTCATTCCTTCTGGACGACCTTATCCTTTAACAATCGCTTCTTGACCCATCGACGATACTTATGCAACTTGCTCATCAAACAAATAACCGTTCCCCATTTTCATGTGCATTTCTCGTAGCAGTTATTCTCGCTTGAGTTCTAGTACTAATCCCATATTATCTTTAAATCCGGTACACTACCCTCATAGCCTAACATGTGGCCATCAATTACCTAGATGTTGACTCTAGAGTTGGCTTCTAGAATTCCATGGGGACTTAGCTTAAGTAGCCTTCACGAAAGCTGTTTTCCTTTAATTTTGTGAACCAAATTGGGGCATTTCATTCAATCAAAACAGGGCATTTCATCCAATATTCTCTTGTGGCCATCACGTGATCTCAGGAGTGATTTTGGGTGTCAACAACGACATTAGTTACATAAATAATGATGTCATTTTGTGAGACACGCTGGCATTACGTGGGTATCACATGTTGTCCTCGTTGTCGTTGGACTTCTCTCTCTTTTGACCATCAAGCTATCCACACCACAAACCACCGCTGGCTCCATCCGCCGCAATCCATGGACTTAAATGCCGCCACCACCAAACTTGACCGTATCGGCCACCCCCTCACTAATGTGAGCCGCCACCAGCCCCATCCTCTATCTCTATTTTTCTCGGACTTGCGACGCCAATCAAGTTGAGTTTGATCTTTAATCTTGGCTGCACAACCTTGATTCGTGCTTAGTAGAGATCACAATTTTCATACGCGAGACCCTGATTACGGTCTGAACAAAGAGAACTAGTGAGATTCCATCAATGGTGATTAGGGAGAGATGATCTAGGCTCTGTTAATGTTGATGATTGAAAAGAACGAGTGTTGTAGGCAGGTCATAGTGACGGAGTGATGAATCTATGCAGCCGCAGTCTCTGCAGGTGTATAGGAGGAAGGGTGAAAGAAGAAGAAAAAAAAAGAAAAAAAAAAGTGATAAGTGCATTAAGAGTCTTAAAACTTATCATGAAAGTGCAACTAAGTCATAAAATTTTGAAAAAATGCAATTAAATCCTGAAATTTGTCATGAAAGTATAATTGAGTATTAAAACTAATAAAAAAATTTCAATCAAATTCTAAAATTTACAAAATCAATCCAATCAAGCATTTTGGTTGATTGTACATTTTGAAAGTTTTAAAACTCGATTGTACTTTCTTGAAAAGTTTTAGAAATTGATTACACTACTTAAATATTTTAGGACTCGATTGTGCTCTTGTGAAAAATTTTAAAGCTTGATTACACTTTCTAAAATTATTAGGGCTTAATTGCATTTTCTTGATAAGTTTTAATACTTCTAGTGCATTTATTCAATATATTATATATATATATATATATATATATATATATAAGTGTAAATTAAAACATGTGCGATGGAAAAAGAAAAAAAAGAGGTGACAGTCGGTCTGCATTTATATTTTTGTCCATTCATCGCATTGGCGGTGCCAAAAGCACTTGACAAGACGCTTAATTTAACAAGAAGATCACATCAAATCGATATGAAAAAATTTCAGTGATTAAATTAAACGAAAAGAAATTAGGGATAACTTTAAACCATGAGAACAATTGGGGGAACGCCTGTGGCATTAGCACAAAAACTTACTAAAGTTTGCCTACCAAGCATATTGACAATATTAGATTGAATTGTGGGTGTGTCCCATCTTTTCAAAATCCAAAGTGATTTTTCTTGTGAACTAATTTAGTAAAAAGAATTTAGTTCATGCAATATTATTCTTTTCATTTAGCAACTTTTATTGCTCAACAAGAGCCCTCACTTGTGATTTTACATACTTAAGAAGATCCTCTTTTGAAAATCCTCGTAACAGAGAGAGAGGGAGGGAGGTAACTTGTACTTAATAAAGACTTAATAGGCATATAACAATATATAATTCATAATACATATTGTAAAAGTAACATTTCACATCACCTATTATTAATCTTTCTTGAATTGTGGAGTAAGTGTTTGATTTCATTCTAAAATGATTGTTTATATTATTTACAAAAATGAAAATAACGAAAAGTATTTTCATTATTTTTACCAATTTTTTTTCATTATCTACGAAAATATTTAGATATATATTGTTATGAATAATGAAAGTATATTTCACTAATTAATTATTTTAATTGATATAATCAATCATTTTTAGGAAAATATTATTCAAATTATCCATTTTCGTAAAACATCGCGGAGCCTAAATAATCACCTCTTTGTACATATGTCATAAATCAAGCCTATCATGGGGCACTAATCCTGTAGAATCCATGTGCACTACTAATCTAGGCAAGAATTCTTCCTCATTATTGTTAATAGAAATGAGTCTGGCGTGTCATTACTTATAGAAAGAACTTTTACGTGATTCATGACGATTGGACGTAGCCGTCAATTTGGAATATCTCGTCCTAATATAAACATTGCAAATTTAATTATAAAAATTAAATGGATGAGTCAGTAATTTGATAACTTCAAATGAATTGGGAACTTTGGTTAGCCGCCGCACGCAACGTCAGTTGCCTGTATAGCACGAGATCCATGCTTTTTTCGGAGGACCAAGGAGGAAAGGTCGTCATTTCAAATTCAATCTGGGCTGCGCATTTTGCCTGGGTGACGTCAACGTGCAAGGAAGCGTCGATCAGAATTCCGGGGACAGAGACAGAGAGAGATCATTGGGTTGGTAGTCCGTTGAGTTCGTCACAGAAATCTTTGGGTAGATTTAAGTCTAAAAAGTTTTTAGAGTCAATACACGAAAATCATTTTTAAAAAATCTAATTAATATATCTGTGATATATTTACTTGATGGTAATTTTCTTAAGATTAAATTAATACAATTTAAAATCACAAACTGGTTCATCTGTAATAAATGAAAGGTAAAACTCAAAACTACTATATCTATCAATTATCACGTGTTATCTAACTTAACAATTTTGATTGTAAAATTTAACAGAAATTAATAAAAAGTAAATTATTCATAGGCGTACCATTTTGAAAAAAATTTATATTTCAAAAGCTAGTTTTTAGTAAATTTATCACATATGTACCTATTTAATTTTTAACCCAAAATTTTATTAATTACATGTTACAAAACATTAGATTCTGCCAACCAAAAAAAAAAAAAAAACACACACACACACACACACAAAATATCTTAATACTTTTATACAACAGTTGGCTTTATTTTCTAACTTTTTTCCTTTCCTTTTCCTTTTGCTGGTGGCCAGCCATCACCAAGTTGCTCTCTCCTATGGGGGGTGAGGCTAGCCTGCCCAGCCATAGCCGGTGGCCGGCCAATGGCAAAAGGTATAAGAAAGGAAAAAAAAATAATATTATTAGGATAGACGATGTTTATATCAATAAATTCTAATCAAAATTGATCGAATAAATTTAATGGGCAAAATATGAAAAATTTTAGAACTCAATTGACAAAATTTAAAGATTCAAGATTGAATTAACAAAAATATAATAAATTTATGACTTTTTAGATAATTTTCTCCGGTTCAACGTAGTGAAAGACTAAGATAATGATTCCATATTGTTTTGGAGTGCCCCGTCATGGGTGACCAAAGATTATGTCAAAGGGCTTTACTAGTTAAAATGTAATATCATTTCTACGATCCCACAATATTGGAACATGTACTTCTATATTAGAAACAGGGTTGTTCAAGATGGTCCCACCCCACAGGGAAAATCCAAATGGTCAGCCATTCCTGACCGTTCACGTCCTCCTCTCCCAAAATTGCTGGACAAAGACGATCGCGTCAGGATAGATAAGACTTGCGTCATCCTCGCGCTTATGTTCTCGACCGTCGTAGAGCCGTCAGGACATCTAGAAAGTGAGACACATTTGTCATTGATTTCCTTACTCCCACACGAGCTCACACGTGTCCTTGATTTTCCATTGTTGAGTTATACATGAAACATTTACATAGAGAGGTAGCTATTATATACTCCCAAAAAAAAAAAAATCTATCTTCAAAATTCTCATTACACATCGAGATCAATGTCTAATGGTCAAAGGATAACGATGGTGACGGTTGCTTGGCTAAGCAGAGTGGAAGAGAGAGAGAGAGAGAGAGAGAGAGAGAGAGAGATGGAGATGTTGAGTTAATTTGTGATTAATGAAGATTAGTAGGCCCGTGCAATATTTCTAAGGATGGATTTTCCAATTTCTCTGCTCTTTGCACCATCCACCTTTTTATTTTGCTGGGAAAGAAAGGCCGGGTTGGGAGACTAGCCCGAATATATTTGATAATGCTTTCATAAAGATTCAATATTCAATCTAAAATGTTGGGATGTATTACTTAACATCACTCATAATTTAGAGGGAACAAAGGAGCATTTAAGTTTGTTTTTTATTCAATGTAGCTTTGGCATTTCCAATTTATCGTATTGGTTCGATAACAATTTAGTTGGCATTCTACAGTAGTAAAAGTCACATGACATCTAGTTCAATGTTGGGATGTATTACTTAACATCATGTTTTTTTTTTTACCAAAAAAAAACATGATAGGGACCCACCACAAATAATTTTAAAATGTTCTATATCTAATTGCACTAAAGGATTGTGCAAAAGTTCAAAAATAAGTGATCTCATTACCCTAAAAGAAGAGGGAGAACAAACAAAGAAGGGAGATAGAAAGCCTTGAAGTACATAAATTACCACCATGCCTAAATTTGCTATGGATAAAATGATTTGGATCTTTTTTTTTTTTTGTCAGAGATCTGAATCGTTAAAGATGTCAGTTTCTTAGGATCTAGATAGTAAGATTTATGAGTCTTATCTAGTATCCCTAAGATTAAAGCATTCAAATCATTAAGTATTGTGGACTAAGTTTAGATAAGAACTTAAGTGACTCTTTTGAAAATCACAATTAAGTTTGGCTAACATGTGGACATATTCAGTGTTTTGACATAATATCATGGGATGGCACATTATTTGCATCCCTTAAGTAAGGGATACAATATAAGAGCACAACGGATGATAAATCAAAGGCCAAGTATGAAGTATGCCTGATTCAATAGTGTAGATGCATATTTACCATCACCCCTCTAACTAAAAGGAAAAAAAATCAGGTCCATGCTCTAATTTGCTACTAATTTTGCTACCTCACCGTGCAAGTCATGCATATTCATGCACACGTGTCTGAGTTTTGCTCCCAACCTGGCCCAATTTACATAAATATGTGAGTGACATAATAAATAAGTTGAAAAATAAAACCATCGTCCAATCAGAATTCCACAAGGCAACCTGGGCGTCATGTTGCTCAAATCCTTTTTGTCTCTCTCCGAACTTGAAGGACACAAAAAAACACGAATCCCCCGCCGTCAGAAAGGAACTCTCCCCGCCCGACCCCAAACTTTTCAACGCGTCCGATCTTGCCTGACCAAACCCTATAACCTACCAACCCTCCATCATTTGTTTGTTGCCACCAAATTTAAAATTGACTATACTAATAATTTTTAAGGTGTTACGAGAATAACAGTTTAGTGTGAGTTATAAATTTTTGAAAAAGTGAATCCCACAACAATTTATAATTATTTATGATTTGATTTTTTTTAATTCAGAATAAACTATTATTCTCACAGTACAATAAAGACCGTCGAGCAATCATTTCTGATTTGAAATTTATCTTCTTAAAGTTTACCGAAAAAGTACATGCACAAATTATCTCACTCTTCACTTCTGATTTAACATTAACTCACTTTGCCATGGAAGGATCTTCTTCAAGAGGTAATCAGAATAGTGAGAACAAAGATGAGATGGGGAAGAAGAGGGGATCACGGTCGCGATGTGATCAAAACCGGTACTGTGCATTCCGGTGGCGCCCCTGGGGCAAGTTTGCGGCTGAGATCCGGGACCCCTTGAGGAACGACACCCGCCTCTGTCTCAGGACCTTTGAGACTGCGGAGGAGCCGTGCCTACGACCGGGCTGCCTTTGCCTTTCGAGGCCATTTGGCCATCCTCAACTTCCCCAACGAGCAACAATATTACACTCAGAATGATTACAATGTCTTCAGCCACCACAGTTCTTTCTTGGCATCCCATTCGCTGTCATCATCGTCATTCTCATCAGCAGGTTCGTCATCATCCGCTGTGTCAGCTCTACCGAGCCTTCCAGAGACATGATCGAGTTCGAGTATCTGGACCATAAGTTGTTGGAGGAACTACTGATGTCGCACAGCGACATGTAGGGTATATCCGGGTGGGCAAGTTCATCTTTAGGGTTTCCAAAAATTTTAGGTGAGAAATCTTTCTGATTCTTGTTTCGATCGACTTCTTCGGTGAGAGTTTTCGCTTGAGGAAAGAGATCGCATGGCATTTCAATTGCAGCGTTTCATATTCTGCTTGAATAAATTACATTTGGCAATCATCAAGGGTGCATTTTCACAACGGGGCTTAATATGACTAGGCAATATTGTAATTTTTATGATAACTTCGACCAATATTAGTGGAACAAATGGTTCGTCATACATATTTCTTTCTAAATTACTTCTCTGGGTACTTGCATTCAATTTAAGCAGTAGTATTCATACAAAAACAGATTTCTGGGACGCTTAAGTTATTTCTTTTCAATAAACCTTTGCAATACATCTTAGGTTTCTAATGTTAATTACCAAGATACAGTTTCCGAAATTCTTTTGTAGTAATCTAGTCTGGAAGAGCTTCTCTGTGTTTGAGAACAGGTTGATGTGAGACCAGGCTGAGCTAGGGTTTTGCAGTTTTAAGGTGCGATTAATATTTTTAAATTTTTTTTTTAGTGATTTGGGTACTTTGAAGTAGGGTTGATATGGTACAAGGTGGGTAGATTCTAGACCTAGACTCTGTTCCCAACCTTGTTATAACCACTTCTTATATTTTGAACCTTGTACCCGACCCTATTTGCAACCTCATTTTAGAACCAACCTATTTTTTCTGTTCGGTTCCTGGGTTAAAACCTGTTTCCATTGGAACTTATTTTATAGCCATCCAATATCTTACACGATTTCAAATTTTACATTAATACGAGAGAAAACAACGTAATCCTTCTAATTTATATTGAAACATTAAGCACATATAATCAATAAGTATATGAACTTTTTGACTAAATGAAACTAAGGATCCATAAGGCTATTTATCCTAAACAAATATCATAAGGCAAAATAAAAATCCTATGCGATAGATGGTGCGACCACGAGCCGGCGAGGGAGGGAAGCGAGTGAGAAAGAGGAACGGCGAAGGAGGAGTGCTGTGCGAGAGGAAAAACACGGTTCTAAGATTAGAAATCAGGGGAAAAAAAGATAGGGTTTTGGACTTTTTGGCTTAAGAACTGGTACCCAAACCAATCCGGTTGATCCGGTTCCCTGGTGGGTATTACTTGGAGCCGGTTACCAAACTTGTCTTTTAGGTGGGCCGGTCTGGTTCTTGGTTAGACCTGGTTTGGTGGCATATCCCTACTTTGAAGCCAAAACAAAACTTTAGTATATTCCAGAATTATCGGGCTCCTTATTTTGAATAGGACATGATGAGAAAGGCGACTAAGAATGTTGAAATTGTTCTTGATGGTTTGATTCTGACCTGAATTTTCCGGTCGCCAGTAAGCGTTTTCGATCATTCACCTTTACAATTTTGTGTGCCTTGACCATCAACAGGAGAAGTAAAGGGATCCAAACCAGTGACTGTCACACGCACTGTTGCACCGTAAAGTCGACTGCCCCATAGCTGGACATGGCCTGCATCACCGACACGCCCATGAGGAGGACCGTGCACAGTGAGAACGCCGTGATGCCGTTGTCGTAGCGTGCCCGGTTGCCAAACCTCCCTCAAAGGGCAAGGATCGAGAGGGTTGCAAGTTTTGACACGCTGTCGGCGGCGAGGAGGCCTCGGGATGCAACTCGAGAGGGGAGATTGATCTATTAACTATTCGTGCAGCTTTCGTGCAGTTTTCGTTCATTGACCATGCCTATGAATATAAAACTTTTTAAAAGGAATTGATAAATCTAAATGAGAATTTTTAATCGGTTCATCACCCTCTTCGTCTTCCCCTCTTCGACTTTGAATTCACTGCCACATGAAACCCTTTGCCATGAACTTTTGGTTCCTTACTATCGGCGCCCAAAATTGATTTGAATCTAGCAAAAATATGCTTACTGTATAAAACAAAAGAGGTTCCTCAAAAAAGTCATTTGTTATGCTTTCTTGTAAGGAATAAAAGGAGGGAAAATTATTTAAAAAAATTTAAACTTGTTAACACGAATATCAATTCAATGTTAAATCTTTCAATTTGACCAATTTAATCATAACATGTTGATAATATGCCAATGTAGCCCTTTTCACCAGAATTAGATAGAAATTGTTGATGTGGATGTCAGTTGGTGCCAATATAAATAATTTTTATAATTTTTTTTCCTTTTCTTTTTCTTTTGGTCTTTTTTCTTTTTATACGTAAACTTGTTTGAAGTTCAAGGTACCACACCACTATCTATAAGGTCCTCCAGACTTCAATAAATTTGGCAACGATATCAACAATATGTACATAAGAAATTTAAAATAAGCATGCATAGGTTATATTTGCACAATCACAAGAGCTCATACATAAACTTGTTTGAAGTCCTCGATACATCAACAACTACAGCAACCATGTCAATAATACCTACAAATCTAAAATAAGCATGCTTAGGTTATATTCATACAATCACAAGAGCTCATTTGTAAACTTGTTTAAAGTTCAAGCTGGCAAGCCACTTATCTATAACTATAAGATCCTCTAGACTTCGACAAATTCAGCGACCATGTCTTTGCTTAGTAGATGATCAACTGCTCTTAAACTGCTTCCCACGAACGAAATAGCCGATCAACAATTGAAGGGAAATCACCGTCCCGAACACCACCCAGCAGAGATTTAAAAGAGAGTTGATAATTAGCAGTAGTTCATCATTCATTATAAATTCTAAGCAATTTAACCCAGCAATCTTTTAATTGAGAAAAATGTAACTACAGAACGAAATGGTTAATCAGAAAAAATTGAGTAGTACTCATGCAATGATGTAGACTGTCACATCCAATCCATATTCGTTTGCAAACACAAAGGAAGCAATGGTCTATGGATGTGCCGCCTGTATAAAAGAAAAAGTAATTAAAAAATTAAATAAGAAACATATTATCAAATTAAAGCATGTTTGGTGAAATTAAAATAGTTGTTTATTGTTGTTAATAAACAAAATAAACTAAAGTCAACCTGAATAATGGCAAGCGTAAGGCAAAACGCAAGCTACAGCAAGAGAAGATAGGACCATAGTTGCCCAATTACGACCCTCGACACCACGCCAAAAACTACGGTCTAATTCCGCATGCTATAAGTTTCTCTTGATTGCTATGAATATCCCTGTATCCATATGCACCATACACTTTCATTTATCGTCCAAACCATAGTGAGTTCAAAAATAAAATAAAAAATATTTTATCACGCAAGAAAATATTGAGACATAAATTATTATCGGTAATGAAAATATTTTTTATTGACTAAATATTTTAAGCGATATGAGTGATGATTTTTATATAAATAATTTTTACTTGATTTATGATAATCGGATGTTGAGTGTGGCCATCAACTTGGAATATCTTGTCGCAACATAAACATCGCAAATTATATTATGAGAAGAGGAGGTCATCCTTTCAACTCCAATATGGGGGCGCATTTGCTATGGTGACATAGGGGTGAGCATGGTCCGGGTTGGTCCGGGCCACCCCCTAACCCTAGGACCAACCCATAAAGTGTCGGTCCTCAATTTTTAGGACTGAGGACCGACCCTTTAAGCCTAGGACCAAGGACCGGACCAACCCAATGGGTTCGGTCCGGTTTCAGGGTCAACCCGGGACCGATCGATAATTTTTTTCGTCTTATTTTTTATACTTCCTAAAAAAGAAAACCTACAAATTCAAATTACACATCCATCAACAATACGGTATTGTGCAACTAAACTATAAAATATCAATACATATTTAGCAAATTTAAGATGACACAATAATAGAAATTTCGTATCCGCTAACCGCTCATCGAGATATGGGACAAGATGGAAAGTTCTTGTAATCATCTATCTTTAATATTTATAACACCATATGCAAAAGCGTCTTCCTGATCATGTAGAGTCCACTCAAGCGAAAAATAAGCTTCGCACCACTTGACTAACATTTGATCATGTAGAGTCTACTCAACCAAAAAATGAGCTCACACTACTTGACTAGCAAATCACCGTAGCAACTGCAGTACTACTCTACTCCTCAAAAACTTCTACCATTTGACACAAATTAAAAAGCAAAGTGCAACTGAAATTTATTAGTAAAATACAATTAAATGATAAAAAGTTCAAAATACTTAATATAAACCATGAATATATAACTTCACATCTTATTAATTCACTTGAACTTCTAAACACTTGAAAACAAAACAAACGACATATAATTAATACTTAACAAAAGTTTTAAATTGAAATTACTATTAGTGCTATTGATAGAACATTTCAATATAATATAATATAATAGACATTTTACTTAGGTTTGAATATATAAAAGAATTATAAATAATATAATATAATATACAGGGTGGGTCCAGGGTTGGACCGACCCAAAACTCTTAGAACCGAGGACCAACCCGCACAGTGTTGGTCCTGGAATTTCAGGACCAAGGATCGACCCAGTCCCATTGGGAACCGGACCAGGACCGGCAGGGTTGGGCCGGTCCAGGGTTGGTCCAGGGTCGACCCTAAACCACTGCTCACCCTAGGGGTGACGTCAAAGTTCACGGAAGCTCCAATCAGAATGGATAGAACCGAGAGAAAGAAACATAATTCGTTGCGAGTTGTTGAGTTTGTTTGCACTATATATTGGCCCACAAATACATGTAACTCCTCACGGATACTGTTGGGCGTACTTTAGTCTAAAAAGTTCATATTAATGTCATAAAAAGGAACATTCGAATCCACGTAGAGTCCACCAAAAATATAATATTTTTTTATATTGTGATTGGCCATGTTCCTATCCCATTTATAAAATTAATCTATCCATCTTCTTAATCAAAGATTTCAAATAAGAGTTCAAAATGAAATCATTTTCTCAAAAAAAGATCTAAAGTGGAAAATATCTCAAATTTTGATATAAACTTCAAATCTTATTCATAAACAGGGGCATTTCATCCAAGAACATTTTTTTTTTTTTTATTTCTTCATTTTCACTTTATTTGTTTTCTTTCTTCATCTTCCTCATGCCTTCATCTTTTCTCCAAATCACCTTCGACCCCATCATTAGCCTCCCCACAGCAAGCTTGTGAGCTTCGCGTTGTCATGTAGGCCCTCATCGATCAAGGTGACACGAAACTGACTTGAAGTAATTTGATGTCGGTCGCCTTCTCTGACAACAAAATCCTAAGTTCCTTAGAATGCATCAAATCTCAGCTTGCCCCTGCTCAATGTAGGGTTCAGATTGGCCTCCATCTAATGACGAAAATGTTGGAATTACTATCAAGGGTGGTGGCCGACGAGATCGAGGGCTCAAATTGGACTTGCCAAATAATAGCAATGTGCAATTGGAGAGGAAGGCGTGGATAAGGATAAGGTCAATCTCAGGGAGTTACGAGATTTGAGAACTGAGGTTGGAGAATGTGGAATTGGAAGGAGATCCTGTGATCTGTAATTGGTTAATGGTGGTAGATTTTTTATGATGTGCGTGGGGCTTCTTTGGCCATGTGATCGGTAGGTAATAATGTGAAGTTGATTGACAATCAATTTGAGGATGGGTTATCCACTGAGGAGAAGAGTCGTGTCGATGAGAATGGCAAGAGTGCGAGTGGATGTCTCCAAGCTGGGGATTACTACGAGGAGCCACTTGCATTGCAAAGGAGATGAGCTTTGAAAGATCAAATTTGCCCAAGTGGGGCAAACTTGAATTTGAAATTGATGAGGCAAACTTGTTGCTGAGGTTTAAATAGTCACCGGCTACAACGAAATTGTTCTTTTGCATAAAATTGTTGATCATCAAGTGAATTTTAATTGATTGGAGGCTTAAGTCAGTCCAACAAGATGATCTAGCGATGCTTAGTTAATATTGCTTCTGTTGTTTGCAAGCAGTACCAAAACTAGGCAATAAGATTGCAGTTTCTAGGTTGACAACAGGCATGAAATTTCTGACCAAAAAGAAGGCATGGAATAATTAGCCGAGAGAACAGATGTTGCTAAAGGGATAAGTTGCATTGCTTGAGAGTTGGATAAGAAGTTGGAGTCTCGGCAAAAGCAGAAACATGTTGCTAATGAAGATTAACCAATTGGTAATATTAGTTAGGGGCTTAAGAGTCATGTGACATCCATGGTTCGGACCACTATCTCGGTCATGAAAGGTGGTCTAGCAATTGGTACGCCGATAATGGTGATCGGCCATAGATCAATCCAAGGATCGGTCATGGATCAATTGACCTGATTTGGAAAGGCGACTAAGAATCAGCTATGTTCAATCGAAAGATTGACCATTGGTCGGCCACGGGATCGACAGTGAATCAGTCCATCAATCACACAAGTTGATTAGAATATTTAACCAAGGATAGGTTGTTCGACCATGAGGATCGGTCATGGGATAATCATGTACTGTCACACATCGATCAATGAATGGTTATGGTCGATTCCGCGCAGTCATGTACCGATAGTGGATGACTCCGCGTGCTCATTGTATCGGTCGTGAATGACTATTGACTAATTTCATGTGACCATACATTGGGTAGGATCGATCGACCCCACACAATCACATGACAATCGAGGACCGACCATGGATCAACCATACGCAAACATGGATAGATCACGAACCAACAATGGAATGTTGCAGGGATCGTGGACTGGCCACAGACCAATCCTAGGCCTGGTCACTTGGACCAAGAACTGGCCATAGGGCTAGCTGATCCTGGCCATGCCCTGGTCAGAATAAACCACTGACCTAGTTATGCCAATCAGGCTCAACTATATCCAACCTCATTCGATTGTGAATTAACCACAAACCTTGGTCCAAATAGGATAGTTGATTGTGGATAAATGCGAAAAATTCTAACTAAATAATGATGGCGTTTACCTTGGCTTATTTCTCATGATTGACGTTATGTTCCTCGGAAGATTACAATTTAATGAGGAAGATGACTCATGTGTCCAAGTGGCAAAATAAGAACTTGGCTTATGATTGTATTTATGTCCTTTTGAAGTTAGTTAATTAATGAAGAAGATGACTCATAAGCTTCAGTGTAATGGATATCATTACAAGCCATTAATGAGGGAGATTACTCATAAGCTTAGGTGTTATAGTCATCATTACAAGCCATTAATGAAGGGAATGACTTATGGGCTTATGTGTCTCTATTAAGGTAAGGTTATTATTACCCTAAATTTAACCTTGAAGAGCAAATTTACCCAAATCATTAATTGCAAGATGGCTCATTATACAAGTGGACCAATGAGAAGATGGCAAGTACATTTTCAAAGCCTTTGGTGCCACTTCACCATAACAGGTGTGCCACCTCTTCCAAAGAAGGTCTTCTTTAAAGTGGTGACTCATGACTAGGTGGACCAATGAGAAAGACACAAATAAGGCTACAATCATTCCTTTAAAATTATAGGCGCCACTTAATCTAGGTAGTGTGCTACCTCTCTTTAAATAGTCTTGCCACCTAAAGACAAGCTATTGGACCATTTGGAAAGGCCATCATGGAGGGTTGGGTTATGAATAGAGGCACTACCCATTCATTTCCCCAAGTCTTGGCTCATTTCTCCCATTCCTCCCCTCGCTTGCATGCCCTCACTATCTCGGTTACTCTTTCTCTCCCTCGGCCACTTTCATCCTTGTCACTCGCTCGTGCCGGCTATGGCCACCGCTTGAGCAATTTGTAAGTAGAATTCCTAACCCTTGACCAAGGCAATGTGTTACGTTGTTGGATTTAGTCGTGTGCTCACTCATGTGTAGTCATGTGCATGATGATGATTGATTTTGTATGGTTTGCTAATATCTTGTATTCATAAATACAATCACACCCCCAGTCATGAACGAGTCTCACTCGATTATGAGATCAGCATTGAGATGTAACAGTTTGAGACTTACTTGGCTTTGAATCGGCATTGAGGCATGTCGATTTAAGTCTCTCTCGGCTTTGGATTGGCGTTTAGGCATGTAGATTCGAGCCACAAGTTCCATGCCATGCTCAGCATATTAGGGCGCGAATGATAATTATTCAATTTCTATTCTAGAACGATTTTTCTATTTTATACTTGTTTATGAAATAGAAATTTGTTTGGCAACACAATCTCATTTTTCTATTTCTAAAACACATTTTTAGTCCAAAAAATAGGTTTGAAAAGAAATGAGAAGCAAAAAAATTTTACTTCTCTCTTTTTGGAACATAAATGAGAAATAAAAACTATTCTCATTACTTGTCCTTACTACTAGCCGAGGCCACCCACCTACCGCTATTGCCCGCCATTTGTCGCTACTGATCGCATCCTCCATTGATTGCTGTCACCGGCCTAGTTGGTCGTTGTCCACCGACCGTTGGTGATCGTTGCTTGCCGGTCACTACTGTCGGTTGTCGGTTACCACCACTTGCCGATCACCGACCGCCGATCATTGGGTGCCGTCCTTCGCTTAAGAGAGAGAAATTTTATGTTGTTATCAAATGAATTTCTAGTTTGGGAATAAAAATTTTGTATCATTATTAAATGCGTACTTTTGCTTAGAAACTCATCTAAGAATAAATAAATTATATTTCTTTCTAGAAATCAATTTCTAACCACAATGGTTGTCATTCACACATTTAGTAGTTATGATGTCTTAGGTCCTGGTACACACATTTGCATGAGTATGCCTTTAGACCTTGTTTGCATCGGCTAAGATAAAAGGATAATGAACCGAATTGTGTGATGCATGATGTGTCGTCCTATAAAAGGAAAGATAAATTCTGTCAACGCGTCTTGGCTATGCCAAGGACAAATCATTGAGGAAGATGGTCTAGGAGCACGCCTTGCAAAGGACAATATTGGGTTGGGATGAGGGATGGTCCAAGAGCACACCTTTACCCCCCCAAATGATGCGTTTTACATTGCCTCGTTCATGAGAATGGGATGCCCAATGGATTTTGAATGCATGGTGGATTTCGAATGCTCGATGGATTTCGGGTGCACAGTGGATTTCAGAAAAACTGATGGATTTTGATTAAGTTAATAAATGAAATTCTGTGTGCATGTTTCTATGTTTCAATTTGATGATTCTGGTAGTGGTTGCACCACAAATAAGCCGAGTTGTTCACATGAACATACTCAAGGTAATGCAATGGATTTGTTATTGATCTACCATCAATGCCTTAACAAGATTGAGATTCATAGGTTGATTCAATGATGAGATGTCCTCCTATTTGGAGATTGGTGATTTTACTTACTGAGTCTTTGACTCACCCCATTGTTTTTCTCAGATTTCTAGGTATGGAAGTCTCACCCCTTTAAACCTGAGGCCATGCTAGAGGAGATAGAAATCCCCTAGTCTACAATTGATAGAAGATTAATGTAAATAAGGAAATGCACATAGAAAATGGCTTGTAATTGTACTGATGTAATATAGTATGCTTTGTGTAGTGTTTTCCCGACTGCTCAATTATTTTGTTGTCTAGGAGATGGTTGTTGTACACACTTCCACATGCTCACAAGAATAGTATAGAAACAAAAAACGGGTCGACAACGCGCTTGGGACGTCGCAATAATAACCCCCATCAAGTGGTCACAAGTCATATGGGAATAACATTAACAATGGCTAATATTAGCGAGAGGCTTAAGAGGAGTCATCTTAGCATCAAGTGATTTGACATATCATGGCATGTTTGGTAATGCTCCAATTTTTTTATTTTGCTGTTATTTTGTTCTTGAAATAGAAATTCATTTGGTAATGTCAGTTAATTTTTCTATTCTCAATAATAGAAAAGTGGCCCTATATAGATTGGGAACAAAAATAAAAAGTAAAAATAATAATAATAATTGTTTGTTCTCGAGAACAATTTATGAAACAAGGTCATTTTTTTTTTCTTTTCTATTTTTCCTTCCTTCTTCTTTCTCATGTAATGAGTCGCCAGGCCTCGATGATAGCTAGCGACCGGCCAAAGACTTGGGCTGGCGAGGCTCAACCTCGCTAGATTTGGTGCTTGATCTCTCTAGATCTGGCGAGGCTTGACCTCGCCTAGATCTAGCGAGGTCAAGTCGGTCACTAACCATTGCCAAGGCCCTGTGACTGCCTAGAGGAGGAAGAAGAAGGGATGACAAAAAGATTTTTTTTTTATATAAAGAAAAATCCTAGAAAATTATTTAAAACTAAAAAAATTCACGTCACAAAAAATTTTGAGGGTCGACATGTTTTTTTTCTTTTTCTATTCATAGGATATAAATTTAGAGTCACACTAAATGTGTTTTTATACTTGGAAACTCGTCTAGGAAATAGAAATGGAAAAAGTTATTTCTGAACATAAATTATTCTCAAAAATAGAAATGTTAGCAAATGCATCATTAAAACCCTAGACAAATCATATCGTCGCATTAGAAGTGAAGACCTTCGTAATTATCTATTCTTAAAACAAAATAGAGCCATTGAAGCGTTTTAGCGAACATCTTTGAGGCGCGTGGTATGCCTCGAAGGAAGACGCTCATATCAGACCAAAACTTGCAATTGATGTCAGGATAAAGAGAACCTAGTTTTGCAAGCATGTCGCTTGTTTTGGCTCCGTAGAATTGTCTAGGAACCATTTTGAGGAGCAAAAATTAAAATCTTCAACAAATTAGCTTGTGTTGTAATGACTTGCACCGAAGAAAAGCCGGTCCTAATAATACGATGAGATGGCATTGCAAGAGAGAGGGCCTGATGATGGCGTCGAAGGTGGAGGTGATGAAGAGCAAAGGAGGCGTGAGGAAGATGAAGAAAGAAAAAACAAAAATGAAAAGAAAGAAAACGAAAAATTAAGAAAAAAAAATTCTTAGATGAAAATGCCATTACCTGTGAATAGGATTTGAATTTTGAATTCTTATTTGAGACTAAATTAATCACTTAAAACTCTTATTTAAGAGTACAATCACTTTAGACCCCCTTTTTTGTGCCAGTGATCTATATAATCAGATATGTGAGCCTTATTTGGTATCCATGGGAATTAAGCACTCAAATCATTAAATATTATGGATTGAGCTTCGACAAGAATTTAACCGTACAACACTCTTCTTGCAAGTCATGACATTACTTTGGATATTGACACCATTGTGCAAGGACTGATTCTACCCACCACATACCCGTTAAAAGAGATTATATATAATTCATGATATACAATAATGACATGTAACAATGGCTATTTTGAAAATCACAATTAAGTTGGATTTCCAATTTTGACATCCTCGGTATCCGACACAAATTGAGGCACAATAAAAGAGGATGATAAATGATTCGCACCCCGTGTAAAGGACACATTATAAGAGGATGACAGATGACAAATTAAGGCCAATTGTGCTAACGAGCCTCGTACGTATATCGTATGTAAGAAGTATGCCTAATCCAATAGTGTAGAGGCATATGCCATCACCCCTCTAACTAAAAGAAAAAAAAAATTGAGGTCCATGCTATCATTTGCTTTTAACTTAGGGCGCGTTTGGTAACGTTTCTGTTACCGAGAATAATTTCATATTAGAAATGATTTTTTTTTTATTCTGTTCCTGAGAACAATTTCTAAATATTTTAAATCGTTTTGTAACTTTCCAAAATTTCAATTCTCGAAATTAGAATTGTGTATGGTATCGTCTCTAAATCTCTACTTCAAATCATTTTCTTTAAATTTTTAAATAATTTACTACTTTTTTCTTTCATTTCTCCTCTTCTTCTTCAATGATTGCCAGTTGCCGGCCTTAGGATGACTGGTGACTGGCCAAACAAGGGCCAATGACCTCGCTAGAGGGTCACCAGCCCTTGCCGAGGCCACTCCTCATCGGTCAAGCCTTACCAACAGCTAGGCGAAGCTCGGTCGAGCCTTGGCTGGGCTAGTGGCCACACTCAAATCTGGCAAGGCCGAGCTCACCCAACCGTCGACGGGCCAAGCTTGACTGAGCCTCGCCCGGTCAAGCAAGGCTCAAGGGAGGCCCGAGCGAGGCCTGCTTGGCCACCGGCGAGGCTCAGCCACGCCAAATCTAGCGAGGCTAAGTCTCATTGGTGGCTAGGTGAGCTCGCCAAACCTCGCTAGACCGGTCGCCGATGGCGGCAGCGGCGGTTGAAGAAGAGAAGAGAGGGAAGAAGAACAAAAAGAAGAAAGAAGAAAAAAGAGAAAAAAAAATGAGTTGGTTTGATCCTAAAATTGTTCCTGATAACAAAGAATCAATTTTTTTTTTACTTTTCGATTTTTTTTCAAATCTACTTTCAAGAACAAAAAAAAAATATAAATTTATTTCTGGAAATAAAAGTTTTACCAAATGAATTTATGTTCCAAATCTATTCTCAACAACAAAATAATAGAAATTATTACTATTTAGCAAGTTGTCAAATGCAACCTTAGCCGCTCATCATGACGTCATGCATACGTATCTGAGTTTTGCCCCCACCCTGGCCCACAATACATAAATATGTCCGAGACATAGCAATTGTATATAATTTGAAAATAAAGCCATAGTCCAATCAGAATTCCTAAAGGCGGACGTCAAGTTGCTCTAATCCTTTTTCTGTCTCTCTCCGAACCTTCTCACAAGAGGGCATAAAAAAAAAACGAAACCCCCACCGTCAGATACGACCTCCCCCACCAACTTTTCAACGCCTCTCATCTTATCAAATTAGACCCTATAAATACCCGCCAGCGTCCGTAATTTTTTTGTCGCCACCAAATTTGAACTCTTTCTTCTTCTAGCTTACCGAAAAAGCTGCCACACAAATTATCTTACTCTTCACTTCCTCATTTGAGATTTAACTCACTTTGCAATGAAAGGATCTTGTTCGAGAGGGAATCGGAACAATGAGAACAACGAAGAGATGGTGAAGAAGAGGGGATCGCG
Organism: Eucalyptus camaldulensis; assembly: GCA_019915185.1. Lineage (NCBI taxonomy): Eukaryota > Viridiplantae > Streptophyta > Magnoliopsida > Myrtales > Myrtaceae > Eucalyptus > Eucalyptus camaldulensis. The sequence goes on along the minus strand of JAHSVA010000003.1, from coordinate 31,688,363 downwards.
GTTGCAATGTGATCAAAACCGGTACCGGGGGATCCGGCGGCGCCCTTGGGGCAAGTTTGCAGCTGAGATCCGGGATCCCTCGAGGAACGGTGCCCGCCTCTGGCTCGGGACCTTTGAGACAGCGGAGGAGGCCGCCTGCGCCTACGACCGGGCTGCCTTTGCCTTCCGAGGCCATTTGGCCATTCTCAACTTCCCCAACGAGCAACAATACTACGCTCAAAATGACTACAATGTCTCTGGCCACCGCAGCTATTTCTCAGCGTCCCCATCGCTGTCGTCGTCATCATTCTCAGCATGTTCATCATCATCCACGGAGTTAGCTCCTGCCGAGCCATCCAGAGATGCGATCGAGTTCGAATATCTGGACGATAAGTTGTTGGAGGAACTACTGATGTCGCACAGCAGCATATAGGATAAATACGGGTAGGCGAGTGCATACTTAGGGTTTCCGAAATTACATGGTAAGAATTATTATTGTTTCTTGTTTCAGTCGTCTTCGTCAGCGAGAGTATTCACTTGAGAAAAGAGATCGCGTGGCGTTTCCTTCGCAATGTTTATACATATTTTGCTTGAAAAGAATTCTTTCGGCAATCTTCAAGGCTGCATTTTCACAGCAGGGGTTCAATATGACTGAGCAATGTTGTCTGTGGAAGTAAATGGCTCCTATCATTCCTATATCTTTCTAAAGTACTTCTATGGGTACTTGCACTCAATTTAAGCAGTTGTATTAATCCAAACCCAGATTTCAGGGATTCTAAAGTTGTTTCATTTAAAAAACTTTGCAATATGTCTATGGTTTCTGTTAGAATATAATATACGAAAACGACAAGATTTTATAATTTATGTTAATGCGAAATTACCAGAGAAATAAATAAGAAATAATAAAGACATCAGAAATTTATGTGATTCGATCCGAGTATCAATACATATGTTTACGTGGAGAGTCAGCAGCAAATAATCTATTATAATTGGAGAATCATAATTTATAATTGTTCACACGCTCGAGTGTCTCTCACACCTAAATTTAATCTAAAACTCAAAATATTTATAAATAAACAACTCATTTGGTCGAAAGCAAGAACTTCTTTTCTTGATCGCGTGGGTGACTTCACTTGACGTTGTGTGGCAGCAGCTCCATGTAAGATTTCAGCAGCACTCAGCAAAAGAAAAAAGACGTGCATAACCTATTTTACGTGAGCCCAAAAGGTCAAAACTTTGACCTGGGGCCCATCTCCTTTTAGCTTCACGTGCGAGAGAGAGGCTCTAGAGGCCTCTTTTATAAAGTTTATATTGTGACTGCCCGAAAGTCAAAGTCTTGACTTTTGGACCCCACAAGGAAATCATCTTTCAGCTTCTGCGGGCTTCCGTAAATATGTGAAGAAACTTTGCTTCGCTTTTTTTTTTTTCTCTTTATTCTATTATTTGCTCTTTTATAAATCTTCAAAAGCCCAACGAAGCTTTTCTGTTACTTGGAAAATCTTTATCAACAAATTCGATTTAACAAATCGTTATCCGAATTCAAACTCGAGACATTAATTTAATAGTTTCTAATGTTAATTATCAAGATACAATTTTCGAAATCGTTTGGTAGTAATCTATGCTGAAAGAGCTTTTTTGTAATTGAGGATAGATTGATGTAAAACCCGGCTGAGCTAGGATATTGCAGTTTTAAGGGTGCAACATATATATATTGGGTAGTGATTTGGGTGCTTTGAAGCTGAACCAGAACTTAGTACTTTTCAAAATCATTGAGGTTCCTTTTCTTGAATAGGACGTGATGAAAATGGTGACCGAGAATGTTGAAAAATTACCGATCTTCATTTGACCTGAATTCTCCGGTTTTTAGTAAGCGGTTTCGCTCCTTCTCCTTCTCCTTCTCCGAGCCCGTCTGCTTTAATTAATCTCTTCATGTCACGACACTTAAACTATAAGAGAGGGAGGGAAGAAGAGAGACAGGGAGGAAGAGAAACAGAAGGGTGGGGGGGGGGGGGGGGAGTGGGGGGAGAGAGAGAGAGAGCATGGAATGAGCTAAATTCGCAATAAACTGGGTTGACCTAGTCTATACTTTAAAATTTTTCTAATCGAAATAACTTATATCCGAATGGGATATAGAATATGAAACCGAAATAAACTGAATTGAAATTGATTGGACCGGCCAAATCATCACCTCAAGCTACCATGAAGCCTTATCCAATATAGGTAAAGAAATTGTTTTGTGTCGGTACAAATTAGCCAAATCTCTAATATAAAGAGTTAATCGGAGGTTTTTAATAATACAAGTCAAATTTCATGGGATGAACAACCAAAATTTGAAAGTCAAGGTCTTCAATAATCAAAAGTAAATTTCATAATATTTACACAAGGAATTATTTGCCTCCTTATAAATTAACCGAATCTCCAGTTTAGAAAGAGTTGATAGTAGATTTTTAATAATATAAGTCAAATTTCATGGTATAAACAGCAGGAATTTGAAAGTCAAGGTCCTCGCACAAAATGGCTGGACAAGGACGACCGCACGAGCATATTGAACAGGATAGAAAAGAACTCACTACACTTTTGTCTATCAAGTGAATTGACAATATTACATTGACTTTTGAGTGGGTCCTATCTGTCTGAATATCCAAAGTGTTTTTTTTTTCTTTCAATATTTACTAAATAAAAAATAAAAACAAAATCTTAGCACATGCAACTTTGTTCTTTTTACTTTAGCAATTTTTATTGCACAATAATTCCCCATTCCAGCACAAGAGCTCATATTTGTGCTTGATTACAAAGAACAAGCTCCCATTGGTGAGTTACGAGTGAAAATTTACAAAAAAGTTCCGCTGGTTTAAAAAATAAATGATTTGAAAAATATTTTCTTCAAATTATTTGTATTCATCATTCATGAAGATGCTTACGAGTATAGATGCAACATCAAATGAGAACTCAAAGGTCATGCATATTTTTGTAGGTTTTGAGAAAAAGAAAAGGAGAATGTTTTGTGCAAAAGTGACGAGGGTTTTAAATTTCTCCCAACCAATCCGAAATACCCTCCCAACCCATCTAAATCCAACTGGAATTGACCAAGAAAAGTCAATAATTATACCAACTTGTTTAATAAACGAATAACCCGAAAAGAATCCAATTTATTCAAAAGCATCTGAATTTGACTATTCTCGAGATCAAATCCTAAGGGAACCTGAATCCGACTAGGCATAAAACCCATCCAAAGTGAAATTGAAGTTCGTGAAGACTCGAACACGAAATTGTCTGTAAATTCATTGTGCGTTTGTTTAAAAAAAATAACAAATTAAAAATTATTTTCCTAAAATTGATAAATTATATTTTTTGAAAAAATTAGTTGTCAATTTTTTTTTGACAACAATGGCTCATAGATTAGTGTTGATAATTAAAAAAAAAATTATGCTAAGTACCTTTACTAAATGACATAAACGATCGGTTCTAAGAATATATTTTCAAATTGTTACTTTTTCGTAAACCAATTACATTTATGGCCTATTTGGTAAAAGTTGTTTCTGTTTCCCAGAATAACTATTTATGTTCTTCGGATAACTATTTCTATTCTTTTATTCTAAAAAAAAACGAAAAAAGAATAGAAACTTGCTTGGTAAAAACTTTTGTTCCCAGGAACAAAAAATTTATTTTTTTATTCTAGGGAATTGATTTGGAACAGAAATAAGAAGTTGAAAAAAGTAATTTCTTGTTCCCGATAACAATTTTCTAGAATATAATATTATTTTTTCTTCTCTCTTCTTCTCTTTTCTTCTTCTTCCTTTTGGTTAGTCGCTGACCTTAGCCATGGCCGGCACCGGTGATCGGCCAAATGAGGGCTGGCGACCTCATCGGAGCATTGCTAACTCCTGAAGACGCCAAGCCACGGCAAGACTGACCTCATCAGTGGCTAGGTGAGCTCGACCTCGCTAGATCTTGGCAAGGTTGACCTTGCTCAACCAAGGTGAGGCCGAGCCTCACACGACCATGACGAGGTTCGACCTCCCTAGTTAGCGCGAGGCTAGGTCTCGCTAGGCCAAGGTGAGGCTGACCTTGCGCCACCTAGGCAAGGCTGAGGCTCGTCATGGCCAAGCTAGCCTCCGGCTAGTTTGCTAAACCTCACCTAGCCAGTCACTGGCCATCAGTCAAAGAGAAAAAGAAAAAAGGAAAAAAATAAGAAAATATAATAAAAGAATTAAAAATTAAAAGAAATAAAAAAATCTAAGAACCCTCCCAAATATATTTTTATTCCGGAAATATAAATTTTAGGAAGTTACAAAATGCATTCTTTTACTCAGAACATAATCGAATGGATTATAAAAAATAAAAATAAAAATCATTATCATCAAAAATTATTTTTCGGAATAAAATCGTTATCAAACACACCCTTAGTAACTCAAAAACACTCGAATGGATTATAAAAAATTTACAGGCCAGTATAATGGGTCTATAAATAAAAATAAAAAAGAGACAAAACAAGTGGATTATAAATGGGTGTATTACAAACTCATTTCAACCTACTTAGGATCCATTTATTTCACAAAAACTAAATAATTCGAAAAAAAAATTCAACGATTATTAATTTTATCATTTGAAATAATTAGTTAATAAAATATGTTTTTCATTATCGATAATATTTAATATTTAAATAATTTCATGAATAATGAAAATATTATTTGTCCATTCATTCATTTTTGTAAATTATACAAATAATTGATTTTGAAAAATATTTTATAATCTTTTATAGTTTGCGAAATAAACGCGTGGTTTACCCAATTTAATTTAACCCTACAGTGATCACTTTCTATCGTCTCAGTATCAGTCACCTCGAGCGGCTTCTTTGCGTCCTCTGCCTCATCCTTCGACAAACCCCCTGCGTCTCCCCCTGTTAAGGGCGCCATGGCCACCACCGTTGGGCTGAACTCGGCCATGGATACCCCCAACATGCCCTGCAAGTAGTCCACAAGGGCGAGGGCCTCCATGAGGGTGAGGCTGGAGATCTCGTCGAGCTTCCCGATCTTCTCGGGGGCCTCCACAGCGGCAACAGGGTGGATGGTGGTGGTGGGGCGGTGCGTCAGGTGAGTGATTCGGGAGGGCCTGAAGGGTAATTGGAAGGTGGATGGCTGGGTTTTGAGTGGGGTAATGGAGGAGAGGGGCGTTGTGTAATAGGATGGAGAGCGGGAGACGAGTGTGGAGAGACCCGTGTTGCCACAGAGAGAGAGAGAGAGATGGGGAGAGAGAGAGAGAGAGTGAAGAGGGAGACGAGGAAGGAGTAGAAGAAAAAGGTAGGATAAGACTGCGAGAGGATCCCTGCAGCAATGGGCTTCCTTTACTTTTTATGAATTTATTATTATGATCGAATCTGTTTGTTTCATGATTTATGGATAGCTCAGCCCGAACTTTCACCATCACATTCATGTCCACATCCATAACTTGATTCCGAAGCTCCTCACTAACTCAATGAGTTAGTCCATGGAGCCATTCATTCTTAAAAGGCAATAATATAAAGAGAAAAATGCTAAAAATGAATCCTAATACAAGTTGGGTATGAGTTGAGATATTTGCATTATGAATAAATGGATCATAAATGGATTAATGGGCCACTTAGTTGGACCATTGATGGCCCAATCCAAACCCAACCTAGCCCATCCATTTGACAAGTCTTCTTTTCCATGAAACAAGTGTGCCCTAGGATAATATCCTTGATGCACATGTTTCATATAACTTCAATTTCTATCCTAATTAAGGTATTGCAAAATAAGATGTATGACTAATCGTTGAGAGCTAATTTCGACAGTCAAAGGAGGTATAGTATACACAAAATTAATTTGAAAGAAGGACCGATTTGCTTAAACTAGAATATATATGATAATTGACTCAAAGTCACTGATCAAAATTGATCTTATCCAAACTATTTGAAATCCAGCACAATTTGAAGCTGGCAATGACCAAATAAAATTTGTTGCATCAGAAAAACAAACATTTTGATATTGACTTGAGTTCGCATTGACCCAAATTAAACCACGCCTATAGTTGAAATTTTTCAAATTGAAATGGCCCACATCCATATAAGATTCAAAATCCCATCAAACTGAATTAAAATTGATCCAACCCGTCAAATCACCATGTTTGGCTACCGTGAAGCCTTATTTACTGTACGTCAAACAATGATTTACATCCAATAATTAGATTTCATCGGAGCTTTAATATAAAAAATTTCAAATTTCATATGATAAACAACGCTAATTTAAGAGTAAAGGACATTCCAAATGCTCAATATATAAAAGAAAATTACCATAATATTTCCAGAATGAATTATTTTCTCAAAGTTGCGGAGATAACACGGAGTAAAATGTAATCTGAGATGCACTTTGGCTTAGCCCTCGCGTAGAAAGGAAATGAGCCCATATTATTGCCACTTTATATTAAAGAATATAAGTCTCTGAAATCTGTGCATATAGTCTTTGCTCAACTTTCGTTTTTAGTGAATATCGTTCGATGCACTAGACAAGTGACACAATGATTCCGTCACGTTCCGGAGTGCCACGTCATGAGTGATGAGCCAGTAGAATTTTTAATATGATTTCCACGGTACCACAACATTGAAACGTGTATATTAGAAAAAGGTTTCTCAAAATGGTCCCGTGGGGGCCCACAGAGAAAATCCGGTGCGTCAGCAATTCGTGTGCTTGTAGGCCCCCGCACGCAATGGCTGGACAAGGACGACCACGTCAGCATGGACAGGAATTGTGTCATCCTCGTGCTTATATATGTTTCTGATCGTCAGAGAGTCATCATCACACGTAGTGAATGAAGACATGATAAAGGACTCATTACCAGGGTCGTTCGATGCTCGAGTGATTTGTTTCCTGACCTAGACTCAGAAACCGATTTTATCATCCCCGATTTCAAAAGATCGAAATTGGGAATCAAACCAGCGGTTCTTCAATTCTTAATTGGTGGGTTATGGTGTAATTTCTTATTCTACTTGTGAATTAGCCCCTTTCAACTTTTGGATAAAAAATGAAATTCTTAATGTAAAATATAAAAGTTTTACCATTTTTTTAGAAAAGCATTTGTTCGTCAAGCATGTGTTATGGTTTCTTCATGTTGAAGATTAGCATTCAATTCTCGAGTTGCAAAATATGAATATCTTTTAGAAAAGACTTTAAAACCAATTTCAATCTTGATACTTGTTCCATACTAATCAACTTATTATAAGTTCGCAAAACTGAAAACTAAATGGGTTTTCCTTAGAATTGACCTTTAACTAGTTGATTTAGGCAAATTCAATCTAGTTCTCAAATTAAACTAGACATGTTATTCATTAGTAGTTACTGCGGTTTTTATCAAAGTGAATTAACAATATTACATTGAATTGGGAGCATGTCCCATATATTTGAATATCCGCATTGATATTGTCAAGTTTTAGTTAAAACACAAAACAAAGGAACAAAATCTTAGCACATACAACATTGATCATTTTACTTGAGCAATTATTATTGCACAAAAATCCAAGAGCTCACGTCAATGCTTGATTTCCCATTGGTGAGTTATCCACATATTTTACATAGAGAGGTGGCTATTACCATGAAGTATGCCTAATTCAAAAGTGTAGATTAATATTTACCTCACCCAGTGAATCATGCACATTCATGCACACGTAACTGACCTTTGCCTTACCCGGGCCCACAATACAAAAACATGTGAGAGACATAGCAATTATATATAATTTGAAAATAAAGCTATCACCAGGTTTCGTCGAATCCTAATTCCAATCGGCATCCTGGGCCTCAAGTTGCTCCAATTCGTTTTGTCTCTCTCGGAACTTTCTTACAAAAAGACAAAAAACACGAACCCCACTCCACCCCACCCACCCGCCCCCAAAACAAAAAACATCCCCACCGTCAGAGACGACCTCCCTGAACTTTTCAACGCTTCGGATCTTACCTGAACAAATCCTATTTATACCCGGGCAACCTCCATCGTTGTCATCAAATTTGAAATCCACATTCTTAAAGTTTACCAAAAAAACTTACCCGCAGATCATCATACTCTTCACTTCCTCATTTGATATAACTCAGTTGGCCATGGAAGGGTCTTCTTCAAGAGGGAATCAGAACATTGAGAACAACGAAGAGACGGGGAAGAAGAGGGCACCGCGGTCACGATGCGATCTACCCCAGTACCGAGGGATCCGGCGGCGCCCATGGGGCAAGTTTGCAGCTGAGATCCGGGACCCCACAAGGAACGGCGCCCGCCTCTGGCTTGGGACCTTTGCAACGGCGGAGGAGGCTGCCCGCGCCTACGACCGGGCTGCCTTTGCCTTCCGAGGCCATTTAGCCATCCTCAATTTCCCCAACGAGCAACAATACTACACTCAGAATGACCATTATGTCTCCAGCCGCCACAGTTCGCTTTCAGCACCCGTGTCGCTGTTGTCATCACACTCTTCAGCTGGTTCGCCATTGTCCACCGTGTTAGCTCCCGCAGAGCCACCCAGAGAGGTGATCGAGTTTGAGTATCTGGACGATAAGTTGTTGGAGGAACTACTGATGTCACACGGCGACATGTAGGGGGAAAGTGCAGGTTGTCGAGTGCATATTTAGGGTTTTTGAAATTTCATGGTAAGTGTTGTTTCTTGTTTCGATCAAGATGTCTTCGTGGTTGAGAATTCTCAGTTGGGGAAAGAGATTGCAGTGGTGTTTCCTCTTCAGGGTCTATGTATTTGCTCGAATAAATTACATTTGGCAATCTTCGAGATTGCATTTTCACAGCAGGGGCTTAATATGACAAGTTAATATTGTATGATAACTTCAATCATTATTAGTGGAATAAATGGCACGTATATGCCTATATCTTCTAAAATACTTCTCTGTTGTACTTGCACTCAATTTAAGCAGTGATAACAGTATGTATCCAAACACGCATTTCTGAGATGCTAAATTAGTTTCATTTCAATAAATTCTTGAAACATATCTTAGGTTTCTAAAGTTAAATACCAAGATACAATTTCCAAATTTGATTCGCAATAATCTATTTTGAGAGGCCTTCTCTGTACTTGATAACAGTTTTACGTAAAAGTTAAAACCAGGCCGAGCGATCTTCAGGCCCAGGTCATCTGGTCCTGGTCAACCACAATTTCGTAAAAAGAGATAGAATTTCCCTGAATTGGAAATTCACCTCCTAATAATGAGTAGGTAGTTATATCGTTTTGATTCTTCTTTAGTGGTTTGGGTGCTTTGAAGCTGCAACAAAACATTAGTATATTAAAACATTATTAGGGTTCCTTTTTTCTAATAGGAATACGATGAAAATGGCGACCGAGAAGTTTGAGAAATTGTTCTTCATGTTGACCTGAATTCTCCAGTCTCCAGTAAGCGGTTTCGCTCCTTCTCCTTTCCAAATTTGTCTGCGTTGAATGTGACCCGTCTTTCCTTTTTCTTTTTATTTAAAAGGTTGCATGTCCGGGCCCACTTGCTTAATTAATCTTTCCTACCTACTGGGAAAGGGTCATGAACAATTTCCAAAAGTTTGAGATGTAATTGAAATAAACGGAAGCCAGAAATGAGGGAGATTAAATATTTTGCAAAAGTTCATAATTAGATGATGATTCCCCTAAAAGAAAAGGGAGAACAAACAAAGAAGGAAGATAGGGAGTCTTGAAGTACATAAAATGTTGCATAGCCTCAATTCACCCTTGATTGAATTATTATATGGCATTTATACATTATTGGGACATTGCATGTTCTTATCTCTACCTCGTGAGTATGTGATTTGTTGTGGAAATTGTCTATGTACTTATGTTGCGATGACCTCAAGAAAGTGAGATAACCGTTCTTGTTAATAGTGGGATAAGTACACTATCAGTGCCAAAAGTTGTGTATGGTGCTCACTTTGGTGTTAAAAGTTTCCATTGGATCACTTAAGTGTCAAATCAAAGAAAAAATGATTACTTTGGTGCCACCGACGAGAGATTCCGGCAAGATTAATTACGTGGCTTTTATATTTAAAAAAAAAAAGTTGCTTGGCTTTTAAACGACGTCGTTTAAAAGCTCATATGTTTATTGAAATTAGGGTTAGGGTTTCTTCTTTGCCACTTAGCCACTGTTGTTCCCTTGCCAACGCTCGACCACTGTCGTTTGGCCACCATTGTAGCTGCTCGACCAGGTGAGAGTGCGGAGAGAATGAGATTGTTGCTCAAGTAAGAAGTTGTAGGAAGAATAGGAGGCGAGGGCAGAGAAGGAGGAGGAAGAAGAGGGGTTGAAGGTGCCACTACTGGTGCGTTGCCGCCGCCACTACTAGTGTCATTGCTGGTGCTGCTACTGGTGCGCTGCTACTGCTACTAGTGCCGTTCACTGCTGGTGTTGTGAAGAAGACGACATGTCTCCTCTCTCTCCCTCCCTCCCTCCCTCTCTCTCAATTTGGGAATTTAAGGTTTCAATTTGGGGGAAAGAAGCCGAATGACGTCGTTTTGTGGTTTATATGTTGACTGTACTCTCCGACGAGCCACGTTAGCTTCAAAAATTAATAAAAAAGTGTCACATCGGACTTCTGGTCAATCTAATTGAAGTTGACACTAAAATAATCGTTTTCAATTTTTTTGGCATTTAAGTAATCCGACAGAAACTTTTGGCACCAAAGTGAGCGCCGTACACAATTTTTGACACTAATAGTGTACTTATCCCGTTAATAGTTGAGGCAAAACAAGGAATTTGATATTGATCTGCTATCAATAGATAATTTACATGTTTAGGTTGACTTTGAGGTGAATTAGCTCCATACTCGAGGATTAGGGAGCTTATTCAATAAGTTTTATCTCATTGGTGTTTATTTAAATGTTTTTAGGACTATGAATATCTGAACCTTGTCGCCACGTTTGGTTGGGGATCCCTATTGAGCAAAGTCAAGAGGTTACTAAATATTCAATCGAGGGCACCAACGCCAACTATGAATGCTTCGTGATCATGATCTGGGTCAATGAGAGCTTTAGAATTTAGTGCCCCATCACTTCTCAGCCTAGTACTTTTAGGTAGGGGACTACCTATACGGCCCCATCCGAGATTTTAATGGACCTCTAGGTGCAAGGCCAAGGAACACCAACTATGATGCAAGGGATCTGGATGTGCCCGATGGGGCAGTGTCCGATTTGGAAGTCGACCTCAACTTGATCATTGAGCTAAAGCCTCGATACATGGAGCCCATGGGGAGCTTGGTGGTAGTTGGGGTGCATCACTTTTTTAAATAACCTTCATAGTACTAAAGGTGTTAGGCTTACCCCCAAGACCCTTTTAGAGATAGTTGTGGCTGCACTTTTGGGTTGTTTTTGGAATATACATGTGTTTTATGCTATCCCTATTTGATTGGTTGAATGATTGCATTTCCGCTTCCACTTGTGCATAAGTCTCAGCGATGCCTGCTAAGACGTCGTAATCAAATGGCTTAAGAGAATGAGGGTTGTTGTGTACCCGAGGGTTATGGCGTGACATCCCTATTTGGTTGGTATCAGAGCATGGTCATTACACGAAGGATAAGGCATGTTGAGACCTTGGTATAGTTAGAAGAACACTTACGTTATGCATGTGATTGTTGATTGTCTTATTGGTTTATGGTTTTGAATTCCTAACTATATTTTTGGGATGGTGGAATCAGTTATTCTTAGTGCTTTAAGAGGAGTTTAGCCCATATTTAAGGATGCGTCGAAGAAGGTTAACTCTAGGGGCAAGCTGGTGCCCAAGAAAGGGTACATCAGGATCTCAAAGTAGATGGGATTTTGCAAGCCCTACTGCTACCACCATGGCTACCTCTACTGCTCACAACGATGTCCTATTAGTTGGAGACGGGAGTCAAAGGTTGGTGGAGCAATTCATAAAGCTGAAGCCACCCCAGTTCACTGCAAAAGGCTATCTTGAGGTTGCTGCCTTGTCAATTAAAGAGCTGGAGGATGCCTTTGTGTTGCTGAGGTGTAAAGATGAGGAAAAGGTGACCTTAGCGATTTGCCAACTATAAGGAAATACTAATGACTAATGGGAGGTCACATGGGGAAGAGTTTTTCTTGAAGATATTGTCCTGACTTGGGGCACATTTGTGGAAGCATTTAATGGAAAGTACTTTTTCAAGTGTGCTCGAGAGCAAAAAATTGCTGAATTCCTGCAATTTCGTCATAACCACCTATTCATCGACTAATTCGAGGCTAAGTTTGTTGAACTGTTGAATTATGCTCCAAGAATGATTGATGATATGGCAGATTGAGCTAGGAGGCTCCAAGATGGACTAAAGTCAGAGATTCGTAGCCAGTTGGTGCCCTTAAATCTAAAAGATTACAATGAGCTTTATAAAAGAACCCAACTAATTGAGAGGGTGATGTTTGAGTGAGTAGCTGCATTTGAGTTGCGGTTCACTACTAGCAGAGACAATAATCGGTTCAAGAGAGGTAGATGCATGAGAAAAACACATGATCTCTCCCAATAGGAGGAATGGTGTTAGAGAGCCGATGCACAATCTAAGCCATGGATGCCGATTTTGTGGCAAGTTTCATGGATCCGTACCATGCCACGCCTAGACAGGAGCATGTTTTTGATGTAGCCAATAGGGCCATCATGTACGAAACTATCCATAATGATGTCATAATTGGAATGGATTGGCTCAAAAAGTAACAAGCCACGGTGATTGCTTTAGTAATGTCATATAGTTCAACCCAATTGGGGTTCTACTTTTGAGTTCATAGGGAATAGAGGTGGACAGCCTACACACTTAATTAATTACATTGCTTGAGGTAGAATGGTTGCTAAAAGATGGTTGCCAAGGCTATTTGGCAATGGTTGACGATATGATCATAGAGAAGTTGAAGTTAAAGGATATCATTGTGATATGAGACTTTGCGGATGTCTTTTCAAATGCAGGGATTGCTTGAAGAAAAAGGATGGACTATGCATTGATTACCGACAACTCAACCAAGGATGAACAAGTATCCGTTACAAATGATAGATGACCTATTTGATCAACTTCAAGGAGCTTTGGCATTGTCAAAGACCTAAGGATGGGTTATCATCAGCAAAGGATTAGAAAAGAGAATATCCCAAAACCACATTTGGAACACAATATGGCCATTATGAGTTTATAGTGACGCCATTTGTGTTAAGCAATACCTCAGCAGCTTTCATGGACTTAATGAACCGAGTGTTCAAGGTGTACTTGGATCAGTTCGTCATAGTCTTCATTGATGACATATTGGTGTTCTTGAATAACCTAGAGGAGCATGAACAACATTTAAAGATAGTATTGATGACCCTCCGAAAACACGCACTTTATGCTAAGTACACCAAGTACAAGTTCTAGCTCAATTGAGTAGCATTTCTAGGTCATGTAATATTAGGCAAAGGAATTTCTGTGGATCCAAAAAAGACTGAAGCGGTCATGAATTGGCCAAGATTGACGATGGTGATTGAAGTTCGGAGCTTCCTAAGATTGGCTAGCTATTATCGGCGATTCATGGAAAGATTCTCCGGCATAGCTACGCCACTGACAAGATTGTTAAAGAAAGAAGTGAAGTTCGAATGGACAAATAAGTCTGAGAAGAGTTTCCAAGAACTTAAGCATAAATTGACGACCACCTTACTGTTAACAATCCTATCTAGTCCTGAGGAAACGAAATCTACAAAGAGTTTCGTTTAAAGGATTGTGTTACATCTTGATGCAACATGGATGAGTAGTAGCCTATGCATCTAGCCAATTGAGGCCGTATGAGCAAAATTATTCGACACACAACCTGGAATTGGTAGCAATTATCTTCATCTTGAAAATTTGGAGGCATTACCTTTTGTGGGGAGAAGTTCACAATCTACATCAATCTCTAAAGTTTGAAGTACCTCTTTTTGCAAAAAGAATTTTACATGAAACAATGGTGCTGAATGGAACTAGAGAACTATGACTGCAATCATCTTATATCATCCTCGAAAGCCAATAAGGTAGCGGATGCACTCAGTCGAAAGTTAACAATTGCACAAATTATAGTTCAGGAGTGGATCATTCTCGAAGGAGTACTAGATTCAAACTTTAAGTTCAAGGTAGGCCACCTTCCCGATCTACTGGTCACTCTTTGAATCGAACGCAAAGTGCACACTATGATTAAAACATTGCAATAGAAGGATCCATCAATCCAAGAGATTTTGCAAGAGAGGCTGAAGAAGAGGAAACCAAACTTTCAAGTGACATGATGAGATCTTGAGGTTTTGAGGACAATTGTAAGTACCTGACAATGCATAACTCAAGGAAAAAAAACCCTAGCTAATGCTCGTCGAAGAAACTACATCATACATCTAGGTAGTATGAAGATGTATAGGAACCTTTAACAGTATTATTGGTAGAACGACATGAAAACTGATGTAGCTAAGCAAGTGGAAAAGTGCTTGACATGCTAGCAAGTTAAAGCTCTACATTACAATGTCGATGGATTGGTACGACCATGAGAGATTCAAAAATGGAAACAAGAGCACATCATGATGGTCTTTGTAATGGGATTGCCGAGGAGACGGAGGAAAAAATTCCATTTATGTTGTGGTTGATTGACTAATCAAGTCAGCCCACTTCATTGTAGTACGAATGAATTATGCCATGGTTAGGTATGCCGAGTTGTACATTAGAAAAATAATCCAATTGCAAGGGGTTCCCATGACAATCACCTCATATTGAGATCCCAAGTTCACGGCTACATTTCGAAAAAGCTTGTAAACGATCATGGGAACAAAATTGCAGTTTAGCATGACTTATCATTCGTAGACAAATGGCCAATCTAAGAGGACCATTCAAACCCTTGAGGACATGCTACAAGCTTACATAATGAATTTCAAAGGAGGACGGGAAGATAAACTACACTTGGTCAAGTTTGCATACAATAATAGCTATTAATAGAATATTGGAATGGCATTCTCAAGGCGTTATACGATCGTGCCTATAGGACACCTGTTTATTGGGATGAAGTCGGAGAAAGGAAAATTACGGGCCTCGAATTAGTGCAACGATTCATGGATGTTGTCCAGATCATCCGAGAGAGATTAAAGACAACCCAAAGGTGCTAGAAAAGCTACGTGAACAAACGACAAAGACCTCTAGAATTTCAAGTTGGCCACCACGTGTGCCTTAAGGTGTCACCAATGAAGGGAACATCTATTTTTGACAAGAAAGAGAAGCTAAGCCCCAGGTTCATTGGACCCGTCAAGATCTAAAACAAATAGGGACTTTGGCCTACTATTTAGTGCTGTCACCTAATCTTGCTTTGGTTCAAAATGTGTTTTTTTATATCAATGCTAAGGAAATATGAGCCAGACCTAATTTATGTGCTTAGTTAGGAGGAGATCAAGGTGGATGATAGAGTGATATATATTGAGCAATCATTGCGAGTTGTAGATAGAAAAGAATGAGTATTGCACAATAAGGTCATTTCCTTAGTCAAAGTTGTCTAGCAACATTATGGCACTGAGGGAGTGACCTGGGTAAGTGATGATATAATGAGATGCTAATATCCTTATTTATTTGAATAAATAGGCAATCTTGCAAATTTCGAGGATTAAATTTCTTTAAGGGGGAAGAATTGTGACATTCTCGATCCGACCTTAATTTCCGAAATGAGATTCTAATGGTGGCCAATCTTTGGAGTGGGAGTACAATGAGGATTGTTAGACCACGAAAATGCCAAGAAAGCTACTTTGGGGGTGAAAACTTGATTTTTTTTCTACAGAATGCAAAAATTTGAAAAAGTGGAAACAAGCCATGAATGAGGATCCACATGGGCCCAATGGGCCCCATGCCCATGGATGGGCGGCCCAATAGGCCTCACGCCCAAGGGAGGGGCGGCCCAAGGAGCTATGGGCCCTCCAAGCCCAATTTGGCCTCTTGCAAGATCTTGCATTAATTGTACTAATGTACTTAAATAGTACCAAATCTTAATATAATGACCTATGTGCCTTCTCTTTAAGTTATGGACAAAAGGGGCAAGGATGGAAAGGCCAAGGGAATGGGGCGGCCACATGAATAGCGGGGAGGAGATGGCATCAACTTAGACCTTGCCTATCCCCCTAATTTCCTATGTGTACATATCAAATGCATTAATTGCTTGGATTTTATTTCTTCATGAATCCTTCCCCTCCAAGCAAAATACTAAGTTGTAATGGATTGGAGGGATTTCAACTACAATGCTATTAGTGGCAAGATCTTTCATTCTCTCTTTCCCCTCCTCTTTTGATTTGCATAGCACTCTCTCATTCTCTCTCTTCTCTCCCTTTGCTCTCATTTCCTTCCTTTTCATTGAGCTAGTTGAATCCACACTTCTCCATGTCCTCCCTCTTTGCAAGCCATTTTCTTGCATTTTTCCTCGTTAGATTCCACTCCACCATCCAAAGTGGAAGCTGATGTTCCCGCACTGCCGTCCTCGCGATCGCCACCTCACTCTACTCTTTTCTCTCTCGGTTTGGACCGTTGATGCCCGGAGAGTGCTGTCCAGCCCTGCCGTCGCCATGCCTCAGTTGTGATGCCACCACAGCCTCCAACATGAGCCGTTCAATGTGTGATTGGCCACCACCGCCACTATCCAACCCTTGCCACCCCTTCACCATCGGTCACCGAGCTTAGAACTAGGAGTGAGGGGCTTTCTAGCCCTTATTTATGGTTGTGATTACACTTAGAACTAAGATTAGTATTAGATTAAGGTTAAATGATAATTTAGTTATGTGATAAGTAGGTTTAAAATACAGGTTAGGTTATTGTGATAGATTATTGTAGGTCACAATAGGTTATCGTGATAGGCCATTTTAATATTCAATAAGTTATTATAATATGATATATTGATGTGTGATAAGTTATCATACTATGATGTGTTGATATGAGATAAGTTATCGGATAGGTTATGTTGGCATGTGATAGGTTATCATAATAACTTATACTTAAAAACAATGACTGATCTTACCTTTGATGAGTGTTCTATATGCTTTGAGTTCTAATGGATTGGTGTATTGTTGGATGCTAAATTTAATTTTGGTGTATATTCATGAAATTCTTAGATTAGAAAAGAAAGAGTAAGTGTTTATGGAATTCAATAATCATGGCTAATTAGTATGAATATAAGGTTATATGAACAGGTAATATGTTAAAAGTGTTTAAGTGACGTTATGAAGTCATATGATATGAGATACAAGCATGACATGATTGTACGTGGCAAACGTTATTGCATATTGTATAAGTACTCCTATTTCGGTTAATGAGAAATGTATAAAATGAGCTTGAGTGATGGTATACTTGTGCGATTATTTAAATATCATGATGCGTATGATTATGCGGGTGATGGAACCATCTTGATGCGCATGATTATATGAGACGATGCCCGATTAAGTTCAGATGCTCCCACGTTAACAAGATGCCGTTCACGAATAGATTTCAGAAAGCTCCTCAACTAGAATGCCGTCCTGAGGCGTATGCATACGCAAGATAATGTTGTGCTTGATGGGGTGGGACGATACTTAATTATGCTGAAAGGCCATCGACCTTCGGGTTGTGGCCTTGAACGGTCATAATAATCTGAACGCATATGTGTGAAACGTGTATGAAAATAATATTTGATTATGTTTGGATTATTATATGGTATTACTACATGGGACATTGCACGTTCTTATCTTTGCCTCACAAGTATGTGATTTGTTATGAAAATTATCTACGTGCTTATATTGTGATGGCTTTGATAAAGTGAAATAACCATTCCTATTAATAGTTAAGGCAAAGCAAGGGCTTTGCAACTGATTTGACATCAATAGATCACTTGCACGTTTAGGACAACTCTGAAGTGAATTTCCTCCCTACACGAGGATTATGGTGTTTATTGCCCGAGTTTTATCTCATTTTTGTTTATTGAAATGTTTTCAGGCCTTAAGAATGTCTGAACCTTATTGCTACGTCCGATTCGAGGTCCCCATTGAGTAGAGTCATGAGGTTACTGAATATCCAATTGAGGGGACCAATGCCCATTATGAACATTTCGTGACCACAATCTGGGTCGATGAGGGGTTTCAGAATTTAGTACCCTAGCACTTCTTGACCCAGTACTTTTGGGTAGGGGACTACCTATACTGCCCAATCTGAGATTTTGACAGACCTCCGAGTGCAGGGCCAGACAACACCAGTTGGGATGCGATGGATTTGGTTGTGCTTGATGGGGCAGTGTCCAATCCGGTAGTCGATCCCGAGTTGATCATCAAGCTAGAGCCCTAGTACATGGAGCCCATATGGAGCTAGGTGGTAGTGGGGGTGCATTACTTTTTGACATCACCCTCATAGTATTAGAGGTGTTAGGCTTGCCTCGGAACCCTTTTGGAGATGGCTATGGCTGCGCCTTTGGATTGTTTTTGGAAGTGGCATACCGGGTGATGCCATTGTTATGTTGCTTAGTTTGTCTAAAAATAGTTTGTATGGAATGATGTGGTCATGAATGTGTGGGCGCGTGCATGTATATGGGTATGTTTTCAGCTATCTTTGTTTGATTGGTTGGGTGATTGTATTTACACTTTTGTTTGTGCATAAGTAAATGATAATACAAATAGGGGTCAATGACGCCTCCTAAGATATCGCAATCAAATGACCTAAGAGAACGATGGTTGCCGCGTACACGATAATTAGGGCGTGACAAAGTCTTTCATAGTTATGCATGTAGTCTTTGGTCAACTTTCGTTTTTTTAGTGAATCTCGTTCGATGAAGTAGAAGAGTGACGCAATGATTCCGTCACGTTCCCGAGTGCCACGTCGTAGTGATGAGCGATTACGTCGATGACTTTTTTGTTTGGGGTCGGTTACGTCGACGACTTCACCAGTTAAGATTTTATGTGATTTTGATGGATGTATTAGAAAAGGGGTTGTCCGAATTGGCCCCACGTGGGCCCCACAGAGAAAGTCCAATTAGTCCAGCCACTCGCGTGGGTTCAGGCCCTATCCCGGAAATGGCTAGACAGAGACGACCGCGTCATCATGGACAGGACTTGCGTCATCCTATGCGCTTTATGTTTTTTTTTTTTTTTGGTCAGAAACGGAGATATTCATATTCAAGGCAGACGAAAATTACAACCCGTAGACAGGGCGTCAATACACAGCAAAGTCGATAGCGGTGCAGGAGGAAAAGTGGGCCAAGAAGGTGAAAGAGTTTTTCGAGCTTGGGCCTTCGCGGCCCAATCAGCCGCCGCATTAGCTTCTCTTCGGCAGTACTGAATTCGCAAGCGAGGAAAGGAGCAACGCAGCATAGAAGCGTCTGCAACGAAAGCGCGAATCTCCCATGGTGATGAACGGCGATCATTGATGGATTCCACAAGAGTCAGACAATCAGATTCGATGATTAGGTGATCTTCTTCCTTGCCTTGTTCTAGCAAATAAGTAAGAGTGGAAATTAGGGCTTGAGCTTCGCATTGCAGGGCTGAGGACGCACGAACAGAACTGCTGCATCCACCAATCAAAATACCAGTAGAATCTCTGAGAACACATGCGATCGCACCAAAGTGGGTATCGGAGGTAAAAGCCCCATCAATATTCGCCTTAAAACTGCCTTGGTCTGGTGGAGTCCAAAGCCGATTAGGGTTGGGAAGAGCAGAGTCCGAAATGGCCGATTGCTGCGAGGAGTTCCGGTATAGCATTGCGTCTGCGAGGGCTGCTTCTACAAGTTGATCGGGATCTGTTCGCTGCCGCCGAAAAATAAAATGATTGCGCGCTTTCCATATCTGCCAGAGGATAGAAGCAACGATCTCTTTGGAAGGTAAATCCACTTGACTTTCAAAAACTTCTTCAAGCCACGCGTCCATTCGATTTCTATTGTAGGTTGAATGAGGAATTTGTATTTTTTGGTGGGACCAAATCTTTGATGTCCATGGGCAAAACAACAGAAAGTGTTCGGTAGTTTCAGGGGTGTGCATAGAACAGAGTTGACAGAGAGGGTCTGGTAAAATGTGTCGTCGAAAGAGATTAAATTTGGTAGGGAGAGCATTATGACACAATGACCAGATAAAAACTTTAATCCTGGGAGGGGTATTGAGATGCCATATAGATCGCCAGAGATGGGCTGATGGCTTATAAGAGGATGAGGGAAGGTTGGGGTTCATAGGGTAGGCTAATTGTCTAAGGAAGTTATAGGCCGATTTAACTGAACACTGACCTGATTTTGTTCCTGTCCAGATGAGATGGTCAGCTGAAGGAGCATGACTTAATGGAATAGTGAGTATCTCCTCAACAATATGCCGGTCAAAATGCTGATGAAGAAGAGAAAGATTCCAAACCTGAGCAGGAGAGGTTATGAAGCCAGCAACCAGATGAGATTCTGATCGAGGTGCTGGTCCACCTATTATGCCAGAGGTAAGCCATTTATCTTCTCGAATATTTATATGCTGTCCATCTCCCACAGACCACTGAAGCTTAGGAAGAATTGTATCTCGACCTAAAAGTAAACTTTTCCATCCCCAAGAGGAGTTGGTTGCATGTCGTGCATGCCAAAAACTGGTAGAAGGATGATATAGGCCTTTAAAAAGTTTAGCCCAAAGTGAGGTAGGGTTTTGAAATAGTCTCCAAGCTTGTCTTCCTAAAAGGGCTTTATTAAAGGTTAAGAGATCACGAAAGCCAAGACCACCTGCCATCTTCCTCTGTTTTAGAATATCCCATGATCGCCAATGAATACCAGCTGTTGTACTACTTGTTTGCCACCAGAATTTAGCAATTCTTTGCTCAATAGATTTACAGATAGAAACTGGAAGTTTAAAAATAGACATTGCATATTGCGGGAGAGCCTGCACAACCATTTTTAGCAAGATTTCCTTTCCTCCTTTAGAGAGATAGTGCTCTTTCCAGCCATCAAGTTTAGCACAAACCCGACCCAAAATCCATGCAAACATATCCCTCTTAGATGTACCCCAGTCAGATGGAATACCTAAACACTTGCCAATCTTAGATATAACAGGAACTCGTAACTCTGCAGCAAGGTTCTGTTGTAAATTCAGAGGACAGTGCTTACCACAAAATAAACCTGATTTGTTTCTGTTGATAGCTTGGCTAGTCGATAGACAATACTGATGTAAAACATTGGCTAGGTTCTGACTTTCTAGAGTAGTTCCAGTCAAGAAAAAGATTGCATCATCCGCGAAAAATAAATGGGAAAGAGTAGGGCAGTACCGATTCAGTTTAATTCCTTTGAGAGTTCCTGATTGGACAGCTTGGTGTATGAGAGTGGATAAAAGATTGCCGACAAGGATAAATAAATATGGAGATAGTGGATCTCCTTGTCTAAGACCCCTTGTAGGATGAAAGGAATCTAATAATTCACCATTAAATTTGACATTGAATGTGGTGGTGGTGACGCATTGCATTACCCACCTAACCCATTGAACATGGAAGCCTAGCTTTTTAAGATAGTCCTCTAAAAAATCCCACTCAATCCGATCATAAGCTTTCTGCATGTCGAGCTTTAAAACCGCTTGAAAATGTTTCTTTCGTTTGCTGTGATTTAAATGATGCAAAACCTCTTGCACAACCATAATGTTGTCTTGAATCTGTCTACCTGTGACGTAAGCACTCTGCTCTGATGAGATTAGTTCTAGAAGAAACTGCTTTAAACGGTTGGCCAACACTTTAGAAATGATTTTGTATGCAAAGTTGCATAGACTAATAGGGCGATACTGTTCTAACCTTTCCGGATGAGGCACCTTAGGGATAAGAGAAATTAGAGTCCTGTTGACAGTAGAGGGCATCACTCCTGAATTGAAAAAATTGCTAACTGATGTATAGATGTCTTCGTGAATGATATCCCAGTGATGATGAAAGAATAACCCATTAAAACCATCCGGGCCAGGGGCTTTGTTGGCTCCAAGCTAAAAAACAGCTTGTTTAACTTCCGCTCGAGTAACAACTGAGGTTAAAATTGCATTCATATCTGCTGTGATGACCTGATGGCATTGATGAAGAATAGGATGATAATCTCGAAAGCCAGTTGAGCTATAAAGATTGACAAAATAGGATTGCGTGATACTCTTAAGCTGAGTAGAATCACGAATCCAGCCAAGGTGGTCATCCTTTAACATGCTGATTCGATTTCGTTGTCGACGTTGGATTGTAGTTGCATGAAAAAACTTAGTATTTTTGTCACCCTCCCGTAGCCATTGGATTCGAGAACGCATTGCCCAATATGATTCTTCCCTCTGCCATATTTTGCGAATTTCATCTTGTAGACTAGATACAAATGCTTTGTCATAGGTAGGACCTGTTTGATTTATATGATTCTGAAGTTGCTGTTGTAACAGGTAGACTTGCTGCTAGTTGTTGCTGTGATTCTGAAGGGATTTACTCCACTTGGCAAGAGCAAATGAAGTACATTGTAGCTTGTTAGTTAATGATTGAGGTCGCATTGTTGATGAAGTCCATACATTGTTGATGATTGATTTACAATCTTTCTCTTGCAGCTAGAAAGCTTCAAAACAGAAAGTTTTCTTCCTTTTAAAAGAGTGCGGTTCAGTGAGTAAGAGCAGAGGACTATGATCAGAGGCTAAAGGAGGAAAAGCGAAGACTTCTGCCCCCGGGTAAGATAACCTCCACTCAATGGTGCATAAGGCCCTATCTAGCCTTTCTTTAATGGCTTCAGCACCACCTCTTTTGTTTACCCATGTATAAAAGCAGCCTTTACTTTCAATGTCCATAAACTGACAATCATTCACAAACTCTCGAAAGGAATTTAATCTATATGCCTCAATAATTCTTTTGCCCTGCTTTTCCCAGTGATAAAGGATATCATTATAATCGCCAATACACACCCATGGAAAGGAACTTGAAGTTCGAATTTGTCTGATATCTGCCCAGACTTGCTGTCTATGATGGAATATGGAAGGCGCATAAAGACAGGTAAGTCTCATAGTTTTAGCTGTCTGATTCTTGGTACAAATAGTGTCAATAAAATGACAAGTAGAATGCTCAATAGTTAATGTCACCTCCTGGTCATTCCAAAAAATAACCAAACCTCCAGCCACACCCATAGGATTAACGATAAAGGAACTTGAAAACTTCAGCCGTTTCTTGATACGTTGAATCATCATGCCTTGATTTTTTGTTTCCATCAAAAAAACAATATTAGGCCTTTCACTGGCCACAAGGGCCTGTAATGCTTGAATTGTCAGGGGGTTGCCCAGCCCCTGACAATTCCAACTGATGATCCTCATTTGTCCTGTGGTGGCTTTTTTAGGCAAGCCACCTCAGCCCATGTTCCAACCCCTTCAGTAGAAATAATAGGGGTATCCAGAAGAGTTGATTCATCAAGAACTACATTGACATTAGAAGAAATCCCATAAGGATTGTATCGTTTGGTTTTTTTCAGCGGACTAGATTTGGAGACTGATCGTGGAGTCTTAATTTTCTTGCAAGTAGAGGAATCCTCTGCAGCATTATGTGGAAGCATTGGCTGGTTGAACATAATGGATTTCTGTTTCAGGTCGACTGGAGGAGAAGGCTGCAGAATGATTGATGAATGTTCTGCTTTATTTTCCACTATTGCCGAAGGCTGCTGAGGAGACGGAGAAGCTGGAAGGAGTAATGGAGGTAGCTGCTGTTGAGTTTCTGGTACTACTTCTTCGACATTTCCTTGATTAAAATTTTGGTCATAAAATGCAAACCAAAATGGACTATGTTGATTGACCTCTGCCCTCAACCATTTACCATAAGATAAGCTGTCAGATTCTTCAAGTTTGGCTGCATCATAAGGAATATCATTGCAATACATGGCATAATGGCCAAGAAGACCACATGAATAACAATAATGTGATAAACGTTCATATCTGAAGTCGAGCCATATATGCTTCCCGTCCACCTTGATGAGTTTACCAGATTGCAGAGGTTCTTGTAAATTGAGTTCAACCTTAACCCGTACTGATTTAGCTGAAGAATTATCAGTACCTTCAATTCTCACTTCCTGAACCTTACCTATTTGTCGGACAGCTCTAGTAATCATTTTTTCTGTGCAGCGTTCTAGAGGAAGACCAAAAATTTGAACCCAAAACACACAAGTTGTAAAGTCATAGCAGTGTAGAGGGGTATTGGGCAACCAAGGTTTGAGAATAATTAGGTGATGGCCAAACAGCCAATGGCCGTTGTCTAAGACGCGCTGCTTTTCACCTTCAGTATTGAATTTAAAAATATAGAATCCATCTTCACGTGTAGAGATTTGAACATAGTCGTTGCGCCAAACTCTTCTTAAAGTACTCTGAAAAGCAGGAAAGTTGATAGTAGGGTTGGACAGAATTTTACCAATTAATGTAAGTTTACATTCTTGCAGTTTCTCTGGCGGTACGTCATCTTCCCAAATGTCAACGCCATGGTCAGGCCAAAGTCGGCCAAGTCGATGACAGAGAGCAGCAACCCGAGCATCATCTTGGTGAGTAGAGTCGGCCATGGAAATTACTGGTAACAATGAGTTGCGACTACATGCAAACACTGAATAAGAAAGCACTGGCTACGATGATGGTAAAAGGGTGAATTAGGGTTAAATTGCGCTATGGATGGTGAGATGGGAAGCAGATAGTCCATGCATGCAAGGAGGATAAAGCGGAGTGGGAATATAGAGCATGAAAAATAGATATGGCTAAAGAAAATCATGATGAAAGGATCGCAATTGCATGGAGAAGATGAAGAAATTGACGGATGAAAGAAAGGTCACTGATGCGAAGCAGAACATGGATGTTGTAGCTGAAAATGGAGAAGAGATAGTTGCGATGGGATGAAATGGAAGATAGCGCTGAGGAAGACGCCATTACCAGACAGAGATAGAGAATCAGGGAAGGAAGGGTTTAAAGAAAGCATAACAGACTACCATGGCGGTAGAAATTGACTCGACAAAACGAGAGCTTTTTTTTTTTTTTTTTTGCTTTATGTTCTTGATCGTCATAGAATCGTCATTAGACACGGTTTTGATGGGACATTTGTGCTTGATTTCCCTACCACCACACAAGAGCTCACGTTTGTGCTTGAAAACGTAAGCTATTGCATATTCAAAAAATAAAAATAAGAATAATATGCTATTTTTGAAATCTCTGTATAAATCTATATCAATGAATATTGGTCGCCAGAGGTGAGAGTTATGATGATGATGGTTGCTTGGCTAAGCAAAATGAAAGGGACACGATTAGAGAAAAGAGGGAGGGGGAGGAGGGGGGGAGGGGTAAGGAGGAGAATTTGATTTGAGATGTCAAGTTAATTTGTAATTAATGAAGATTACACATATGCCCATATTTCCAGGGATGGACCTTTTAATTTATTCGCTCTTTGCACCACCCACTTTTTTTTTCCTTGCTAGGAAGAAAGGTTGGGGTCGGGAAACTAGCGGCAATTAGATCTCAAGATGATATCATAAGCATCCCACATTTGATACGAAATATTAAAATTCAAAGAATGCAGAGATGAAGTTAATTTGCATCACTCGTGATTTAGATGGAACAAAGATGCATTTGGCGTTCTCTTTTATTCAAAACGCATTTGGTGTTTCCAATTTATCGTATTGGTTGTGTAACGATTGGTTTGGCACCGTACAATAGCAAAAGCCACGCGCCATCTAGTTCTATATAATGGGGAATGGCCATGAATAATTTCAAAAAATTCTAAATTTAATTGAAGATGCAAAAGTTCCAAAACGTATGTTGCTATCACCCCAAAGGAAAAAGGCAGAACAAACAAAGAAGAAAGATAGAAAGTCTATGAGGACATAGATTTGTTAACTAGCCGCAATTTATTGTGGATCAATTGATTTGAGTCATTAAAAATATCAGATTCTCGATATCTTATGGACCGGGTAATCTAAATAGCTTTTTATACGAGTCTCAACTAATATCATTTGGAACCAAGCATTCAAATCATTAAGTATCATGGACTAAGCTTAGACAAGAATTTAACCTTACAACACTTTTCTCGTAAGTTAGAACGTTACAATGACTATTTATACTATTGAGATTGTCACTTTTGATATCTACCCCCCTCTTTCTCATCGGGAAATTGGAAAAATTATTCAAAGAGTTCTAAATCTATTGTACGTCTTCAGCTCTATTTTTATTTGATGAATATAATTCTAAATTTTTTTTTTTTATCATTTTATAGTATAGTCCATCTAGCCAATTTAAGTTAAATTTAATTTACGTGATGGTTAAATTAGTGTCATCTATTTTATGTGACAAAGTTGGGGATTGACGTGGACGATCTTAAGTGGAATGACCCCAGCTTTGTAATTTTTATTAAAATTTCTGAATTGATCTTCTCTTCTTCTTTTTTCTCCCTATTCTTACTTTTTAGTGTTCATCATCTTTTTTCCACTGCAATGACTAGCAAAGGATGCCGACCACAAGTGAGGGTCATGGCCCTCACTTAGATTTAGATGAGAGCCACGGTAATGCCCTAGCCTAAATCCGGGCGGCAAGGCTAAGCTTCTCTCTACTTTGGCTGTTGGCGCATTCTCCAACATCGTTGCCCTGTAAATCATACGCTTCCCATGCATCCCTCTTCATCTCCCGAATAAACCCATTCCAATCACTGACCCGATTCACGCTTTGCTTGAAATTACAGGCTTGGGTATTTGGCAGCGGTGTGAGGTGCGACGCCCCGAGTGGCAACCGCCAGTGGCGCTGCCACTGTGAAGTAAAAAGGGGAGAAGGGAGAAGATGGCGGGTCGGACAAGCAGGTCTCGTGGGCACCCGACCCGACAACTTCATATTACAGACCCGAGATCAAGATGGCTGAGTTGCGAGCAGAGCTCTTGAGGCAGATGAAATGATTATTACGAATTCATTTAGTGGGGTTTGCTAGGTGAATGGGGCTTCGTTATCGTTACAACAATACAGAATATCGACATATGCCAAGATTCGATTGATTAACCATTATATTGTTACAAATCCTCTGTTTTTGGGTTTCAAATGCCCGCTTCTCTGAACACGCACCATTAGCTCGTTTAGACACAGGGCATATATCATAAAAGCGGACACGCCCGCCTACAAAGGCGATGAAGAAGACGCCCTCGACTCTCTCGCCATGGCATTACAATCCAACCTGCAGCCATAACGCGGGCAGGAAAAATACCAAAAAATCATAAACTTATTACGTTTGTGCCAATTCACTTTTGAACATTTCAATTATGCTAATTTAATTTTAAAAATTTTCACAAATTGCCAATTGAATAATTCTGACCAATTTGATTGGGAATTACTAAAGTGGATGTTAGTTATTTTACATGGCACGGTCGGTATTGACATGAATAACATATATAATTTTTAAAAAATTGATTTTTTTAATTATTTTTTCTCCTTTTAATTAGGCCAACAAGTATCGTCGGCTTAGGCCATTGCTAGATTTGGGTGAGGCCCTAATTGGCCACAAGGGTACAAAGACCCTAGCTAATTCTGGGCGAGGGTTGCCTATCTCATGGCTAGCAAGGGTGGGTGTGAAGGCCCTTGCCCATGGTCTTCACTGCCCCGCCAGCTAAGTGAGGTGGCCCTTGCTTAGATTTAGCGAGAACATGGGTGAGGGTCGTGACCCTCACCGGCTAAAATGTAAGGGAAAAAAAAGGAAAGAACATAAAAATTCAAAAATTAAAGTTGTCAATGTTAGCGCTGATTATGCCACGTAGAAAGGTTGACATCAATGTTAGCGATTTTCAATCAAAAGTGATTGGATGAATTTAATTGGCCAAATATGAAAGTGTTTAGAAATAAATTGATAAAATTGAAAGATTTATGACTAAATATATAAATAGTAATAGATATACTTTTTTGGTACTTTTTCCTAATGTGAGCACTCAAAGAAGTCCTCCACCAAGGGCTTGTGGTAGGTTGAGGGCTGCCGGTTATTGTAGAGGCCTCGATGACCTTTGCTGACTTCCAATGATGGTGGGGGCGGTGAGCGGTTATTTTTGAGAAAATGAATAGTGAAGAAAAGATCAAAGAAAAGAATTAAAAGTAAATAAAAGAAAGTAAAAAAATTATAAAATTATTCAAAACGACGTTGTTTTTGTTGGAGTCTGACACATCGGATTGTCAATTATGTCATGTAGGACGGTTGGTACTAACTAATTGTCATGTTAATAATTTCAAGCATAAATTGACTGGATGAGTTAAATAGCAAAATCGTTAAAATGTTTAAAATTACACTAGCTAAATTGAAAGCTGTGGACTTAAAGAGGCCATACAATCGATTTAAGGCTTTTGTGCACAATTTTTCTCAAGAAACTATATAGTAAATATCTTGTTATATCTCTTTTATTCACCAACGCAAAGTTTCACTTAAAAAATGTCCATGATACATGTACAGACCTACAAACTTTTCCGAAACGCCAGCAATATTGCTGATTTCTTACATAAACAAGTCTATGATTGAGACTCATACTCGTTTTCATATTAAATAATCACCTATTTATACAGACATCAATATTTTATTTGAAGATTAATTATGTTCATTACATCGTTGCTAAAAGAGATTTTAGATAATCTGTAGTTTACGATAAAAATATATAATGATGACTCTTTTGAAGGGACACAATATGAGAGGATGATTGATGACACAGCAAGGTCAATTGCCCTAAGGAGTCTCCCGTGGAAAGTATGCCAATTGCAATAGTGAAGATTAATATTTAATATTAGCCCTCTAACTAAATATTAAAGAAATCAGATACATGCTATAATCGTTGCTTTCGACTTTGCTACCTCATCCAGTGAGTCATTGACATTCATGCGCACGTATTTGCCCTACCCGGGCCCACAACACATAAACATGTCACAGACATAGCAATCATATACAATTTAAAAATAAGGCCTATGTTAAAGAAAAAATCAGATCCATGCTACAATAATTGCTTTCGACATTGCCACCTCTCCAGTAAGTCATACACGTTCATGCACACGTATTTGCCCTACCCGGGCCCACAACACATAAACATGTCAGAGACATTAGCAATTATATACAATTTAAAAATAAGGCCATCACCCGGTGTTCGTCAAATCCGAATTCCAATGGGCGTCCTGGGTCTAAACTTGCCCAAATTCGATTTGTCTCTCTCCGAAATTTCTTACGAAAAGACAAAGAGCGCGAACCCCCCACCGTCAGAGACGACCTCCCCTGAACTTTTTCAACGCCTCCGATCTCATTCCCGAACCCCATAAATACCCGAGAACCTCCATCAATTCTTTGTTGCCTTTGAATTTGAAATCCTTATAAAGTCCACCCAAAAAGCTTACACGCATAACATCATATTCTTCACTTCCTCATTTGATATAACTCAGTTGGCCATGGAAGGGTCTTCTTCAAGAGGGAATCAGAACAATGAGAACAACAAAGAGACGGGGAAGAAGAGGGCATTGCAGTCACGATGCGATCCACCCCAGTACCGAGGGATCCGGCGGAGGCCTTGGGGCAAGTTTGCGGCTGAGATCCGGGACCCCTCGAGGAATGGTGCCCGCCTCTGGCTGGGGACCTTTGAGACGGTGGAGGAGGCCGCCCGTGCCTATGACCGGGCTGCCTACGCCTTCCGGGGCCATTTGGCCATCCTCAACTTCCCCAACGAGCAACAATACTATGCTCAGAATGATCACAATGTCTCCGGCCACCCCAGTTCTTTCTCCACACCCCAATCACTGTCGTCTTTGTCGTTCTCTTCGGCAGGTTCATCGTCATCTGCTGTGTCAGCACCCGCTGAGCCGTCCAGAGATGTGATCGAGCTCGAGCATCTGGACGATAAGCTGTTGGAGGAACTACTGAAGTCACACAGCGACATAAACCCGGGTCGGTGAGTGCATATTTAAGCGGTAGTTTTCATACAGACAAAGATTTCTGGGATGCTAAAGTTATTTCATCTCAATAAATTGTTGCTTTATGTCATAGGTTTCTAATGTTAAATGTCGTGATATAGTTTCCAAAATCGGTTCGTACTAAACCATTTTGGAAGAGCTTGGATTTTGCCGTTTTAAGTTGCAATTTCTGTTTAATTTCAGTTGATTTGGGAAACTCTAGTATATTCCAGAATTTTTGGGGTTCCTTTTTTGAATAGGACATGATGATTTCTTCAGTCTCCAGGAAGCGGTTTCGCTCCTTCTCTTTTACAAATTGGTCTGCCTTGACCGTGACCCGTCTTTCCTTTCCTTTCCTTTCCATCTTAACAAAGGTTGCATGTCCGGGCCCACCACCTCAATTAATCTCTTCACGTCACGACGGGACAGTCTACTATTTTGCAATAAAATCGCGTAATTAACAGGGGGCAAATTGATGAGAGGGTTGCCTCTTTTGAGACGTAGTTTGGCGTTGAAATGAGCTGGACCGTGACCATTTTATCTCGTTCATGCGAAAAATCGACTACTAACAGCGTATATCTTGACCTCAAAAGTTAGGAAGGTTAAAAAGATATAATAGGAGGTAACTTTGGTTAGGCCATCCGTGGATAGCCTTGGTCATCTTTCGTTTCTAGTGAAAATCATTTTCCTGAGGAGCAGCTCAGCTCCAGAGTGAGTTAATGACTCCATCACGGTCTTGAGTGCCACGGCATGAGCGATGAGCGATAACGTCAAAGGCTTTACCGGTTAAAATGTAATATGATTTCGAAGATGCCGCAACATTGGAAGATATACTTGTATATTATAAAGAGGTGGTTCAATATGGTCCCACGTGAGGCCACTGAGGAACTCCAACTAGTCAGCCATTCGTGTGCTCTGGCGTCCTCTCCCCCAAAATGGCTAAAAAGGACGACCATGTCAGCATGGACCGGTATGGATAAGACTTGCGTCATCCTCGAATATAATTTAGAGGTAGCAGATTGGTTAGTTGAGTCGGATTTCGATAAATGAATTTGATCTATATTCATCCATTTAATTTATATTTGCTTATTTTTTTTTCTCAACAATTTAGACAGGGATGCACAAATTTACATATCTCACATCTTTTTAACCATAAAAATTAGGCATTTAGCAATTTTAAAATAATAAGAATTAAGAGAAATAGGGATGCACAAATTTAGCATATGTAAAAGACAAAAAGGTCAAAGATCTCCATCCCACTAGTTACAAAATGAACATCAACTATGCCCCTTCCTCATTTACGGGCACCACCCTCAGCCGTCGCAGCACCTTGGCCACCACCCTCTTCATATGCAGGAACGCCATTTCCTTCCTCGGACAAACCCTTGGCCCCACCTGGAACACTGGACACATGAATGCATCCTTACCAACGAACGCCCAATTCTCACTACCGTCCTTCGTAGCCCTCGGCCAATGCTCTGGCCCGAACTTCAGCCGGTTCTTTCCCCGTAGCTCCTCTAGCATTCCCGTCGCGAAGAGATCACACGTCACCCCCGTCCCTTTCTTCACCATTCTGCTGTTTTCCAGGACATCGTCGCTCACCACCTCCGTCAAGCGGCACGGGTGGGCTTACCCGGCCAATCACTAACATCGATAGTCCTCTCCTTTGAACTACACAGCCGTTGGTGTCTGACGCAAATGGTTGTGGCTTAGCAAACTACGAAACCCCCACCTATACAATAACTAGGGATGATACAACCGTCATTTCATTCGAAAGATACTTCCTCAAATATAACAATCATCAATTTGTGATCGAAATACATAAATCTATACGTTCGACAAATAGTTCTAGAATTAGAGTTTCTATAATCTATAAAAAGAATATATCTCCAACTAACAACTAAACTCAAAAGTTCACCTCAAACATAAACAACTTATACTAAAAACTCTCACTACCAAAACGTCATGCTTGTAACGTAAACATTCTTATCCTATTTGGGCTAGTTAAGAACCTAAAAAGCAAGTAAGACAGATTAAATGAGCAATCACAATCCAGTGAATAGTATATCTCTTCCAAGTAAATGGGACATTGACCGTGCATCTTTATAAATTGATATCATAACTCATCAATCCCAAATTCAATATACAATGTACCTAACATATCAAAATCAAGTTATATTTTCAGCAAAACTTTTTGTATATCAGATTATTCAACGATATCAAATCATTAACAACAAATCAACCATCAATAGTCATTCTATTGATCGATCTCTGTCAAATCAAACGTCAAATCTAATACGCAATATCTAATTATGGTCGCACTCAATACACATGACAAATGCAACTAAATTTTCCCCTCTTGGTTAGGTCTCCACCTATATTAGTTGATAATTTGACCTAAAAGAACAACCTAATAACAATATGTATACTTACCTCCTCAATGGGTTCTAATTCTAGCATCATGAGCATATTTCGCTTATATCATTCTCCAATGACCCACAAATCAAATCTAGAATCCATCTCGAAACTCAAGTTCACTAATAAAAATATATAAATTTTCGCAATTCAATATATATCCATTGGAGTTCCTTTCATAAAACAAGTTCACAATTTGGAATTTTTCTTAATTCTCTCATTAAAGGTTTTTCAAACCAATTATGGACAATCAACTCAAGATATAATCAAAAGATATTTTGCCACTTCAAATAGATAAAGCAATCTAGACAAAAAGAAGAAGAAGATAAAACTATAATAAATGCTCGATTAAGTTTAATGCATTTAATATACCATAAGCACCACTTTTTCTTTCAAAGGAATATCAAACCATGCCATGCCTCTTTCACTTATAATATATCTTTTATCATTTCAAAACATGAGTTTTACAAAGCTAAAGAAGAGATAAGCACCATTCATCTAGAAAAGTTTAAAACCAACTTGTGAAGGTTACTCGAGCCGAAGAACTCAAGAGAGGAAAAACACTAGAAATGTCAAACGTTATGTACGATGCTCATTTTAGTACTAAAGTTTTCGATAACTCACTTTAGTGCCAGCTTTTTTAAAAACAATTATTTTTACTGCCAACTCATATTTGTTTAGTCGGAAATTCGATGTGTCATTCTTTTGAAAATTTCTTAAGCCGATGAGGGTCCAGTCAACATCTAAAGCATAAAATGACCTTGTCTAGTAGCTTTCCTCTAAATAAGAACCCTTAATCTCCAAATTGAAAGATAATCCCAACCCTAAGCCAGACATTGAATTGGCTGTTTTTGTGCCTTACCCGATGACATCTCTCTCACCCTCCCTCTGTCTCTTTCTCCCTCCGCATCTCGTGTGAAATAAGCATGTTGATATTTGTTTGTGACTGTGAATCGATTTTGGATTTTTTTCTAGTGGCTTTGGGAAATTAGCAGAGAATGTGTATCAGCGTGGTGCGACAAAGGTGCGCCTATCGCCGAAGGTGATCTCTACGAAATCGAGAAGGGGGAAGGTAGGCAGTTGTCGTTCAAACTTCTTCCCATTAGGCTCTACGACAATCATCTTCCCCTCATTCCTTCTCGCTCTTTTCTTCTTCCTCCTTCAAATCCCCGTTTTGTTCCAGAACATTGAATTGCTTCATTCTTCTGATCACTAAGCAGCACTGAAGATTTCTTCAATAGTAGAGGAAGTGGACAAAGGGATTTGAATGGATTGAGACAGGAGAGCAAGTGGGGACAACAAACATGGAGTTGGTCTTGGCGGGTGACGTAGAGAAGGAAGCCAATCCCAGGCCTTGCTTCGAGGGACGAATGCATGGGAAACCAAGCCAAGCCTTCTTGTACTCTGTCTCAAACCTTTATTAGGGCTAGTTCCACACGATCTTCAGGCCCTTGCTAGAGGAGAAAATATTGGGTACCCTAACAGTGCCACGTCATTCGTGCTCTGAACCATTCATTGCGCGACACGTGTCCGGATGTCAGTCCACGTCGCCCACCTCTCCGTTTCAGAGGTTCTGTCTCTCTCCTCTCTCTTCTCACGAATAAATAGGGGCGGGCTCGGCTTGGCTCGGCTCGGCTCGCTGCAGAAGAAAAGACAGGTCATGACTCCCGCCCAAAAGATTTCTCTCTCCTCAGTTAAATTTTCTGCAATTTTCTCTCTCTCACTTTCTCTCTCCTCGCAGAAGAACAAACAGAGAACGATCGAGACCTGCGTTCTCTCTCTCCCCTCCGCATCCGCCGGTTGCTTCCATCGCTCCCACGCTCTCTCCCCTCCGCATCCGCTGGTTGCTTCCATCGCTCCCACGCTGAGGCCGACACCGCCGACGCTCCTCCTCCTCCCTCTCGCAACGTTCGCTCTGCTCTCTCTCTTCCCCCCTCCACGAAGTCGTGCTTCCAGCGAAACGCGACGCCGACGGTCCTCCACCTCCGCCGGTTGCCTCCGTCGGCGTCGGAGTCCGTCGCCCCCGTCTCCTCCGCCTCTGCCTACGCGCCCGACGCCAACGCGTCGAACCACGACGGCGAAAATGGAGGAGAGAGAAATGACGAAGCAGAAGACGGAGACGAAGAAGCAGAAGCGCGCGCGTTCGGGGTTCTGGACATGGGTCGTCGCGTCGGTCGCGTTCCGGCTCGCCCTCGTCTATCTCCCAGGAACCTCCGCTTGTCCACCCACCCCGAGGTCGCCACCTCTCTCACCAGCATTCGCCGCCGTAACGCCAGAATGATGGTGGCGACGGACGACTTCGTGGAGGCGGACAATGCGGAGGCCATCATCTCCAGGATCGAGCACAAGTCCCGCAAGATCGAGAGCTTGCTCAAGCAGTAAACTTCCCCTCCTCGATCCCTCTCTTGCCGCCTTTCCGTCCGCGATTTCGCCGGATTGATTTTGAGCTGACCCACCTCCGCATTTCCTTGTGTTTCGTTTCGTCGCGTGCAGGTCGAAGCTGGTGGACGCTCTCAAGACCGCCCTCGAAGGCCTTTCTCTCTCCACTCAACGGCCTCATCTCATCTCAGGGCTCCATTCTCTCGGCGACTCCTTCCTAAATCGCGCTCTCTCCCGACGGCCAATTTTGCTCGCCTCTCTCACGACCTCCTCGCTTTTGGCGGTTCTTCCCTCGCGATTCGGTGAGGTCTCGGGTATGCTCTCGTGCTGCGTCTCTTCTTCCTTGCTTAGCAACACCGTACTACCTCTCTCTCTGAGTGTGACTCTCTGTGCATTCTTTCATCCATGAGGCAAGCATTTCGACTAGGGTTCAGGGGTTTCGCCTGAACCCTAGTCGAAATGCTTGCAAGGGAGATTATTGAGCAGGGAAGTGAATATTACTGATGGAAAACCATGAGGTCTTGAGAATTTGCCTTCAACAAAGAGCAAGGTCTTGAGAATCTGCTTCGTTTCGGTCAAGATGGCGGGGCTTTGCAGCCGCACAAATCCGCGGTCTCACGCTGTATGGTCCGGGCTTGTAGCTCCATCGACGGCAGAAGCAAGGTCTACAGAGAACTCGGTCCGTCTCCCTCGCCTAATTCCATTATGTTGGTCTTTCTCAAATGCTTTCATGTGGGTAGTTCTTCTTTTAGTCAGATTAAGATGGAGTGCTCGGTTCATTTGCAAATGCACAAGATGATAGATGGTTCTTGCTTTTTTGAGAAGTTCTTTGACATGTTGTTTTAGACTGCTTGTGAAGAAATCCAGACCGGTTCGTGGTAAAATGAAAAAGAAAGAGTGAACTTTTCCGGATTTTATTGGTCATACAATCATGTCTTTCGCGGAAAATTTGAAGTCAGTAAGTATCTTTTGATCTTTCTCATGAGACCTCTCGCTTCACATTAGGTGAACTCCCATGCGTGAGTGGTTCTTGCTTTTTAAGTTATCACCCCTGTTTTGGGGACTTGACCATTTAGCATTCATTTTTTCTGTAGAAAAATTCTGGTGCAAGCATCGGTGAAGTTGTGTTGCCTAATAATGACCCAGCCAAAATTGAGGCAATGACATTTCACGAACTATGTAGCCCTTTTGTTTTTTGATAAAGCTATCTAGACTTTTGTTCTGGAGTCATTATTCACCATATCATGGATCAATTCTACAACCTATAAAGGTTTTCCGATAGACTACCATTTTTATTCTGTTGCAATATTGTTTCATCTCTTACTCAAATTTGTGCTTGCTGTTGGCAATACAGGAGACTGGCAATCTGAATTGTGCCCATCAAGAAATAGACATTTATGATCCTGCGGTAAGGGAAACAATCAATGTGCCTTTTCTGCCTTATATTGACCAGGTGCATTAATAATTTGCATGAGCTTTTTAACTGTCACAGGACAATGTCCTGGCCACACCATATGCCTCCACCCCACTTAAAAGGAGGGGAAAAACCCCAAAACAGAGAAGAGGACTGTAATCAGGCTTTTCCTCCATACAACTGAATTTTGTTTTGGGTTTTTGTTGGGGGGGGGGGGGAAGGGGGGGTGTGTTTGGGGTTTTGTGTTGGGGGTTGATAAAAATCACAATTCAGGCTGTTTGGCATCCCGAAATAGAAGTTCTTAATACGTCTAATGTTTCTTATTTCTGTCATTAATCTGTTTGTCATGAGACTCCAGGGAAATAAAAGAAGTGCTAAATTTACAATTGAAGAAGGGGAATCTTTTGAGACCAACTTCCTGTCGAGGGGCTTTGTTGATACCTTTAGAAGACAGTATCCTCATGCTGTTGGTTATACTTATTGGGGTTATCGGCATGGTGGGAGGAAGACAAATAAAGGTATACATAGATCTACTTGATGGAACATTATATATCTAATGTTACACTTCTCTCCTGTGATGGTGATAATATGAGCAATGACAAGCTTTTGCTTTTTATTGAGTCATTATGCATATCATTGTCTAATCAGATGAAGCATATGGAAATAGGTATTCTCACCTGTTAACTATCCTCTTGCAATCTACAGGGTGGCGGCTCGATTATTTTCTTGTTTCAGAATCTATAGCA
The DNA here is from genome assembly GCA_019915185.1 of Eucalyptus camaldulensis. Lineage (NCBI taxonomy): Eukaryota > Viridiplantae > Streptophyta > Magnoliopsida > Myrtales > Myrtaceae > Eucalyptus > Eucalyptus camaldulensis. The sequence continues at coordinate 31,651,608 of JAHSVA010000003.1, read as the reverse complement.
GACAAAGTTCATGACTCGTACATCCTTCCTAATATCACCGGTAGTGATCATAGTCCTATTGGCCTGATTCTCAAGCTTTAGTTCTGTCATCTCTTTTAGGATCTTGGTGAATGGATTCTGTGAAGGTAGTCCGGCAGCATCATCCTAGATGCTATTTGCTGAAAAGTGTTGAGCTTTTATTGTCATTGTCATTCATGTTGAAGCCACTAGCAAGGGAAAGTTTTTTTGATGAAATTTGCTTAGCAAAGGGGGCAAAGAAAAGAAGGACGAGACGAGGGGGCTGACTGTATTTACTTTGTCTGGGCCCTGTGGAGTGATCTGGGTTTTTCTAGGTTATTTTACAAGGCATCTTTTGGAGGAAGAGTTATGATGGAACATTGAAATCACTTTCGAAAAAATCTGTGCAAGTTTTTGAACATACATTCTGATGCTGAAGTTGGTAGGGGAAAAATGCTGAAATGCTGAGTGCAAATTGTAGGTACAACCGTTCTGGTTCGCAATTCAATCTGATTATCTGGTGGATGTTTTTTTTTTCATTTAAAAGGAAGTCTGGAAAGACAGTTGTCTACAATCGTCTGCTGCTCAAGTCTTTTAAGGAGTAAGGCTGGGCGTACAATGACTTATCATGCTTGCGTCTTGTTTTTAGAGAACCTCAAAGGAGCACGTATCAGTAATATGTCATTTTTGGCTCTTGAATTTTGTACATGAACGTGGTAGACTTGAAGATGGTGATGTTCCCATAATTAGGTGCGAAAAGTTGGCAATGTTTTAGACAAATGTAATTAGCGAGTTTCATTTATTTATGGAATCCTCCAGCTGCACAAGTGTATTACTGTTTGCTTGATTCCTTGACAACTACGAAGGCTCCTAGAATTTGTCTTTGCATGATAAGGGAAATTTGCTTGGAATTGTTATGTTGGTTATACCAGGAAGTCCCAACAAACTTCACAAAGGCCAGGATAAAGCCTGAACTGCTAATTATTATCATCATCCATCGACATGTTTTTGCCATCCTTAAACTTTTATCTATATCAATGAACTGCAATTGCTTCTTCATAAATCCTGAACTGCTTATTATTGATTCTTTCTTGGTTATTCATGCTCATAACGTGAACTTATCATGCCCACTGACTTCATAAACCAGTCTTAGTTATTCATGCTCATAATGTGAACTTATTATGGCCACGGACTTCATAAACCAAGTGAGAAGACGTAGGCCGAAGCTTGAAGGGAACAGTAACATTGAGAAACGAATCTACCTCATGCGTTTAATTGGCATGCCTGTTCCTCACACCAAATCAAACATTGGGATTTAATCAAACATTGGGATGTTAACATGTAAACTTAATTATTCCGAATTCTGTGAATGCATGTCTTATACATACTCATCAAACTTTGAGCGATGTTTGGTGTGATTAGAATTACTTATTGCTTTATCCCAACACCGTGACTCTGTGGCCTATGATGGCTCTATTGTCTTGGGGAGCGTTGAAGCTCGACAGTCAGAATTACTAATGATCGTGAACCAGCAAAGAAGCTCAACTACCTGGACATACTGGTAACTTCATATGCCTAGTTCATGACAATAGTCATGATCTCGAGTAGTTTACACACGCGTGATGGGAATTTGATCAGATTACCTTCAGTTTTTTAGCTAAAATCTCTTGGTGCCCCCAGTCAAAATGCCTACCAAAGGGTCACTTTCTATTTTCCCAACTTATGGTTTTGTCAACAAAATAAATTTCAGGCGTAGATAAATGTATGACAAAAGAACAATTGTCTTGTTTTTAACATAAAAATAAACTTCAAGGGTTAAAACTTTGGGACGAAGAACCAACGCAGAGAAATAAATTAATAGAGCGAAATTGGGAAAAACTGCTTTACTATGGAGGCATGTCATTTGAGAGTCTCATCTGGATATGAGCTCCAATCAGAGGTTCTATATTACCGTCCAAAATAGAATACAGGTCAGGCGTTTCAACACCACTTCTTACATCTTTCACATGCTTGCGAGGGTAAAGAACGTATCTTCGGACCTTGTCTCGCCATATGTCGAACACATTTTCTTTCTTGAAGCCATTTATGCCTGGAACTCCTACATCGCTAGCTGCGACAAGAAGTTTAGCCTTCAACCGATTGAGGGCCTTAATCTTATTTGCAAAAATGCTCTTTTCACCTGGGATAAAAATTTTGAGATCTTATTTCTCAATCACAAAATGTCGTACTAGACAGGCAATCATGAACGTGTGTTCAGGAACAGGCATTTGCTTCTTTGTAAAGTCAAAACCGGATTGCAGAAACCATTGGTAAACAAATTTGAGTTGGAAGGTCGACCCTAACAAATAAGGGAATAGACAACTCATAACCCGAAGATTGGACGACAAAACCAGTAGGAACATGCTGAATAACAACTCCAGACTGGCCTTCAATGACTTTTACTTCAGGCAATGACGATGGGCACAAGATTAGCAAATCCTCCTCACTAATTTTAGGTCAGGGGCCGAACCACAGAACAGAGGAATTATGTCGACAGCTGCTAGGCTAACCTGCAAATTTTGAGTACTAAAATGAGGAACTGACAGGAATTTAGGGGCCAATAATGTAGCAGAACAGAAACACATTACACAGAAAAGGCATTGGCTAGCCAAACAACAAAACCAACTGGTCAATAAAAATATCTACCTTTAATCTCAGTTAACCATGGTAAAATTAGAAGACAATGCTCAATTTGCTGGTCATGAGACCATAGTTGCATGATGAGCCTGAAGGTCAAAGTAAAATACATGTTAAGCGTACGTGCATAAGGCAAACAATAGATGCCATCAAATCCTATCTACTTAATAACCAGTCATTTATGTTCACAGCCATAAGAACATTCAAGTACTTTGACGATGACCTCAAGACAATTTTTGTTATATACCATCTTGTCAGTTTAGACTAACTCAAGTACCAATAGTGATAAAGAAACACCCCCAGAGCATTTGCATATAATTCTTCAAGGAGAGTTAGATAATGCTCTAAGCCAGTCTTAAGCATTGACAAGCCAATAAGTCATATTTGCAGTATCCATAGAATGAGATAGGTTTCGAGTGCTGATGAAAAGAAGGAACATGTTCTCCAACCAGAAAGAAAAGTATCGTGCTATCAAGCACAATTTATCTGGTCAAATGACACTGTTATGGACATGAAGGAATTTTAAATACATTACTGCAGGGAGACTGGGGAAAACAGCATGCAATTGTCTTGTATGATCATTATATGCCAAAATTCACAGTGAGAAGAACACACGAGACGAATGAACATGGTACTATTTTTTTTCTGGCTGAGTTGTGAAGACTATGGCAAGCCAATAGAGTATGGCACCTTGGTGAAAATGGAATCTAAACCAGAATCCTGTAGAAACAAAATTATTCTACTCCTGCTTGAAACCGGCCTTGAGATCAAGCTAACCCCAAAAGTTGTCAAGTTAATTCCTCTCTCCTTCCAATCACTCAGAACAAAAATACCATTAGATCAACCTACTCAGAAGTCTCAGGGATTTGATCTAGAAAGGAGATCTTTTAGGATTAGATTGCATGACTAGATTTTGGCACTCAATACAACCAACAAAGAAGCAACCAATAAGGACTTTGTCGATAAAATTGATGAAATGCCTTGTCTAGAATTCAGGGAAAGCTACACGTCATCATAGTTTTGAGACAATCTAAACCAGGAGTTGCTTCTGCTACTCTAGATCCACAACCACCCCAAGCATTAACACATATAACCCCAGGACAGGAGCAACTATCATTGAGCATATCTTACCATCTATTCCAAATTGACAACCTTACCTGCCCTCCTTTATCCTCTCCAGTCTATCATTCTTATACTTCGTTTAGAAGGCAAGGATGGGATGAAAATGGAAAGAAAATTTAAATTTCTGTCCTCTCTGTGCCAAAGTTTCAAACTTTACCCCAATTTTCCTTCCCCTCCCCTCCTTCCCATACAAAGCATTGGTACCGATCCTTGGGAAGAGGCAACTAGAATGCCTAATACAAATCACATTGTAGCAATAAAGAAAGTCCAGCTTAGTCTGAGCATAGCCTCTAAAAGGGCTTTTCTTTGGGAATAGGAATCCCTATACACTCTAACTTGACTGCCTTGCATAGTTTAACAAGGTTTGTTCCTTCAAAAAATGGGGTGTCAACAAATACGTAGAGCAATCACAAGTAGCATAATTAAGTGAATTCACAATACAACAACACAAACATTTTAACAAGGCCTTAAATAGATAGACTATGATCAGCCAAAGCATACAATTAATATTAGTTACTGGCGCAACCTATTCTTCATAAGCAAAATTGAGAAACTGATAACCTAAACCAAAGTGGTAGGCTATTCCTTTACAAAGTTATGTTCAAATTTCATAAATGGTAATTCTTCCAAGATCACTTCATTAGTTTGTGTTATTCTCACCCAATTATTTGTAGGTTTGAACACCAGAAATAAGAAAATGAATATCAAACTAAGTTGTTGGGGTAAAAAAAACATGCCAGCCCTGATGACACAGATAAACCAATGAACTGAAGAGACAGTTTGCTGTTTCTAGTCATTACATCACCCATGAATTCTTGATCTTTATTAAATATCTCTACCAAAAGCTGCAGCCACAACAAACGGCTCAATAATTAAGCCCTTCACAACCGATAATCATTAGGCATAATCGTCACTACCCAATGAGCCCATGATCCTTATGTTAATCTGTATCAAGGGACTACAGGAGTACTCAAATGTCCCATTGAAAGAACAAGACAGTTGAGTGAAAAGATTAAGCCCTTCACAAACCCCCCACACACAGTGGCATTTCGACATTGATATCACTTGTGCCTTCAAGCGCTACAAACTTAATGAAAACAAGAAAACCATCCCCTGCGCCTTAAATTGCTACCATCACTCCAAACATTTCAATTCCACAGTAAGGATTACTAAGCAAACACGAAGCAATAAATCCGAACAAGCATCGACAACAGACGGGTACAGAAAACAGGGAAAAGACAGCGCAACACTCACTTCATGAGGATGTTGTAGTACTCGGGATCCAGAGAAGAGAACAAGGTGTCCAGATCCTTCATCGCCATTATCGCTCTGTGCACCACTATCCAATTCGTCGACTGCAAAGACCACGACTTCACCACCCGGAAAGATCTACCGATACAAGCAGCAAAAACCCACCAAAAAAACAGGGCAAACCTTGCATCGCTCGTCCCGCGTGTTCGGAGGCAATCCTTCGAGGGCGGTCTTGAGAGCGTCCACCAGCTTCGACCTGCACGCGACGAAACGAAACACGAGGAAATGCGGAGGTGGGTCAGCTCAAAATCAATCCGGCGAAATCGCGGACGGAAAGGCGGCAAGAGAGGGATCGAGGAGGGGAAGTTTACTGCTTGAGCAAGCTCTCGATCTTGCGGGACTTGTGCTCGATCCTGGAGATGATGGCCTCTGCGTTGTCCGCCTCCACGAAGTCGTCCGTTGCCACCATCATTTTGGCGTTACGGCGGCGAATGCTGGTGAGAGAGGTGGCGACCTCGGGGCGGGTGGACAGGCGGAGGTTCCTGGGAGATAGACGAGGGCGAGCCGGAACACGACCGACGCGACGACCCATGTCCAGAACCCCGAACGCGCGCGCTTCTACTTCTTCGTCTCCGTCTTCTGCTTCGTCATTTCTCTCTCCTCCATTTTCGCCGTCGTGGTTCGACGCGTTGGCGTCGGGCGCGTAGGCAGAGGCGGAGGAGACGGGGGCGACGGACTCCGACGCCGACGGAGGCAACCGGCAGAGGTGGAGGACCGTCGGCGTCGCGTTTCGCTGGAAGCAAGGCACGACTTCGCGGAGGGGGGAAGAGAGAGAGCAGAGCGAACGTCGCGAGAGGGAGGAGGAGGAGCGTCGGCGGTGTCGGCCTCAGCGTGGGAGCGATGGAAGCAACCAGCGGATGCGGAGGGGAGAGAGCGTGGGAGCGATGGAAGCAACCGGCGGATGCGGAGGGGAGAGAGAGAACGCAGGTCTCGATCGTTCTCTGTTTGTTCTTCTGCGAGGAGAGAGAAAGTGAGAGAGAGAAAATTGCAGAAAATTTAACTGAGGAGAGAGAAATCTTTTGGGCGGGAGTCATGACCTGTCTTTTCTTCTGCAGCGAGTCGAGCCGAGCCAAGCCGAGCCCGCCCCTATTTATTCGTGAGAAGAGAGAGGAGAGAGACAGAACCTCTGAAACGGAGAGGTGGACGACGTGGACTGACATCCGGACACGTGTCGCGCAATGAATGGTTCAGAGCACGAATGATGTGGCACTGTTAGGGTACCCAATATTTTCTCTTGCTAGGAGGCTTCGTTGTCGGTGGTGGTGGTCGCCACTATCATCTCTCTCTCTCCCCGACTTTCGCTCCGTAGGTCTGGCAAGCTGGGAAGCTAGAAAGCATGTTGTACGACGTCGTTTTGGGTGAGCGAGCCACATGCGCCGTGCGACTTCATTTTCATAGTCCACATGGACTACATTTAAAAAAAAATGTCAAGTCATACTAACAAGTTAATTATAAATGCCATGTAATCAATTTAGTTGGAATTTCTCACTGGATGCACTCAGGCGGTATTTTTTTTTTTCTCAATTTGACACTTAAGTGGACCATCGAAAACTTTTGACATTAAAGTAAATGTTGTATACAACTTTTGACACTTTTAATATTCTCCTCCACAAAATCAAATGCCAAAAGCTACCTTTAACTACTCTTTGACTAAACTAAAACTTAATCATTGACAAAACGACTTCTACGCAACAACAAAACGTTTTCCCAAGGCAATTATTTAAAGTTATTTACTACGCAGACCTTGAGCTGAAATTTTAGAAATTCTCTTCAATCAAACCTTAATTCGAAATCAATTTTCATCAAATCTTACAGCTCCACAATTCAATAAAATTTCATAGCTTAATAACTCCTCAATTAAACCTTGCGGTACAAAATTCACATAGCTTTAAATTTATGACGAGACTTCGAAAATTCGTTTGATTAGACGAATAAAAGTTTCATATACTCGCCTGGGAAACAAAGTTAATTCGGTTCGCCAGAATGTTCATAACTTTTTTTTTGGGTCGGAAAGCCCTCATTCAAGTTAAAGTAACATTACACCCCGCTTCAATAGCGTCCGAGAGAATTAGGTCTAACAAAATACGAGGAGCGAGGGGGGGGGGGGGGGGGGGGGGGGGGGGGGAAGACAAGCCAAGAAGAAGATAAAGTCCCGTGCGAATGGGCCCTGGCAGCCCAATCCACAACAGAGTTGGCTTCGCGACGGCAAAACCTAATTTGGAGTCGAGAGAAACAGGGGAGGAGTGCAGCCGCTTCAGCAAACATTGAGCGAACCTCCCATGGCGTCTTATGAGGATTAGTCACTGCTTCTACCATTGTAAGGCAATTCGATTCAACGATTAATGGATCGCTAGACTTGTCGAGCCGCAAAAGATGGTGCAGAGTTGTGTTTAGCGCTTGAATTTCAACCTGCAAGGCCGAGGAAGTAGTGACTCAATTGGTAAATCCTTCCATCATTTTGCTTGTATGATCTCGACAAATATAAGCTATTGAGCCTGTGGTGCTGTCAATCTGAAAAGCTTTGTCAATGTTGATCTTTAGCACGCTTGGATCAGGGGGCCGCCATAGAGAACCTGGATCTGAAAGATTGCGCCCTGATGTTGTTGCGGTGGAAGAGATATGCTGGGCTAAGCGAGACTGGACGAAGGATGCTTCGACGACAAAAGAAGGATCGAGCCTCTGGCGACTGAAGATGAACCTGTTTCATGCCTTCCATATTTACCAGAGGATTACAGCAACAATCTCCATACCAGATGAGATCTGTTTATGTTTAAATCTGTTTGCAAGCCAAGCTTCTATGCGGCGTGCTTCTGTTGGTAGTACGCGAGTGTCAATCTAAGGGTGAGACCAGACTGAGGTAGTGCAAGGACATAGTAGAAAAAAGGTGCTATATCGATTTAGGGACTTGATTTGTGCATAAATTGCATGTGGGTTCCAAACTGATGTGTCTGTTAAAAGGATTGGCTTTGGTGGGCAAAGCATTCTGACAAATAGACCAAGGGAAAAGCCTAATTTTGGGGGCGATTTTAAGCTTCCAAATACTCTTCCAGAGGAGCTGAGATGTATGAAAGGAAGAGGATGCTCTATTGTTGATTGTGAGAGTGGCTGCATGTTTGATTGAATGATAGCCACTCTTCACAAAGTACTGACCTTGAGGAGTAGCTGTCCAGATTAACTGATCTTTTGTACAATTAGGTCTTACTGGGATGTTGAGAATTTCTTTTGTGATCTCAACATCAAATAAATGTTGAAGTAGAGAAACGTTCCACTGGTTGTGATCCGGTAAAATCAAATTAGCTACCATTTATGGCTCGTCTTTGTCTGCAAGTCCTCCGAGAGTTCCCCTAGGTAGCTATCTGTCCTCATGAATTTTGATCTTTGTTCCATTTCCCACCGACCACTGTAGCTTTGGTAAAATTGAGTACCGCCCTATTAGTAGGCTTTGCCAACCCCAGGAAGGGCGGGCACCTTTGGCAGCGCTACTGAAATCCTGTGAGTGGAAGTAGAGACCTTTGAAAAGTTTGCTTCATAGGGATAAAGGATGCTGGATTAGTCGCCAAGCTTGTTTTCCAAGCATCGCTTTATTGAAAGCAATGAGATCTCTAAATCCAAGACCACCATTCTCCTTCCTGTCCTTTAGTAACTTCCAATTTTTCCAATGAACACCCTACTTTCGATTATCATTTTGCCACCAGAATCTCGCTATCTTTTTTTCAATGGACTGACAAAGAGACACGGGAATCTTTAAAATGGACATGGCATGTTGAGGGATAGCTTGAACTACACTCTTAATGAGAATCTCTTTTCCATCTTTCAATATAAGATTTTCTTTCCATCCATCTAATTTTGAGTTCACTCTTCCCAAAATCCAAGCAAACATATCTCGCTTAGAACGACCCCAATCTGATGGGATTCCTAGGTATTTTCCGATCTTATGAAGCACAGGGATTTGGAATTGCTGCGCCGGATTTTCCTTAAGTGTACTAGGGCAGGCTTTACTGA